>OZ014523.1:116259855-116859855 GCA_963966055.1 Lathyrus aphaca | reverse complement strand
CAAGCAATCAATACCTGATATACTTCAGTCTCTTCTACATGTTTCTTCCAATATAGATCATCTACTTCATCATTCTCCCATATGATTAGGTAGTCTAATAATAGAAACCATGTAGATAAACACCCCAGATAATGTACTAACACTTAGTTAGAACATTTTTCATACACCAAGACCTTATCACCATGATCCTAGATGTGCTCCACCAACTGGACTTACTATAGCATAGTAATCCAAGAACTGAAAATCTTCAACTACACTGTGCCACCAGTTAGAATCAGAAATCCAGAAAGAGTGATAAACTCTCATCCACCTTCAAGAAGAATAAATCCTCTTGAGTCTTCAACTCATCACTCCTCTGCCCAAGAGCAATTTGTTCCAAGACAATCCTCAAGAACAACCAGCTGCCACACTCTGATTATCTTGATTCTTCGAATCCACTTTAAAGATCAACCAATTACCACATTTTGATAACCTCCTTTATGAATCCTCATATGAAAAAGCCAATTGCCACTTTTGTCTTCTTCACGTTTATAATAAATCTTCCAAAGATATCCTGATCAATAAAGTTGATCTTCACCAAGCTGTCAAGATAAAAGGCCTTATGAAGCATTCAATCCCTATAGATCATTTTATCTTGATTTATGTGTCACTTCACCAATTAGACTCTGATGTTGAACTAGATGTTTAAACATTATTAGCTCACATCCATCTGTTAAATTCAGGTCCTTCTTCTGCCACTTGAAAGAACCTCCTTCCTTTATAGAACAAGAGTTCCATGCTCTCATATACTTGATTTATCCATCAAGTTTGAGTAAACAACGTCCATTCTATTGGTTTTGCAGAAATTCCTACCGATAACACATATTGATGAGAAACTTCCAATGTTTCTCCAAAGTCTTCAAACCTGCCACTGTCTGATTATTCAGAAGGAATAGTTAAGAACTACACCTCATAACTATACCAAGGATGCCACCTTTCCTTGAGTAAGGCAGTCTTAACAAATTTATGATATCGCCACCTATCTTAACTCCATGATGAGCATTCTGGACTACACCTAGATCAGAAATAAACCAATCCAAGTAGTCATCAAGATTATGATATGTTCATGGTCTTTCATCTCCATCTTCAGAATCAACAATATCCAGACCAGTTCTTGCCAAGAAACTTTCCAGAAATACATAACTCCTGTCACACAAGACTGAAGCCAATGCTACAGCTTATGCAATACCTCTCCCATGATTCTGCACAAACTCTGATGATAATATGTTCCAACATCTTTTTGAACATCACCAATCTTGAATCACAAGGATAATAAATCAAATATTTGTGAACTCCACAAACAACAATTGATCTTAAATCCTTGTATAATACCTTATCAGATAGTTCTACACAATCTGATATTTTAATTTTGAAGGATTTTAAGGTTAGCTCCAGATAAGATTAGCAAGATCTCCTCATGTCATGGATAAACAATACTCCAGCTGAGCATAAACTCCACTAATTCTCAACTTCACACCCCTGATGAACATACAAAGAGCACAACTGATAAATATCCACACTTGATTTTATATTCCAAAACAGATGCTCTTAGTTTGTACAAAAGGTTCATACTGCCACTATCCATGACTAGTAGTGGAAGAGACTACCAGTTCAACAACCATTCAGATCAGACTTCCCAATCTGACATTCTTCCCTTGCTTCTAGCAATTGTTGGTCACATTGCTAGCTTTAATCATGACCAAAGTCATGCATTTATCACACACATTTGTAGATACATTTAGAAGCTTCTTCATCTTCAGATTCATCATCAGATTCATCAGCATTCTGAGCAACCTCTTCCAGCTCCAGCCTTTGAATTACTTCCTCAAGCTTTTTCTTCCTGGCATCCAGCTCTTTGCAAGTGTTCTTCAGATCAGCAATCAAGGCAGCTTTGGATATGGAAGTCTTTGCTTTTGAAGGTCCAGCAGATGTCCCAGTGGGAGCTTCAACATCAGCAGCATGATGGCTCAAGAAAAGTTTGTAATGGAAGGCCAGAGGACTTTCTCTTTTGCAGACTGAATCCTTCTCAGTGAGGATACCTGGATACTGGCTAAGAATTATTCCACACGGCAAAGAAGGATAGGCAATAGACAACTTTGTTGCAGATGTTCCAGCATGCTTCAAAAAAATAAGCCCCAAAGTCCAGCTTTGCTTGGGTGCCCACAACATATATGAACCTAACCAATCCAATTGCTATTGAGGAGGTATGGTTGGTAGGTACCCAGTTTGCAGTGCCAATCCTATGCAGCATTGCATACTTCCTTGTCAGCAAGCTAACAGAAAGTTTCCCCTTGACTGGCCAAGCTTTGAATTGATTAGCAGTGATGACCTTGCACACCTGGTTATCTGTCTTTCCCAGCTCATTAGGTCCATCAGATTCTCTTCCTAGATAGTGGTTGATAACCCTAGGAGAGAATTCCACACATCTCCCTCTTACATACACCTTTTTGAAGTCATCTAATTTACCATCAACACAGTCCTCTTGTAGGTTGACAACGAATTCCTTGACTAGCAGCCCATAGCAAGGTGAAAAGTTTGATACTGTTTTGAATAAACCAGCAGAAGAAATTAGGTCAATTACCTCAGTGTACTCAAGTGCATTGCTGCCCAGCTCTCTTTCAAGTGCTACCCTTCTTTGGTATACAAATTTCCATCTGCTCACACTTGACACATGATGGAATGAAACATTGTCCAGAGGAACTTCTGGAACAGCAGAGGTGGACCTTGAGGGTGCTGGTTTCTTCTTTGGTTGGGATGTTGGAACATCCTCTTCAACATCTGAATCTGGTGGAGTTACAGCTTTCCTCTTTTGGGTATTCACCTTGCTCCATTGTTTAGTAGGACCAAATACCACTTTGGCCTTGTCTTTCTTTGGAGTAGGCTGCTTCTTTTCAGGAGTTGAATGTCCTGCAGTCTTCTTTTCCTTTCTAGCCCTAAGCCTTTTGGCTATGCTAGGGTCCACAGAAGCAATGATCTCTGTGTCAGAGTCACTATCTAAGTTTTCAACATGTAGCATAGATGCCTCCTCTTCCAGGTTAGGAGTAGGTTCCAAACATATGTGATCATCACACATTTATCTAGCACCCAAAGCATCCATCATGTTAGCAGGATATCACATCAGTTTCCTTCTTCTGGAACACAAAACTAAGCTTGGTTCTGAAACATTATTGCTTTCAAGATTACTATCTTTTCTTCAATCAGCTCCAACTGAAGTGCTATAACATTATGAAAGATACTTTGCACACATACAATAGTCAGTAGCATCTCAAAGAGTATTCAACTTCATAGCTTCAGAGATCCTAAAAAAAACCACAATCTTTTAGGTCTTTGACTCAACATTTACCATAAACTGTTGATGTGTAGTGTGGTGTCAAACCATTAGGATTGACATATCAACTCAGCTTCTTTCTTGATGAAACTTCCTTCAGTTCATGATTTAGACAATCAGAAACATGTATCTTCACAAGAGAAATTATCTTCAGCTATACCTAAACTACATTGGACACCATAACCAGGAAGAATACCCTAATTAGGTCACCATAAATAACTTATCAAGATCTTCACTCCCGCATGAAAGATTTGATAATTATACTCTTTTGCTTTGGCTCCAACCTCTTCTTTCACCAGGAATCTCTTATCAAGAAACACAACATTCTGAACTAAGTGTTTTCCAGTTCTGTAATCACATGATAGAACATCAAACTTGACATTATGAACTGAAGCTTTGCAACAGCCTTTGTATGAAGTATTGGGGAACCACTACAACAACAATCAGACATAACACATCATAAATAATAGAGCAATTCCTTGGAGATAAATAAACTCCTCCACAGTAAGATCCTCCAAAAGATATTGAAACACAATGTCAAGACATCTTATCTGACATCAGCAAACCTATGTGAATACAACACCATTATATCATATGATGAATAGTCCATCCTCCACTTCTAGGGACCATTCAAACGCCAATATGAACCTCTCAAGTTCCAACAGCTTTTCATTATATCATCCTTCTTCCTTTACCATGAACCAGAAAGTATCCCCCTTAGATCTCATCCAGAAACAGACCAGGATGCCTGCTCTGATACCAATTGAAATTCTGGTATGACAGACTCAGATGTCGAATATGATGTTGAGACATCTTATCTGTTACTTATAAACATGGTAAGGCATACATATCAATACTTAAATAATTCTGATATATCAGAGTCAAACATGCTTCAGGATGTTGTGACATCTGATAGGACATTCAGTTCAGGTACTGCATAAAACATAAAAGATATAAAGAACACATCAGAATTGTTAACCCAGTTCAGTGTATCTCCACACTTACATCTGGGGGCTACCAAGCCAGGAAGGAAATCCAATATAAGTAATATTAATTCTAGACTTAAACCACTCAGTTTAATCCTTCACTTAATATCTACCCAATGCAATTTCTACCTAAGACACAACTTAGATATGAGTACCAACTCACTCCCCCTCAATCACACAGTGATCTTTTACAATGATTAATAAAATTGAAGTCACACTTCAAACACAACAGCTTGATCTTACTTAAAAGTTTCAATCAAGACACAATACTTCTCTTGCTTACAAGCTTCGAGAATCACAAGTGAAATAGCCACAATAGAGTTCCTTGTTACGCACGGCTGCCACAAGAACACAACCCTAATAATGTTTACATTTTCGGTTGATTGGGTTCATTCTAAACTAGGTTACAGGGTTTCTTTTATAACCTATTCCAACCTGGATTTGGGCCTAAACAATCACAACAATAGCTGCTACAAATATGCAAAAAAACTCTGTTACAAATATTCCAAAAGATCTTCAAATCTAAAAACTCCTAAAATATCTCTAAATATAGAAACCTATATTTTTCAATATTTGTCTTCAATTTAAATTGAGTCTTTAAGATCTTCTAAATCAGCACCCTTTAAATCAGCTCCACATATGATTGCATAATATCTCCAGAATATTCTGCATAATTCAGATCTGATAAATCCCACTGTCATCACCTTGAATTAGGGTTAGTTAGTTTGTTACCTCCTTAATTCAAGGTGAATTAGTTATTCTGTTATACTGAAATCAGATAACTAATCTCCCTAAAGATGCGCCTTGTATTGCTTATCTCTTTCCAATTAATTCCAGATAGATTCCCCTGAATTTACTCAGTTCTGTTACGCATTAATTAATTCTGGTAGCAGGTTTGAGATGTCACAACATCTGTTGGGACATCCTGAAAAACTGAACTTATATCATTAACTGATACAATGTCCTAACATCTGGTGTGACATCCTGTAAACTGAACTTACTTCATTAACTGATACAATGTCACAACATCTGGTGTGACATCCTGAACTAAGTTCAACACTTCTTATTTGATATCTATATGTAACACATGACAGTAATGTTGTCATGATAGTTGCAGATGTTTCAACATTTTCTTTGACATCTGTCTGTAACATATGACAGTAATTCTGTCATGACATTTGCAGATGTTTCAACATCTTCTTTGACATTTGTCTGTAACATATGACAGTAATTTTGTCATGACATTTGCAGATGTTTCAACATCTTCTTTGACATCTTCCAATTATTATAACCACATTTATCTGTGCCACCATGTCAGGACATCATGTTTGACATGTTCTTCCAGAATCTATACCATGTTAATTTAACATATGGAACTTCTTATTCAACATTTTCCAGCCATATTAGTTTTACCAAACATAATGCCAATCATAAAATAATAGCATTAACAAAGAGCAACTTCCAGTGCGCACTCTCTTGATACCATAATGGCTGAGATCAAGGAAAAAATCCTTGATGTGGATTTGTTCCAGATTTTAGAGGAAAATTCAACCTCCTACTTCGACTTTAAGAGAATCTTAAAGCAGGTAAATGTCCTGGAATCCCCCGCTGAAGTGAGCAGTTTTGTAATGGACCTGACTACTTTGATCGATTTGGAAAGTGCTGACCTGAACCGTCTCAAATATTTTTCCAAACAAATCTCTAATAAATCTGAGACCCAACTTGCTGAATGGAATGCTGCAGCTGCTTCGACAAACAAAGTCTCAGAGTTGCAGCAACTATCTGAAACTTATGCGAACGAAATTGCCAAATGTGATGGCAACATCCAAAAGTGGAAGAAACAGATAGCCACCCTTAACAAGAAGATTTCTCAAGAAGAGAGGCGTAAGGAATCCCTTCAACAACCTAATCAGAAAGAGATTGAAGAAGAATTGAAGGTGGGCATTCATCATGCTGAAAGGGCCCAGATACTCACCTAGGAGATTGAAAACCTTTCGACCAACAAATTTTTTTGCGATCGTCGACTTGAAATTCAAAAGAAGAAATTTAAAGAAATGAAGAAGTCTTTTGTTAACATTAAATTATAATAGGGATAATCTGATGTATTAGTTTTCTTTAATGTTTACTTGGAATTTGTTTTGTAATGACTTTTAATGCCATTTATTTGGCGAAGTACAATCTTATATGCAATTTATTCTTCGGCTATCTTAAGTTCTTGCAATATTGGTTTATACCTTTTCAAGTACTTTCCATTTATCTTTAATATTCTTTCATCCTTTCCTATTTCTTCAATTTCGTATGCGCCGTTCGAAAAGATTTTTAAAACCTGGAAAAGGTCCTTCCCACTTAGGAGACCATTTCTCCATTAGTTTACCTTTTCGATCCATAGGAAGAATTACCTTCCACACTAGGTCACCAACTAAAAGAGTTTTACATTTCACTTTCTTGTTATAAAAATTTTCGACTCTTTCTTTTTTCCTTTTTACCAAATCCAACGCACACAACCTTTCTTTGTCTAAATCAACTAACTCATCCATCATCATATTCCAATATACGTCTGATGGGATTTCATAATTTCTCTGAATTCGAATCGATCATAAGTAGATTTCGACTAGTAAGACTGCATCATGACCATAAGTCAGCCTAAATGGAGTAGAATTCGTAGCTTCTTTAGGAGACGTTCGACAAGCCCACAAAGCCTGATCTAAAGTCTAATGCCAATTCCTGGGTTTTTTACCCACATGCGTTTTTATCAAATTAATCACAACTTTATTAGCTGCTTAAAGTTTTCCATTCACATGGGCGTAATAAGGCGTCAAAGTAAGGAGTTTAAATCCTACTTCCTTTGCAAAAGTTTTCATATTCTTTCCAGTGAACACATATCCTTGATATGTAGTTATTGTTTCTGGAATTCCAAATCTATAACTTATATGTCGTCTAATAAATTTGATGAATGCTTATTGATCCACATTCACTAATGGTATAGCTTCAATCCACTTAGTGAAATAATCTATTCCGAATAGAATGTACTTTTTCCCTTTTGAAGAAGCTGGTCAAATTTCGCCAATTAAGTCCAAAGCCTATCCTCTGAATGGACAAGGCTTTACAATTGAAGCAACTCGCTTGCAAGAACGTGTGGTATGTCTGCATGCAATTGGAATTCCTGACATCCTTTGGCAAAATCGACACAGTCTTTCAACATTTGGCCAGTACATTCCTTGTCGAAATAATAGCCATTTCATTTTGTGGCCTGCTTGATGTGCGCCACAAGCCCCACTATGTACATTCGACAAAGCTATGTAAGCTTCTTCTTCGCCCAAGCACTTTAACAAAACTCCTTCTGAAGTCTTTTTGAATAGTTCATTTCCGAAGAGTACATAACTTGAAGCTCTGTACTTAACTTTTATTTCGACTTTCATGTTTGGGTCTTGTAGATAATTCTTGATGGGTTTTCTCAAATCTTTGACTCCTGAATCATCTACGTTAAAAATTTCAAACTTTTCTTTGTCACCATATCCTAACTTTATTGTTTCCAAATATGATGGAGACAACTTGGTGGATATGACTCTTCCTCTAACTTCAATAGCGTTTTCTAGATTCTCCTTTGACACCTTTTATTTAGATGCAATTTGAGCAAGTTCATTTGCTTTTTGATTCTCCATCCTAGGTATATGCTTAATGGTCACATTGTCGAATCTTTTGAGAAGTCTATTGCAAAATTAGATTTTCTTTTATACATTTATATTCTTTGGTCAATTGTTTTACAACTAATTCAAAGTCACCCATTATTTCGACTCTCCTTTGAAGCTTTGTACTTAACTTTTCTTTCGACTTTCATGTTTGGGTCTTGTAGATAATTCTTGATGGGTTTTCTCCGATCTTCGACTCCTGAATCATCTATGCTAAAAATTTCAAAATTTTCTTTGTCACCATATCCTAACTTTATTGTTTTTAAATATGATGGAGACAACTTGGTGGATATGACTCTTCCTCTAACTTCAATAGCTTTTTCTAGATTCTCCTTTGACACCTTATATCCAGATGCAATTTAAGCAAGGTCATCTGCTTCTTGATTCTCCATCCTAGGTATATGCTTGATTGTCACATTGTCGAATATTTTGAGAAGTCTATTGGCTATTATGAAGTACATAATTAGATTTTCTTTTACACATTTATATTCTTTGGTCAATTGTTTTACAACCAATTCAGAGTCACCCATTATTTCGACTCTCGTTGCCCCCAATTCCAACAAGATCTCAAGTCCGACAATCAACACCTTGTACTCTGCTTCGTTATTCAAACACAGACCTTCGACTATGTACTTGAATTTTGTTAGGAGAGATTGTTAACATTCCAACACCAGTTCCCTTCTTATGACTGGAACCGTCAAAATATAATTTCCATGGTTCTACTTCGACATATTCCATGCCATTTTCGCTTATTGAGTGGTCTGTTATGAAATCAACAACCACTTGTCCCTTAACAGCATTTAAAGGCAAGTATCTCAGGGAATATTCTATCAATGCCAAAGCCCATTTCCCAATTCTACTATGTAAAATAGACTTAGATAACATGTATTTTATTACGTCGAAATGAGAATAAATATATACATCAATAGGTTTTATATAGTGATTTTAACATTATACAAGAAAAATATACATATAAACACAATTTCTCTATAACACTATATCTAGTTTCGACATTGTTCAGGACTCTGCTGAGGTAGTAAATGGCCTTTTCGACGCCATTTTCATCTTCTTGACACAACATTATTCCTTGTCTGATGCCGAAATATACAACCTCATGTTTTCTTTCTACAAGGGGACATTAGAATTGGAGGACTTAGTATTCTTTTATTTTGTCGAACGCCACTTGCTGTTCTTGCCCCCATGTGAAGTCTCCCTTCTTCAGTCGAAGTAGAGGTGAAAAGGCATACGTCTTCCCACTAAGGTTGGAGATGAATCTTCTGAGAAAGTTGATTTTTCCTAGCAGAGACTGCAATTAATTTTTTGTTGATGGTGCTTTCGCCTCCATTATATCCTTGGCTTTGTTTTCATTTATTTCAATTCCCTTCTTATGGACCACAAAGCCTAAGAAATCACCCTTCTGCACACCGAAAGCACATTTTAGGGGATTCATTTTCAGACCAAACTTCCTCATCCTCTCAAAGGATTGCCGAAGGTGGTTTACATGATTTGTTTCTTGAAATAGACTTAATCAAAATATCATCAATGTAAATTTGCATGAAAGTTTCAATGTAATCATGGAAAATCGAATTCATAGCATGTTGATAAATCGCTCCAGCATTTTTTAAGACCGAAAGGCATTACTACCCATTCGTAAGTTCCTATTGCCCCTGGACAACTAAATGATGTCTTAGGAACATCTTCTTCGGTAATAAAAATTTGATTATAACCAGAGTACCCATCTAACATGCTTAAGTACTCATGGCCTACTACCGAATCTATAAGCATTTTTGCTACTGGCATAGGGTATTCATCTTTTGGGGTGGCTGATTTTAAGTCTCCAAAATCAATGCAAACCCTTAAATTGCCATTTTCTTGATTGCAGGAACTATGTTTGCAATCCAATCATCATATCTGGCTGTGCAGATGAATTTTCATTTCAGGAGCCTTTCGACCTCTTCTTTTATCCTCGACAAAATTTCTGGTGCAAAGCATCTTAGAGCCTGCTTTATTGGCTTCTTTCCTTCCATTATGGGCAGCCTCAATTCGACCAAACTTCTATCTAAACCAGTCATTTCATCATAGTCCCATGCAAAACAATCTTTGTATTCACGTAGAAACTAGACTATTTCGATTTTGAATTGTGGGTTCATCTTGGCACTTATGTAAGTTGGCCTTTTTTTTTGTCCCCAGTCCTAGATCTATTTCTTCTAATGGATCTTGTGTTACCATCTTCATGCTGGTCGACACTAGATCTTTTTCGAACCCTAAAGGTTCATCGTCATAAATGGCGTCAAGCTTTTAATGTTGCCATTCTCCCATCTGTCCGTTTTCACAATATTCTTTGACGTATCTCTGAGGACATTGATTGTTGGAATCTTCTTGGTTGGCTTTGACAGCCATATATTTTACTTCGGCTTCAAGTGCTGCTTTTAATTTGTTCTTGGCTATGTAAGCCGTAACTCTTTCGAGCGCTGATACTTCAGTCATTGTCGTCAAATTCACTTCCCTAACCAATTGGTTCTATATGGGCAGTAACCTATATAAAATTCGACTCATTGACTACTTCTTTATCCCACTGAAAACCATACGTTGGGTGGAGATACATCGAGTAGTTAGCGTTATCAGTTTCTTTGAGGTTGAAATCTGATGGGCTACATGGGGGTATGTGGGCCAAGTTATTGTCAAAACTTAGTCGGTCCACGTTGTTCACTCCAAACATAAAGTAACTCTGGTCTGCTTCGATGTTCTCGACTATGCCATGCTTTAGAAGTGATCACCATGAACATCGTCGGTCTTGTTATTATTCCGATAGTTAAATCCACCTAGATTACACCCATGTTGGTTCCTATCTTTCCTTCATAATTTGATAACACCATATTATGAGGTTTGGCGTCGGAATCATCATTACCAATTTTCTTTAACATAAAATGAGGCATCAAATTAACTGCTGCTCCCCCGTCTATCAGTATCTTGTTTAATCCAACATTCTCAACCTTCCCTTTTATGAACAAAGGCTTCAAGTGCCATTTCATTGAGTCATCTGGCCTTTCGAAGAACAAGTTTTGTTCTTCCATGCAGCCGTTGTTCATTATATAATAGCAAACAAGTCTATGTGCCATTTGTTCTTCCATACTATCGTCTTTGTCTTCGACCTCCATTACCCTGTCATAGTCTCTGGGCAAGACTGAGACCATGTTGCAGAAGATGTCGACGGATGCCTCTGAGTTGGATTGGAAATCATCAGTCATCTCCTCATCCTCTTGGGCTTTTTCTTTGGGTTTGATTTGTTCAACCTTGTTGCCTGGATTATTGTTGTGGGATGATTCTTTTCTGTCCATCCCTTGGATGTCGTTGCTGGACGCATCTTCATTTTTCTTGACGACATATTTTTCGACCATGCTTCTTTCTGCAACCTCTTTCTTTGCTCTCTTTTTCATTTGAAACCTTCTCCACTGGGACTTTGTCATGGGATTCTTATCCATATAGTTTTCAGAAGTATAAGTTCTTGGTTTGCACTTTTCGATTTCATTTCTTTCCGCTATCGAAGGGCCTCTTTGTACGTCGAAGCTTCTCCAGTCTTTCTGTCCCTGAGCGTCCCTAATTGGTTGCACCCATCTATCGTCAGCAACTTTGTTTGTTGCTTTGTACAAATTATAATTTCGACCTCCAACTTTCTGCTGGTGGTATTCACTCCTTCTTGGATCGTATCTTTCTATTTTGGCAGTTGGGATTGTCCCCCAGTTTGCATACGTGACTGGCTTCTCAGGACCTTCAGCAATCCTTGCCTTTATCTTGGTGGCATCCTTATCAAACTCAGTGTTGATAGTGAGGCCTCCAGTAACCATCTTTTCGACATTGTTTCCTTCAGTGGCCTCCCTTTCAGTGTTGATCAGATTATCAGTAGCTACTTGATTTTTTGTTATCTTAAGGCTCTCAGTAGCCTTCATTTTCTTTTCAACGGAAACCTCAATGACTTTTTCGTTGCTTGCTTTATTGTAAGCTTCAGTGGCTTCAACCTTGCTTGAGTTGTTGAGACCTTCAACAACCTTCATGTATTTCGAGGCGGAATCTTTAGTGATTTCGCCATTTTTAATTTCACCAGAATCCTCAGTGATTTCAGCATTTTTTGTGTCATTTAGGCCTTCAGTAGCCTCCTTGTTGGCGCATCCAGTTGAATCTCCCTGCATAAGGTGTTCAACATTCTTCCATTTAGTGACTTTGTCATGGATTGTAAGATTATCAGCAATCTACACCATGTTGATGTTGTTTTCGAAACCTTCAATGGCTTCTACTATCTCAAAATTGTATTCAAAACCCTCTTCGACTTCCACCATGTTTATGATGGATGGCTCAACATAGTGGATTTCGACATTATGCTTAGGATTTGAATCAATTTTCATCTGTTGTTTCTGCTTGTCACCAAACTTCAGCCTTCCGTCGCGGATATCATTCTACACGAGAGCCCTGAAAAGGAAACATTGAGATGTTTTATGACCTAGAAATTCGTGGTACTTACAAAAACCTCTCTTTTTATGTTGTTCCATAGGAGGTACTTTTGTGCCTAGTGGTACTATCATTTGGCCATCTTTAACTAGCAAGTCGAAGATTTCGTCACACTTGGTGACTTCGAATGTATAAGTTCTTTTAGGAAACTTTTCATTCTTTTCAGGTTCTACTGAATTCTTTTCATTCGATGGAACCAATCCTTTTCATGAATAAGGTGGACCATTGTTTTAAATTTGCTTAGTCAATTTCCTGTTCGTCGAAACTAACTAATTCGTCTACATTATTTTCGTCGTCTTGGCAGACTCCCACATAAGCCACTCTTTCTTTCTTATTTTTATTTGCTTTAAATTTCTCAGCTTTTAGTCTTTCGACATGTCTCACTCTATCTGCTAGTTGTGCCATATCTCTTAAATATTGGGTGTCAAGTTTCTTTCTTATAGAATAATCTAACCCCCTGCGGCTATTTCGACTAACTCATGTTCAGGCACCTAGGTGAAACACCTTGCCTTTAGTAATCTAAATTTGTTCAGGTAATCATCTATTGGTTCAGAGAATTTCCTTTTAACACTGGCCAACTCTTTTAGGCTTATTTTGGTTTGCCCCATATAGAATCGTTCATGGATTAACCTTTCTAATTGAGTCCATGTATATACTGAACCTGCAGGCAAGGACGTGAACCAAGTAAACAAATGTTTCGTCGAAGAACTTGGAAAGTATTTTATTCTCAAATACTCATTGTGGGCTATTTCCCCTGCTTCGATCAGGTAACATGCAACGTGTTCTATGGTGGATTCGCTAGTGTCCCCTGAGAATTTGGTGAACTTAGGAACTTTCCATCTTGGGGGTAATTCCTATTGCAGAATATATTCTGATAATGGAGATATATAACTGGGTCTTTGTAATCCTACATTCACCCCATTATGTGCCATTATCCTTTCGACCATGGCTGCTAGGTTATTTTCAGCCTGTAAATTATTATAACGCATCTGCTGCACTATATTATCAACATCTAGACCCCTCTGGACTAATATCCTCCTAGGTTCTTGCTGGAAATGAATTTCTATACGAGGCTGTTCGACTATTTCCTCCTGGTTTCTAAGGTTCTCCTGGGGAATGTCTGTAAGCCTTTGATTTATCATGGGTTCTTCTTCGACATCTAACCTAGGGTTCTAAACTATTTGTTCTGGTTGTCGAGTTTGAGGAACACCAAAGAAATCAGCAATACGTGTCATTTGTTGTGCTAGTAATTGTTTTTTTTGTGGTGTTATGTATTAGGGGATTTAACATTATTCCCATCTGTTGTGTCAACATTTGGACCATGTCGTGATTGCTTTCGTCCATTTTTTGTCTAATTATCTGCGCACAATTATTTGTAATTGCTGACATATAAGTTTGGAATCCTGGTGAGGGCTGATTCAATCTGCCTAAGTTTTCACTAGATCTTGACCCTTGTAATGGTGAAGACCTATTGACTAAGGAATTAGAATATAGTGATGAAGCGTTTTGAAAATTTTCCATCGTTGTAGTTGGAATTCCATAAGGTTGTTCCCTACCATATGGAGGCATTGTAAAATTCGTCGCAAAAGGCCTATGAACATTCCCTATAGGTGGAGGTGTCCCTATGAGCATTTGGTGGCCATGGCGGAGAAACTGGGCATATTTTGAGATGATGCAAATGTTGGTGTTGACCCTGATGACGAAGGTATGGCCTCTGATACAGAGATTAACCCCATATTTCCTCTTGTCGAAGGAGTAGGGTTAAGCATCGTAGTGTTTTCGTTTTGACTATTTGGCAGATTCGCCATTCTTCTCACTCTTGGTATCTTAGGTCTTTCTACGTCAGTTACGACTAATTTACCGCTTCTTAGAATCATACAATGAAGTATAACCTTTTTTTATTCAGAGTGATTATGATATTTTCTTAATTCCGCACTAAAGTCCCACTGGGCAGGCCAATTTGTTCGCAGTTGATTTTGGAGAACAACCTCTAGTTTCCAATTTATGTTAATTTGGTTTACTTGCATGATCAACCATACAAATCCTAGGACATAAGCGCAAAGTTTGTCAAAAAAATATAACTTTAATACTCTTTATGATTTCATTTTTGTTAGGTTTTTTTATGTATGATTCTTATGGTTAAGTACAAGGGTAAAATTATTGTCGAAAACTTAAAGAAAGTGGATTCTGACAATGCGTAAGGTAAATTGCAAAGTAAAGTTCTTAAATGAAACTTAAAAGTATAGAGAATTTGACAATGCAGAAAGTTAAATGGTGAAGAACAAGTAAATGACTTGCAAATGTAAATGAATGTTAAATAACTTAGACTTTTATTAAAATGGATAAAGTAAATTGGTGTTGCACACGTACATTTTCCAGACTCTTTTCTCACACACAGGTACCTTGAGTATTTTTACAAGAAGTTTGTACAAGATTTTTACACACACATTCTGACAGGAAATTACTCTATTTATACATGAATAAAATAACTGTCAACTAACAGACAAATCCTACAAATACGCCACTTGGCCTTCGGCATGTCACCTTTCCACCAAACGCTTCCACGTGTCCTTCTGCCAAACATGCCAATTTTTAAATTTGAATGTTTTCTCCTACGTCAAAACGAAACATCTCTTCAAAGTTGTCGAATTTTTCGAAACAAGACTAACGCTGTCAAAATGTCAAAAATGACATTGATGATTGATCCTGTCGAAAATATGACTTCTTCATTTGCCGAAAACGTCAGAAAACAATATCTTCACTTGCTTGGTCAAAGTTGATCCCTGAAACTTCATCCCCTTTTATAGTCGAAATATATCATTTTAATATACATTTCATAGCGTCGAAAATCCTTGTCTACAATTACTGATTATGCTGTGAAGTTTGCTGAGTTGGCTAAGTTTTATCCGCACTATAATGAGGCAAATGTTGAATTTTTAAAGTGCATCAAGTATGAGAATGAGTTGCGTCTAGAGATTAAGAAGGAAGTTGGATATCAGAAGATTCGTGTCTTTGCTGATTTGGTTGATAATTGTAGGATTTATGAAGAGGATAACAATGCTCATTACAAGATTATTAATGAAAGGAAGGGCAAGCACCAACAGAATCTTGGAAAGCCTTATGATGCTCCATCTGGGAAAGGTAAACAGAGAACGACTGATAGTAAGAGAAGTATTGGGGGAGATGCTCCTACTGGTATTATTTGTTTCAAATGTGGGAAACCTAGTCATAAGAGTAATGTGTGTATTACTGAGGTGAAGATGTGTTTCTGTTATGGTAAGACTGGGCATGCAATATCTGAATCCAAGCATAAAGAGATGATTTTATTCAACTTTGGTGAAGAAGGACACATTGGTAGTCAGTGTCAGAAACCAAATAAGACACAAACTAGAAAAGTGTTCGCGTTGGTTGGGACTCAGACAGCTAAGGAGGACAGACTCATCAGAGGTACATGTTTCATTAATAGTACTCCTTTAATTACTATTATTGATACTGGTGCTACTCATTACTTTATTTCTACTGATTATGTTAAAAGATTGAGTCTTAAGTTGTCCGGTATGAATGGAGAATTGGTCGTCGAGATTCCGGCTATGGGATCGGTGACTACTTCTCTTGTGTGTCTAAAGTGTCTATTATTTATCTTCGATAGAAACTGTGCTGTTGATTTAGTGTGTTTGTCGTTAACCGGGATGGATGTGATTTTAGGAATGAACCGGTTAGAATATAACTATGTTCATATCAATTGTTATAGCAAGTTAGTGAGGTTTTCTACTTCTGAGGAAGAGGGAGTTGGTTTGTTGTCTTTCGGCGAATTGCAGCAGTTGATGAAAGAAGAAGCTTAAATGTTTTTGTTAATGGCATTGTTATCTATTAAGATCAAAGTTAAGATTGAGGAGTTGCAAGTGGTGCGTGAATTTCTCAAAGTTTTCCATGATAATATTCATGATGTGCCGCCAGAGAGGGAAATTGAATTTGAGATGGATCTTTTACTTGGTACTAGACATGTGTCTATGTCATCGTACATGATGTATGCATCTGAATTGTCAGAATTAAAGAAGAAATTATAGGAGCTACTTCAGAAGAAGTTTGTGAGACCAAGTGTATTATCGGGGGGAGCTCCAGTGTTTTTACTAAAAAGTATGGAAGTATGAGATTTTGTGTTGATTATAGACAATTAAATAAAGTAACGTTAAAGAACAAGTATAGGCTTCTGAGAATAGATGATTTGATGGATCAGTTGGTAGGTGCTTGCATGTTTAGTAAGATTGATTTGAGATCAAGCTATCATCAAATTAAAGTGAAAGATGAGGATATTCAGAAGACAGTGTTCATAACATGTTATAGACATTATAAGTATTTGGTGATGCCTTTCGCTGTTACTAATGCGTCCAGAGTATTCATGGAGAACATGAACCGTATCTTTCATACCTATTTGGATTGTTTTGTGGTAGTGTTAATTGATGATATATTGATTTACTCTAAGTCGGAAGAATAGCATGCAGAACAATTGAAACTAGTATTGCAAGTTTTGAAATCACCAAAAAAATCATGAATCATCCCAATGCATTTAGAAACATTTTCAAACTCTTCACACAAATTTCTTTTTAGGTTTGATCATAGTTTACCAATTTTCTTTGAATTAAGGGTTATATAAATCATATTTTTTAAACCCTAACTTTAAAAAATCATTTCTACCTAACAAAGAAGAGTTTGAAGTTGGTTCTTTTTACATTGTGTTACATATTGCATGTAGTTTATAGGTCTTTTTCCTCATGAATTTATCTTGCATTTTCAATTTGATTTGCATTTTTCCCTTTGAACCACCCAAAAACCCTAGAAAACTTAGGAAAATCATAACTTTTGATTGATTAGGCTTCTGACCTTCTCCTTTGGGTGTGACCTAATATGGGATTAGGGTTTGTTTGAGCTTGATTGCAAATTTTTATCATGTCATATGCTTCTGTGTTATTCATTTGCACCTCACATGTCCATAAAACCCTAATTTCTCATGCTCATTTGCATTCACCTTGCATATGCATCATTACATGAACTTGCCATGACATTTCATGCATTCATATGTCACCTTAGACATCTTAGGACATGTTAGAACCTTGCTTGATCATTTATTCATTTCATAAACTTTCATGTGTTTTCAAACTTCAAAGCATGCTTCCTTTGCATCTCATCTTTATATGATCACACATATGCATTTGTTATGCCTTTGCATCATCTTACATGACATTTACATTGCATAAACACTTATGACTTTGGTCATTTCATCTCATTTCCTCTCATTTCACTTCATTTCTTCATGCTTTATACTTTATGCATTCATGCTAACACTTTCAGGTTTGGTAAGTTATTTTGGGAGGTGGATTTGCCTTCACCTCTCACATCTTCTTATCTCTTTCATTTGCATTTTATTTGTCTTTGAAGTGAATTTGATTCACTTGTGCTCAATCTCTCTCACTTTCTTTCTTTAAGTTACTTATCTTCTTCAATGAAGTAAGTAACTTGTTCTTCTTTCTTATCCACCTTTCATCTGCTTCTTCCATTGGTGGCTTCCTTGAAGATCTTTCTTAAGCCTCACAAACCACAAGATATCCAAGCATGATAATAATTAGGGTTGTGATTAGTCCCCATTAGCTTTTTACCTTTGAGTCTCCTTGAGTCTCTCTTCTCATCTCAATAATCAGAGACTAAACTCTTAAAGTTTTAGGACTTTGGAATTAGGGTTATGCCTGCATCCTTCTCTTAGGATGAAGTGTATAACTTTAATCTTAAGTGTTAAACCTTTAATTTGTTTAAACCTCTTAATTAAATCACATTAATAATCACTAAGACTTTATCTTGTAACTTCGGCCTTACATTACGGTTCTAATTCTTCCTTATGGTTAAGAGGGACTAACCCTAGTGTTTAATGGACAAGTCCCCCTCAAGTTGTCTTACAAACCATAAAATCCACTTCTTAATCTCATCTTTTAATTAAAATCCACTTAATAAAGGCTTTTTTATATAATGAATTTAATCCCTAACCATGGATTAAGTTGAGGTACCTTCCTCAGCTTAAATGTTCTCATATATTATCCTTCTATTAGGATGGTGTAATGAGTTCATTAATCTGTGATTAGAGATTAAACTCATTACTTAACACTAAACAAAACCCAAAAACATCTAATTAATCACAAGTAGGTTAATGATCTTAATCCTACATCACTAAGGTAATTAAGTTGAGATGATTATCTCATACTTAAGTAGGCTCATTATCCCTAATCAGGGAGGATATAATGAGTTTTCAAGCCCTTGATTTAGGCTTAAGCTCATAATCCTATGCAAAACACCAAAAACAATAACAAAATTGAAAACACAAAAACAAACAATAATCGTCTCCTTCGGGATTCTTTTCTCATCACACTCATTCATAAATGAGAACTTGCTTCTTCCGTCTAATGCAAGACAGTTAGTACTCGAGCCAGACGAGTCATACACTTGAGCATAGACAAGTAAGAAATTCACCATCAATTTATCTTTCAGTCTCTTTGACTCGAACTACGATGTTTTAACTTTCTCATTGCACGAGAGGATACGTAGGCATAACTTAACAGTTATCGAACAAAAGTCTCTTTGTCATCCCCCTCGTTCAGCATTACTTTTCTAAGCCTCAGTTCCTGAGCAATTCACCTTTTGCACTGACACTTGTACATTTCTTTTCCAGCTTTTGCATACAGATAGCACATACCCTACCCCGATAAACACAAAATTTCATGCGTGGATCCCGTCGAGTACGACGGACAATCTGGGTGCTAATACCTTCCCAGGTTGTAACCAACCCCCTTTCTGAGTTTCTCTGGCTCGCAACCGTCTTATCCATCTTTTCCTAGGTTTATGCAGCATTACCTTTCCTTCGGGATAAAAATGCCGATCTGGAGACTCTATTCATCTTCATCTCATTTCTCTTTTCGCCGACCATTCGCTTCTGCACCCTGTCTGACCTGGTGTCTTTTCGGGGGAGTGACAGCAACCCACCTTGGGTAGCTAACATTGTGCCTGTACCAAAGAAAGATGGCAAGGTCCGGATGTGCGTCGATTATCGCTATTTAAACAGAGCAAGTCCAAAGGATGACTTCCCGTTACCTCGCATTGATGTGCTGGTAGACAACACCGCTCAATTCTCAGTATTTTCTTTCATGGATGGCTTCTCCGGGTATAATCAAATCAAGATGGCACCGGAAGACATGGAGAAAACGACGTTCATTACCCCGTGGGGTACATTCTGTTATAAGGTTATTCCCTTTGGATTGAATAATGTCGGGGCAACGTATCAACGGGCTATGGTAACTTTGTTCCACGACATGATACTCAAGGAAATTGAGTGCTATGCGGATGATATGATTGCCAAGTTCCGGGAAGAAGAAGAGCATCTGGTCAATCTCAAAAAGCTGTTTGACAAATTGATAAAGTACAAATTGAGGTTGAATCCAAACAAGTGCACTTTCGGAGTGCGTTCCGGCAAATTTCTGGGTTTCATTGTTATCCAAAGGGGAATCGAGGTAGATCCTGCAAAAGTAAAAGCAATTCAAGATATGCCTGCACCGAAAACAAAAAAAGAAGTGCGTGGGTTTTTAGGGAGATTGAACTACATTTCATGGTTTATATTTCATCAAACTGCCACATGCGAGCCAATCTTCAAATTGTTAAGAAAAGAACAAACAGTCAGGTGGAATGAGGACTGTCAAAGAGCCTTTGAAAAGATAAAAGAATATTTGCAGGAGCCTTCAATCCTAATGCCTCCAGTTCTAGGACGGCCACTTATCATGTACTTGACTGTGTTAGAAGGATCGATGGGGTGTGTTCTAGGCCAACATGACGAGTCTAGTCGAAAAGAGCATGCTATTTACTACCTTAGCAAAAAGTTTACCGACTATGAATCCCGTTATTCACTGCTCGAGAAAACTTGCTGCGCTTTGGCATGGGCTGTTTTCCGACTGAGACAGTACATGTTGACTCACACCACATTGCTAATATAAAAAATGGACCCCGTCAAGTATATTTTCAAGAAACCAGCATTAACCGGAAGGGTTGCAAGGTGGAAAATGATCTTAACAGAGTATTACATACAATATACTTCCCAGAAAGCCATCAAAGGAAGTGTATTGTCAGATTATCTTGCACAAAAACCGCTTGAAGACGATTACCAACCAATGAAGTTTGATTTCCCTGATGAGGACATTGTGTACCTCAAGGCAAGAGATTGTGGGGAACCACTTCCGGAGGAGGGGCCTGACCCTGAATCCAAATGGAAGCTGATGTTTGGTGGGGCAGTCAATATCAACGGACGCGTAATTGGTGTTGTTCTTATCACTCCCGAAGGTGTTCACTTCCCCTTCGCTGCCAGAATTACTTTTGGTTGCACCAACAATGAAGCGGAATACGAGGCGTGCATAATGGGAATAGAGGAGGCTATTAATCTTCGGATTAAGACTCTCGATATATTCAAAGATTCAGCCCTCGTTATCAACCAGATTATTGGCAAGTGGTATACACATCAAGAACACTTAATTCCTTATAGGGATTATGCCAGAAGAATGTTGACGTTCTTCACAATAGTTAAGCTTCAATATATACCACGAGATGAGAATCAATTTGCCAAAGCATTGGCTACTCTTTCTTCGTCCACCAAAGTCTTGTGTTAGAACTATGTGCCCAGGATTGACATTTCCAGGCTTGAGGCACCAGCTTATGCTTTCTCTATAGACGTAGTGTCTGATGAGAAACATCGGTACTATGATATCAAGCTTTTCCTGGAAAAACAAGAATACCCAGCTGGGGCATCATCCAATGATAAGAAGACCTTAAGACGACTTGCTGCTAGCTTCTTCTTGAATGCAGACGAGGTTATGTATAAGAGGAACTTTGACATGGTCTCTTTCAGATGCGTGGATAAACACGAAGGAGACCTGTTAATGCAGGAGGTCCACGAGGGATCTTTCGGTACTCATGTAGGAGGGCATGCAATGGCTAAGAAGTTGTTAAGATCAAGGTACTATTTGCTTACAATGGATGTAGACTGTTGTTCGTACACCTGTAAGTGCCACAAGTGCCAGATATATGCAGACAAGGTGCATGTTCCTCCAAGCCTGCTCAACGTCATGTCATCTCCTTGGCCATTTTCTATGCGGGGCATTGACATGATCGGGAGGATAGAGCCTACTGTTTCAAATGGTCATCGATTCATCTTGGTTGCGATTAATTACTTAACCAAATGGGTTGATGCATCATCTTATGCCAATGTCACTCGCCAAGTGGTAGCCAAATTTATGAAAAGAGACATCATTTGCAGATAAAGAGTGCCCGAGCGAATCATTACTGATAATGGTTCCAACTTAAACAACAAAATGATGGCAGAACTGTGTCGGGACTTTAAGATTCAACATGACAATTCTTCTCCTTACCGGACAAAGATGAATGGAGCGCTAGAGGAAGCTAACAAGAATATTAAGAAGATTATGCAGAAGATGGTTGTCACTTACAAAGATTCACATGAGATGTTACCATTTGCGTTGCATGGGTACCGAACATCAGTCAGGACGTCGACCGGGGCAACTCCATTCTCCTTTGTGTATGGCATGTAGGAAGTCTTGCCTGTGGAAGTGAAAATTCCTTCTTTACGTGTGATGATGGATGTGAAGCTTGATGAGGCTGAGTGGGTACGTGCTCGATATAATCAGCTGTGTCTAATTGGTGAAAAGAGATTAGCGGCTATCTGTCATGGTCAGCTTTATTAGAGGAGAATGAAGCAAGCATTCGACCAACGAGTTCGTACTCGAGAGTATCAAGTAGGTGAGCTTGTACTCAAAAGGATCATTTCTCCAGGTTCAGATCACAAGGGCAAGTGGACCCCAAACTATGAAGGCCCATTCATAGTAAAGCAAGTTTTCTCAGGTGGGGCACTGATGCTCACCACTATGGATGGAGAAGACTTCCAATCTCCTGTTAACTCGGACGCAGTTAAAAAAATACTTCACATAAAAAGACCCGCTGGACACAAAAACAGAATTAAAGTTCAGGCAAGAAAAGGGCATCCCGGCGAGCTAAAAACAGAATAAAAAGCTCGGGAAAAATTTAGGGAAAATAAATATATAAAAAAATACACCCGCTGAGTTGAAAAGCCACATCGGACAGATCAGGCAAAAAAGGGTATCCCGGTGGACTGAAAACCCGAATGGGCGATCCACGCAAAATAAGGGAATAAGCGAACAACTGCAATCTAGGTAATCTGAACCAAATCACCGTTTCAAATAGTCTGACAATATCAGAAGGGTAGGAATCAGTCCCCTCATCTTCTTCGGAAAGCAAAGGCAAGAATAGAAAGTCTTGAAGACATGTTGGCCATAGCAGGAAGGAAACTCATTGGAATGTCATGTACATTGCCATTAGGATAGTTTCTTTTCTCAATTTTATAGTAGCTACCTCTTTCCAGGTAGTTGCTTCCTGATGTAAAACTTTGCCTATTCAGAGGCCATTCAATGAATGAATATTCAGTCAAAAGCCGTGTTGTGTTGTGTTTACTTTGTTTGCAAAAATGTCCTGAATTTTTTGGTAAAAAGAACATTCATAGTAAAGAAAGTTTTCTCATGTGGGGCACTGATGCTCACCACTATGGATGGAGAAGACTTCCAATCTCTTGTTAACTCGGACGCAGTTAAAAAAATACTTCGCATAAAAATACTCGCTGGACACAAAAACAGAATTAAAGTTCAGGCAAGAAAAGGGCATCCCGGCGAGCTAAAAATAGAATAAAAAGCTCGGGCAAAAGTTAGGAAAAATAAATATATAAAACAATGTACACCCGCTGAGTTGAAAAGCCACATCGGAAAGCTCAGGCAAAAAAGGGTATCCCAGTGGACTGAAAACCCGAAAGGGTGATCTACGCAAAACAAGGGAATAAGCGAACAACTGCGATCTGGGTAATCTGAACCAAATCACCGTTTCAAACAGTCTGACAATATCAGAAGGGTAGGAATCAGTCCCCTCATCTTCTTCGGAAAGCAAAGGCAAGAATAGAAAGTCTTGAAGACATGTTGGTCATAGCAGGAAGGAAACTCATTGGAATGTCGTGTACATTGCCATTAGGATAGTTTCTTTTCTCAATTTTATAGTAGCTACCTCTTTCCAGGTAGTTGCTTCCTGATGTAAAACTTTTCCTATTCAGAGGCCATTCAATGAATGAATATTCAGTCAAAAGCCGTGTTGTGTTGTGTTTACTTTGTTTGCAAAAATGTCCTGAATTTTTTGGCAAAAAGAATATTACATATGAAACATGTTGATTTTTCTAAGAAAATTGACATTGTTGGGAAACAATTAAAAATGTCTTTGAGTGTCGAGTGATAATGGATGAACAGATTATACCATGTAAATCCCCGTGGCACATATGTTATACTATTGTTGTAGGATGGTGTCATCTCTCCCCAAGCGGAGTTTGTTCTTCACATAAAGACATGGCTATCCTCAGCTGAGTCAGAGTAGGGTGGTATCCCCAGCAGAACTTCAAATCCAGTTGAACAGTTCTTACCTCCGGGCGGAGTCTTTATGTTAGAACGGGTTATTCCTAGCAAGCAGCTGAATGCCTAATTCCCCACAGAGTTGTAACTATCATAACTCTTTCCCTAGCAAAGGTTATTTGACCAAGTATTCCCCAGTCGGGTCGAGAGTTCGTCGTTTCCTCACAGAGTTTCATGATTAGTACGCAACCATCATTGAAATATCCCAGTGAGTTCGCCATTTTATTTTTGGCCAGTATGACAAAGTAGTTCAGACATTTGTTCACATTTCATTGCTCAACTAAGCATTGCAAGGATATCTTGGTTATTTCCCCTGCAGAATTCCAAGGCTAATTGAAGAGCTTTCATCCCCAAGCGGATTATCTTTCCACAAGCAAAATTATCCCTAGCGAGCAGCTGTGCGCTTGATTTCCCCACGAAGTCAGAATTTTCAGAATTCTCTCCCCTGCTAGAGTCTTGACCAAGCATCGTCCCCAGCCAAGTCTGAAGATGGTTATCCCCAACCGAGTCTGAAGACGGTCAGTCCCCGCAAAGTTCGTGATCGGGACTCACTCCCATCATTGAAATATTCTCCCAGAGAAGTTGCCAATTTATGTTTGGCCATGTGATGATACAGACAATTATTCATCTCCTCAACCAGAGTCAAGCATCGTCCAAGCCTTTTGACTTGATTCTCCCTTGCATAGTATGGCCGATCAGGGCACTTCGTTTGATGCTCGTTTTCATTCTCCAGCACTCGTCGGTGTATTGTTATCTGTTTGATGCTCGTGAGCATTCCCCAACATTCGTCTGTGTGATATTTGCTTGATGCTCATTTGAATATCCCAGCACTCGTATGTGTTTGAGATCTGTTTTGTTGCTCGTATGCACGCCCAATCACTTGGCTGTGTGTTGATAGTTATGTTTGCTCGTATGCACTCCCCATCACTCGTCTATTGTTTGTTATCCATTTGAAGCTCGTTTGCATTGTTTGGATAATCGTTTGTATCGTCCTTCACACTCGTCTGTATCGTCCTTCACACTCGTCTGTGTTAGCTTATATCCATATGTACTAATTTGATAATCGCTCTGGTACTCGTCTGTATTACTACCCCAAATGCTCGTCTGTGTTGGATTTCTGGTACTCGTCTGTATTACTATCCCAAATGCTCGTCTATGTTGGATTTCTGGTATTCTTTTGTAACAGTGGTAGATATTCGTCTGTATCATTTCCTGAAGCGTCCGTCAACGTTTCTTAGATCATCGTCTGATATTTGTTGGTATCATTGACTTATGGCATTTGTCTGTGTTCTCTTGATGATCATCCAATGCTCGTATGTGTTGCAGAGGTTTGAAGCCCTGACGGTGGGATTAAACGTCAAAATGGTTACCGGCCCTGGCATAACAGGTTTGACTGAAGGAGGTTCGTCTGTCTCAGGCACCACTTATCTACGCAAGACTTGTGAAGAGGGTTCGTCCAATCCTAATGTTGCATCTGGCGTAACAGGTTATCTGAAGAAGGCTCATTTTTCTTGGACCATATATCTACGGAGAATATATGAAGAGGGTTCGTCTATCCTGATTATGCATGTCTATCTCACGGACTTAAGTGCATCACCAGTCCTGGCGTAACAGGTTTATCCGAAGGAGATTTGTTTGTCTCAGGTCATATATTGTAAAATGTATGAAGAGGGCTCGTATGTCCATTCCTGGCGTAACAGAGTTGCTTGAAGAGGGCTCGTATGTTCAATTCCTGGAATAACAGGTTTTCTTTGAGGGAGACTCGTCTGTCTAAGTTTTTCTTATCTGGCGTAACAGTTCAAATTGGAAGGAGCTCGTCTACTTCGTATTCACTTCAGTCATCCAGAGTGTCATTTGGTTGGGGTTATTCCCTTGTATTCTCCAGTAGAGTGGAAATTTCAGGTCTTCTTGGTATTCAATCACAGTTTATCTTGACTGGTCGATAGCCCATGCTACCGTCCTTTTCAAATTAACAGTTGCTTGAATAGGGGCAACTGTAACACCCCAAATTTTCCCTCTTCTTTTTAGCATCATCATCATATCATAATCATCATCAACACATCATATCCTTAGCATCTTGCATAGAAAGATGAAGCATAACACTCACATGTTCTAGCATAAGGCATATGATCGATCATCCGGGAAATTCGAAGCACTACAAGTCAAAGTCAAGAGCATGGTGACCTGGTAGGAAGTTCACAGGACCTTTTGTGCAAGCTAGGTATCATGGTCAAAGCCCTAAAAACGACTGAGGATCAAAATAGAACCATAACGGTTGGCGCCGGGTTATTATGGAAGTTTCCCACCAAAAGGAGGGAGAATTCAAAATTCACTGGCATTAACCGGTTAACGCTTTGGTTAACCGGTTAACGGCTGCGAATTTTGAATTCCAACAACATTTTCAACATGTGATTTTGGCTCCAATTTTCAAGTTTCTGATTTCTATTCATTTTGAATGAATTGGAAATTATGGAGAAGGATCTAGATGACTTTCCAAGCCTAATTCCAAAGCTAGATCCTTATCACTTTCTAAGCCAATCCCAAGCCATATTTTTTGGATCCCAAGCCAAAATTTTGGGCCCCAAACCTAAATCATATTTATTCCATTTCGCTCCAAACCAAGAGAGAGCTCTCTCATAATTCACTTCTCATTTTCTGAATTTTCACATCTCTCTCACCTTTCTCTCACTTTTTCTCTCAATTTTCCAAATCACTCAAAGTTCCTCTTTGAAGATCACATAACTTTGAATTAAAGTTTGTAGATCTTGGAACTAGACCTCCATCCATAGTTTCTTTGCATCAATTTGTTGGTTTCACTACTTGGTTCAGATCTGATTTGGAGATTAGAAGGGCTTTTGGAACCAAAATTCTGCACAAGATTCTTTGCTTGCATTTATTTTGCATGATGTATGAAGATTAGCACTGGATCTTTGAAGATTTCCGTGCGATTCCTGTTGCACCCCAAAATTTTTCCTCACCTAGACAAGACATTATGTACTAAGGTGTCCCAAGAGGTTCACAAGGTATCCTAAGAGGTTCACAAGGTTCACAATTAGTCAAAAAGTTTGACAATTCCCTCAGACAAAGCATCCTCCTAAGCAATGCATCATAAACTAGGGTTTTGAGTTTCATTAGGCTAAATAGATTTCCAAGGCTTCAAGTGAGATTCATAGCATCCTATATGTCTTCAAGAATCCCTATGTCAAGTTTCAAGGCTTTCCCAAAAGGTTTGCTCAGTCAGATGATCAGATAGGCTAAAATCAGTCAAAGTAGTCAAAAAAATCAAACTAAGGTCAACTGTGGTCAAACCAAAGTCAAACTTCATGATTTTTTTCCAACATCAAGTATATAAAGTAAAATTCATCATTTGATCAATGATTGATCATGATTCATCAAGGAGGTTTCAGATCATCAAGAATCAGGAGTTTCTAAATTAGGGTTTTCACAGGAAAAGTCAACTGAACTTTGACCAGCCATAACTTTCACATGCTTCATAAAAAATTTCCCATCCAAATCTCATTTTGTAGGAAATTGAATTCTCTACAACTTTGTGTCTCACAAGCCAAGCCTAAAAATTCTTCATTTGGAAGGTATGAGCTAAGACATTATAGGTCATTTTAAAAGTCAACAAAAAGTCAACATCTTCAAAAAGGCATAACTTGAAAATGATAAAAGATATGGACATGATACAAATGATGTTGGTTAGAGGACTCTCTAAGCTTTCCAAAATGTCCAAGAACACCCTCATAGCCTTAAAATTGAAGGAGATATGCCTTTGCAAAGTTGGGAAATTTTTGGGAGGTATATGAAGCAAATGGGGCCTTAAAACCAAATTTTTCCAAATGGGCTTGTAATGTTGTGACCCAATCCATACAAAGACCTCAAGCACGACCCAATGGCAAGCCATTCTGATTTTTTTTTATTATTTTTATTTGATATTTATTTGAATTTTATTCATTTTAATTCAAATTAAATCTAAATAAAATATAAAAATCAATATTTGGACATGATTCTTCTTCTAGAAAATCTTAAAAATCATTTAAAGTTGATTGAGATCATACAAATTCATGATAGCTTGATTTAAAAAGGTTTGATGAGATATTTTTCAATATTTGAAAAGATGAATCTTCATGATCAAGTAACTACTACAAAGCCCAACAATCCAGCATATTTTGACCTAATTCTCTTCCATACAAATACACAAACATAAGACAATAACAAGGACACGGAATCCTGTCTCCAAGAACAAAAACCAAACTTCAAAAAATTAAAAAAAAAAAACACCAATTTGGATTTTGATCTGCAGGTGATATCAAGGAGTTTTGAAGGTTGAGACATGATCCCTAGAGTTCCCTGATACTATTTCAATCCATATTCGCATCCAAATCATACTAAAATACGCAAACTGATTCTCTCTTGTTCATATTTTTGAAATTTTAGATTCCTCTTATTTATGTGTCATAAACTATTTTTGTACATCTAACTTTGTTTGTTATCATGTGTGGATGAATTCTGGGCAAATATATTACAGAAACCATGGCTAAATCATAGAACGCCATTTTAGGGTTCATGCTCTTCAAATTAGGGTTTCTCGATTCGGCTAATATAAATACATTTTAATACCACATATAAGTTAAATGAACTGTATAGATCATGTCTGCATGATCAATTTGGCACAATCGCATGTGTATGAAGTGTTATGAATTTTTTAGGTTTTTATACGCAGGTAAATTCGCAGGAAATTTCACAACAAAATTCGCAGGAAAACCTGCGAAATACCAAGGTTGAAGACGACCATAGCGCAGTAATTCTATTTTTGAATTGTTGATTTATTTAATTTAATTTTGTTTACGTTTATATATCAGAAACGCTGCTTAGCTCAGCTGGTAGAAGAGGCGCGTATGGGAAGTAGCAAACCTGGGTTCGAATCCTGGGTTTGTCAATTTTTTTGGTTAATTTTCATTTTCTATTCAGGTTTAAAATATAATAATTTTAGCCCAACATACATACACAAGGCGCGTGCAGCCTAGCTGGTTTATGGGCATATGATTTGAGGGTGGAGTCCTGGGTTCGACCCCAGGCTCCTTCAGGTATGTATTTTTGTTGTTTTTTTTCTAATTTTTAACCTTTTTTTTTTTTTTCATTTTTCTTGTATTTAAATTAATAATTAAATTAACTCTTTTTCCAAATAAAAATATTTTGTAAGAAAAAAAAAGAATTCTTTTACTTTATAAATTTATTTTGTAAATTCTAAATTTTGATATTATATATATAATTAATCTTTTATACTTTAAATATTAATTAATGTATTTTTTTAATATCACTTTAGTTGTTCTTAATTAAAATCCTAAACCTAATTTTTCATTCTAAAAAAACCCTAATTTTCTTGATTCAAACATTAACCCTAATTTTTTGTCAAACCTAATTTTTATCTTAACCCTAATAATTAACCCTAATTTTCTTAACCCTAATTAAATCATTATTTTTAATATGTAAATAATTTATTATTTGTTTATTATTATTAAACTTATTTTCCTAATTAACTCTTAAAAACTTTTCTAATATTAATTTTTCTTGCTAAAATTCTTATTTATTTTATTTTATTATTCTAACCCTTATTTTCATTTTATTATTACTAATATTTAATTATTTCTTATTTATTACTATTATTATATTTATCATTATTATTTTTATTATTATGTAACTGCTAAAGCCATGTAATATTTTTAGGTTTATTTTCTCGTATTTATTTTTTATTGTAAATATATTTATTATATGGTTAGTAATTTAGGGTGTGTATAACATGTTCGTAATTAAAATTAACTTAGAAAATTAATTTAAAAAGATAAATACTTGAAAATAAACACGCACACACATAAGTCGATCTAAGATCGCCATCTTGCACTTCCTAGGGTTGCCTTTCAGTTGCCTAATTCAAAAGGTCAAGTAGGGTGTCTTAAGCAAGTCCCTTCATAAATATCATCAAGTCCCAATAGTTTTAAAGATCAAGTCCCTTCGAGGTTGCCTACGATAAATGATCTTGTCCCTTCGAATAAAAGATGATAAGTCCCTACGAATTTCTAAAGACACCCTACATTTGCCTATATCCAGATGACCCTATACATGTCCCTTAATACATCCAAGGTAATGACTACCTATTCCTTAATAATAGGGATAGTCTTACCATTGAAAGAACATAAGAACAGGAAAGACTTAATCTATGGTAGGTTTCTCTCAGTTGCTTGCTCATTTTTCAAAAACACTCTTTACACCCCACTTTTCAAACCATTTTCAAAAACAAGGCTTTGTATACATCCATACGAGGATCATTACAAAGTACTTAGAAAGTTTCTAATCACACACTACATCTTTTCAAAACAATTTAAAGTGAGCTAAGTAACTAAGAGCCCGTGGATAACCATGGATATAAAGGGTGCTAATGCCTTCCCTTTATATAGCCTACCCCTCGAACTCAAGTCTTTTAAAATAGGTCTTTCCTGTTCTTTTATGTCCTTTCCATTTGGATAAAATAAAAGTCGGTGGCGACTCTTGCTATCCGCAACATTTATAGAAAGTCAGTTCTCCCACCGTATTACAATTCCTCATTTCCAGCTCAAACAACAATTACCAAAGCATACCTCAGCTTTGTAGGTTGGTTAAATTCAGATCTAGCTCTGTTTTTTTAGCTTATTTGCATGCTTGTGCTTAGATCTACCATGTGCTTGTGTATTTGCTTGTCTTGCTTGAATTGATTGATTGATTTACAACCAGATCTATGTGTTATTGTTCATGAGCTTAATGATATTGATTAATGTGAATTGATCCTTTTATTTCATGCATAATTGATTGTTGGTCTGTTGTGGAATGATTTGGATAAGCTGGTTTGAGCTGATTTTCTGTAGGAAATTGTTGATGTTTTCACAGTGTTAACCGGTTAACGCTATAGTTAACCGGTTAACGCGCCTGTTTTCTACATGGTTTTCTGCAGGTTTGAACTGGTTAACCGATTAACGCTTTGGTTAACCGGGTAAAACTGAAGCAGAGTGCCATTTTGGGGTTGTTTTGAGCTTGTTTGTTTCCCATACTTGTCTTAATTTCCATGGATCATTGTATGATCATTGAATATGCTAGAGTAGGGTGATTTGCTTGCTGTTTGATGTATGCCTTCATGTTCTCGACACGTAAATTCATGTATGCACAAAACCTAGCATGTTGTTTGACTTTGTTTTCTCAAGCTTTGAGCATGTTTATTCCATGAATTGTGTTGATGTATATATGTTGGAATTTTGCTAACATTTGTAGGGGCTCATGGTAAGAGAAGTGTGGATGTTTATCCACATTTCAACTCTTCATCTCTTCTCTTTTAATTTGCTTTTGCTTTGTGGTTTTTGCTTTTCCTTATGCCATCATGTGATTCAACTCTTCTTTTCCCCTTTAGGAGCAACTTATCTCCTTTAGAGGAGTAAGTTGTTCTCTAGCTTTCTTCTCCTATTCTTTTCTTCTCCTTTGGCTCTTCTTTTCATTAGGATAGTTTCAAACCTCACTAACCTTAAGACCACCTTTTTGCATGATAACTTTAGGTTTAGTCTTTCCCCATTAGACTTTTGCCTTTTTCTTCTTTGGTTCTTTCTCTTCTCATCTCAAAACAACAAAATCTAAAAAACATTAATAAATAAAGAAGTGACTTTTTGTGTATAGCCTTATTCCATGGGGCATATGTATTTATTCCATCTTGGAATAGTAATTTTGTCTAGCATGATGCACAAGTCAGATCATGAGGTCATCTTCATCAAGAAAAACCATAAAAAATACTTATTCATTTTTAATCACTAAAACACTTAATAAATTCAACAAGTCAATGAGCTTAGGCCCTTGCCCTTGGAAACAAGTTTTGGATAAATTCTCCTTACTTGGTGTGCTTGTTCTATTATTCCATCTTGGAATGTAGTAGCAAGTACACATTCCATGGAAGAGAGTTTGAGTTCATTCTCCTGTGCCACACAAATAAAAAACTCATAAAAAACACAAACAAAGAATAAGTGTCTCTCCTTCGGGACTTCTTTTCTCATCTCCTTCGCTCCGTACGCGAACTTGCTCCTACTTGTCACTTTGCAAGATGGTTACGCACTCGTTGTTCGAGCCTGCAACACCTGAGCATTGACATAGGCAGTTCAAGCCTTAATTCACAAGTAATCTTTCCACCCCTATTTAGGGGAACTACGACATTTCTGATCCTCATGTCTAGATGAGGTACATAGGCAGCGGGGTAGGGCCCGTTCGAGCATACTCTTTTATTTTCCCTACATTTTCCCCATTTCTTTTCATTTCTTGTCCAGTTCTAGTCCTTCTTTTTGTAGCAGCTTTCATTTCTTCACCCTTTGAAACCTTTTCTTTGCAAGAGTAGATCCCGTCGGGTACGGCGAACGATCTGGGGTGCTAATACCTTCCCAGGTCATAACCGACTCCCGAACTCAGTCTCTTTGGTTCACAGGACATGTATCCTTCCTTTCTTTTCTTCTGGTTTGTGCAGCATTACCATTCCCGTTCCTTTGGGATAAAAATGCCTGGCTTGCGACTCTACCTCTTTCCGCGCCACTTTTGCGTTTGTACCAGGATGAAAATCCCAGGGAGCGACACATATTCATTTGGTTTGTTTGGTGTTTCAAAATGCATCCTTACTTGAATTAGTTTGACCTAAACTAGTTTCTCTTCTCCTTTAATTGTTAACATGACTTATGTGGGAATCATAAAATCCTATACATACATTCTAATTTCATCTAATACCTTGTATGATACTGACCCATAATCATCTCATGCATATTCACATGTCATTCATCATTAACTTGCATCCTTTGTGATCTTATGCGATGTTTGCTACAGTTCTTCTCACATCTTCTTCTCCTTACTCCATACAACTAAACCATTGCATCTATGATGGTATGTTAATTCATCTACATTCATAAGCATTTACTACTGACTTTGATACTCATTTCATGTATTAATTAATGCTTGTATGCCTTATGCACTCTTACTTCATCCATGAACTCTAACTTGCATTCATGTGAACTTATGTGAACGTTTTGTACATAGTTTGACATTGTTTGATCTTGTGAGGTATCCTAGCATCCTTTGGGATATATAGCATGTAGATAATGACTTTATAAGTCATATAACCTTTAGGTACCTTCACCTTTAGACTTAGGTCTTATTGTGAACCATAGTTTCATTCTAGGATGTGTGTAAGGTTTAATTGCCTTTATGCTTTGTTTTTGTTTCCAATATGCAAATTATTTTGGTACTAACCTTTTTTTTTGTAGGGAGGTTAAGGTAAGCCACAAAAAAATTCTTCCTTTGTCTCTTTATACTTTCAAATTATGTTTGCCTTGCACTTTCATTCAACTTTCTTCATCTAATTTCACCTTGATTTCCATTAGGGTTTAGTACATCATTAGGACATATATTATAGTTGTTTGATCTCATAATCCTAGAAAACTTTAATAGGGTTTAGCTACTAACTTTAGAATCTTGTTATCATTTAGGATCTTTTAGATCTAGTTCTTAACTCTAGGAAGCCCTTAGTGCTTTTCCTAAGCTAGTTTGAGTTAGTTTGAGATTTTGCCATGCTTTATGTTTTCAATATGCTTTGTAAAGCTAACTTGTGTTTTGTAGGGAGGTTGAGGTAAGCTTATTTATATAACTTCTTCCTCATGTTCTTTATGCTTTCTAAGTGTGTTTCCTTAGCACTTTTTGCTTTGCTTGTATAGGCTTCCCCCTTTTTTAGAAACAACTTACCTTCCTTAGGAAGTAAGTTGAGTTCTAATTCTCTTTTCTTCTTTTCCTTTTTCTTCATTAGGATTAGAAAACCACACAAACCATTAGGATCTTCTTTTGCATGCAATATACAACTTAGGGTTGTGTCTTAGTCCCCTTAGTTTTTCCTTTCCCGGTTTGAGTCTCTCTTTCTCATCTCAAAAGAAAACAGTAGAAAACACCTAATAAAGGTCGAGATTTCTCTTGCACCAGGAGACTTTGCCATGGGGTACTTGCACACATCCCATTTCAGGGTGAGGTGTAAGCATACATCATGATGAACAAGTATTAGCATGGAGACTATTTCACAAACCACAAAAAGCAAAACACTTCTTTAAAATACGGTAAACAAACAACACACGTCTTTTCTTGTGGGTATTCTTTTATCATCTCACTCACTCTCAACGAGCGAAATCGTTTTGACATGTCTCAATGCAAGACGGCAACACACTAAAAACACAAACAAATTTCCCGCCTTAGTTAGGCGAACTACGTCGACTATGATCCTCATTTTCCCGATGAGGTACGTAGGCAGTGGGGTAGGGCCCGTTCGAGCACATTCTTTATTTTCCCTACATTTTCCCCCTTTTATTCGATCTATTTTTCCAGTTCCCTTTTCCAGATCTAGTTCCATTTAGCAATTATTTTGTTCAGCAGTAGTTTATTCTCACCCTTTGAAACAGACTAACAAACGTGGATCCCGTCGGGTACGACAGACGGTCTGGGGTGCTAATACCTTCCCAGTTCGTAACGATTCCCGAACCCAGATCTTCGGTTTGTATGACCTTTTCTATTTGGTTTGTGCAACGTTTCCTTTCCCATTCATTTGGGATAAAAATGCTTGGCTGGTGACTCTACCTTTTCCATGCCACTTTTGCATTTGTACTAGGATTAAATCCCAGGAGCGACACTGTGTAACTTATTTTGTACCCCTCTCCCATTCCTTTGTATGCACTTTTATTTTCCGTTATATTTATCATTTTGATCGCCAGGAGCACCCCTAGGGACTAGTTTAAATCTCGCTTTAGTTCATGAACCCTTGGTCCAACGCCAAGTGGTTTCACTCACACACACATGCACTTTATTTTTTGTCGCTCCCCGGATTTTCATCCCGGTGCAAACGCGAACTGTCGGCGAAGAGAAAGGTTGAGTTTGAATAGAGTCGCCAGCTAGTCATTTTTATCCCGAGGGAAAGGAAATGCTGGTTAAACCTGGAAAGAAATAGATAAGACGGTTGTGAACCAGAGAAACTGAGAAAGGGGGTTGGTTATGACCTGGGAAGGTATTAGCACCTAGATCGTCCGTCGTACTCGACGGGATCCACGCTTACTTGATCGTGTTTAAAAGGGGTAGGTGTATGTGCTATCTGTGTGAAAAATCTAGGGGAAGAAAGTACAGGTGTCAGTGCAAAAGGTGTGAATTGCTCATGAACTGAGGCTTAAAAAGAAGGCTGAAAGAGGGGGAAGACACATAGACTTTTGTTTGATAACTGTTAAGTTATTCCTATCTATCCTCTCGTGCAATGAGGAAGCCATAACAACGTAGTTCGACTCAAAGAGACTGGAATGATTTTGACTGTGAACTGCTTGCTTGTCTATGCTCAAGTGTATGACTCGTCTGGCTCGAGTGCTAACTGTCTTGCATTAGACGGAAGAAGCAAGTTCTCGTTTATAGAATGAGTATGATGAGAAAAGAATCCCGGAGGAGAGGATTATTGTTGGTTTTTTTGTTTTTTTTAATATTATTTTTTATGTTTTGCATAGGATAATGAGCCTAAGCCTAAATCAAAGGTTGTAAACTCATTATATCCTCCCTGATTAGGGATAATGAGCCTACTTAAGTGTGAGATAAGCATCTCAACTTAATTACCATAATGATATAAGATTAATATCATTAACATACTTGTGATTATTAAGTGTTTTTGTTTTTTTTTTGTTTAGTGTTAAGTAATGAGTTTAAGCTCTAATCAGGGATTAGTGAACTCATTACACCATCCTAAGAGAAGGATGATAGATGGGAACACTTAAGCTGAGGAAGACTCTTCAACTTAATCCATGGTTAGGGACTAAATTCATTATATAACAAACCTTTATTAAGTAGATTTTAATTAAAGGATGAGATTAAGAAATGGATTTTATATTTGTAAGACAACTTGAGGGGGACTTGTCCATTAAACACTAGGGTTAGTCCCTCTTAACCATAAGGAAGAGATGGAACCCTAATGTAAGGCCCAAGTTACAAGCTTAAGTCTTGATCATTATTAGGTGTTTTGATTAAGACGTGTAAAAAAATTAAAGGTTTAACACTAAGGATTAAAGTTATACACTCCATCCTGAGATAAGGATGCAAACATAACCCTAATTCAAAGTCCTAAAGCTTTAAGTGTTTATCCTCTGATTATGAGATGAGAAGAGAGACTCAAGGAGACTCAAAGGTAAAAAGCTAGGGGGGATATATACAACCCTAAAAATTATCATGCTTGGATATCCTATGGTTTGTGAGGCTTAAAGAAAGATCTTCAGGAGGCCACCAAAGAAGAGAAGCATATGAAAAAGAGAAGGAGAAAGAGAATAAGTTACTTACTTCCTGAAGAAGATAACTAACCTAAAGAAAGAAGGTAAGAACAAAAGAACATAAGTGAAGCAAGTTCAATTCAAAGACAAGTAAAATATGCAAATGAAGAGATGAGAAGAGGTGGGATGTGAAGGCAAATCCACATCCCAGACAACTTACCATAAGCCCCTGAAAGGTTAGTATGAGATGCATAAGGAAAGAAATGAGATGAAATGCAATGCAATAAGTAACGATGAAAAGAACAAAACTAGAAACATAAAAAATGATGCAAATGTGTTATGAGATGATGCAAAGACATACATGATGCATATGAATGATCATACAATGGATGAGATGCAAAGGAAGCATGTAAGAAGCTTGAAAACACATGGATGTTCATAAGATGTAATGAATGCAAAGCATATCAAATGAATGAAGAAATAATCAAGCAATGTTCTAGCATGTATTAAGATGTCTAATATGTCATACAAATGTTTGAAATGTCATGGCAAGTTCATATGATGATGATATGCAAAAATGAATGCAAATGAACATGAGAAATTAGGGTTTTATGAATGTATGAGATGCATATGACCAAAATAGAAGCATACATCATGATAAAAATTTAAAATGAACTCAAACAAACCCTAAACACATACCAGATCACTACCCAAAGATGAAGGTCAGAAGCTAAACCTAGAGGAATTTATGAAATTCCTAAGTCAACTAGGGTTTTTGGGTGATTCTAAAGGGAAAATGCAAATCAAATTGAAAATGCAATGCAAAAATATGATTTAAATAACCTAGATACTAGATGAAATATGTGAAACAATGCAAAAAGAATAAGTTCAAACTCATCATGGTTGATCAGAAATGAATTTTCAAAGTTAGGGTTAGAAAAATGGAATTTTATGAACCCTAATTCAAAGTAAATTGTGAAAACATGATCAAACCTAAAAATAAATTTGTATGGTGAGTTTGTAAATGTTTCTAAATGCCTAATAATGCTTCATGAATTCTTTTGTGATTTTTAGAAACCTAAATGTATTTTTAATTAATTAAAATCAATTAATTAATTAAATAAAACTTTTAAATGATTTAAAAATACTTTTTTAATGCAAAAATTAAAATAAAAAAATGTTTTTGAGTTAAGAAAAATATTTAAATTAAAAATGCAAAATTTTTAAAAGTATTTTTGCTATTTTTAATAATTATGTGAAAGAAATGAAAGAAAATGAAAGTAAACCAATCTGATGGTCCAGATTCAAAGTGGGGTTAACTGCGCGCGTTAATGTGAGGCTAGGATTGAATCTAGCTAAATAAAATTAATTAAATTAATTAAATGGATTAGGGTTTAAGTGAGTTGATTTGGGCCGTCCACACGCGCGGGAAGCAAAATCCAATGGCCTAAATTCAAACTAGACTAATTAATATAGGATTAGTCCTAATGACTCTCAGGTGGCCGGAGAAGACCTTCAGTCATCTTCTCTGAAACACTCTCTCACCGAAAATGCTCAAAACACCACCCCAAGCCCCCAAAACCTCCAGAATGAATCATCTAACCTCCCTAAACAAGAATCCAACCCTAAAACTCATTTATCATGCATCAACAACAAGAATCGAACAAGAACATATTTTAGATCAAACTTTCAGAAACTTCATACATGCTTATTTTCCACTCATTTTCAAAACCAAACACATCATAATGATCAGTGAAACATGTAGATTGATATTGTAACTTAAAAAACAAGTTCTGGAAAATTTGTTCTTGGATGATACTTGAGATGAAGCTTTCTATGTTTGAGCTTTCTGGCCTCCTCCTTTGTGCAAAACCACTCCAATGGATCCCCTTATGTTTCTGAAAGGCTTAGATGGAGTTTATGATGGCTGGTTTGTGATGTTTGGTTCTGATAACTCAGAAATCATGTTTATGATTCAGTGGCTTTTAGGTCATTGTGAGGGATGGGAAACAATCTTTGAGTTGATTGGTGGAAGAAGTTTGAAGTTTTGATGGCTGTGTGTTGACTTTCGAAGAGAGGAAGGTTTATGCAAGTTTTGGCAATCTGAGTGTATGAGAGGATTCAGGCTTGAATGATGTCTGTTTTGTGTTGCTTAGGGTTTGCATAAGAGGTCTTGATTGGTCAGAAAGTTGGTGGTGGCATAGTGTGATTGGTATGGCTTATTTTACAAAAATTCAAAAGTTGTGTACTATGAGTATAGGCACAGGTCAGATCTGGTTTGAAGGGGTGTCTTGCCTCATCCAGCTTCAAGGAGAGCCATGGGATTGGATTTGAGGATCTGTACCACTTGGATCAAGGGATTGCAAGAGTTTTGCATTTTCCCCCTTTGAGAATTTTGTGAAAATGGCTCATAGAAACTTGTGATCCAAGACATGATTCTGATCCAAATGTGTTGCATTATCATGTTATGATGCTTAGAGATCAACTAGAGGTCACAAAAGTGCTTAAAACTTGGTTTTCAAAAATCCCTCTTTGGCACATACTTGAAAATTACAAGATTTTTTCCAACTTTGAAACATCATATCTTGAGTTCTAGGATGAATCAAGAGGAGTTCTTGTACTTTTTGAAAATGGTAAGATCCAATCTACAACTTTCATGTTTGAAGATTTTTCATTTGAAGCATTTTTGATCAAGAAAGAGGAGGTTGAAAATCTTTCCCAAAATGGAAAGTTTCCATTACAAGTCATGTCCAAAAATGGAAAGTTTGCAAATGGCTTAAAATTCTTCAATCTTGTGAACTTCTAACCACTTCTAAGATAAAATAAAGATCATAGAACCTCAATTTGATGAAAATGATTCTTTGGTTCCATTGTTGGGGGCCTCAGATGCCCTGATTCTGACTTTTCTTGCACAACAAGTTACCAGTTGATCAAATGACTTCCAGAATGAATTTCTTCATCAAATTTGGTACACATGCTCCTTATAACATATAAGGACCAATATAAACTTTTGTGGTAGGAAATCTTCAGTCTGCCTCCATGCATTTGCAATGCTTTGTCATTTTTTTGACTTTTAAGAACTTTGGGGATCATAAGATGATCATAGAACACTCATGGACCCTCTTGGCATGATTCAAGGCCTTTGAGATGGCTCAGATCACTTCTTGGATTGCTCAGATCACAAACCCTAGATGCAGATGAAATGAATTATGCAGTGGGATATGATATGCTTATGCTAATGCAAAAAATGAAAGATCACAAGCCATGGTGTGAGAAAAAGTGAGGGAAAATTTGGGGTGTTTACAGCTGCCCCTATTCAAGCATGAGTTAGCTGTGCAGGGTGTAAGCGCTTGGCTTACCAGTCAAACAAGATAACTTGTGGTTGAATACCAAAGACAATCCGAAATTTGCACTCACTGGGGAGAAGAAGAAAAGGGATATAAATTGTAAAAGATAGTATAATATGAGTATCAAATGAAAGTGATGGAGGACGACCATCGAGCAGAGGACAAATGATGGGGGTAAAATGGTAAGCAAAGAAAGGACGGGGACAACCATCATGCTGGGAAATAAAGAAACCGCGACGGGGACGGCCATCGGGTAAGGAAATAAAATTCTCTGGGGATCAAAGGAATGAGGGAAACACTAACAGGGATGGCCATCAGGTTGAATAGAAAAGATCAACGATGGGGATGGCCATCGAGTAAAACTGATGAAGGACGATCATCAAGAAAAGGAAAAAGTACCACGACGGGGACGGCCATCGGGTTTAAAGAATAAATGAAATAATTGACGAGTTACGGTCATCAAAGGTGAAGGACAATCACCTAGCAGGGGAAGGCCTTCTCTTTATCACGACATAGGACGAATGGCGGATAGAAAAGATCAACGATGGGGACGGCCATCGGATAAGCATGATGAAGGAAGATTATCAAGAGGTGAAGGACGATCACCTAGTAGGGTACGACTGCTCTTGGGGATTATCGTGACATAGGACGAATGCCGAATAACAAGATCAACGATGGGAACGACCATCGGATAAATGATGAGGGACGATCATCAAAAGGTGAAGGACGATCACCTAGCATGGGACGACTGCTGAAAATATTACGACATATGATGAATGCCGGATAGAAAGTTCCAACAATGGGGATTCCACTGGGGAAAGAATGAGGGACGGTCATCCAAAGGTGAAGGACGATCACCTGGCAGGGGACGGCTACCTAAAATATCACGACATAGGACGAATGCCGGATAGAAAAAAGTTGTTTTGTCTTTGTGGGGATGTAAACACGAGCGAGTTCTTACGCTTTAAAATAGAAGGTATAAGTGTTTGACAGTGTGTATAGACCAAAGACGCGGACGAGCATCCTTAGAACCATGATACGGACGAGTATCGGTAGAAACAAACACTGACACGTGCTTGAAGGATGATGATACAGACGAATATCAATCGGCTGAGCAAAGAACACGAACGAGTGTTGAATCTGATGAGGGGTGATATATACAAGATACGGAAGAGTATCGAAGACTTCTGTATAAGTATGCACAAGTATGATCTACTGGTGAAGTATGTGCAAGACGCAGACGAGTGCCAAAAGATTGAGCAAGGGACATGGACGAGTGTTTTAACTTGTTGGGGAAGTATGACACGGGCGAGTGTCAACAAAGAATATGTACAAGTATGAACAAATATATGTATTGAGAATGTTGTATAAGTGAGATACGAACGAATACCAAAGGGATTATGGCGACTTCCCTGGGAAAGATGACACGAACGAGTGTCAAAAAGAACATGTATAAATATGAACAAGCATTTGTACTAGAGAGTGCAAAGGGGATATCTTGTCTTTTATCTACAGAGGATATGAGTTTTATATATTGCTGATGAAGTGATATTGATATTTGCAGGTGAATGGGCTCGAACCTGGCTTATGATCATGCAAATGATTGATTTTTGTCGTAATGCTCCGTATTAGACGGAATGCTACGCTTAGTTTGGGGAAAAATGATGTGAATGCTACGATTATGCAAATGAGAAAACCGATACGAGATCCGGATCCTGCGGGGATAAAGATCTCTGGTCTATCTGTCCGGAGGGAGAACTCCGTTGGGGATGAGGAAGTTTCAGCAACTCCGCTGGGGCAGTATTTCAGGCATTTCTCTACTAGGGAGAAAATGGCAGCTCTGACAGGGAATAGAAATTTCCTGACTACTTTGCTGGGGAAAAGCCATCAGGCATCGCTCGGGAGATCCTTCTTGGGGAGGAGATATATTTCGGGAAGTAATCCGTTGCCACTCCTTCGTCCCAGCGATATGCTGGGGATTGATGAATTCCTTAAGAGATCCTCTGGGGGGATAAAAACTTTACGAGGAAATACTTCTTGTCAAGGAGTCCTGCTGATGATGTGATTGTTGGCTTGGATGGGGAATAATACTTGATATGCCCCATTCTGTGAAAGATTGTCTTCCTTGAGTACTTGCAACCTGTTAAGACAAAGGAAACGCACAAGTGTCCTGAGATATCCTCCACCGGATTTCGTCATAGGAGTTAGATTTGCTTAAGAATTCATATTTCCTGCAAGCATTTAAAAAGAAATGGCCTATATGCTTTCATACAAATGTTGTATTACGAATTCTGGACATTTTGCAAACAAAAACAAGAGGTAAAAACAAAGAAACAAGGTGTGATTGAATATTCTGATTTTATTGATGTGTGTGCCATGAATAGGCAAGTACAGTCAAAGAAGCGAATCCCCTGAAAGGAGGAGATTGCTGTAAATTGAGAAAATAAAAGTGTTGGCAATGTTGAAGATGACGCTCCAGTGAGCTTCTTTAGCTATGACATGTATGACCTTGATGTTCTTCTTATCTTGCTTTCTGAAGAAAGTTGATTCTGACAGACGCTTTGTCCTTTCGAAACTTGCCATGTTGTGAGTGATACTGACGAATTCAGAATGTAGTTGTTCGCTTATTCCCTGATTTTGCGTGGATCGCCATTTCGGGTTTTCAATCCGCCGGGATACCCATTTTTGCCTGAGCTGTCGGATGTGGCTTTTCAAATCAATGGGTGTATATTTTTTGTTTTTCCCTTATTTTTTCCCGAGTCTTTTATTCTGTTTTTGACTCGCTGGGATGCCCTAATTTTGCCTGTACTTAAATTCTTTTTTTATGTCCAACGGGTCATTTTATGCGAAGTATTTTTTTAACTGCATCTGAATTCACAGGAGATAGGAAGTCCTCTCCATCCATAGTAGTGAGCATCAATGCTCCACCAGAGAATTTTTTTTTTACTATGAATGGGCCTTCGTAATTTGGCGTCCATTTTCCCCTGTGGTCTGAATGGGGATGAAAAAGTCTTTTCAGAACAAGCTCTCCTACTTGGTATTCCCGAGGTCTGACTTTCTGATCGAAGGATTTCTTCATTCGTTTCTGATACAACTACCCATGACAGATAACTGCTAATCTCTTCTCTTCAATCAGACTCAGTTGATTATATTGAGATCGGACCCATTCTGCTTCATCCAGTTTCACATCCATCATTACCCGTAAGGAGGGTAGTTCAACTTCAACAAGTAGGACAACTTCCATACCATACACAAGCTGATACGGTGTTGCCCCAGTAGATGTTCTGATAGTGGTTCGGTACCCATGCAAGGAAAATGGTAGCATTTCGTGCCAGTCTTTGTAGGTGACTACCATCTTCTGCAAAATCTTCTTGAAGTTCTTGTTAGCGGCCTCAACAACGCCATTCATCTTTGGCCTGTAAGGAGAAGAGTTGTGATGTTGAATTTTGAAGTCCCAACAAAGCTCTGCCATCATCTTGTTGTTCAAATTGGAACCATTATCAGTAATGATTCGCTCGGGAACTCCATACCGACAGATGATATCCCTTTTCAGAAATCTAGCTACCACTTGCCTGGTGACGTTTGCATATGAAGCTGCTTCAACCCATTTGGTGAAGTAATCAATGGCCACCAGGATGAATCTGTGACCATTTGAAGTAGTCGGTTCAATCTTTCCAATCATATCAATGCCCCACATGGAGAAGGGCCAAGGTGAAGACATTACATTCAAAGGATTTGGAGGCACATGCACTTTATCTGCATAGATCTGGCATTTGTGGTATTTTCTGGCATAGGCATAACAGTATGCATCCATTGTGATCCAATAGTAACCTGATCTTAATAACTTTTTTGCCATTGCATGTCCTCCGACATGGGTACCGAAAGAACCTTCATGTACTTCGTGCATCAGTAGGTCTGCTTCCTTCTTGTCAACACATCTGAGCAAGACCATGTCGAAGTTTCGCTTGTACAAAGAGCCATCAGTATTGAGGAAGAAACTACCGGCTAGCCTTCTTAATGTCTTCTTATCATTCGATGATGCCCCAGGTGGGTATGTCTGAGTTTCCAAGAAGCATTTGATGTTATGGTACCAAGGCTTATTATCAGTGACAGTGTCCACAGAGAATACATATGCCGGTCTGTCCAGTCTAGATACCAAAATCTGAGGCACATAATTAGCAGTCTGTACTTTGATCATGGATGAAATGGTAGCCAAAGCATCTGCAAACTGATTCTCATCTCGAGGGATGTATTCAAGCTTAACTATTGTGAAGAAGGTCAACAATATCCTCGTATAGTCACGCTAGGGAATCAAATTCTCCTGATGAGTGTACCACTTGCCATTGGTCTTGTTGATTACCAAAGCTGAATCTCCGAATACATTCAAGGTTTTGATCCTGAGGTTAATGGCTTCCTCAAGACCCATGATACAAGTTTCGTATTCTGCTTCGTTGTTAGTGCAAGCAAAGGTGAGTTTTGCTGAGAAAGGAATATGGACTCCCTTGGGTGTGATAAGTACTGCACCAACCCCACGACTGTTGCAATTAACTGCCCCATCGAACATCATAGTCCATGCTTCTTCTGGGTTAGGCCCTTTAGTATGAACTGGCTCTTCAAAATATCTTGATTTTAAGAACATGATGCCTTCGTCAGGGAAGTCAAATCTCATAGGCTAGTAATCATCAACGGGTTGCTCAACCAAATAGTCAGACAATACACTGCCTTTGATGGCCTTTTGAGAGGTTTACTGAATGTCATATTCTGTTAGAATCATTTTCCACCTTGAAACCCTTCCGGTAAGTGTTGGCTTCTCAAATATGTAGTTGATTGGATCCATCTTTGAGATCAATAAGGTAGTATGAGCCAACATATACTGTCTTAGTCAGAGAGCAGCCCACGCTAAAGCACATCAAGTTTTCTCGAGCAGTGAATAACGTTGTTCACAGTCGGTAAACTTTTTGCTTAGGTAGTATATCGCATACTCTTTTCGACCAGACTTGCCATGTTGGCTCAACACACACCCCATTGACTCTTCTAATACTGTCAGATACATGATTAGAGGTCTTCCTTCGATTGGGGGCATGAGAATTGGAGGTTCTTGTAGATATTCTTTGATCCTGTCAAAAGCTCTCTGACAGTCATTGTTCCACCTGACTGTTTGTTCCTTTCTTAACAGCTTGAACAAGGGTTCGCAGGTTACAATGAGATAAGACATGAACCTTTAGATGTAGTTCAATCTACCTAGGAACCGTCGAACTTCTTTCTCAGTCTTAGGTGCGGGCATTTCCTGAATAGCTTTGACTTTGTCGGGATCAACCTCAATTCCTTTTTCACTTACAATAAAACCCAGCAGCTTTCCGGAACGTACCCTAAATGTGAATTATTTGTGGTTCAACTTTAACTGATACTTTCTCAGACGCTTGAATAGCTTTAACAGATTTACCAAATGCTCTTCCTCTGTGAGGGATTTGGCAATCATATCATCCACATAGCACTCGATTTCTTTATGGATCATATCGTGGAATAATGTTACCATAGCCCGTTGATATGTTGCACCAACGTTCTTCAGACCAAACGACATTACTTTGTAGCAGAATATGCCCCAGGGTGTGATGAAAGTTGTCTTCTCCATGTCTTTAGGTGACATCTTAATCTGATTATATCCCGAAAATCCGTCCATGAAAGAAAATACCGAGAATTGAGTCGTGTTATCCACCAATACATCAATGTGAGGTAATGGGAAATCATCTTTCGGGCTTGCTCTGTTCAAATCCCGGTAATTGACACACATACGCACATTACCATCCTTCTTAGGTACGGGTACAATGTTAGCAACCCATGGCGGTTAACTAGTTACGGCAAGAAAACCGGCATCCCACTGATTTTGTACTTCTTCTTTGATTTTCATGGCCATGTCTGGGCGAGTACGGTGCAATTTCTGTTTAACTGGCCGACAGTCTCCTTTTAATGGCAGTCTGTGCATGACAATATCCGTATCTAGACCTGACATATCTTGATAGGACCAAGCGAACACGTCAACATATTCTTGAAGCATACTGATGAGTTGTTCTTTCACTAGAGCTTGCAGACTGGCCCCGATCTTCACCTCTTTCATATCTTCCTCGGTACCAAGATTGATGGTTTCAACCTCCTCCTGATGAGGAGCAATCACCTTTTCCTCTTGTCTCAACAACCTGGCTAACTCTTCAAGTAAATCATAGTCTTCATCAACCCCTTCATCTGCTTAATTAATCGGATTGTTAAAGTCATACGAGGTCATAGCAGTGTCTTTGTCGGTGCAATCTGGAGGATTATCTCTGCAAGGGTTGAGATTTGTTCATTTTAGTGATTGATTTTATCTTGTTAAGGAAAAAGTGAATGAAGTTAGTTATTTGAGAAAAACATTGCCATTTAATGTTTTGTGCGAAAATAACAAAAATGAAAGACAGTGAGCGAGAAAAGATCGTTTGCAAAAGATGTCCATTGTTCATTACTCATTAATTTGCACAAAATACAAATATGGCCCTATTACAAAATGAGTTCTGACACCTTGGGCAAGATGCATGACTTGATGCATGCTTAAACAGGAAATAATAATTACTTTGCAGAAGTAATCCTTATAATTTCCTAGGAAGACCAGTTGAGGACTTGTTGGCCTGGGACCCTTGGACGAATCCAACTTTCCAGGTTGAAGTCGCTTTCAGCCTCGTCTTCCACTTTGTTGATTGCATCTGGGGTCAGCATTCCCCTACTCACAAACTTGGGAGCTTCAGCAGCCTCCTCTTGGACCTGTCGGGATGGTTTGTAACCCAAATCGAACTTGTCTTCCTTGATCTGAGCTTGCTTGTAAGAAGCAATTGAAGTACCAAACACTTCAGCTATTGCTTCATTGACATTGAGGGCCTCAAACCCTTGACTCATTGTCTCATGGATCTCTCTATCCATCTTAATATACTTGTAAGTAGCTAGATGATTGACAAAGATATCCTCCTCCCCACAGATTATGATAACTTGGCCCTCCTATTCGTATTTTAACTTCTGGTGAAGGGTCGGCGTTACGGCGCCGGCGGCGTGAATCCAAGGCCGACCCAACAAACAGCTATAGGCAGGCTAAATGTCCATCACGTAGAAGATAATTTTGAAGATCTGTGGGCCAATCACCACAGGCAGCTCAATTTCCCCAAGAACCGACCTTTTAGAACCGTCAAAGGCTCTCACCACCAAGTTACTTGGATGCAGTGCAAGATCATCATATTTCATCTTGACCAAGGCTTTCTTTGGGAGAACATTGAGTGAGGACCCAATGTCAACCAAGACATGAGAAAGAACAACCCCTTTACACTCCAAGGTGATGTGTAAAGCCTTATTATGGTTACGGCCCTCCGTAGTTAGATCAGCATCGGTGAACCCTAGTCCATGACTAGTATTGACATTAGAAACCACCGTTTCTAGCTGATTGACTGTAATCTCTTCTAGCACGTAAGCTGCGTGCAGAACTTTGAGAAGTGCATTCCTATGGGCTTTGGAACACATTAGCAGCGATAGAATAGAGATTTTGGAGGGTGTCTGATGGAGCTGGTCCATAACACTATAGTCACTCTTCTTGATTATTCTCATGAACTCGTCCATATCCTGGTCAAAGGATGTCTTCTGAGTTTCTTTGGCAATGGGCTCTTCAGGCACTACACTCTTGCCCTTAGCCTTGGCAGCAGCTTCTACTTCAGCATTATTTCTTGGGAATTGTGAGGCGAAGAGACGTCCGCTTTGAGTGAAGCCTCCTCCTCCCTCCCACATTATCAATCTGTGGTGTAGAAGGGTCAAGAGTGACTTTCTTTCCGTTGCAATATAAATCTGAGCCATAGTGCCAAGGCACAACACTGCTGCTGTCATATGGAACTGGTCCTGGTACCGTGATAGTAACCAGACTGATTGTCGCAGAAGAAGGAGTTGAGACAGTCTGAGGTTCATAATAAATTGTGACAGGAGGTCTGACCAGAGATGGTGCAGGTGATAAAGGTTGCTGATATTGATGGAGATGTTGATGTGAGTTGTTGAAAGGATCTGGAATGTGGATTATTGTCGGGTCATAGTAAATGGTAACTGTGGAAATGTCTTCATTGATGGCTATTATTGTCGTAGAAGGATGTGTTGAACTGATATCTGTTGAAGTTGAAGAAGGGATGGTTGTTGATGTTGTAGAAGAATCTGTTGGAATGATTGTTACTGAAGTTGTAGGAAGAATGGTTGTTGATGTTGTAGAAGAATCTGTTGGAATGATTGTTGCTGAAGTTGTAGGAGTGATATCTGTTACATCTGATGGAATGATGTATGCTGGTATTGTAGGAGGGATGGTTGTTGATGTTGTAGGAGTTGGGACTGTTGAAGTGATCTGTAAAGTGCCTTCTTTGATAAGATTGTTGATACCAGTCTTCAAATTTGCACAACCGTTGATAGAAATCTTGCATACTTCGCAATGGGCCTCACAACCTGGGAACATTTGGTATTTTAAAAGCTGGGCTTTAACCTTGGCCAGAGGTGTTTGAATACTTGCAAGACTATCAATTTGGTTCACTGGTTGATCCTCCTCAATGGCATTTATCCTAGGACCACCATGGCTAGGCATAGGATTCTTGGTAACACTTGGAGGGGGTGCAAAGTTGATTGCCTTAGAATCAATCAAATCTTGAACCTTCATGTGTAAAGCTCTGCACGTCTCTGTTGTATGGCCAGTTGCATTGGAGTGGAAGGCACATATAGCAATAACATCATAGTTTCTTGGAAGATTATGGGGATCTGGTGGGCCAGAGTCCTCAATTCAATCAGATTGAGCTTTAATAACTGTGGAAGTAAGGCAACATAGGGCATTGGAATGGGATCAATAACCCTGTTGATTTGTGAAGTCCTCTGTTGAAACGAACATTGTTGCTGATTGTTATTGTTGTAAGATCTCTGTTGCGGGGGAAACTGTTGTTGCTGTGGGGAGTGTTGTGGCTGTGGATGATACTCTTGTTGAGGTGCTGGAGCTGGAATGGTGACAGCAACTACTAACTTGGCATGTACTGAGGCCTACCTCTGCCCATATGTACTGAGTTGGTCTCACCTGTCCTACAAGGTCCTGCAAAAGTTTTTCTTGCATTGCTGGAACTAGCACCATTGTCTGAAATTTTGCCCATCTTCAAAAGACTCTCAATTCTCTCACTAGCTATAACTACATCAACAAAGCTAATGGAAGAGAAAGCAGTAAGTCTGTCAATGTAAGTTCCTTGCAACGTGTTCATAAACATGTCGACCATTTCTTTTTCCGACATCGGAGGCTGGACAGCAGCAGTGAGTTGTCTCCACCTTTGGGCATATTCCCTGAAGCTTTCTCTTGAAGACTGAGACATACCCATTAGGAGAGTCCTGTTGGGAGCCATGTCCAAGTTATATTGATACTGGCGTATGAAAGCTTCGGCCAAATCCTTCCAGTTTCTGACTATTTCTCTGGATAGGTTAGAATACCATTCACTGGATACCCCGATCAGACTTTCTTCGAAGAAGAACATCCACAACTTTCCGTCCATGGTATAAGATTCCAGTCTCCCCAGAAAGGACTGCAGGTGAGTACGTGGACAAGAGGTACCATTATATTTCTCAAAGCAAGGAGGCTTGAATTTGTGAGGAATCCTGACTCCATCAACTAAACCCATGTCCATTACATCAAATCCCAAAGAGTTTTGGGACTCCAAAGATCTCAGCTTCTCCGCTATTTCGTCCCGACGATGATCATAGGCTTCATCCCCAACACCAATTACTGTAAACTGTTCCTCTTGAGGGTCCTCTTGCAAGGCATGACCTCTAGTGTTTCCTTGAGTATTTCTGATAACATTGACTTTAGGATTGAGGTGGGGCCCAAAATCTGGCGGATCTGTTCGTGGCTGCCCGTGATCATTTCTACTAGTACCTCTTGTACCTGGATGATTCTCTTCTGGAGTTTGCCGCTCGACTAACTCTCTTAATCTTTCTTGGCTCTGAGCCAACCCAGACATCATTGCCATGAACTGGTTCATTTGAGCCCTCATCTCAGTTCTCTTATTAGCCATCTGAGTTCTCACGTCAGTCAAATCTTGTTGAACTTGGTCCATCTGTCAGCTCGGAAGATTGTTTCTGTTCGGATACCGGTGAACTCTGTTGATGGGGAAAACCCTCCTAAGAGCAATATTTCCTAAAACTATAGCAAAGTGAGAAAATAACAACAAAAACACCTACAAAACAAAGAATGAGGTTAGTATGCAATGCAGTATGTCTATTTGTCTTCCAAGGGTATCCGATTTGGTTCTTTGGTTTTGACCTTCCAGACCTCTAGGAATGAAGATGTTGAAGAGAAATGAAGTCCAAGAGAAAAACTAGGTAATACATAAACCATATTTTACAAATGAAAAAGATATATAGTTTATGATTACAACATGTTCCCATGATGGGTGAAAATACAATTAAGTCGAGAAATAGAACAAAATCATCATGAGAAATAAAGTACAACCAAAATAAAATACAAGTACAAAGAAATCAAACATCCAGCCCAAAGTCATTCTCATTGACTTCCTTCAGGAGAGCATCAGTCACTGGTCCAACTGGATGCTCTGTGATGGTCCTGATAAGAAAGTTCCTGGTGGCAATGGCACTTGTCAACTTTCGTTACTTATCTTTGTCTTTTGATCTCTTTAACCACGCCCGGAGTTTCAACTCGGAGATTTCCTTCTGTGCTGCTAACAAGGCTTCCTGACTCTTCTTCTCATTAGCTTCCAACTGCTCAATCTTAGCCTGTGTCTTCTGATCTTCTTGCAAACGAGCTTCAGTGATCCTGATCCATCTAGCCTGACTCTCCTCTAGGTAATGCTCAGCTCTGGCTTTCTGAATCTTAGCTTCTTTGCAAGAATTCTTCAATACCAACTCCCCTGCTCGGGCTTTTCTTATAAATTCCTCTGTCTTTTCTATCTTGGTCATATGTTCGATTCAGAGCTTTTCTAATGTCTCAATGTCCAAACGACCATCATTCCTTTCCCAAAGGGTCTTCTTCAAGGCTTCAGCTAACTGAGCATTCCTCTCTTTCAACTTCTCAAATTCCTCCAGACTCACTATAGCTATGGGCTCTACTGATGATGGCCCTGGCACATCTTCCAAGGTGAATGGCATACAAGTAATCTGTCCTCTGATGTGAGACCATTCCATGTACTGAGATGAAGCTATGTTGTTACACTTACTCAGAATAGCAATCCCTTTAGTCTGTATGTTATCCCAAGCCCAGGCTGCTTGTCGGACGATGGCATGATTATTCTGAACAACATAGTAAAGAGTCTCTGCTAAGTCCTTCTCCCTAGGTGGATGTACCAATGCATATCCCAAATGTCTTTTGAAAAGCAAAGGATTGTAGTTGATGCAACCCTTAACTCCAATAAGAGGTACATTGGGATGTTGTCCACAGCTTGTAATCATGTCCCTGCCCTTGGTGCTCTGAGTACACCACCTGATGTCTTCTGAAGTGAGAGCAATCATTTTCTTAGCCCAATTTCTTGACTGATGAGGATTCAGGAAAGCTTCTGTCTTTGGCAGGTGTCTCAATAACCACAGTAGAAGAGAGGTGCACAACATCTGACTAGTCTTCCCCTCTATTTCTCATTCCTCTGGTGAACTGAATAGTAGAAATCTCCTAACAAGGTAGGAACTGGATTCTTCAGCAGGAAGATGTGGATAGAATTCTTGCTTACAAACTTAGGCTCGTCTGCAAACAAGATGATTCCATATATACTAAGAGCCAGGAGAGCATAAACAGTTTCCCACTTCCCAACTGCAACATGATTGGTAGCCTGGGTGATTAATAAATCCAAATTGAGGCCTGGAATTCCAGCCTTGGTAGTCATATGTTGATCAATGAAGGTGGCTTCCAAGTGTAGAGCCTTAGCTATGTCTTCATTCCTAGGAGCATTCATCTCAGGGTTGAAAGGGATTCCTCTTCTGACGGGGACACCCAACAACATGGAAAACTCTTCCAACAAAGGACCCATTTGAAAGTCTGGGAACGTGAAACATCTGAGAGGAGGGTCATAAAACTAAAGGCAAGTGTGAATCATGCTCCTCTATGATGCATCCAAGTCCATGATCATGTCCATAATACCACCATAATGCTCTTTGAATAGAGGGACATGATCAGGAGTGATAAATGCCTGAATCTTCCTGATACCTGCTAGAGAGGGCTCAAAGAAATGGTATGTAATGTTGCTCTTCCTGGATGAGTCCAAACTGACAATGGATGCTGATGAAGATAGTTGAGGAAAAATAACTGATGAAGACAACTGGAGAAGATATCAGCTGAAGAAGATCTCTGAGGAAGATAACCGATGAAGATGGCTGAACAGAAGAACAGTCAAAACCGAACCAAAGGAGATGTGGATACCCTGTAAAACGAATAGACAAATGTTAAATGATGTAAAATGATGTATGCAGAATGATATGCAAGGGTTTGTGATCAAGTGCTAGATTTGTCATTTGCTTTGATAGGGTCCATGAGTGTTCAGAAATCCAGATGAAGGCTAGAGAACCAGTAACCAGGTGGGGGACTCAAATAAAGAGTCACAAGTCCAGGGTTTCATAAGATCAATCCAAAGTAGTGTAACCTTAAACAAAATCCAATAACAGGGTATGTTGAGGCCAAGGGTTCCTGCAAACCTGTAAACATCCCAACCAACTCACAAGTATTGTTCTAGAACAAGGATCCTTAGATTCAGATTTATTATGAGAAGTGTAAACACTTCTAACCCGGAGGTACAATGTTTACCCTAATCATAAAGAATCCTCCTCTAATTCACCTCAGATGCTGAAGGTCATCTAAAAAGGTCATCCAGACTTAGCAGGCTTCCCAGATTTCCCTAGCACTACAGGAAATCTGTAGCACATAGTTCTCAAGAAGAAGCCCACGTCTAAACCGTGTTTTCATATTCCCGCACCAGACTGAAATGGAATGGGAAAGAATATGAATCCACTATAATCCTATGTGTCACTCAGGCTCCCGGTGTGGAACCTTTCTCACTGAGATACCCCTCCCACCAAGGCAAGCCAACAAATCCAACACATGATATGATGACAATAATATGAATTGCATAAAACAACAAATGAAAGCAATAAATAAAGCTGTATAGAAAGAAATAAATAAACCAATACACAAAAAGCACACATAATACCCCCATAAACACAAATCAAACAAGCACTAGAAGAAACCCACAAAAAGAACCAGTAGCCCTGGTTGCACATATATCCCCAGCAGAGTCGCCAAGCTGTCGCTCCCCAAATTTTCATCCCGGTGCAAACGTGAACTGCGGGCGAAGAGAAAGGTTAAGGTTGAATAGAGTCGCCAGCTAGGCATTTTTATCCCGAGGGAAAGGAAATGCTGCATAAACCTGGAAAGAAATAGATAAGACGGTTGTGAACCAGAGAAACTGAGAATGGGGGTTGGTTACGACTTGGGGAGGTATTAGTACCCAGATCGTCTGTCGTACTCGACGGGATCCACGCTTACTTGATTGTGTTTAAAAGGGGTATATATATATGTGTTATCTGTGTGCAAAATCTAGGGGAAGAAAGTACAGGTGTCAGTGCAAAAGGTGTGAATTGCTCAGGAACTGAGGCTTAAAAAGAAGGCTGAAAGAGGGGGGAAGACACAGAGACTTTTGTTCGATAACTATTAAGTTATGCCTACGTATCCTCTCGTGCAATGTGGAAGTCAGAACACCGTAGTTCGACTCAAAGAGACTGGAATGATTTTGACTGTGAACTGCTTGCTTGTCTATGCTCAAGTGTATGACTCGTCTGGCTCGAGTGCTAATTGTGTTGCATTAGATGGAAGAAGCAAGTTCTCGTTTATAGAATGAGTATGATGAGAAAAGAATCCTAGAGGAGACGATTATTGTTTGTTTTTTGTGTTTTCAGTTTTTTATTGTTTTTGGTGTTTTGCATAGGATAATGAGCTTAAGCCTAAATCAAAGGTTGTAAACTCATTATATCCTCTCTGATTAGGGATAATGAGCCTACTTAAGTGTGAGATAAGCATCTCAACTTATTTACCATAATGATATAGGATTAAGATCATTAACCTACTTGTGATTATTAAGTGTTTTTGGGTTTTTTTGTTTAGTGTTAAGTAATGAGTTTAAGCTCTAATCAGGGATTAGTGAACTCATTACACCATCCTAAGAGAAGGATGATAGATGGGAACACTTAAGCTGAGGAAGACTCCTCAACTTAATCCATGGTTAGGGACTAAATTCATTATATTACAAACCTTTATTAAGTAGATTTTAATTAAAGGATGAGATTAAGAAATGGATTTTATGTTTGTAAGACAACTTGAGGGGGACTTGTCCATTAAACACTAGGGTTAGTCCCTCTTAACCATAAGGAAGAGATGGAACCCTAATGTAAGGCCCAAGTTATAAGCTTAAGTCTTGATCATTATTAGGTGTTTTGATTAATAAGTATAAACAAATTAAAGGTTTAACACTAAGGATTAAAGTTATACACTCCATCCTAAGATAAGGATGCAAGCATAACCCTAATTCAAAGTCCTAAAGCTTTAAGTGTTTAGCCTTTGATTATGAGATGAGAAGAGAGACTCATAGGTAAAAAGCTAGGGGGGACTATATACAACCATAAAAATTATCATGCTTGGATATCCTATGGTTTGTGATGCTTAAATAAAGATCTTCAGGAGGCCACCAAGGAAGAGAAGCAGATGAAAAGGAGAAGCAGAAAGAGAATAGGTTACTTACTTCCTGAAGAAGATAAGTAACCTAAAGAAAGAAGGTAAGAACAACAGAACATAAGTGAAGCAAGTTCACTTCAAAGACAAGTAAAATATGAAAATGAAGATATGAGAAGAGGTGGGATGTGAAGGCAAATCCACATCCTAAACAACTTACCATAAGCCCCTGAAAGGTTAGTATGAGATGCATAAAGAAAGAAATGAGATGAAATGCAATGCAATAAGTAATGATGCAAAGACCAAAACCAGAAACATAAACATGATGCAAATGTGTTATGATATGATGCAAAGTGTCGCTCCCACTAAAAGACATCAGGTCAGATAGGGTACAGACGCGAACGGTCGGCGAAAGGAGAAAATGAACGTGAACTGAATAGAGTCGCCAGCTAGGCATTTTTATCCCGAAGGAAAGGTAATGTTGCATAAACCTAGAAAGAAATGGATAAGACGGTCGCGAACCAGAGAAACTGAGAAAGGGGGTTGGTTACAACCTGGGAAGGTATTAGCACCCAGATTGTCCGTCGTACTCGACGGGATCCACGCTTGAAAATTTGTGCTTAAAGGGGTAGTGTATGTGCTATCTGTGTGCAAAAGCTGGAAAAGAACATACAAGTGACAGTGCAGGAAATGAGGCTTTGAAAAGAATGCTGAGAGAGGGGGGAAGACAAAGAGACTTTTGTTCGATAACAGTTAAGTTATGCCTACGTATCCTCTTGTGCAATGAGGAAGTCAGAACACTGTAGTTCGACTCAAAGAGACTGAAAGATAAATTGATTGATGAACTGCTTGCTTGTCTATGCTCAAGTGTATGACTTGTCTGGCTCAAGCGCTAACTGCCTTGCATTAGACGGAAGAAGCAAGTTCTCGTTTGTGAGTGAAGATGATGAGAAAAGAATCCTGGAGGAGACGATTATTGTTTGTTTTTGTGTTTTCAATCTTTTATTGCTTTTTGTGTTTTTCATAAGTTAATGAGCTTAAGCCTAAACCAAGGGTTAGTGAACTTATCATATCTTCCCTTTGATTAGGGATAATGAGAATACCTTAAGTATGAGATAAACACCTCAAACTTAATTACCATGATGCTGTAGGATTAAGATCATTAACCTACTTGTGATTATTTAGATGTTTTTGAGTTTTTGTTTAGTGTTAAGTAATGAGTTTAAGCCATAATCAAGGATTAGTGGACCCATTACACCATCCTAATAGAAGGATAATAGATGAGCACACTTAAGCTGAGGAAGATACCTCAAATTAATCCATGACTAGGGATTAACCTCATGACAAAACAAACCTTTGTTAAAGTGGATTTTAAATAATGGTAAGATTAAGAAATGAGTTTTATGATTTGTAAGACAACTTAAGGGGGACTTGCGATTAACACTAGGGTTAGTCCTTCTTAACCAATAAAGGAAGAATTAGAACCCTAATGCAAGGCCCAAGTTACAAGCCATGGTATTAGTGATTATTAAGATGGATTATTAAGAGATTTAAACAAATTAAGGGTTTAACACTTAGGATTAAAGTTATACACTCCATCCTAAGAGAAGGATGCAGGCATAACCCTAATCACAAAGTCTTAAAACCTTAAAGGTTTAGTCTCTAATGATGAGATGAGAAGAGAGACACAAAGAAGACACAAAGGTAAAAGCTAAAGTGAGACTAATCAAAACCCTAATTATTGTCATGCTTGGGTGTTTCTATGGTTTGTAAGTGTAAACACCCCAAATTTTCCCTCACCCATTCACACCATGGCTTGTGATCATTTCATATGCATAAACTCAATCATAACATCTCATACCACATTTTTGATTCACTGCATAGATTCAAAGTCATCTGCACCTAGGGTTTGTGATCTGAGCAATCCAAGAGCTTCTTGAGCCACTCCAAAGGCCATAAATCACTTCAAAGGGGTCTATGTGTGTTCAAGTATCATATTATATCCTCTCAAAGTCAAGAATACCAAAGAATCACAAGAACTGAGAATGGCATGGAGGCAGAGCCAGGTTTGACTGCACAGATGACCTAGAATTAGGGTTTTGGTTTCAGAGGCCATAACTCCAAATTTTTTGGTCATTCTTGTTTCTATTGGTCTCTATATGGTATAGGGAGTATGCATATCAACTTTCATGAAGAAATTCCATGGGGAAGTCATCTGATCAAGAGTTGACTTTTCAAGCAAGTCAGGGCAAAATCAGGGCATCTGAGGCCCCCAATGACCCAACCAAGGGGTGTTATTCATCATTTTGATTGTATATGATCTTTATTTGATCCTAGAAGATGTTGGAAGTTCACAAAATTGAGAAATTTCAAGTCTTTTGCAAAGTTGACTTTTTGGGCAAGTTTGACTTTTAATGAATTTGTCATTTTAGGCAACTTTTCAACCCTTACTTTTTGATTCAAAAAAGCTTCAAATGGAAAAACTTTGGTCATGAAAGTTGTAGAATAGATCATTCCCTTTTCAAATAGTACTAGAACATGACCTAATTCATTTTGGATCAAAAGTTATGGTTTATCAAAGTTGGCAAAAATCACAAAATTTCAAAGTTTCTACCAAAGAGGTATTTTGCAAAATGACTTGATCAAGTGTTCTAAGGCTAACAAATGCACTTCTAATCCACACAACATGATCACACAACATTCAAAAATCAGAGTGGGCCAAGGAATCACATGTGTCATGGCTTATGGAGCAAGATTTTTTTCATAAGAACCAAAGTGAACCAAGTTGCAAAAGTCATCATAGCTCCTCATCCACTTGCTGGCTAGCTTGCTGATCAACCCTAGGCTTTTCCTCACCTCATGCTGCGCAGGACATGCCCTTTGTACTAAGCTAGCAAGTGGCCCATGCTTCTCTTACACAAAGTTGACATTTTTGCAAAAGCACCCATACCAATCAATAAAGTACATGTCACTTCATCTGACCAATGGGAATTGTTTATGTGAATCAAATGCAAGCCAAACATAACAAGAGGCAAGCCTGAAACACACCACAACTCAGCATTCACAAAATCTCTCCAACTTGCATTTTCCTTCGAAACACTCTCCACAAGCCTAAAACACCAAAACAAACTTCACAAACAATCTCAACTCACTTCACTGATCACAAACCAACCATTGTTTTGGCCTGAAACCCCCCACATCACAAATACGATTTTCACACTCCCTTGGCCTGAGCTTCTGCCAACTTTCTCTAGAGGCTACATAAACTCCAACTAAGGGTCAAAAGCTTCTAAATAGGATCATTGGGACTTGTTTGAGCCAAAGAAGAAGCCAGAAAGCTCCTGAATCGAAAGCTCAATCTCAGGTAGCTCCATGAACTTTTTTTCCAGAACTCTAATTTCTTGTTAGAATATTGTTTTGTATGTTGCACTGATCATGGGGATCTATTTACTTTTGAAAATGAGCAAGAAATAAGCATGTTATGATGTTCTGAAAGTTTGACCTAAAAACTTCTTTGATTCGATTCGTGTTTGTGTTTGAAGTTAGACATGATTTTGTGCTGGATTCGTGTTTGGGGTGGGTAGGAGATGATTTCTGGAGAGTTAGAGCTTCTAAAATAGCCTGGAGAGGGAGATTGAATTTTTGGGTGATCGGAGAAGATGACCGGAACACTGTTCCGGTCACCTGAGAGTGATTAGGGCATGGATTAGGGTTTAATCTGTAATTAGTGGAATTTGAATATGGGCCGTAGGATATGGCGCCAGGTTAAACGCGCGCGTGTTTCATTTGAATCTGGACCCTTAGATTTGATTACTTTCCATTTTTCAGCTTTATTTCATTTTATTTTTCATATTATTTTATTTAATTTGTACATTTTATTAAAAATAGCAAAACCATTTTAAAAATTCTTAAATTTTTTGTACAAACTTTTATTTAATTTCAGAAACCAAAAACATTTTTATTTTTATTTTTTGCATTTTAAAATATTTTTAAATCATTTAAAAGTTTATTTTTAATTAATTAATGAGAATTAATTAATTAAAAATACTTTTAAGTATTTAAAAATCACCAAAAAATTCATGAAACATTTAAAACCATTTAGAAACATTGTCCAACCCTCAAACCAAATTTCTTTTTTGATCTTGATGTCTTTTGAGAATTTTTCATGGAATTAAAATCATTTCAAGGCATTATTTTGATCCAAACTTCAAAAAATCATTTATGCCTAACCATCGAGAGTTGAACTTTGATTCTTTTTGCATTGCATTATGTTTAGCATGTAGTTTGTGAGATTAAATTAGCATGATTTTATCTTTCATTTTCCATTTGTTTGGCATTTTTCTTGTTAAGGTACCTTAAAACCCTAGGAAACTTAGAAAATTCATAACCCTAATTAGGTTAAGAGTTGGAACCTCTCCTTTGGGCAGTGAGTTTGTATAGGATTAGGTTTCCTTTGAGTGCATTTTCAATTTTTTTATCTTGATGTTTGCTTCTGATTTTGGTTTTTGTTTGATGCATTGATCATAAACCCTAATTTGGGCTTTCATTTGCATTCATCTTGTATTTGCTTGCATAACATGACTTGCCATGACATTTTATGCATCCATTTAATTCATTGGGCATCTTAAGACATGTTAAAAGCATGTTTGATCATTGCATCATGTATTTTCCCTGTTGTATGTCATTTGCATCTCATAACTTTTCATGTGTGTTCATGGTTCTGAACTTGTTCCATTTGCATCCACATGTTTGTATGATCATTCTCATGCCTTGATTCATGTTTGCATCATCTCATAGCATCATCATCACCTCATATTTGCTTCTGGTTTTGATTTGCATCATGTCATTTCATTCCATTTTGCCTTGCATTGCATCTTTCTCACTAACTTTTTCAGGTGGTAAGTTACTTTGAGAAGTGAATTTGCCTTCACTTCTCACAACTTCTTTTCATCTCTTTCATGCATCCTTACTGCATTTTACTTTGTGTTTGAGATTGAGCTTGCTCATTCTTTTTTCTTCTTACTTTCTTCCTTCAGGTGACTTGACTTCTTAAATGAAGCAAGTTACTTTGCTTCTCCTGATCCTTTCATCTGCTTCCTGGTGGTTCCATTGAAGACTTCTCTTGTAAACCTCACAAACCTTAGGAACAACCAAGCATGACAATGATTAGGGTTTTGATTAGTCTCCCCACTTAGTTTTACCTTTGTGTCTCATTGAGTCTTCTCTTCTCACCTCATAATCAGGGACTAAACCCTAAAGGCTTTAAGGCTTTGTGATTAAGCTTATTCCTGCATCCTTCTATTAGGATGGAGTGTATAACTTTAATCCTAAGTGTTAAACCCTTAATGTGTTTAAATCCTTTAATCAATTCACATAATAATCACCAAGAATCCACACTTGTAACTTGGGCCTTGCATCAGGGTTCTATTTCTTCCTTAATTGGTTAAGAAGGACTAACCCTAGTGTTATTGGACAAGTCCCCCTCAAGTTGTCTTACAAACCCTAAAAAACACTTCTTCATCATATCATTAACTAAAATCCACTTAATAAAGGCTTTGTTTTGTCATGAGTTTAATCCCTAATCATGGATTAAGTTGAGGAGTTTTTCTCAGCTTAAACATTCTCATCTATTATCCTTCTATTAGGATGGTGTAATGAGTCTGTTTAATCCTTGATTATGGCTTAACCTCATTACTTAACACTAAACAAAAATCACAAAAACACCTAAATGATCATAAGTAGGTTAATGATCTCAATCCTGCATCAAAGGTGATTAAGTGTGAGAAGCTGACTTCACACTTAAGGTATTCTCATTACCCCTAAACAGAGGGAAGATGTGATGAGTTTACTAAATCCACTGGTTTAGGCTTAAGCTCATTAGCTTATGACAAACTTCAAAAAGCAATAAAAGACTGAAAACTCAAAAACAAACAATAATCGTCTCCTCCGGGATTCTTTTCTCATCTCATTCACTCATAAACGAGAACTTGCTTCTTCCGTCTAATGCAAGACAGTTTGCACCTGATCCAGACAGGTCATACACTTGTGCATTGACAAGTCAACAGTTCATCAGTCAATTTATCTTTCAGTCTCTTTGGGTCGAACTACGGTGTTCTGACTTCCTCATTGCACGAGAGGATACGTAGGCATAACTTAACAGTTATCGAACAAAAGTCTCTGTATATTCCCCCTCCTTTCAGTTTCATTCTTTTAAGCCTCATGATCTTGAGCATCTCATTCTCTGTTCTTACACTGACACTTCTCTTACACTTCACACTTCTTTTACACTGACACCTGTACATTTTCTTCCAGCCTCCTTATACACAGATTGCACTGACACTACCCCTTTAAAACACAAATCTTTTAAGCGTGGATCCCGTCGAGTACGGCGGACAATCTGGGTGCTAATACCTTCCCAGGTTGTAACCAGCCCCCTTTCTCAGTCTCTCTGGTTTGCAACCGTCTTATCCATATCTTTCTAGGTCTATGCAGCATTGCCTTTCCTCCGGGATAAAAATGCCTAGCTGGCGACTCTTTTCATTCCCTGTGAGTTCACTCCTGTGTGTCCTCGCACCTCCTTTCGCCGACCGTTCGCGTATGTACCTTTATTTGGGCCATTTCCCATTTATCGGGAGCGACAGCTTGGCGACTCTGCTGGGGACCCTTATACTGCAACCAGGGCTTCTTGTTCTTTTTGTGGGTTCCTCCTAGCACTTGTTTGATTTGTGTTTACTGGGGTGTTATGTGCTATTTGTGCTTATTTGTATTTATTTTTGCTTTATGTACAGTTGTTTTACTGCATTCTTTATAGCTTTACATATATCATACTATCATACTATGCTGGCTGGATCTGTTTTGCTGCTTTGGTGGGTGGGTGTTCTATTGAGAGTTGAGGTCCTATACCTGGGACCTGAGTGACACCTAGGCTAGAGTGGTTCATGTTCTTTCCCATTCCATTTCGGTCTGGTGCGGGAATATGAAACACGGTTCAGATATGGGTTTCTTCTTGAGAACTCTGTGCTGCAGATTTCCTGTAGTGCTAGGGCTATCTGGGAAGCCTGCTAAGTCTGAATGACCTTTAGTATTGACCTTCAGAAACTGAGGTGAATTAGAGGAGGATCTTTTATGGTTATTGTAAACACTGTACCTCCGGGTTAGAAGTGTTTACACTTCTCATAACTGATCCGAGTCTGAGGATCCTTGTTTTAGAACACCACCTGTGAGGGGGTTGGGCTGTTTACAGGTTTGCAGGTACCCTTGACCTCAGCATACCCTGTTACTTTGATTTGATTAAGAGTACTCCATGTTGGAATAGTTCTTGTGATTTTTAACCCTGGACATGTGACTCTTTATTTGAGTCCCCCACCTTGGTTACTGGACTTATGAACCTCCATCTGGATTTCTTGAACATACCTGGACTTATATCAGAGCACTTGATCAGATCCAGCTCAGTCACAAACCCTTGCATATCATTTGCATACATCGTCATTGCATCATTTTAACATTTGCTTATTTGTTTTTCAGGGTATCCATACTTTATTTTTGGCTTGGTTTTGACCCCATCATCAGCATAGACCTATCTTCATCAGTATCTACTTCAGCTATTAGCTACCTGCTTCATCCACCAGTCTCAGCCTGTCAGTGGCCCATCTTCAGTGTCATCATCAGCATCTGTCTCAGCTCTTCTTCAGCAACATGACACCTAAGAAGAGTAACATCTCCTATCATTTCTTTCAGCCTGAGCTAGCTGACATCAGGAAGATTCAGACCCTGATTACTCCAGACCATATACCACTATTCAGATAACACTATGGAGGCATACTTGATGTGGTTATGGATTTGGACCCTTCACAGAGGAGCCTGATTCATACTTGCCTGCAGTTCTATGATCCTCCTCTGAGGTGTTTCACTTTTCAGGATTTTCAGTTGGGCCCTTTATTAGAGGAGTATTCATCATTGGTTGGTATACCCATCAGGGGTGGAGTCCCTTTCAACCCTGAGATGGCTTTTCCAAGTAATGAGGAGATAGCAAAGGCATTGCATCTGGAACCAGTTCTGATTGGGAAGAACATGACCACCAAGGCTGGAGTCTCTGGTCTACATCTGGATTTCTTAATATCTCAGGCTACTCTGAAGGCCTCTTCAGGAGAATGGAAGGCAGTCTGTGCTTTATTAGCCCTTAGCATATATGGGGTCATTTTATTTGCAGATGAGCCTAAGTTTGTTAGCAAGAATGCAATCCATCTTTTCATCCTGAGGAACCCAGTGCCCACTTTACTAGGGGATTTCTACTACTCTGTTCACCAAAGGAATGAAAAGCAGAGAGGAAGATTGGTGAGGTGCTGTGCTCCCCTTTTCCATACCTGGCTGCTCAGACATTTGCCTAAAAATGATGCATTTCTAAATCCTCACCAACAGAGGAACTGGGCTAGAAGACTCACTGCTTTAACTTCAGCTGATATCAGGTGGTGCACTCAAAGCACAAAAGGCAGGGACATTATTACCAGTTGTGGGAAGTTTCCCAATGTACCCCTGATAGGAGTAAAGGGTTGCATCAACTACAACCCTCTGCTATTCAAAAGACAATTGGGCTATGCATTGGTCCACACTCCTAAGGCACAGGACTTGGCTGAGACTCTTTACTGTGAGATTAAGCCTAATCTGGCTATTGTCAGGCAAGCATCCTGGGCTTGGGACAATGTCCAGACTAAAGGAGTAACCATTCTGGGGAAATGCAACAATGTGGCATCAGCACAGTACTATGAATGGTCCCATGCCAGGGCTCAATTTTCTGGGATGCCCTTCATCATGGAGGATATACCTGGGCCATCCTCAACACCACCTCCTGTCACTGTCAGTTTGGAGGAGTTTGAGAAATTGAAAGAGAGAAATGAGAAGTTGACTCAGGCTCTACAGAAGACCCTATGGGAGATGAGTGATGGTAGGTTGGATGTTGAGAGGTTAGAGAAGATGAAAGTGGAGCATCTAGCCAGAATTGAGAAGTCAGAGGATTATATCAAGAAGTCTAGGGCTGGAGAGCAGATCTTGAAGAATGCCTGCAAGGAAGCCCAGTTCCAGAAGGCCAGGACTGATTTGTATCTGAAGGAGAGTCAAGCTAGGTGGGTCAGGATCACCGAAGCTCGTACTCTGGAAGATAAGAGGACTCAGGACAAGATTGAGCAGCTGGAAGCTAGTGCAAAAGAGCAACAGGAAGCCCTGCTAGCAGCCCAAAGAGAAATCTCAGAGTTGAAGATTAGAGCTGGAGTGAAGAGGTCAAAGGACCAGAGTCAACACAAGAAGCTAACTGCAGCTGTTACTACCAGGAATCTCCTTATCAGGAACCTCACAGAGCGTCCAGCTGATCCTGTGACTGAAGCACTTCTCAAGGAAGTTCAGGAGGATGAGTTTGGTCTTGGTGTCTGACTTTTGCTTGTTGTTGCTTTCATTTCATGTACTTTTATTTTTTATGTTGTATTTTTGACCCCTCAGAGGGCATGATTTGTAAGAAACAAACTATGTATCATTTACTTTTTGTAATATATGTATTAGTTTGTTCTATCTGAGTTTCTTTCAAGCAACATCACAAGCATCTTCCTCAGGGTTCTGGAAAGGTCAAAACCAAGTGCCAAGCCGGATACCTTGGAGACAAATAAGCATACTGCATTGCATGCTAACCTTTGTTTTTTTTGTAGGTTTGTTTTGTTTTTGTTACTAACTCTGTTGTGATCTCAGGAACTATTGCTCGACGTCGGGTGTTCCCACTCAACCGTCCACACAGATATCCAACCCGCAACAACCTTCCAGGTATACAGATGGACCAGGTACAACAGGACCTTACAGAGGTCAGGAACCAAATGGCCAATGAGAGATTGGAAATGAGGGCTCAGATGACACAATTTATGGAGGTGATGAACAATATGGCCCAAAGCCAAGAGAGATTAAGAGCAATGGTAGAGAGGCAGAATCAGGAAGACCCCCATCTAGGGACTGCAGGGACAAGCAACAATGAGAGGGTTCAGCCTCATATCAACCCCCCTGTATTTGGACCCCACCTTCATCCAGAGATCAACATCCCTGCTAATGTGCAAGGGAATGCTACTACAGGCAGGGTACTGCAAGAAGACCCCCAGGAAGATCAGTTCACAGTGATGGGAGCTGGGGATGAGGCCTATGACAGAAGACTAGATGAAATTGCTGAAAAATTAAGGTCCTTGGAGTCTCAAAACTCCTTGGGTTTTGATGTTATGGACATGGGCTTAGTGGACGGTGTCAGGATTCCCCATAAGTTTAAACCACCGTGCTTTGAGAAGTACAACGGGACTTCCTGCCCACGGACCCACTTACAATCCTTTCTGGGGAGGCTGAAGGCATATACCATGGACGAGAAGCTATGGATGTTTTATTTTGAGGATAGCTTAACGGGAGCTTCGAGGGAATGGTACTCACATCTGACTAGAGTCACCATCAGATGTTGGAAAGACCTGGCTGAGGCCTTTATCAGACAATACCAGTATAATTTGGATATGGCTCCCAACAGGATCCTCCTGATGGGAATGTCACAATCATCCAGGGAAAGCTTCCGGGAGTACGCCCAGAGGTGGAGACAGCTTGCTGCTACTGTCCAGCCACCCATGTCAGAGAGGGAGATGGCTGATATGTTTATGAACACCCTCCAAGGGACATACATTGATAGGCTAGCTGCCTTTTCTTCTACCAGCTTTGTAGATGTCGTTATAGCTGGGGAAAGAATTGAGAGCCTATTAAAGATGGGCAAGATTTCTGACAACGGTGCCAGCTCATCCAGCAACACAAGAAAGCCTTTTGTGGGCCCAAGAAGAACTGGTGAGACCAATGCTATCCACGCCAGCAGGGGCAGACCCCAATATGTTCATAGGTCTGTGGCGGCAGTCACCATTCCCGCTCCAATTCATCCACAACCAGCTTATCAACCACAGCAACAAAATTATCAGCAACAAAATCAGTATCCTCCTCAGAGAAACTACAACAACACCAACAACAACAATCAGCAAAGACCGTTTCAACAGAGACCTTCTCAGGCCAATAGGGTGATCGATCCGATCCCTATGCCTTATGCCAAATTATTGCCACAACTCCTGAAACTCAACCTGGTTGAGCTAAGGACATTGGAACCTCCAGATCCTGCCAGTCTACCCAGAAATTATGACGCCAGCGCCAGATGTGCTTTTCATTCAAATGCACCTGGCCACATTACAGAGAAGTGCAGAGCTTTGCACATGAAGGTATAGGACTTGGTAGATTCTAAGGCTCTAAACTTTGCACCACCACCAAATGTTAACAAGAACCCTATGCCAAACCATGGATGTCCCAGAATCAATGCTATTGAAGAAGACAAGCCGTCTTACTTGATAACCAGTGTGGGCCAGATTCGGACACCCTTGGTAGAGATCAAAGCTCAACTCCTTGAATGTCAAATGTTCCCGGGATGTGAGCTAGGGTGTGCTTATTGCAACATTTCTGTGAATGGTTGTGATAACTTGAGAGATGGCATAGATGGTCTCATCCAGAGTGGCCTGCTTCAAATCACAACATCAATACCTATCAATCCAGCAATCCCCTTAACAGCAATCCCCGAGTCTTCTACAAATACAATAACCATTGTTCCAAGCAACTCTTCAATCTCATCAACAAATGCTTCATCTGTTACTTCAACGGACCAAATATCAGCAAACATCCCTTCTACAACTTCAGCACCCCTTCATTCAGAATCTCCTACAACAACAACACCCATCCTTCCAACAATGTCTCCTACAACTTCAGCAGCAAATGTCTCAACGGTTACAATTTATTATGACCCTGAAAATGATTCTGCCTACAATTCACAAAATGCCACTCCTATCAGAGCACCAGTCACAATATATTATGATCCACAAACTATCATGATCCATTCTGCAGCAGCCATCAGTCCAGTCACTATCACAGTGCCTGGGCCAGTACCTTATGAAAGCAGTAATGCCGTCCCTTGGCATTACGGCTCCGATCTATACTGCAAAGGACAGAAAATCACTCTTGAATCATCAACTTCTTCACCAAAAATAGACAATGTGGGAGGAGGCGGAGGCTTCACTCGAAGCGGACGTCTCTTTGCCCCACAAACTCAAAGACCCACTGCTGAAGCAGAAGCTGCTGCCAAGGCAAAAGGGAAGAGCATGGTGCAAGAAGATCAAATTGTTAAAGAAGCTTTGAAAACACCTTTTGATCAAGAAGTTGATGAATTCATGAGAATCATCAAGAAAAGTGATTACAAGATAGTAGACCAGCTTCACCAGACGCCTTCCAATATCTCTATTCTATCATTGCTTATGTGCTCCGAGGCTCATCGGAACGAACTACTAAAAGTCTTGCACGCAGCTTATGTGCCAGAAGAGATTACCGTCAATCAGTTGGAAGCTGTGGTTGGAAATGTAAATGCTAGTAATGGACTAGGGTTCACCAACACTAATTTGACTACGGAAGGCCGCAATCATAACAAGGCTTTGCACATTACCATGGAATGTAAAGGTGCAGTTCTTTCCCATGTACTGGTAAACACAGGATCATCCCTCAATGTCTTACTTAAAAAAGCCCTTGTGAAGCTAGAGTATGACGGATTGGCATTACGTCCCAACAACCTGGTAGTGAGAGCCTTTGACGGTTCTAAGAGATCAGTTCTGGGAGAAATTGAGTTGCCTATAACGATTGGCCCACAAACTTTTAAAACGACCTTCTACGTGATGGACATTCAGCCTGCCTACAGCTGTTTGTTGGGTAGACCATGGATTCATGCCGCCGGCGCAGTTACGTCTACCCTTCACCAGAAGTTAAAATTCGAGTGGGAGGGCCAAGTCGTTACTATTTGTGGAGAGGAAGATATTTTTGTTAGCCATCTGGCTACATACAAATACATTGAGATGGATGGGGAGATCCACGAAACGATGAGTCAAGGGTTCGAGGCCTTGAACATAAATGAAACATCCGCTGTACCTGGAACCTCAATGACATCTTATCAACAAGCCCGGAAGGTTGTTGAAGAAGGAACAGCCCAAGGCTGGGGCAAACTGTTGCCTGTGGAGAAGAAAGAGGATAGATTTGGGTTGGGTTACAAACCAACTCAACAAGTTCAAGCAGAGGCTGCTAAGGAGCCCAATTTTGTTAGTGGGGGGATGCTCACCCCCGATGCTGTCAACAATTTGGAAGACGAGGATGAAAGCGACCGCAACCTGGAGAGTTGGATCCGTCCAAAGATCCCGGGGAGCAGTATCTCAAACTGGTCTTCCCAGGAAATTATAAGAGTTACTCCTGCAGAGTAATTATTATTTCCTGTATATTTTAAGCATGCATCAAGTCTTGCATCTTGCCCAAGATGACAAGACTCATTTTGTAATCGGGCCATCTGTAATTTTTGTGCAACAAGATTAATCAATGAAATATCAGACATCTTTTGCAAATGAGTCTTTTTCTTTTCCGCTCACTGTTTTTTCCATTTTTCTTTTTGTACAAAAAATAAATGGCAATGTTTTCAAAATGATAACTTCATTTCACTCTTTCTAAACAAGATTAAAATCAATCACTAAAATGAACAAACTGAACCCTTGCAGAGAGTGCCTTCCAGACTGCACCGACAACAGCACGGCTATGACTTTGTATGACTTTGACAATCCAATCAATCAAGCTGATGAAGGGGTTGAAGAAGATTATGAGTTTCCTGAAGAGCTAGCCAGGCTGTTGAGACAAGAGGAGAAGGTTATCACTCCTCATCAGGAGGAGGTCGAAACGATTAATCTTGGTACAGATGAAGATGTGAAAGAAGTTAAAATCGGGGCCTGCCTACAAGACTCAGTGAAGAGACAACTGATCGACCTGCTTCAAGAATATGTGGATGTGTTTGCTTGGTCTTATCAAGATATGCCAGGGTTGGACACCGACATTGTTGTGCACAAGCTGCCATTAAGAGAAGAATGCCCGCCGGTTAAACAGAAACTGCACCGTACTCGCCCAGATATGGCAATGAAAATCAAAGAAGAGGTACAAAAGCAATGGGACGCCGGGTTCCTTGCTGTAACTAGCTATCCACCGTGGGTTGCTAATATTGTACATGTGCCTAAGAAAGACGGCAAAGTAAGGATGTGTGTTGACTACCGGGATCTGAACAGAGCCAGCCCAAAAGATGATTTCCCATTACCTCACATTGATGTATTGGTTGATAATACGGCTCAGTTCTCGGTATTCTCCTTCATGGACGGATTTTCAGGATACAATCAGATCAAGATGTCACCTGAAGACATGGAGAAGACAACCTTCATCACACCCTGGGGCACGTTCTGTTACAAGGTGATGCCATTCGGACTGAAGAATGCTGGTGCAACATATCAACGGGCTATGGTGACATTATTCCACGATATGATCCATAAAGAAATCGAGTGTTATGTGGATGACATGAATTCCAAGTCCCTTACTGAAGAAGACCACCTGGTAAATCTGCTGAAGCTATTCAAGCGTCTGAGGAAGTACCAACTGAAGTTGAACCCCAACAAGTGCACATTCGGGGTGCGATCGGGTAAGCTGCTGGGTTTTATTGTGAGCGAGAAAGGGATTGAAGTTGACCCTGATAAAGTCAAAGCCATTCAAGAAATGCCTACACCGAAGTCTGAAAAAGAAGTTCGAGGGTTTCTAGGTAGATTGAACTACATCTCAAGGTTCATCTCGCACCTTACAGCAACCTGTGAGCCTTTGTTCAAATTGTTGAGAAAAGAACAGACGGTCAGGTGGAACGAAGACTGCCAGAAGGCTTTTGACAAGATCAAGGAATATTTATAAGAGCCTCCAATCCTTATGCCTCCAGTTGAAGGAAGACCTCTGATAATGTACTTAACAGTATTAGAAGAGTCGATGGGGTGTGTGTTGGGCCAGCATGACGAGTCTGGTCGAAAAGAGTATGCAATTTACTACCTAAGCAAAAAGTTTACCGACTGTGAACAACGTTATTCACTGCTCGAGAAAACTTGCTGTGCTTTAGCGTGGGCTGCTCGCCGACTGAGACAGTATATGTTGACCCACACTACTTTGTTGATCTCAAAGATGGACCCAGTTAAGTACATATTTGAGAAGCCAGCTCTTACCGGACGGGTTGCAAGATGGCAAATGATCCTCACAGAATATGATATCCAGTACACATCTCAGAAAGCCATCAAAGGCAGTGTATTGTCTGATTATCTTGCTGAGCAACCTATTGATGATTACCAGCCTATGAGATTTGACTTCCCTGATGAAGACATCATGTTCATAAAAGCAAAAGATCATGAAGAGCCTGTTCACACTGAAGGGCCTGACCCGGAAGAGGAATGGACTATGATGTTTGATGGGGCGGTCAATATGAATGGTCGTGGCGTTGGTGCAATACTCATTACACCTAAAGGAGTTCACATTCCTTTCTCGGCGAAACTCACCTTTAACTGCACTAACAACGAAGCTGAATATGAAGCTTGCATTATGGGTCTTGAGGAAGCCATTGACCTCAGGATCAAGACATTGACCGTATTCGGAGATTCAGCTCTGGTAATCAATCAAACCAACGACAAATGGTACACCCACCAGGATCATCTGATACCTTACAGGGATTATATAAGGAGGTTATTGACTTTCTTTACAACGGTCAAGCTTGAGTATATCCCTCGGGACGAAAATCATTTTGCAGATGCTCTGGCTACCATTTCATCCATGATCAAAGTGCAAGCTGCCAACTTTGTACCTCAGATTTCAGTGTCTAGACTTAACAGACCAGCATACGTATTCGCAGCAGACATGGTCAAAGATGATAAACCTTGGTTTCATGACATTAAGTGCTTCTTGAAGGATCAGACATACCCACCTGGGGCATCTTCCAATGATAAGAAAACTTTAAGAAGGCTTGCTGGTAGTTTCTTTCTGAACACGGATGGTTCCCTGTACAAGAGAAACTTTGATATGGTACTCCTCAGATGCGTTGACAAGACAGAAGCAGATTTGTTAATGCATGAAGTGCATGAAGGATCCTTTGGTACCCATGCTGGAGGACATGCAATGGCCAAGAAGTTGCTAAGATCAGGGTATTATTGGATCACAATGGATGCCGACTGTTGTGCCTATGCCAGAAAATGCCATAAATGCCAGATTTATGCGGATAAGGTGCATGTGCCTCCCAATCCTTTGAATGTGATGTCTTCACCTTGGCCCTTTGCTATGTGGGGCATTGACATGATCGGCAAGATCGAACCGACTGCTTCGAATGGCCACAGATTCATCTTGGTTGCCATTGACTATTTCACCAAGTGGGTCGAAGCAACTTCCTATGCCAATGTTACAAGACAAGTGGTAGCCAGATTTCTGAAGAGAGATATCATCTGTCGATACGGAGTTCCCGAGCGAATCATTACTGATAATGGTTCCAACCTGAACAACAAAATGATGGCAGAGCTATGTCGGGACTTCAAAATACAACACCACAATTCTTCTCCTTATCGGCCAAAGATGAACGGCGCGGTTGAGGCAGCTAATAAGAATATCAAGAAGATTGTGCAGAAGATGGTAATTACCTACAAGGACTGGCATGAGATGCTACCCTTTGCCTTACATGGGTACCGCACGTCAATCAGAACATCCACTGGGGCAACACCGTATCAGCTTGTGTATGGTATGGATGCAGTCCTACCTGTTGAAGTTGAATTACACTACCTACGGGTATTGATGGATGTTAAGCTGAACGAAGCAGAGTGGGTCCGATCCCGATACGAGCAGTTGAGTCTGATTGAAGGGAAAAGATTGGCTGCAATCTGTCATGGGCAGTTATATCAGAAAAGAATGAAGAAAGCCTTCGATCAGAAAGTCAGGCACCGAGAGTACCAAGTAGGGGATCTTGTGCTGAAAAGAATCTTCCCTCCTCATACAGACCACAGGGGCAAGTGGACTCCGAACTATGAAGGACCATTCGTGGTAAAGAAAGTTTTCTCTGGTGGAGCACTGATGCTCAGCACCATGGATGGCGAAGACTTCCCGTCCCCTGTGAATTCAGATGTAGTTAAAAAATACTTCGTATAAAATGACCCGCTGGACATAAAAACAGAATGTAAGTCCAGGCAAAAATAGGGCATCCCGGCGAGTCAAAAACAGAATAAAAGACTCGGGCAAAAATAAGGGAAAATGAACAAAAAACGTACACCCGCTGAGTTGAAAAGCCGCATTGGACAACTCAGGCAAAAATGGGTATCCTGATGGATTGAAAACCCGGAAGGGCGATCCATGCAAAACAGGGGAATAAGCGAACAACTGCATCCTGAATTCGTCTGTATCGTTTACAACTTGGAAAGCTTCAAAAGGATCAAGCTTCTTTCAGAATCAGCTTTCTTCAGAAAGCAAGATGAGAAGAACGTCGAATGTCATACGAGTCCTAGCAGAAGGGAAGCTCCTCGAAGCGTCGTCAACATTGCCAGCATTTTGTTTCTCAATTTGTAACAATCTCCTCATTTCAGGGGAGATGTTTCTTTGATTGTATCTCGCCAATTCAGGGCACATGAGTTAATAAAATCAGATTTTCAGTCATGTTTCGTCTTGTACATTTTTATTTGCAAAAAATGTCTGATGTCTTAAGAAAAACTGATTGCATGAATACATATGCTTATCTTTTAAAATATAAAAATATATATGTGCTTGCAGGAAATATACTTACTCTCAGAAGTGTCTAACTTCTATGACGGAACCCAGCAAAGGATACCTCGGGATTACTTGTATGTTTCTCTATCTTTGCAGGATTGCAGGCATCCGAAGCGCGACGTGGGGCATGTAAGCTTCATCCCGGCAAGCTGGAAAATCAACACTCATTCTTAGCACTCAAAGTGTTCTCTCCCCAGATGAGTTGCCACTTGTTCTCTCCTCAGCCAAGTTATCATTTACTCCTCCACAGCCAAGTACAAAAGCCAGGGAACCACTTCCCCACAGAGCTCCAGCCTCTATCCAGAAGAGCAACGCGCGAAGGGATCACAACAGAGTGACAAAAGCTTCTACAAACCCCAGTTGGGTCCCTTGTTACCAGGATGGGTCTATCAGTGACTTATTCCCCCCAAACAGATACATCTTGTTGGATCTACCAATGATCTCATTCCCAGCTGGGATGTTCACTTCAAGCAGATCGGCCAGAAATCTTCACAGCAGCGGGATCCGAGTCCCAGTTTGGTATCTTTGCATAATCATGGCATTTGCATCATATTCACCCACAAAGCGTAGCATTCCGTCTAATACGGAGCATTACGGCAAAAAGCAAACATATTGCATAATCATAAGCCATGTTCTGAATCAAACACTTGTGAATAATGACAATCCATCCGCAATATACAAAATACCCCCCAGACTCCCCAGCAAACATAGTTGCCTTACATGCCCAAACACCAGTATATACTCCTTGTGGCACCCGTCCGTGTCATATCCCCAGCAGAAAGCCAAAGACATCCTCTTTGCACTCACCTATACTTATACACTTCCTTGACATCCGTCCACGTCATTCTCCCAGCACAGTAATGTAAACACTTTGTATATCAGATACCTGTTTATACTATACTTTTTTCCTTTTGGACACTCGTCCGTGTCACTTTCCCCAGCAGATTGAACACTCGTTCATACATCACTCATACTTACTACTCATGTTACTTATGCAGATACTCGTCCGTATCTTGTATATAGCATTTATATCCCCACAGATTCGACACTCGTCCGTGTTTCTTTGTTAACCAGTTGGTACTCGTCCGTACCATCATCTCAGAACATGCGTCAAGCGTTTGTTTCTACCTGATACTCGTCCGTATCATAGTCTTAAGGATGCTCGTCCACATCTTTAATCCATACACTGTGTCAAACACTCTTGTTTTCTAGAATATAGATACTCGTCTGTGTCTACTATTCCCCAGAAGAGTCCCCTCAGATTCAACACTCATTCGTGTTCTCTATTAACCAGTTGATACTCGTCCGTATCATCATCTCTGAACATGCGTCAAGTATTTGTTTCTACCCGATACTCGTCGGTATCGTAGTCTTAGGGATGCTCGTCCGCATCTTTAATTTATACACAACATCTAAACACTTGTACTTTTATTTCCTGGATACAAACACTCGTCCGTGTTTACTATTCCCTAGTAAAACGCCCGCAAAGCAATTTTTCTTTTATCTGACATTCGTCCTATGTCATGATAAACCTTGAGAGCAGCCGTCCCCTACTAGGTGGTCTTCCTCTACCTCTTGATGATCGTCCTTCATCATGCTCATCCGATGGCCGTCCCCATCGTTGATTTTCTATCCGACATTCGTCCTATGTCGTGATATTTAGCAGCCGTCCCCTGCTAGGTGATCGTCCTTCACCTTTTGATGATCGTCCTTCATCATTTCATCCAATGGCCGTCCCTATTGTTGATTTTTGGCTATCCGACATTCGTCCTATGTCATGATAAACCTTGAGAGCAGCTGTCCCCTGCTAGGTGGTCGTCCTCCACCTCTTGATGGTCGTCCTCCATCATGCTCATCCGATGGCCGTCCCCATCGTTGACCTTTTATCCGGCATTCGTCTTATGTCGCGATATTTTCGGCAGTCGTACCCTGCCAGGTGGTCGTCCTCCACCTTAGATGACCGTCCCTCATCTTAACCCTTACAGAGCAGCCGTCCCTTGCTAGGTGATTGTCCTTCACCTTTGATGACCGTACCTCATCATCTGTTTATTTTATTCGTTCTTTAACCCGATGGTCGTCCCCGTCGTGGTGCCTTTTCTTTTTAGCCCGATGGTCGTCCCCATCGTTGGTTGCTTTACTTTATGAACTTGATGGTCGTCCCCATCATGGTTCTTTTTATCCCCAGCATGTCGGTCGTCCCCGTCATTGCTCTTTACCCAGCAGTCGTCCTCTGCTCGACGGTCGTCCTCCGTCTCCCACACTTTACAATATACTTTATTTTCCTTTTACAATCTATATCCCTTTTCTTCTTCATTCTGTGAGTGCAAATTTTGGACTGTCTTTGGTATTCAACCACAAGTTATCTTGTTTGCCTGCTAAGCCGTTGCTTACATCCTGCACAGCTAACTCATGTTTGAATAGGGGCAGCTGTAAACACCCCAAATTTGCCCTCACCCATTCACACCATGGCTTGTGATCATTTCATATGCATAAACTCAATCATAACATCATATACCACATTTTTTATTCACTGCATAGATTCAAAGTCATCTGCACCTAGGGTTTGTGATCTGAGCAATCCAAGAGCTTCTTGAGCCACTCCAAAGGCCATCAATCACTTCAAAGGGGTCTATGTGTGTTCAAGTATCATATTATATCCTCTCAAAGTCAAGAATACCAAAGAATCACAAGAACTGAGAATGGCATGGAGGCAGAGCCAGGTTTGACTGCACAGATGACCTAGAATTAGGGTTTTGGTTTCAGAGGCCATAACTCCAAATTTTTTGGTCATTCTTGTTTCTATTGGTCTCTATATGGTATAGGGAGTATGCATATCAACTTTCATGAAGAAATTCCATGGGGAAGTCATCTGATCAAGAGTTGACTTTTCAAGCAAGTCAGGGCAAAATCAGGGCATCTGAGGCCCCCAATGACCCAACCAAGGGGTGTTCTTCATCATTTTGATTGTATATGATCTTTATTTGATCCTAGAAGATGTTGGAAGTTCACAAAATTGAGAAATTTCAAGTCTTTTGCAAAGTTGACTTTTTGGGCAAGTTTGACTTTTAATGAATTTGTCATTTTAGGCAACTTTTCAACCCTTACTTTTTGATTCAAAAAAGCTTCAAATGGAAAAACTTTGGTCATGAAAGTTGTATAATAGATCATTCCCTTTTCAAAAAGTACAAGAACATGACCTAATTCATTTTGGATCAAAAGTTATGGTTTATCAAAGTTGGCAAAAATCACAAAATTTCAAAGTTTCTACCAAAGAGGTATTTTGCAAAATGACTTGATCAAGTGTTCTAAGGCTAACAAATGCACTTCTAATCCACACAACATGATCACACAACATTCAAAAATCAGAGTGGGCCAAGGAATCACATGTGTCATGGCTTATCGAGCAAGATTTTTTTCATAAGAACCAAAGTGAACCAAGTTGCAAAAGTCATCATAGCTCCTCATCCACTTGCTGGCTAGCTTGCTGATCAACCCTAGGCTTTTCCTCACCTCATGCTGCGCAGGACATGCCCTTTGTACTAAGCTAGCAAGTGGCCCATGCTTCTCTTACACAAAGTTGTCATTTTTGCAAAAGCACCCATACCAATCAATAAAGTACATGTCACTTCATCTGACCAATGGGAATTGTTTATGTGAATCAAATGCAAGCCAAACATAACAAGAGGCAAGCCTGAAACACACCACAACTTAGCATTCACAAAATCTCTCCAACTTGCATTTTCCTTCGAAACACTCTCCACAAGCCTAAAACACCAAAACAAACTTCACAAACAATCTCAACTCACTTCACTGATCACAAACCAACCATTGTTTTGGCCTGAAACCCCCCACATCACAAATACGATTTTCACACTCCCTTGGCCTGAGCTTCTGCCAACTTTCTCTAGAGGCTACATAAACTCCAACTAAGGGTCAAAAGCTTCTAAAGAGGATCATTGGGACTTGTTTGAGCCAAAGAAGAAGCCAGAAAGCTCCTGAATCGAAAGCTCAATCTCAGGTAGCTCCATGAACTTTTTTTCCAGAACTCTAATTTCTTGTTAGAATATTGTTTTGTATGTTGCACTGATCATGGGGATCTATTTACTTTTGAAAATGAGCAAGAAATAAGCATGTTATGATGTTCTGAAAGTTTGACCTAAAAACTTCTTTGATTCGATTTGTGTTTGTGTTTGAAGTTAGACATGATTTTGTGCTGGATTCGTGTTTGGGGTGGGTAGGAGATGATTTCTGGAGAGTTAGAGCTTCTAAAATGGCCTGGAGAGGGAGATTGAATTTTTGGGTGATCGGAGAAGATGACCGGAACACTGTTCCGGTCACCTGAGAGTGATTAGGGCATGGATTAGGGTTTAATCTATAATTAGTGGAATTTGAATATGGGCCATAGGATATGGCGCCAGGTCAAACGCGCGCGTGTTTCATTTGAATCTGGACCCTTAGATTTGATTACTTTCCATTTTTCAGCTTTATTTCATTTTATTTTTCATATTATTTCATTTAATTTGTACATTTTATTAAAAATAGCAAAACCATTTTAAAAATTATGAAATTTTTTGTACAAACTTTTATTTAATTTCAGAAACCAAAAACATTTTTATTTTTATTTTTTGCATTTTAAAATATTTTTAAATCATTTAAAAGTTTATTTTTAATTAATTAATAAGAATTAGTTAATTAAAAATACTTTTATGTATTTAAAAATCACCAAAAAATTCATGAAACATTTAAAACCATTTAGAAACATTGTCCAACCCTCAAACCAAATTTCTTTTTTGATCTTGATGTCTTTTGAGAATTTTTCATGGAATTAAAATCATTTCAAGGCATTATTTTGATCCAAACTTCAAAAAATCATTTCTGCCTAACCATTGAGAGTTGGACTTTGATTCTTTTTGCATTGCATTATGTTTAGCATGTAGTTTGTGAGATTAAATTGGCATGATTTGATATTTCATTTTCCATTTGTTTGGCATTTTTCTTGTTAAGGTACCTTAAAACCCTAGGAAACTTAGAAAATTCATAACCCTAATTAGGTTAAGAGTTGGAACCTCTCCTTTGGGCAGTGAGTTTGTATAGGATTAGGTTTCCTTTGAGTGCATTTTCAATTTTTTTATCTTGATGTTTGCTTCTGATTTTGGTTTTTGTTTGATGCATTGATCATAAACCCTAATTTGGGCTTTCATTTGCATTCATCTTGTATTTGCTTGCATAACATGACTTGCCATGACATTTTATGCATCCATTTGATTCATTGGGCATCTTAAGACATGTTAAAAGCATGTTTGATCATTGCATCATGTATTTTCCATGTTGTATGTCGTTTGCATCTCATAACTTTTCATGTGTGTTCATGGTTCTGAACTTGTTCCATTTGCATCCACATGTTTGTATGATCATTCTCATGCCTTGATTCATGTTTGCATCATCTAATAGCATCATCATCACCTCATATTTGCTTCTGGTTTTGATTTGCATCATGTCATTTCATTCCATTTTGCCTTGCATTGCATCTTTCTCACTAACTTTTTCAGGTGGTAAGTTACTTTGAGAAGTGAATTTGCCTTCACTTCTCACAACTTCTTTTCATCTCTTTCATGCATCCTTACTGCATTTTACTTTGTGTTTGAGATTGAGCTTGCTAATTCTTTTTTCTTCTTACTTTCTTCCTTCAGGTGACTTGACTTCTTAAGTGAAGCAAGTTACTTTGCTTCTCCTGATCCTTTCATCTGCTTCCTGGTGGTTCCATTGAAGACTTCTCTTGTAAAATTCACAAACCTTAGGAACAACCAAGCATGACAATGATTAGGGTTTTGATTAGTCTCCCCACTTAGTTTTACCTTTGTGTCTCATTGAGTCTTCTCTTCTCACCTCATAATCAGGGACTAAACCCTAAAGGCTTTAAGGCTTTGTGATTAAGCTTATGCCTGCATCCTTCTATTAGGATGGAGTGTATAACTTTAATCCTAAGTGTTAAACCCTTAATGTGTTTAAATCCTTTAATCAATTCACATAATAATCACCAAGACTCCACACTTGTAACTTGGGCCTTGCATCAGGGTTCTATTTCTTCCTTAATTGGTTAAGAAGGACTAACCCTAGTGTTAATGGACAAGTCCCCCTCAAGTTGTCTTACAAACCCTAAAAAACACTTCTTCATCATATCATTAACTAAAATCCACTTAATAAAGGCTTTGTTTTGTCATGAGTTTAATCCCTAATCATGGATTAAGTTGAGGAGTTTTCCTCAGCTTAAACATTCTCATCTGTTATCCTTCTATTAGGATGGTGTAATGAGTCTGTTTAATCCTTGATTATGGCTTAACCTCATTACTTAACACTAAACAAAAATCACAAAAACACCTAAATGATCATAAGTAGGTTAATGATCTCAATCCTGCATCAAAGGTGATCAAGTGTGAGAAGCTGACTTCACACTTAAGGTATTCTCATTACCCCTAATCAGAGGGAAGATGTGATGAGTTTACTAAATCCACTGGTTTAGGCTTAAGCTCATTAGCTTATGACAAACTTCAAAAAGCAATAAAAGACTGAAAACTCAAAAACAAACAATAATCGTCTCCTCCGGAATTCTTTTCTCATCTCATTCACTCATAAACGAGAACTTTCTTCTTCCGTCTAATGCAAGACAGTTTGCACATGAGCCAGACAGGTCATACACTTGAGCATTGACAAGCCAGCAGTTCATCAGTCAATTTATCTTTCAGTCTCTTTGGGTCGAACTACGGTGTTCTGACTTCCTCATTGCACGAGAGGATACGTAGGCATAACTTAACAGTTATCGAACAAAAGTCTCTATATATTCCCCCTCCTTTCAGTTTCATTCTTTTAAGCCTCATGATCTTGAGCATCTCATTCTCTGTTCTTACACTGACACTTCTCTTACACTTCACACTTCTTTTACACTGACACCTGTACATTTTCTTCCAGCCTCCTTATACACAGATTGCACTGACACTACCCCTTTAAAACACAAATCTTTTAAGCGTGGATCCCGTCGAGTACGGCGGACAATCTGGGTGCTAATACCTTCCCAGGTTGTAACCAACCCCCTTTCTCAGTCTCTCTGGTTCACAACCGTCTTATCCATATCTTTCTAGCTCTATGCAGCATTGCCTTTCCTCCGGGATAAAAACGCCTAGCTGGCGACTCTTTTCATTCCCTGTGAGTTCACTCCTGTGTGTCCTCGCACCTCCTTTCGCCGACCGTTCGCGTCTGTACCTTTATTTGGGCCATTTCCCATTTATCGGGAGCGACAGTAAGGCTTGAGAAAGATCTTCAGAGAAGCCACCAATGGAAGAAGCAGATGAAAGGAGAAGAAGCAGAAGAAACAAGTTACTTACTTCACTGAAGAAGATAAGTAACTTGGAGAAAGAAAGTGAATGATGAACATGAATTAGCAAGCTCACTCTAAAGCAAAGGAAAATGCAGCAATGATGCATAAGAAGAATGAGAAGAGAAATGAGAAGTGAAGGCAAATTCACTTCTCAAATTACTTACCACCTGAAAAGGTTAGTATAAAGGAAAGAAATGAAATGAAAATGAAGCATATGAAAAGGCAAAACCAAAACCAGAAGTAAACAAATGATGCTATGAGATGATGCCAAAGCATGTCAAGTGTAATGAATTTTCATACAAAGAGAAAGAATGCAAATGAAGCATGTAGGAAGCATGAAAACACATGTATACTTATGAAATGAAATGAATGCAAATCATGGAAAATTAATGTATAAATGACCAAGCAATGTTCAAGCAATGTCTTAAGATATCTAAGATGGCATAGAAATGCTTAGAATGTCATGGCAAGCTCACATGTTCATGCAATGCAATGTAAGATGCAAGTATGGATGCAAGATTATGGTTACATGAAAGGATGAGATGCAAAAGTCAAAAACACAAGCAAATCATAAGATAAAAAATTTCAAATGAAATCAAAGGAACCCTAACCCCATATGATTTCACACCCCAAAGGAGAAGGTCTAACTCTTAACCTAAAGAAAATTATGAATTTTCTAAGTAAACTAGGGTTTTTGGGTACCTTAAGAGGGAAAATGCAAATCAAATAGAAAATGCAAGATAAATTCATGACAAAAATATGCTAGATACTAAATGCAATATGAAGAACAATGCAAAAAGAACCAATGTCAAACGCTTCATGGTTAGGCAGAAAATATTTTTGAAGTTAGGGTTCATAAAAGGGATTTTTATGAACCCTAAATTCAAGAAAAATGTCAAAGTTGGATCAAAACCAAAATGAAAATTTGTATGAATGGTTTGATAATGTTTCTAAATGTCCTAAGATGCAATGTGAATTTTTTTGTGATTTTTAAAAACCTAAATGGTATTTTAATTAATTAATTTCCATTAATTAATTAAAATAAACATTTAAATATTTTTAAAATTATTTTTTAATGCAAAAAATAAAAATAAAAATGTTTTTGGGTGGAGAAAAATATTTGAAGTCAAAATGCAGAAGAAAAATATTTTTGGAATTTTCTAAGTATTTTAAATAAATTAGACAAAATAAATGCAATTAAATGAAATAAAATATGAATTAAGAGGAAGTCAGCTGATCCAATGGACTAGGTTTAAATGGGCTTTGACTGCGCGCGCAGATGGAAGAAGACCTGGATTGAATCTGGCTTAATTATATACTTAACCTAATTAATTAATATTTAAACTTAAGTGAAATGATCTGGACCGTATACACGCGCGTGAAACTGAATCCTATGGCTGACATTCAAACTGAGCCACTAAACCCTAATTAGGGTTCTAATCACTCTTAGGTGACCGGAGCTAGCTCCGGTCATCTTCTCCGGCTAGCCAAACATGCTATCTCACCTAATACGCAACCCTAGGCTCTTAAACTTTCCAGAAATGATCCTCACATCACTCCAAACAAGAATCAAACAACAAAATTCATTTATTTATCATCAAGAACATGAATCGAAGCAAAACGGAAAACACATAAAAAATTTCAGAAGCTTCATACATGCTTGTTTCTCAATCATTTTCAAAATTAAAGACATCATGATCATCAGGAGAGCACATAGAATCAATTAAGAACTTAAAATGAAGGTTCTGGAAAAAAAAGTTCTTGAGGTTACCTGAACTTGAGCTTTCTTAGTTTGGAGCTTTTGGACCTCCTCTCTTGTGCAAAATGACTCCAATGATCCTCCTGGTGATACTTTGATGCTTGGAAGGAGTTTATGATAGCTGGTTTGAGAGCTTGCACTCTTGCTGCACCATAATCGTGTTTCAGTTTTGGGTGTTTTTAGGCTGCAATGAAGGGTGGGAAATGATCCTCTTGTGATGTTGAGTTGATTGATGAAGGAAGTTTTGAGTTTGAGTGTGTGAGCAGAGTGTTTCGAAAGCTTTTGCTTTTAGGGTGATTTTGAGAAACTCGGTGATTATGAGGTTCCAGGCTTGTGTGATGTATGTTATGAGTTGCTTTTGATCCACATAACAAGCTTTGATAGGTCAGAGGAGTTGTTGTGGCCTATGGTGATTGGTATGGGCAAGTTGCCAAAATTTCAACATAACTTGTGCTTGAGGTATGGGCTGGTTCAGTGGCTGTTTCAAGGCATGGCTCGAGTCAGCTTGGTTCAAGGATAGCCATGGAAGTCATATTTTTCAGCTGGCACAAGTGGAAGCATGGTTGTATGAGTTTTTGCAAGTTTTGTACATTTTGGCCCCTTTGTGATTTCTTGATGTGCAAGGCATAGAAACTTGAGATTCTTGGGCCAATTCTGATTTTTAGGCAATGCACTATGTTTGTATGATGCCTAGAAGTGTATTAGAGGTCACAAAATGGCTTGGTTTGTGAATTTGCAAAAAATCCTCTTTGGTGTGAAAGTGAAAATTATGTGATTTTTGCCAACTTTGCCAAGCCATAACTTGAGTTCCATAATGAATTAGAACTTGTTCTTGTACTTTTTGAAAAGGGAATGATCCAATCTACAACTTTCGTGACCAACAATTTTTCATTTGAAGCATTTTTGGTTGAGAAAGAGGAGGTTGAAAAACTTTCCCAAAATGGAAAGTTTCCATTACAAGTCATTTCCATTTTTGGCAACTTTTGGCTTAGCTCAAATTTCTTCAATTTTGTGAACTTCTAAGCACTTAAATGATCAAATAAAGATCATATAACTTCAATTTGATGAAAAATCCACTTTGGTTCCAATGTTGGGGGCCTCAGATACCCTGATTCTGCTCTGACTTGCTCAAGAAGTTACCTAGTGAACATATGACTTCCACAATGAATTTCTTCATAAATATTGGTACACATGATCCTTATAACATATTGAGACTAATAGAAACAAGAATGACCAAAAATTTGGAGTTATGGCCTCTGAAACCAAAACCCTAACTTCAGGTCATCAATGTAGTGAAACCCTAGCTCTGCTTTCATGCTTTCCAAGTTCTTGTGATTTCTTGACTTTCTTGGTATTTGAAGGGTATAATATGATGATAGAACATACATGGACCCTCTTGGAATGATTGGAAGCCTTTGGAGTGGCTCAAATGGATCCTTGGATTTCCCAGATCACAAACCCTAGATGCAGATGAACCTTAACTAATGCAGTGAAACAAAAATGCAATATGAGATGACATGCTTATACTAATGAAAAAATGAAAGATCAAAAGCCATGGTGTGGACTTAGTGAGGGAAAATTTGGGGTGTTTACATCTGCCCCTATTCAAGCATGAGTTAGCTGTGCAGGAAGTAAGCGACGGGCTTAACAGACAAAACAAGATAACTTGTGGTTGAATACCAAAGACAATCCGAAATTTGCACTCACTGGGGAGAAGAAGAAAAGGGATATAAATTGTAAAAGAAAGTATAGTATGATTATAAAGTGCGGGCGATGGAGGACGACCATCGCGCAGAGGACGACCGCTGGGGAAAGCAATGCGGGGACGGCCGACAAGCTGGGGGAATAAAGATATCATGATGGGGACGGCTATCAGGTAAGGAGATAAGACTCTCTGGGGATTAAAGTAAAGGTAATGATGGGGACGGCCACCAGGTTTGCAAAGTAAGGTAAACAACGATGGGGACGGCCATCGGTTCAAAGAATAAATGAAATAAATGATGAGGGACGGTCATCAAAGGTGAAAGACGATCACCTAGCAGGGGACGACTGCTCTTTATCACGACATAGGACGAATGTCGGATAGAAAAAGGTCGACGATGAGGAAGACCATCGGATAAGCATGATGAAGGACGATCATCAAGAGGTGAAGGACGATCACCTAGCAGGGTACGGCTGCTCTCGGGGTTTATCATGACATAGGACGAATGTCAGATAACAAGATCAACGATGGGGATGGCCATCAGATAAAATGATGAAGGACGATCATCAAAAAGGTGAAAGACTATCTCCTAGCAGGGGACGACTGCTAAATATTACGACATAGGACGAATGTCGGATAGAAAGGGGTTCCAATAATGGAGACTCCTCTAGGGAAAGGGATGAGGGACGGTCATCCAAAGGTGAAGGACGATCACCTGGAAGGGTATGGCTGCCGAAAGTATCACGACATAGGACGAATGTCGGACAGAAGAAAAGTTGTTCTGCTGGTGAATGGTAAACACGAACGAGTGCTTACGCTTAAGAAATAAAAGGTATAAGTGTTTGACAATGTGTATAGATTAAAGATGCAGACGAGCATCCTTAAGACTATGATACGGACGAGTATCGATAGAAACAAACGTTGACGCGTGTTCAGAGATGATGATACGGACGAGTACCAACTGGTTAACAGAGAACACGGACGAGTGTTGAATCTGTTGGGAATGATATATATATATATATATATATATATATATATATATATATATATATATATATATACGAGATACAGACGAGTATCTGTATAAGTATGAACAAGTATTGTGAAGTATGAGCAAGACGCGGACGAGTGTTCAACTTGCTGGGGAAGAGTGTGACACGGACGAGTGTCAGAAGAGAAATTGTATAAGTTATGAACAATCATTTATATATGAGAGTGTAAAAGGTCTCTCGGCGATCTGCGGGGATAGGATGACACAGACAAGTGTCGAAAGGAGCATTTTATAAACAAGTGTTTGGCTTGCAACAAGTGATTTGGCAACCGTGCTGGGAAAGGTGACACGGACGAGTGTCAAAAAAGTATATAGGTATCTATAATCACAGAGGATGTTTGTGGCTTATATCTGCAGGGGAATGATATGACACGGACGAGTGTCGAAAGAGTATATATGAACAGGTACTTGTGTTGGTGTTCGCAGGGATTTCTGGCGAACAACCTCTAGTTAACAAATTTCTCAGAAAATTGGGATACTTGCAGGACCAACCAAACAAGTCCTAGGACACATGTGCAATTTCTTGTCGAAAACACTCTTAGTATGAATAATGATTTGTGGTTTGTTTTGTTAATGATGTCAAAGTATTCAATGCTTTGAGTTTGAAATTAAAATAAAGTAAAGTTTTAAACAAAAGTAAGAAAAGTGTCGAAAGATGTAACTTGCAGAAAAGTAAATAAAACTTGAAGATAAAATAAACTTGATGAAACAAACTGGTAATTTAAATAACTTTAAAAGAAAGATGGTGTTCAAACGTACATGGTTCCAAATATCAAACTCATTTTCTCTCACACTGGGTACTTAGAGTATTTACAGGAATTTTTGTATAAGTTTTCACACACCTATTCTAAACACAAACTATTCTATTTATATACAAACAAAGTAACTGCCTAGAACAGAAAAATCACAAATAAATGACAAGTGTCAGCCTGCATGCAACTTCTTTTCCTGAACCTTCCATGTGTCTAACTGTCAAAGGTTGCAACTTTTAAATTTGAATTCTCTCCTTTGGTAACGAAACCTTGCACCTCTTCATCTGTCGAAGTGTCGAAAAGATACCCTTATCTTGTCAAATGCCTAGCTACAAACAATTTTCCAAACTTGTCCTGCCAGAATACTATCTGTCCTTTTGTCGAAGCATTGGAGCTTTTAACCTTGTCAACATTTCTTGAATTTCTTCACTTTCATTATTCTTTAACAGAGATGGCTTCAAGTTCCAAATTTCAACATGTCGAAATTATGAGCTTACAAATTGCCCCCCAGCAAAAATGTTTTCGACTAGTTCTGGAGAAATATCTTTTGCTGTCGAAATAACTTTTGACATCCCGTCAGTCTCATTTATTGTAAAGTGACTTTGTTGAGTCCCAAGAAAACACCATGATTTCCACTTTCTGAAAAACGTCACGTCTAACCCACGTTTACACAACCTTCCATAACCCTATATTCTAGCTAAATCATGGCTCCCTACCAACCGTCACTTTCAATCATCACCATTGGATCAAACGCCTGTCCCCCATTTTTCAAACTGAAAAGTCTTTTCTCTTCTCTTTTTATTATTATTATTTTATTATTTTTATATCTTCTCAACTTCTGTAAATACCACCTTCAAAAACCTTTTTTCTTTTTCACATCCTCAAAAACTCTTCTCCCCCCTAACGCAGAAAACTCCATTAAAAACCCCTTTCAAAGCTTTCTGCTCCTCCAGCTTTTCATCTTCTCATACCAATGGCTCCTCCAAAAACTGTTGTTGACCGTAGTGCCAAGAAGACAAAGAAAACAGCTGACCTTCCTCCTGCTCATACACTATCTGGACCCATGCAAGTGCAGCAACAACAATACATCCCAGAACCCCCAAATGAGAGGGAGAAAGCAAGCATCTACAGATCTCAGGTAATGATCCCTATCTCAGTTTCTGGAGTTCACCATGCCATGCTAGGTCCCATCTTTGATCCTAATGCTGACCCCAATCGCTTGAAAGATTTTTATCCTTGCTACTCTGCTTCCAAACCAATAGCCGCTAGTAAGAACCCTAGGCCTGTCGAAACAACATCTAAGAAACCTGAAACTCCCATAGCTTCGACAGAAATAGATCTGTCTTATTTGAATCAAACTAGGATTTTTAGGAGCCCCCCTCTAACAAAAGATCCTTCAGACTACTTAGCTTGGCTCACTAGAGTCGAAAGGGTCAAAGAGAAATTCTAGAAGAAAACTGGCATCTACGACCTGATCCAACTATCGAAGGAAGGTCCACGCTATTGTCAAAACATGCTGCTGGCCTCTTTGTATTTCTGGGATAATACCTTTAACACTTTCCACCTACCCTGTGGTATGGTTACTCCTACCCTTTTCGACATAGCAGCCATCACTGGCCTCAGTCCTTTAGGAGAAATTTTCAACCCTGAACACTTAAATAAAGACCCCATAGGCTTCGACACCAAGCACACTGGATATTCCGTCTTTATCGCTCATCACCAAGGCGAAGACAATGAGGAAGTATCTGACAGAGAGCACATTTCTTTTCTTACTCTGTGGTTAGCTAAGTTCGTCTTCTGCACTAGGTCACTCCAGGTTGCCAGAAGTTATATCATCATGGCCAATCAACTTCATAATGGAGTTGCATTTTGCCTGAGTGAATTGCTTCTGGCAAACCTCTACGAATCCCTGAGTGAGAGTGTGAGTAACTTAAAAACCCTCAAGGACAAAGGAAATATCAGTCTCACAGGCCCCTTCTGGCTCCTACAGTTATGGTTGAATGCAACCTTCGAAGCCTGCATCCCTGTCAAGATGTCAGTTGACGAAGAAGAGGTGAAAGAAAGGCGCGTCGAATGGCCTAGGTTAGTCCAACTAACACCTACTGATGACAACATAGGTATTCGACAAGCATTCACCAGTTACATAATGATGTTCTCCAAACATTATAAGTTCACTCCCTCTATGGCACCATTTGCCAACAGAACTGTGGGTCCCATATGGTTCACAAGACAACTCCCAGTGGAAAACCAGAAAGAAGAAGACTCTTATATATCCATCTGGGAGGCTTTCCTTATGCCAAGGCACCTTTTCTCCCTCCACAGTCTCAACAACACTAAAGTGTCTCTCATTGTCTACCAACCTAACCTGGTGGCTAGACAATTTGGGCTAATACAGACGAAGACAAAGCCCATTTATCACAAGAAAGGCTCTATTCTGTTCTACAACTCATTTCAAAATTTCGAAAGAAGTTTAGAATTGTACAACAAATTCTTCGACGCATCTCTGGAAGTTTACCCCACCATCTTTCGACCAAACTTCCTATGTACTGAAGACTTCGACGTTTGGTGAAAGGAGTATTATATTAACAAATTCTTTGATGTAGCAACTTTCACCACTCTCCTGACGAACGCTTTTGCTTTTGTGCAGGATAAGAAGAAGAAAGGTACAGATAAGCATATCAAAGAAATTCAAAATTTTCAAAAGTATTTTGAAACTATTTACAGGCCCAGTGATCTTCGTCGAACCATAGGCGAAGCAGCAGTAACTTTAAAACAGAAGTTTACAGAAAAATTGGATAGGTTGGGGGTGCCTTCGTACATTCCACCACATGCACGTTACAACTTTGCATTCACCTCCTTTCCTCCAAAATTCCCTCCACTCCCTTCTGCAGAATTTGGTGTGGCCTTGTGCCCTCCATTTCCAGATTGTTTTGTGTGTGGATCTCATTTAAAACTGCTTCGCGAGTCCAGCAAGAAACTTTCCGAACGTGTGGTTCCGACGAAGTATTACTTGGGCAACTTCACTGGGCACCTTCATATTGGGATAGAACATGTTAGTGTGGAAGAACCCATTCTTGAAGGTGTCGAAGAAATTACATTCCTCCTCTTATCTCTAACTCCTTTTATTTTATATCAATGTTCATGCAATTCTTTCTCTTTCAGCTGTTAGAATTGTCAAGAAAAATGCTGGTGAAGGAACCTCCTCCAAGACAGTCGAAAAATCGCCCATAACTGCCAAAAAGGTTTCGACGAATGAAAACACCTCCTTCTTCTTCTTATTTATGTATCTCAATATTCCTTCATACTGAATATCTCTTCTTTTTTGCATACTACAGGTAACTCGCACACCAGCCAAGAAAAGAAAACAAGAAGAAAAGGAGATGAGTGTCGAAGAGTCTGAGGATGAATCTCCTGAACCTCAACCTCTGAAAAGAAACAAAGGTATGAAAATAAAAACAGTGGCTTCCCAAAGATCCATAGTTCACAGACGAACTCCTCCTGCCAGTCCAACCAACAAAATCCCCTCAAGAAGTGAGAAAAGTGGGGACTCAAGCATTCACACTGAGATCCCTCAGGTATTAATTTTCGACCGACAATATTCCTAGTCTTAACTGCATATATTCTTACCTTAAACTTCCCTTTTATGTTCTCTTCAGGTTGTTATTGATGTCGAAGAAACTTCTAAAGTCCAAGAAGAAGTTATTCCTTCTGACTCTGAGAAGACTTTGGCTGAAAGGCTTCAAGAAGAAGCCACCCCAGACGCAGGTGTCTATGGACCTCAAACTTTCGACGAATTCGACATCAGTGACTCTGAGTCTTCTGGCAATATTTCTCCCCTTCGCCCAGACTTTACTGTGGAGGAAAAGACAACTCCAGAACAGGATGCACCAACTCAAGGACCCATTGCTGCAACAGAAGTTGAAGAAGCTGCTCCAGGCCAGGACACACAAGCTCAAGGGCCAAATGACACCACAGAGGCTGACAAAGAAATCGTCGAAGAAGAAGTTGATCTGTCGAATCAACCAGAAACCAACTTGAACCCTGGAGGGAGTACCCAAACTATTCCTACTCCACCAGAAGTACCTACAGAAACCCCTTTGGATACTGGTTCGACAAGCCTGTCACATGAGGAAATTGAAAGCTTGAAAGTAAGAAAGCCTTTGGAATATTTAAAAGCTTTACTCAGTTCCAGGTACAACTTCCAAGACTCTTCCCACAGCAGTTCGACAGCTTTCGGGGCTACTTCTGACATTCAACCCATCAGTGTCATCATGGATGAGATTAAGGTAAAAATCCTTGGGGTGGACCTGTTTGAGACTCTGGCTTAAAATCCTTCTACACAGTATGACTTAAAGAAACTCCTGAAACGAGCCAATTTGCTGGAGGCTTCAACTGAAGAGAGTCGTCTGGTGATGGACCTGATGTCAATGATTGATTCTGTAAGTGCTGACTTGGTTCGTCAAAAGGAATTTTCTCAGAACATCACAGCCAAATCTGAAGAACAAGTCTCAGAATGGAATATCGTAGCTTCTTCGACAGACAAAATTTCAGAGCTGAACAAGCTTTCTGAAGAATACACCAAAGCTGCTGCTGAGTGTGAAAACAACATTCAGGCTTATCAGGCTCAGATTGCTGAACTTCAAAAGAAAATCCTCCAAGAGAAGGAACGCCAGGCCACCCTCCAACAGCCCAACCAAGAGGAAATCGACAGTGAACTTCAAAAAGGTCTCCAACATGCAGAATCAGCCCAACAACTTCACAGGGAGATTGACGAACTGACTGTCAGTAAGAGTCTCTGCGAGCGTCGAATTCAGCTTCAGAAGAAAAAATTCGACGAACTCAAAGCCACCTTCCTTCAACAGTAGTTTGTAATAGAAAATAGAAAATTTTATTGTTTTAAGAATTTTTTAGCAACTTCATATGTAATGTTATTTTACGCCATCTGTTTGGCGAAGACAAGCTTTTACTTGCAGTTTCATTTTGTTCCTATTTTTATTTCTTGCAATGTTGGTTTATACTTCTTCAAGTACTTGCCATTTATTTTCAGCACTCTCCTGTCTTTTTCTATTTCTTCGACTTCATATGCACCATTTGAAAAAACTCTTAAAATTTTGAAAGGTCCTTCCCATTTAGGGGACCATTTTCCCATGAATCTATCTTTCTTCTCCATGGGCAAAATTACTTTCCAAACTAAATCATCTACTAAAAAGGCTTTAAATTTTACTTTCTTATTGTAAAACTTTTCGACCCTTTCTTTCTGCCTTTTTATTAATTCTAAAGCACGTAACCTTTCTTCATCTAAATCAACCAACTCATCCATCATCATACTCCAATAAATTTCAGATGGAATCTCATGATGCCTTTGAATTCGTATTGACTGTAAACAGATTTCGACTGGCAACACTGCATCATGTCCGTAGGTTAATTTAAATGGGGTGGAATTAGTTGCCTCCTTAGGAGACGTTCGACAAGCCCAAAGGATTTGATCCAGAGTCTTGTGCCAATTTCTAGGTTTTTTACCCACGTGCTTCTTTATCAGATTTATCACTACTTTGTTGGCTGCTTCGACCTGACCATTTGCTTGGGCATAATAAGGTGTCGAAGTTAGCAACTTAAAACCTGTCTCTTTTGCAAATGCCTGCATATTTCTTCCAGTAAACACAAATCCTTGATCAGTGGTTATAGTCTCTGGTATTCCAAATCTATACATTATATGTTTCTGGATGAAGTCTATGACTGCTTCCTGATCTACATTCGTCAATGGTATGGCTTCAATCCACTTAGTGAAGTAGTCTACCCCAACTAAAATGTACTTCTGCCCTTTTGAAGAGGCTGGTCGAATTTCACCAATCAAATCTAAAGCCCAACCTCTGAATGGCCAAGGCTTTATAATGGAATGTAACTCATTTGCTGACACATGAGGTATGCCTGCATGAATTTGACATTCTTGACATCCCTTCGCAAATTCGACACAATCTTTCAACATTGTTGGCCAATACATCCCTTGTCGAAATAGTAACCATTTCATCTTGTGCCCTGCCTGGTGTGCACCACACGCACCACTATGCACATTCGACAAAGCTATATAAGCTTCAGTCTCTCCTAGGCACTTTAGTAGAACTCCCTCTGCAGTCTTTTTAAACAACTCATTTCCAAAGAGCACATAACTTATAGCTGTATACTTTATCTTTCTTTCGACTGTCTGGTTTGGATTTTTTAAATAATCTTTGATAGGTTTTCTCCAATCTCCTACCCCTGGATCATCTACATTAAAAATTTCAAAATTTTCTTCATCACCATATCCCAGTCTTATGGTCTCCAAATCAGATGGGGACGGTCTAGTGGATAAAACTTTTCCTCTTACTTCGACAACTTTCATCAGGTTTTCCTTCGACACTTTGTAGCCTGAGGCCAGTTGAGCCAAGTCATTTGCTTCCTGATTTTCTAATCTAGGAATGTGTCTAAAGACTACACTGTCGAATCTCTTGAGGAGTCTGTTGGCTATCACAAAATACATGATCAAATTTTCTTTGACACATTTGTACTCTTTTGTCAGTTGTTTTATCACCAACTCAGAGTCACCCATTATTTCGACCTCTGTTGCCCCCAATTCCAACAATATTTCAAGTCCAGCAATTAAAGCTTCGTATTCTGCCTCATTATTCGAACAACCACCTTCTATTTTGTACTTGAACTTTGTTGGAATTTTATTGGGAGAAATGATCAACACCCCAACACCTGTTCCATTCTTATGACTGGAACCGTCGAAATATAACCTCCAAGGTTTTCTTTCGACATATTTTATTTCATCCCCAAGTATGGAGTGGTCAGCTATAAAGTCAGCAACCACTTGTCCTTTGACAGCTCTTAGAGGCATATATTTTAAAGAATACTCAGTCAAAGCCAAAGCCCATTTTCCAATTCGACTATGTAGAATAGATTTAGACAACATGTGTTTTATTACGTCGAAATGAGAAGATACATATACATCAATGGGTTTTATATAATGCTTTAATTTTGTACAAGAGAAATATACACATAAACATAATTTCTCTATCATACTATATCTAGTTTCAGCATCATTTAAGACTCTGCTGAGATAATAGATGGCTCTTCCTGACAAAGCATGCTTCCCAATGTTCTGTCAGATGCTGATATGTAGAGCCTCATGCTTCTTTTTCGACAAGGAGATATTAAGACTGGAGGACTTGCCAGATACTCCTTGATCTTGTCGAAGGCATCTTGCTGTTCTTGCCCCCAAGTGAAGCTCTCCTTCTTTAGTCGAAGTAGAGGTGAGAAGGCCTGTGTTTTTCCACGAAGGTTGGAGATGAACCTTCTGAGAAAGTTGATTTTCCCTAGTAGAGACTGTAATTCCTTCTTTGTCGATGGCGCTTTCGCTTCCATTATGGCCTTGGCTTTATTTTCATTAATTTCAATCCCTTTCTTGTGGACCACAAAGCCTAAGAATTCACCTGCCTGTACACCAAAAGCACATTTAAGGGGATTCAATTTCAAACCAAACTTCCTCATCCTTTCAAAGGACTGTCGAAGATGGTTAATATGGTCTGAGCCTGAGGTAGATTTAATCACAATATCATCTATATAAATTTGCATAAACGTTTCAATGAAATCATGAAAAATAGAATTCATGGCCCTTTGGTAAGTAGCTCCAGCATTTTTTAAACCAAAGGGCATGACTACCCACTCATATGTTCCTATTGCCCCTGGACAACGAAAAGCTGTTTTTGGAACGTCTTCTTCAGCAATGAAATCTGGTTATAACCAGAATATCCATCAAGCATACTTAAATACTCATGGCCTGCTGCAGAATCTACTAGCATTTCTGCTACTGGCATAGGATATTCATCCTTAGGGGTAGCTGAGTTTAGATCTCTAAAATCAATGCATACCCTTAGTTTGCCATTTTTCTTAATCACAGGAACAATATTAGCAATCCATTCGACATACCTTGTTGTACAGATGAACTTGCATTTTAGAAGCCTTTCGACTTCCTCTTTGATTTTCGACAGAATTTCAGGTGCAAAGCGTCCGGGAGTCTGCTTTATTGGCTTTTTCCCTTCCAGTATTGGCAACTTCAATTCGACCAAATTTCTATCTAAACCTGGCATTTCGTCATAATCCCATGCGAAGCAGTCTTTAAACTCATTCAGCAGTTGGATCATTTCGACTCTGAGTTGAGGATTCATCTTGGCACTGATGTAAGTTGGCCTTTTCTCTGCCCCCAGTCCCAGATTAACCTCTTCCAAAGGATCCTGTGCCACCATTTTCATATTGGTTGGGGCTGGATCTTTTTCAAACCCCAAGGGTTCGTCATCGTAAATGGCATCAAGTCTTTGACTCTGCCATTCGCCATTAGAATCTTCTTCTAAACTCTGCTTTGTATGTTGTTCCTCAATATTTTCTTGAGGATGTTGTTCTTCGACAACTTGTGTGTTGGCTTCGACAGCCATGTTTCTTACCTCAGCCTCAAGGGCCGCTTTGAGTTGTTTTTCGGCTATATAAGCCGAAATCTTTTCTATAGTTGATGCTTTAGTCATTTTCACTGAACTCACTCCCCCACCCAGTTGGATTGACATGGGCAGTTCCCCAAGTGTAATTTGTCTCCCCAATTACTTCTTTATCCCACTGGAAGCCATGCGTAGGGTGGAGGTACATGGAACAATAGGCGTTGTCGGAGGCTGTTAGGTCGAAACCAGCAGGATTGCATGGTGCTATATGGGCCAGGTTCTTGTCGAAGTTACGATTGGTGACATTGTTCACATCAACTGTGAAGTAACTTTGATCTGCTTCTATGTTTTCGACAATCCCATCTGGCCTCCAGATTGCTATCCTTTGATGCATGGAGGATGGCACAGCCCCAATCCCATGGATCCATTCTCTTCCCAACAGCAAGTTGTAATTTGCCTTTGATGCTATCACCACAAACATTGTAGGCCTGGTAATGGACCCTACAGTCAAGTTCAGTTGTATTACCCCCAGTGTTGTCCCTACCTTACCTTCATAGTTGGACAACACCATGTTGTGAGGCTTAGTGTCGGAGTCATCTTTTCCAATCCTCTTTATCATATAATGAGGAATTAGGTTCACAGCTGCTCCTCCATCTATCAGGATTTTGTTGACACCCACGTTTTCTACCTTTCCTTTTATGAATAGAGGCTTTAAATGAGCCTTCATTGCATCATCTGGTTTTTCAAAGAAGGCATTCTGCTCTTCGACGCAGCCATTATTCATTATGTAGTAACATACAGGCTTAAGGCCTATGCTATCATCCTCCATGTCGTCTTCTTCGTCTTCGACTTCCATTATCCTGTCATAGTCTCTGGGTAACACAGAAACCACATTGCAAGTTACGTCGAAAGACGCATCAGACTCTGAACTGAAGTCATCTGTAACTTCTTCGTCCACTGGCATTTTGTTGTTTGTTTTCTGCATTTCTGTGGTGTCATTAGATCCATTCTTCTGAGGGGGTTCTTCTTTTGCCAGAGGTCTCCCCTTGCTTGTAGTCTGCACATACTTGCTTGATCCAGCTTCCTTCTGCCCAACCCTTTTGTGTCCTGCAGTTTCTTTTTCAATTTTCTTCTGCCTTTGGAATCTTCTCCATTGGGACCTGGACATAGGATTCTTCCCTTTGTAGTTTTCAAAGACGTACTTTGGCCTTGCCTCCTTTTTTACTTCCATTGAGGCACCCCTATCCACTTCAAAACTCTTCCATCTCTTCTGACCTTGGGCATCCCTTATAGGTTGAACCCATCTGTCGTCATTTGGTCTGTTGGATGGTTTATAGGTGTTGAAACGTCTTTCTCCCACTCCTTGGATATGATGCTCCCTTTGTCTTGGGTCGAACCTTTCATTTCTGGTTGGTGGGACTGTTCCCCAGTTTCTTTTCCTCTGGGTCTTTTCTGCTGCTTCTAAGTCATCAGCTGCTTTCCTGTCGAACACAGCACTGCATCTTGGGCAAAGCATAACTTCTGCGTTCTTCCTTTGACACCTCTGGATGAATTCGACAAGACTTTCGTTCTCTTCTGGGTAGACCAGCTTCTGATGCTTCTCTTGACGCTTCTTTCCCTTGTTGGTGTCTGGTCCTACCTTCTGAGTGATTTCCACCATATGAATCCCAGCATTCTGTTCAGTTGTGATTTTCAATTTGTTCATTTTTTCGACTAGCATCATTTCCTCCGGGATATTCTCCTTTGACTGATTCACACTGCCTTTTGGGTGTAAACCGTTATAGATGTATTTGCAGCAGTGTGCAACACCTTCGACAGAATGTTCTTCAGTTTTGATGGTACTACTGTTTATTGGTTCGACAATGAGGGCATTATCATCAGTCTCTGTTCTTTTGATCTTGTCCTGGCTAAGGCCCTCAGTGGCCTCTTTTCGGACAATGAGGGTTTTGTTATCCTCCTCTTCATTATCATTTTTGAAAGAATCTCCCCATCCTGTGGGTTTGATTTTGTTGATATCCGTTTTGGAGCTTGGTGGTGCTGAATATTTCACCATGAAGTCGAACTTCCCATTTGATTCTCCTAAAGTGTCCCAGATCACCCCCTGCTCAGCATCTCTTTTATAGTTTTTCTTGTCGAAGCTTCTGCCCGCCTTGACTGTATTTCTTCTGTCGAAAACTTCAGTAGTTTCAATGGTATTCTCTCTGTCGAAGCCCTCAGAAGCTTTGACTTCTTCCTCCTCAGCCTGGTCTGCAAGGTCATCAGCCCCCTCCACCACATTTACATGGGTGTCGAAGCCCTCAACAGCCTCTATCATGTTGAAGTTGGTGTCGAAACCTTCGGTGGCTTCTACTATCTCAAATCTTTCCTCAAACATGACTTCCAATTCGACCATATTCACCATTTCAGGTTCAGCATAGTTGGCTTCCACCACTTGCATGGGATTGGAGTCAATTCTCATCCGTTGCTTAGCTTTGTCTCCAAACTTCAGCCTTCCATTTTGGATTGCATTCTGGACCAGATCCCTGAAAAGGTAACATTGAGAAGTTTTATGACCCAAAAAATTATGGTATTTGCAAAAACCTCTCTTTTTCTGTTGGTCTACAGGAGGCTCCTTAGTGCCTGCTGGTTTTATTAACTGACCATCTTTGACTAATAAATCGAAGATTTCATCACATTTGGTGATGTCGAATGTATAGGTTCTTTTAGGGAACCTGTCATTCTTTTCCACTTCGACTGGATTTTTCCATTCGACGGGGCTAAAACTTTACAGGAATATGGAGGGCCTTGTTTTAGTTCTGCTAGATCAATTTCTTGCTGGTCGAAAATGACTGGTTCATTTTCGTCATAATCATCTTCTTGAACTATACCCACATAGGCCATTCTTTCCTTCTTGTTTTTATTTGATCTAAATTTTTCATTTTTTAGTCTTTCTATTTGCCTTACTCTATCTGCTAGTTGTGCCATGTCTCTCAAGTACTGGGTATCTAGTTTTTTCCTTATGGAATAATCCAGACCCCCTGCAGCCATTTCGACTAGTTCTTGTTCCGGCACTTGTGTAAAGCATCTGGCTTTTAATAATCTAAACCTATTCAAGTAATCATCTATAAGTTCAGAGAATTTCCTTTTGACACTTGCCAACTCTTTCAAACTTATCTTGGTTTGTCCCATATAGAATTGTTCATGGAACAATCTTTCTAATTGGGCCCATGTGAATATTGAAGTTGCAGGAAGAGAAGTAAACCAAGTGAAAGCATTTTTTGTCAAAGAACTTGGGAAATATTTCATCCTTAAGTTCTCATTATTAGCAATCTCTCCTGCCTCTATCAAATAACGCGCTACGTGTTCTATGGTGGACTCACTAGTATCCCCTGAGAATTTGGTGAATTTGGGGACTTTCCACCTTGGTGGTAATTCTTGTTGTAAAACAAATTCAGACAAGGGGGAAGTATAACTAGGCCTTTGTAATCCTACGTTTACTCCATTTTGCGCCATTATTCTCTCAACCATGGTTGCAATATTATTTTCGACAGGCAGGTTATTGTAACGCATTCTCTGCTGTAATATTTCATCAGCATTTTGGTCTCTTTGGATTATTATTCTTCTTGGTTCCTGTCGAATTGGCTCCTCTACATTAGGCTGTTCAACTATCACCTTTTGGCCCCTGGGATTTTCATGAGGGTTTCCTAATGGCCTTTGGTTTATAGTAAGTTCCTCTTCGACAGGCCTATTGGCATTATTTTGATTCAATTGCATTCTTTGTTGTGCTTGAGGGACTCCAAAAAAGTCAGCAATGCGTGCCATCTGTTCTGCCAATATTTGGTTTGTTTGGGTAGTATTTTGTATTAAAGGATTGAACACTTCCCCCATTTGTTGTGTCAATGCCTGCACCATATCATGATTGCTTTCATCCATCTGTTGACGAATTACTTGTGCAGAATGGTTTGTCATAGTGGGCATATGGAAACCTGGTGGACCTTGATTTATTCTATTTCCATTTCCACCATACCCTGATCCCTGCAATGGTGATGACATTTGAACCATAGCATCATAGAATAATGGTGACGAATTATGTAGTCTTGCCATCATTGAAGTTGGCATTCCATATGGTTGTTCCCTCCCAGTCAAGGGCTGAGAATAATTCAGATATGGCCTGAAGGTATTTCCTCCAGGGGGAGGGGTTCCAATGGGTCTGGCGTGTCCCATGGTGGAAGAACTAGGCGCATTCTGGGACCCTGAACCCGTTGGTATTGAATCCCTTAATGGAGGCCTAATTTGTTCTAAAACAGGGCCAGAAACTGGTATTGCTCCTGACGAAGGGATGGGATTGGAAACTGGAATGGTTTCCTCAGGATTGTTTGAAGTATTTGGCAAGTTATCCATCTTTCTTCCTCTTGTTCTCTTTGGTCTTTCTACGTCGGTTACGGCTAGTTTACCGCTTCTAAGAATCATACAACGTAGCAAGGAACAATTTGTCTAAGAAAGTTCTCTATTAGATTTTATTAACTGCACTAGTCCCACCGGGTATGCCAATTTGTTCGCAGGGATTTCTGGCGAACAACCTCTGGTTAACAAATTTCTCAGAAAATTGGGTTACTTGCAGGACCAACCAAACAAGTCCTAGGACACATGTGCAATTTCTTGTCGAAAACACTCTTAGTATGAATAATGATTTGTGGTTTGTTTTGTTAATGATGTCAAAGTATTCAATGCTTTGAGTTTGAAATTAAAATAAAGTAAAGTTTTAAACAAAAGTAAGAAAAGTGTCGAAAGATGTAACTTGCAGAAAAGTAAATAAAACTTGAAGATAAAATAAACTTGATGAAACAAACTAGTAATTTAAATAACTTTAAAAGAAAGATGGTGTTCAAACGTACATGGTTCCAAATATCAAACTCATTTTCTCTCACACTGGGTACTTAGAGTATTTACAAGAATTTTTGTATAAGTTTTCACACACCTATTCTAAACACAAACTATTCTATTTATATACAAACAAAGTAACTGCCTAGAACGGAAAAATCACAAATAAATGACAAGTGTCAGCCTGCATGCAACTTCTTTTCCTGAACCTTCCATGTGTCCAATTGTCAAAGGTTGCAACTTTTAAATTTTAATTCTCTCCTTTGGTAACGAAACCTTGCACCTCTTCATCTGTCGAAGTGTCGAAAAGATACCCTTATCTTGTCAAATGCCCAACTACAAAAAATTTTCCAAACTTGTCCTGCCAGAATACTATCTGTCCTTTTGTCGAAGCATTGGAGCTTTTAACCTTGTCAACATTTCTTGAATTTCTTCACTTTCATTATTCTTTAACAGAGATGGCTTCAAGTTCCAAATTTCAACATGTCGAAATTATGAGCTTACAGTTGGAGAGTGCAAAGGGGACGCTTTGGCTTTTCTTACTTGCAAGGAGAGCAAGTTTTTATGTACATTGCGTGTGGAATATTGGTAGTATTTACAGGTGACTGGTTCGAACCTGACTTGTGATCATGCAAATGTTTGATTTTTGCCGTAATGCTCCGTATTAGCAGGAATGCTACGCTTTGTGGGGAAATATGATACGAATGCTATGATTATGCAAAATATATTGATCCGGGATTCGGATCCCGCTGCTGTGAAGATCTCTGGCTGATCTGCTTGGAAGAATATCCTAGCTGGGGATGAGATCATTGGTAGATCTGATAAAATATATAGCTCTGCTTGGGGAAATATATCACTGATAGATCTATCCTGTAAGGAGAAAACCCAGCTGGGGATGAGGAAGTTTCTGTCACTTTGTTGTGTGAGAATTTCAGGCATTGCTCTCCTGGGAAGAGGCTGGAACCCTCTGGGGAGATGGCTCTTCTGTCTTTGTGAGACCTGGCTCTCTGTTTGGGGGGAGGACAGAATACTGAATGATCTTCCTATAGATATATGTGGGGATCCCGACTGGGGATGAGGAGGCTTTGACAACTCTGTTGGGGAAGAAGCATTTTCAAATGCTGCTTGGAGAAGATGTGCTGGGGAAGTGTGCTTGGCATGCCCCATGTTGCGTATCAAATACCTGTAACCTATTAAGACAAAGAAATGCACAAGTGTCCCGAGGTATCCCTTACCGGATTCTGTCATGGGAGTTAGATATTCCTGAGAGTAAATACATTTCCTGCAAGCATTTATTAATAATGGCACATTTGTTTTATGCAAATATTATATCATGGATATTGGACATTTTGCAAACGAAACAAAAAATGTACGAAACGAGGTGTGACTGAAATCTGGTTTTATTAATCTGGGTGCCCTGAACCGGAAAATACAGTCAAAGAAACAGATCTCCTAGAATGAGGAGATTGTTACAAATTGAAAAAGTAAAAGTGTTGGCAATGTTGACAATGCTCCGTTGAGCTTCCTTTGCTATGACCCGTATGACCTTAACATTCTTCTCATCTTTCTTTCTGGAGAAGGTTGATTCTGACCGATGCTTTATCCTTTCGAAGCTTGTCGTGTTGTCAGTGATACAGACGAATTCAGAATGCAGTTGTTCGCTCATTCCCTTATTTTGCATGGATTGCCCTTTCGGGTTTTCAATCCACCGGGATACCCTTTTTTGCTTGAGCTGTCCAATGCGGCTTTTCAACTCAGCGGGTGTACATTTTTTTATTTTCCCTTATTTTTGCCCGAATCTTTTATTCTGTTTTTGACTCGCCGGGATGCCCTATTTTTTCCTGGACTTACATTCTGTTTTTATGTCCAGCGGGTCTTTTTATGCGAAGTATTTTTTAACTGCATCCGAATTCACAGGGGATAAGAAATCTTCACCATCCATAGTAGTGAGCATTAGTGCTCCACCAAAGAAAACTTTCTTTACTATGAATGGACCATCGTAATTCGGAGTCCACTTGCCCCTGTGGTCTGTATGAGGAGGAAGGAGTCTTTTCAGCACCAGATCTCCCACTTGGTATTCCCGAAGTCTGACTTTCTGGTCGAAGGCTTTCTTCATTCTTTTCTGATATAGCTGCCCGTGACAAATTGCAGCTAATCTCTTTTCTTCGATCAGATTCAACAGATTATATCAGGATCGGACTCATTCTGCTACATTCAACTTTACATCCATCAGTACGCGTAAGGAAGGTAATTCAACTTCAACAGGTAGGACAACCTCCATTCCATACACGAGCTGATACGGTGTTGCCCCAGTGGACGTTCTGATTGAGGTTCGGTACCCATGCAAGGCAAACAGTAGCATTTCGTGCCAGTCTTTGTAAGTGACCACCATCTTCTACACAATCTTCTTAATGTTTTTGTTAGCTGCCTCAACAGCGCCATTCATCTTTGGCCTGTAAGGAGAAGAGTTGTGATGTTGGATTTTGAAGTCCCGACACAGTTCTGCCATCATTTTGTTGTTCAAATTGGAACCATTATCAGTAATGATTCGCTCGGGTACTCCATATCGACATATGATGTTTCTTTTCAGGAATTTGGCTACCACTTGTCTGGTAACATTTGCATATGAAGCCGCTTCAACCCATTTGGTGAAGTAATCAATGGCTACCAGGATGAATCTGTGGCCATTTGAAGCAATCGGTTCGATCTTTCCAATCATGTCAATGCCCCACATGGCAAAGGGCCAAGGTGAAGACATTACGTTTAAAGGATTGGGAGGCACATGTACTTTATCTGCATAAATCTGGCATTTATGACACTTCCTGGCATAAGCACAACAGTCTGCATCCATTGTGATCCAGTAGTAACCTGATCTAAACAACTTTTTTGCCATTGCATGTCCTCCAGCATGGGTACCGAAGGATCCTTCATGTACCTCGTGCATCAGCAAGTCTGCTTCTTTCTTATCGACACATCTGAGAAGAACCATGTCAAAGTTTCTCTTGTATAATGAACCATCAGCATTAAGGAAGAAACTACCAGCCAACCTTCTTAATGTCTTCTTATCATTGGATGATGCCCCAGGTGGGTATGTTTGATTCTCTAAGAAGCATTTGATGTCGTGGAACCAAGGCTTGTCATCTTTAGCAATGTCCACGGAGAAAACGTATGCTGGTCGGTCTAGCCTGGATACAGAAATCCGAGGCACAAAATTTGCAGTTTGGACCTTGATCATGGAGGAAATGGTAGCTAAAGCATCTGCGAACTGATTTTCGTCTCGAGGGATATACTCAAGTTTGACTGTTGTGAAGAAATTCAATATTCTTCTCGTGTAGTCACGGTATGGGATCAGATGCTCTTGGTGAGTGTACCATTTGCCGTTGGTCTGATTGATTACCAAAGTTGACTCTTTGAATACAATTAATGTCTTGATCCTAAGGTCAATGGCTTCCTCAAGACCCATGATACAAGCTTCGTACTCAGCTTCGTTGTTAGTGCATGCAAAGGTGAGTTTTGCCGAGAAAGGCATATGAACTCCTTTAGGTGTAATGAGCACTGCACCAACTCTGCAACCATTCATATTGATAGCCCCATCAAACATCATTGTCCATTCTTTTTCCGGGTCAGGCCCTTCAGTGTGAACAGGCTCTTCATGATCTTTTGCTTTCAGGAACATGATGTCTTCATCAGGGAAATAAAATCTCATTCATTGGTAATCATCAATGGGTTGCTCAGCCAGATAGTCAGACAGTACACTGCCCTTGATGGCCTTTTGAGATGTGTACTGAATGTCATACTCTGTCAGAATCATTTGCCATCTTGCAACCCTTCTGGTTAGTGATGGCTTCTCAAATATGTACTTGACGGGGTCCATTTTTGAAATCAATAAGGTAGTGTGAGTCAACATATATTGTCTTAGTCGGTGAGCAGCCCATGCTAAAGCACAACAAGTTTTCTCGAGCAGTGAATAACGTTGTTCACAGTCGGTAAACTTTTTGCTTAGGTAGTAAATTGCATACTCTTTTCGACCAGACTCGTCATGCTGGCCCAACACACACCTCATTGATCCTTCTAATACTGTCAGGTACATTATTAGAGGTCTTCCTTCAACTGGAGGCATAAGAATTGGAGGTTCTTATAGGTACTCCTTGATTTTGTCAAAAGCCTTCTGACAATCTTCATTCCACCTGACTGTCTGTTTGTTTCTTAACAATTTGAACAGGGGCTCACAGGTTGCGGTAAGATGAGATATGAACCTCGATATGTAGTTCAATCTACCTAAGAATCCTCGAACTTCCTTTTCAGTCCTAGGTGCAGGCATCTCTTGAATGGCTTTGACTTTTTCAGGATCAACTTCAATTCCCTTTTCACTTACAATGAATGCCAGCAGCTTACCGGAACATACCCCGAATGTGCACTTGCTGGGGTTTAGCTTCAACTGATATTTTCTCAGACGCTTGAACAACTTCAGCAGATTTACCAGATGGTCTTCTTCAGTGAGGGACTTGGCAATCATGTCATCCACATAGAATTCAATTTCTTTGTGGATCATATCATGAAATAACGATACCATAGCCCGCTGATAAGTAGCTCCGGCATTCTTCAGCCCAAATGGCATTACCTTGTAGCAGAATGTGCCCCAAGGTGTGATGAAGGTAGTCTTCTCCATGTCTTCGGGTGACATTCTGATCTGATTATACCCGGAGAATCCATCCATGAAAGAGAATATCGAGAACTGAGTTGTGTTGTCGACCAATACATCAATGTGAGGTAAAGGGAAATCATCCTTCGGGCTAGCTCTGTTCAGATCCCGGTAATCTACACGCATCCGTACTTTTCCATCCTTCTTAGGCACTGGTACAATATTAGCAACCCACGGCGGGTAACTAGTTACAACAAGGAAACCAGCGTCCCACTGATTTTGTACCTCTTCTTTAATCTTCATGGCCATATCCGGACGAGTACGGCGTAACTTCTGTTTTACTGGAGGATAATCTTCTTTCAAAGGCAGCTTGTGCATAACAATGTCGGTATCCAGACCTGGCATGTCTTGATAGGACCAAGCAAAGACGTCGGCGTACTCTCGAAGCATGTCAATAAGTTTTTCCTTCACTGAATCTTGCAGACTGGCTCCGATCTTCACTTCTTTCAAATCTTCTTTGGTACCATGATTAACTGTCTCAACCTCCTCCTGATGAGGAGTAATCACTTTTTCTTCTTGCCTCAACAACCTGGCTAACTCTTCTGGTAACTCATAGTCTTCTTCAACCCCTTCATCAGCTTGATTGATCGGATTGTCGAAGTCATATAAGGTCATAGCAGTGTTGTTGTCGGTGCAATCTGGAGGATACTCTCTGCAAGGGTTGAGATTGGTTCATTTTAGTGACCAGTTTTAATCTTGTTTAGAAAAAGTGAAAATGAAGTTATTTATTTTGAAAACATTTCCATTTTATTGTTTTGTACAAAAGTGAAAAATGAAAAGACAGTGAGCGAAAATGAGACTTGTTTGCAAAAAATGTCTGATATTCATTGATTAATCCATTTGCACAAAAATACAATATGGCCCTATTACAAAATGAGTCATGACACCTTGGGCAAGATGCATGACTTGATGCATGCTAAAAAAGACAGGAAATAATAATTACTCTACAGGAGTAACCCTTATAATTTCCTAGGAAGACCAGTTAAGGACTTGGTTCCCCGGGATCCTTGGATGTATCCAGCTCTCCAGGTTGCGGTCACTTTCGGCCTTGTCTTCCAGGTTGTTAACAACATCTGGGGTGAGCATCCCCCCACTGATGAACTTGGGCTCCTTGGCAGCCTCTGATTGATCCCGTCGGAATGGTCTGTAACCCAAACTGAATTTATCTTCCTTCTTTTCCACTGGCAGCAGCTTGCCCCAGCCTTGAGCATTACCATCTTCAACAACCTTCCGGGCTTGCTGATAGGAAACGATTGAAGTACGCATCTTGTCCTCCTGGGATGCAGGAAATACTTCAGTAGCCTCAATGACATTTAGGGCCTCAAACCCTTGGCTCATTGTCTCATGGATTTCACCATCCATCTCAATATATTTGTAAGTAGCCAGATGGCTAACAAATATGTCCTCCTCACCACAGATGGTGATAATTTGTCCTTCCCATCCATACTTCAGTTTTTGGTGAAGGGTCGACATTACTGCGCCTGCGGCGTGAATCCAGGGTCGACCTAGCAAACAGCTGTATGCCGGTTGTATGTCCATCACATAGAAAATGGTCTTAAAGACTTGTGGACCGATTATCACTGGCAACTCCACCTCTCCAAGAACAGATCTTTTGGAGCCATCAAAAGCCCTGACCATAAGATTACTTGGCCGGAGAGTTATCCCATCATATTCGAGCTTGACAAGAGCTTTCTTGGGTAAGACATTGAGTGAGGACCCAGTGTCTACAAGAACATGAGATAGGACATCTCCTTTACACTCCAGGGTTATGTGCAAGGCTTTGTTGTGGAGACGTCCTTCTGTTGTTAAATCAGCATCAGTGAAACCTAGCTTATGGCTAGTATTGACATTTGATACCACTGTTTCCAGCTGATTTACAGTGATCTCTTCTGGCACGTAGGCAGCGTGCAGAACTTTGAGTAGTGCATCCCGATGGGCTTCGGAACACAACAACAATGATAGGATTGGGATCTTTGAAGGAGTTTGGTGGAGCTGGTCCACCACTTTATAGTCATTTCTTTTAATAATTCTCATAAACTCATCCACATCTTGATCGAAGGATGATTTATGAGTTTCGTTTGATGCAAGATTCTTCCGGTATCACACTCTTCCCCTTGGCTCTGGCAACAGCCTCTACCTCAGTGTTGGTTCTAGGGATTTGTGATACGAAGAGACGTCCGCTTCGGGTGAAGCCTCCGCCTCCCCCAACATTATCCACTTGGGGAGTGATAACTGGAGAATCAAGAAGGACTTTCTCTCCATTGCAGTACAGATCAGCACCATAATGCCATGGTATAGCACTGTCTTTATTATATGGGATTGGCCCGGGCACCGTGATAGTGACTTGGGCTCACTGCAGCAGATGTTGGGACTGTAATAGTCTGTGGGTCATAAATGATAGTAACAGGACCTCTGGTGGATGTTGGTAGAGATGAATTGAAGCCTTGTTGAGAATGTTGAAAGTTATTGAAACTCGGGACCGTTGTCGGGTCATAATAGATTGTGACAGTGGAAACATCATTGTTGGTTGTTGAAGTTGTAGTATCTGGTGCAAATGAATTGTTGTGTGTTGAAGTGACAGATGGAATGATTGCTGAAGTTGTAGCTGAATTAGTTGGAACAATGGTTGTTGCAGTTGTAGAAGAAACACTTGGAAAGATGGTTGTTGCATTTGTAGAAGATTAACTTGTTATTGTCAAAAGAGTTGTTGGTGTTCTAGAAGTTGTGGTTGTAATTTGCAGAATGCCTTCTTTAATTAAATCATTGATGCCTTTCCTCAAACTGGCACACCCATTCTCAGAAAGTTTGCATAATTCACAACAGGCCTCACAACCTGGGAACACTTGGCATTTTAAAAGATGGGCTTTAACCTCTGCCAGAGGTGTTTGAATACATGAAATGTCCTCTATTAAACTCACGGGTGAACCATCCTCTACAACATTAATCCTTGGCCCATTATGGCTCGACATAGGATTCTTCATTACATTGGGAGGAGGTGCAAAGTTCAGGGCTTTTGAATCTACCAGATCCTGAACCTTCATATGCAGGGCTCTGCATTTTTCTGTAGAATGACCAGGTGCGTTAGAGTGAAAAGCACACCTAGCATTGACATCATAGTTTCTTGGAAGGTTTTGAGGATCAGGTGGAGCCAATGTCCTCAACTCAACAAGATTAAGCTTTAGGAGTTGTGGCAGCAGTGTAGCATATGGCATTGGAATGGGGTCAATCACTCGGTTGACCTGAGATGGTCGTTGTTGAAACGGGAGTTGTTGTGGATTGTTGTTGTTATTGTTGTATGATCTCTGTTGAGGAAATTGTTGTTGTTGCGGAAAGTGTTGTGGTTATTGAGTATACTGAGGAGGTGGAGCAGGGATAGTAACAGCAGCAACTATTCTGGGCAAGTATTGGGGTCTCCCTCTTCCCATGTGCACAGAGTTTGTCTTACCAGCTCTACGGGGCCCAGGAAATGGTTTTCTTGTACTACTTGAACTGGCACCGTTATCAGAGATCTTTCCTATCTTTAGTAGGCACTCTATTCTTTCCCCAGCTATCACCACATTCGCGAAGCTGGTAGAAGAAAATGCAGCCAATCTGTCAATGTATGTTCCTTGAAGAGTATTCATGAACATGTCTTCCATTTCCCTTTCAGACATGGGGGGTTGAACTGCAGCAGCAAGTTGCCTCCACCTTTGGGCATATTCCCTGAAGCTTTCACGGGAAGATTGGGACATTCCCATTAAAAGGGTCCTGTTTGGGGCTATGTTCAAGTTATATTGATACTGACGGATAAAAGCTTCAGCCAAGTCTTTCCAGTTCCTCACCGTGGCTCTAGTCAAGTGGGAATACCATTCTCGGGATGCCCCTGTTAGACTATCCTCGAAGTAGAACATCCATAGCTTTTTGTCCATGGTGTATTCGTTTAACCTTCCCAAGAATGATTGAAGGTGGGTGTGTGGGCAGTAGGTGCCATTATACTTTTCAAAACATGGGGGTTTGAACTTGTGAGGAATTCTCACCCCTTCCACCAGTCCCATGTCCATTACATCAAACCCTAGGGAATTCTGGGATTCAAGAGACCTCAGCTTCTCTGCAATTTCATCCAGCCTACGGTCGTTAACTTCGTCCCCAGCCCCAACAATTGTAAATTTCTCTTCTTGAGGATCCTCTTGCAAGACCCTTCCTCCAGCAGTGTTACCCTGAGTATTCCTTATGGCATTGATTTCTGGATTTAGATAAGGCCCAAACTCTGGTGGATCAGTGTGAGGCTGCACGTGATCGTTGTTACTGGCACCTCATGTACCTGGATGGTGTTCTTCAGGAGTTTGTCTCTCCACCAACTCCCTCAGTCTTTCCTGGCTCTGAGCTAAACCAATCATTACAGTCATGAATTAGGTCATCTGATTCCTCATCTCAACCCTCTCATTGGCCATTTGAGTCCTCACTTCATTCAAGTCTTGATGAACTTGATCCATCTGGAGTCCCGAAAGGTTGTTTCTTGTCGGGTACCGGTGAATTCTGTTGACTGGGAACACTCTCCTACAAGTAATGTTTCCTGAGACCACAACAAAGTTTGAAACAACAATAAAACAAAAACCTACAAAACAAAGAAAATGTTAGTATGCAATGAAATATGCTTATTTGTCTTCCAAGGGTATCCGGTTTGGTTCTTTGGTTTTGACCTTTCCAGACCTCGAGGAAATGCTGATGATGTTGTAGAGACGAATAAAGCCCACCAATAATAATACAAACTGATATATTACAAAGAGTGAAAATACATAGTTTGATTACAATAACATCCCCATGGTGGGTCAAAATACAACAACAAGAGAAAAGTACAACAAAAGAAAAAGTACAAATAAAAGAGTCAAACATCCAATCCAAAGTCATCCTCTCTGACTTCCTTCAGGAGGGCCTCAGTCACTGGACCCACTAGGTGCTCTGTAATAGTCCTGATGAGGAGGTTCCTAGTAGAAATGGCATTGGTCAACCTCTTATGCTTGTCCTGATCCTTTGACCTCTTCAATCCTGCCCGGAGTTTCAATTCAGATATCTCCCTCTGAGCTGCTAATAATGCCTCCTGATGCTTCTTTTCACTAGCCTCCAACTGCTCTATCTTAACTTGAGTTATCTGATCTTCCTGTGCACGTGCTTCAGTGATCCTGATCCATCTAGCCTGGCTCTCCTCCAGATAATGCTCTGCCCTAGCCTTCTGAGGCTTTGCTTCCTTGCAAGCATTCTTCAGTACTAACTCCCCTGCCCTTGCCTTTCTGATGTAGTCGTCCGTATTCTCAATCTTGGTCAAGTGCTCAATCTTGAGCCTTTCCAATCTCTCATTATCTATATGGCTGTCATTTCTCTCCCATAGAGTCTTCTTTAAGGCTTCAGATAGCTGAGTATTCCTCTCCTTCAGTTTCTCAAACTCTTCCAAACTGACAGTAGCTGCAGGTTGTACTGTAGAAGGTCCAAGTATATCTTCCAAGGTAAATGGCATCCGGGTGATCTGAGCTCTAGTACGAGACCAATCAGAATACTGTGATGAAGCAATGTTGTTGCACTTGCCAAGGATGGTTGTTCCCTTGGTCTGGATGTTATCCCAAGCCCAGGCAGCTTGTCTGACAACAGCAGAGTTGGGTTGAATTTCATAATAAAGAGTTTCAGCCAAATCCTGTCCTCTGGGAGGATGAACCAAAGCATACCCTAATTGTCTCTTGAAGAGTAAAGGGTTGTAGTTGATGCAACCTTTCACTCCTATCAAGGGCACATTAGGATATTGCCCACAGCTAGTAATGATGTCCTTGCCCTTGGTGCTCTGAGTGCACCATCTAATGTCATCTGATGTCAAAGAAATAAATCTCTTAGCCCATTTCTTCAGCTGATGAGGGTTCAGGAAGGTATCTGACTTTGGCAAATGTCTTAGCAGCCAAGAGTAATAAAGAGGAGCACATCATCTGACCAGTCTTCCTCTTTGCTTTTCATTACTTTGGTGTATTGAGTAGTAGAAGTCTCCAAGCAGGGTAGGAACTGGGTTCCTTAATAAGAACAGGTGAATGGCATTCTTGCTCACAAACTTTGGCTCATATGCAAACAAGATATTCCCATATATAATTAGGGCTAGAAGTGCATAGACAGCCTTCCATTCCCCTATTGCAGCCTGCAGGGTGGCTTGGGAGATCAAGAAGTCTAGGTGAAGGCTTGGAACTCCAGCCTTGGTTGTCATGTTCTGATCAATGAGGGCAGGCTCCAAATGCAATGCCCTGGCTATGTCTTCATTTCTGGGAGCAACCATCTCTTGGTTGAAAGGAATCCCTCTCCTGATAGGAACTCCTAACAACAAGGAAAATTCTTCCAACAGAGGTCCCAACTGGAAATCAGGAAATGTGAAACACCTGAGTGGAGGATCATAAAACTGCAAGCAAGTGTGGATCATGCTCCTCTGAGATGCATCTAGATCCATGACCATGTCCAATATGCCCCCATAATGCTCTCTGAATTGTGGGACATGGTCAGGAGTAATAAGAGACTGGATCTGTCTGATGCCAGTCAGGATGGGATCAAAGAAGTGGTATGTGATGTTGCTCTTTCTTGAAGTGTCCATGGATGTTGATGAAGTAGCTGAGAGCAACTGCTGATGAAGGTCACTGAATGAGATGCTGGAGGTGAGTCTCTGATGAAGATAGTTGGAGAAGAAATCTCAGATAAACTGATGAAAGTGCTGGAGAAGACAAACTGGAGGAGTCTAAGCTGCAGAAGGGGTCAAAACCAAACCAAAGATGATAAGATGGATACCCTGTAAAACAAATAAGCAAATGTTAAATGATGCAGAAATGATGTATGCAAATGATATGCAAAGGGTTTGTGATCAAGTGCTGAATCTGTTTATCTGTCTTTGCAAAAGTCCATGTATGTTCATAAGTCAGGATGGAGGCTCAGAAATCCAGTAACCAGGTGGGGGACTCAAATAAAGAGTCACAAGTCCAGGGTAATCACAAGAACTGTCCAAATAATACAACATTAACAAATCTAGTAACAAGGTATGATGAGGCCAAGGGTTCCTGCAAACCTGTAAACATCCCAACCCCCTCACATGTAATGTTCTAGAAATAGGATCCTCAGACTTGGATCAGTTATGAGAAGTGTAAACACTTCTAACCCGGAGATACAGTGTTTACAATAACCATAAAAAATCCTCCTCTAATTCACCTCAGATGCTGAAGGTCATAAAAAGGTCATCCAGACTTAGCAGGCTTCCCAGATAGCCCTAGTACTACAGGAAATCCGTAGCACAGAGTTCTCAAGAAGAAACCCATGTCTGAATCGTGTTTCATATTCCCGCACCAGACCGAAATGGAATGGGAAAGAATATGAAGCCACTCTAGCCTATGTGTCACTCAGGTCCCCGGTATAGGACCTTAATCACTCAATGAACCCCCCACCCACCAAAACAGACAAGAGATCCAGCACATGATAATGACAGTATGAAATGCATAAAACTGTAATAGAAAGCAATAAATAAAGTTGTACATAAAGCAATAAATAAAGCAGACAAACAAGCACAAGTAGCACATAACACCCCTGTAAACACAAATCAAACAAGCGCTAAGAGGAACCCACAAAAAAGAACCAGAAGCCCTGGTTGCAATATAAGGGTCCCCAGCAGAGTCTCCAAGTTGTCGCTCCCACTAAAAGACACCGGGTCAGATAGGGTACATACGCGAATGGTTGGCGAAAGGAGAAAATGAAGGTGAACTTAATAAAGTCGCCAGCTAGGCATTTTTATCCCGAAGGAAAGGTAATGCTACATAAACCTAGAAAGAAATGGATAAGACGGTCGCGAACCAGAGAAACTGAGAAATGGGGTTGGTTACAACCTGGGAAGGTATTAGCACCCAGATTGTCCGTCGTACTCGACGGGATGCACGCTTAAAAGATTGGTGTTTAAATGGGTAGTGTCTGTGCTATCTGTGTGCAAAAGCTGAGAAAAAAATATACAATTGTCAGTGCAAAAGGTGATTGCTCAGGAACTGAGGCTTTGAAAAGAATACTGAGAGAGGGGGGAAGACAAAGAGACTTTTGCTCGATAACAGTTAAATTATGCCTACGTATCCTCTCGTGCAATGAGGAAGTCAGAACACCGTAGTTCGACTCAAAAAGACTGAAAGATAAATTGACTGATGAACTGCTTGTTTGTCTATGCTCAAGTGTATGACTTGTCTGGATCAAGTGCTAACTGTCTTGCATTAGACGGAAGAAGCAAGTTCTCGCTTGTGAGTGAAGATGATGAGAAAAGAATCCCGGAGGAGACGATTATTGTTTGTTTTTGTGTTTTCAATCTTTTATTACTTTTTGTGTTTGTCATAAGTTAATGAGCTTAAGCCTAAACCAAGGGTTAGTAAACTCATCATATCTTCCCTTTGATTAGGGATAATGAGAATACCTTAAGTAAGAGATAAACACCTCAAACTTAATTACCATGATGATGTAGGATTAAGATCATTAACCTACTTGTGATTATTTAGATGTTTTTGAGTTTTTGTTTAGTGTTAAGTAATGAGTTTAAGCCATAATCAAGGATTAGTGGACCATTACACCATCCTAATAGAAGGATAATAGATGAGCACACTTAAGCTGAGGAAGATACCTTAACTTAATCCATGATTAAGGATTAACCTCATGACAAAACAAACCTTTTTTAAAGTGGATTTTAATTAAGGGTGAGATTAAGAAGTGAGTTTTATGATTTGTAAGACAACTTGAGGGGGACTTGTCCATTAACACTAGGGTTAGTCCTTCTTAACCAATAAAGGAAGAATTAGAACCCTAATGCAAGGCCCAAGTTACCAGCCATAGTCTTAGTGATTATTAAGATGGATTAATTAAGAGGTTTAAATAAATTAAGGTTTTAACACTTAGGATTAAAGTTATACACTCCATCCTAAGAGAAGGATGCAGGCATAACCCTAATCACAAAGTCTTAAAACCTTAAAGGTTTAGTCTCTAATGATGAGATGAGAAGAGAGACACAAAGAAGACACAAAGGTAAAAGCTAAAGGGGGACTAATCAAAACCCTAATTATTGTAATGCTTGGGTGTTCCTATGGTTTGTAAGGCTTGAGAAAGATCTTCAGAGAAGCCACCAATGGAAGAAGCAAATGAAAGGAGGAGAAGCAGAAGAAACAAGTTACTTACTTCACTCAAGAAGATAAGTAACTTGGAGAAGGAAAGTGAATGATGAACATGAATTAGCAAGCTCACTCTAAATCAAAGTAAAATGCAACAATGATGCATAAGAAGAATGAGAAGAGAAATGAGAAGTGAATGCAAATTCACTTCTCAAATTACTTACCACCTGAAAAGGTTAGCATAAAGGAAAGAAATGAAATGAAAATGAAGCATATGCAAAGGTAAAACCAAAACCAGAAGTAAACACATAATGCAAATGATTCTATGAGATGATGCAAAAGTATGTCAAGTGTCATGAATGTTCATACAAAGAGAAAGAATGCAAATGAAGCATGTAGGAAGCATGAAAACACATGTATACTTATGAAATGAAATGAATGCAAATCATGGCAAATGAATGAATAAATGACCAAGCAATGTTCAAGCAATGTCTTGAGATGTCTAAGATGGCATACAAATTCTTAGAATGTCATGGCAAGCTCACATGTTCATGCAATGCAATGTAAGATGCAAGTATGGATGCAAGATTAGGGTTACATGAAAGGATGAGATGAAAAAGTCAAAAACAGAAGAAAATCATAAGATAAAAAATTGCAAATGAAATTAAAGGAACTCTAACCCCATATGATTTCACACCCCAAAGGAGAAGGTCTAACTCTTAACCTAAAGAAAGTTATGAATTTTCTAAGTAAACTAGGGTGTTTGGGTACTTTAAGAGGGAAAATGCAAATCAAATAGAAAATGCAAGATAAATTCATGACAAAAATATGCTAGATACTACATGCTATATGAAGAATAATTCAAAAAGAACCAATGTCAAACCCTTCATGGTTAGGCAGAAAATAATTTTTGAAGTTAGAGTTCAAAAAAGGGATTTTTATGAACCCTAAATTCAAGAAAAATGTCAATGTTGGATCAAAACCAAAAATAAATTTGTATGAATTGTTTGAAAATGTTTCTAAATGTCCTTAGATGCAATGTGAATTTTTTTGTGATTTTTAAAAACCTAAATGGTATTTTAATTAATTAATTTCCATTAATTAATTAAAATAAACATTTAAATATTTTTAAAATGATTTTTTAATGCAAAAAATAAAAATAAAAATGTTTTTGGGTGGAGAAAATTATTTGAAGTCAAAATGCAGAAGACAAATTTATTTGGAATTTTCTAAGTATTTTAAATAAATTAGACAAAATAAATGCAATTAAATGAAATAAAATATGAATTAAGAGGAAGTCAGCTGATCCAATGGACTAGGTTTAAAGTGGCTTTGACTGCGCACGCAGATGGAAGGCCTGGATTGAATCTGGCTTAATTATATAATTAACCTAATTAATTAATATTTAAACTTAAGTGAAATGATCTGGACCGTATACACGCGCGTGAAACTGAATCCTATGGCTGACATTCAAACCGAGCCACTAAACCCTAATTAGGGTTCTAATCACTCTCAGGTGACCGGAGCTAGCTTCGGTCATCTTCTCCGGCTAGCCAAACATGCTATCTCACCTAATACGCAACCCTAAGCTCTCAAACTTTCAAGAAATGATCCTCACATCACTGCAAACAAGAATCAAACAACAAAATTCATTTATTTATCATCAAGAACATGAATCGAAGCAAAACGGAAAACACATCAAAAATTTCAGAAGCTTCATACATGCTTGTTTCTCAATCATTTTCAAAAGTAAAGACATCATGATCATCAGGAGAGCACATAGAATCAATTAAGAACTTAAAATGAAGGTTCTGGAAAAAAACGTTCTTGAGGTTACCTGAACTTGAGCTTTCTCAGTTTGGAGCTTTTGGACCTCCTCTCTTGTGCAAAATGACTCCAATGATCCTCCTGGTGATACTTTGATGCTTGGAAGGAGTTTATGATAGCTGGTTTGAGAGCTTGCACTCTTGCTGCACCAGAATCGTGTTTCAGTTTTGGGTGTTTTTAGGCTGCAATGAAGGGTGGGAAATGATCCTCTTGTGATGCTGAGTTGATTGATGAAGGAAGTTTTGAGTTTGAGCGTGTGAGCAGAGTGTTTCGAAAGCTTTTGCTTTTGGGGTGATTTTGAGAAACTTGGTGATTCTGAGGTTCCAGGCTTGTGTGATGTATGTTATGAGTTGCTTTTGATCCACATAACAAGCTTTGATAGGTCAGAGGAGTTGTTGTGGCCTATGGTGATTGGTATGGGCAAGTTGCCAAAATGTCAACATAACTTGTACTTGAGGTATGGGCTGGTTCAGTGGCTGTTTCAAGGCATGGCTCGAGTCAGCTTGGTTCAAGGATAGCCATGGAAGTCATATTTTTCAGCTGGCACAAGTGGAAGCATGGTTGTATAAGTTTTTGCAAGTTTTGTACATTTTGGCCCCTTTATGATTTCTTGATGTGCAAGGCATAGAAACTTGAGATTCTTGGGCCAATTATGATTTTTAGGCAATACACTATGTTTATATGATGCCTAGAAGTGTATTATAGGTCACAAAATGGCTTGGTTTGTGAATTTGCAAAAAATCCTCTTTGGTGTGAAAGTGAAAATTATGTGATTTTTGCCAACTTTGTCAAGCCATAACTTGAGTTCCATAATGAATTAGAATTTGTTCTTGTACTTTTTGAAAATGGAATGATCCAATCTACAAATTTCATGACCAACAATATTTCATTTGAAGCATTTTTGGTTGAGAAAGAGGAGATTGAAAAACTTTCCCAAAATGGAAAGTTTCCATTACAAGTCATTTCCATTTTTGGCAACTTTTGGTTTAGCTCAAATTTCTTCAATTTTGTGAACTTCTAAGCACTTCAATGATCAAATAAAGATCATATAACTTCAATTTGATGAAAAATCCACTTTGGTTCCAATATTGGGGGCCTCAGATGCCCTGATTCTGCTCTGATTTGCTCAAGACGTTACCCAGTGAACAGATGACTTCCACAATGAATTTCTTCATCAAAATTGGTACATATGATCCTTATAACATATTTATACTAATAGAAACAAGAATGACCAAAAAATTTGGAGTTATGGCCTCTGAAACCAAAACCCTAAGTTCAGTTTATCTGTGTAGTGAAACCCTAGCTCTGCTTCCATGCTTTCCTAGTTCTTGTGTTTTCTTGACTTCCTTGGTATTTGAGGGGTATAATATGATGATATAACATACATGGACCCTCTTGGAATGATTTGAATCCTTTGGATTGGCTCAAATGGATCCTTGGATTGCCCAGATCACAAACCCTACATGCAGATGAACCTGAACTAATGCAGTGAAACAAAAATGCAATATGAGATGACATGCTTATACTAATGCAAAAATGAAAGATCACAAGCCACGGTGTGGACTTAGTGAGGGCAAATTTGGGGTGTTTACACAAAGAAATACATGGATGAGATGCAAAGGAAGCATGTAAGAAGCTTGAAAACACATGGATGTTCATAAGATGTAATGAATGCAAAGAATACCAAATGAATGAAGAAATGATCAAGCTATGATCAAGCATGTCTTAAGATGTCTAAGATGTCATATAAATGCTTGAAATGTCATGGAAAGTTCATATGATGATGATATGCAAAAATGAATGCAAATGAACATGAGAATTTAGGGTTTTATGAATGTATGAGGTGCATATGACCAAAATAGAAGCATACATCATGATAAAAAATTGAAAATGAACTCAAACAAACCCTAAACACATACAGGATCACTATCTAAAGATGAAGGTCAGAAGCTAAATGTAGAGGAAGTTATGAATTTCCTAAGTCAACTAGGGTTTTTGGGTGATTCTAAAGGTAAAATGCAAATCAAATTGAAAATGCAATGAAAAAATATGATTTAAATAACCTAGATACTAGATGCAATATGTGAAACGATGCAAAAAGAATCAAGTTCAAACTCATCATGGTTGATCAGAAATGATTTTTCAAAGTTAGGGTTAGAAAAATGGAATTTTATGAACCCTAATTCAAAGTAAATTGTGAAAACATGATTAAACCTAAAAAGAAATTTGTATGGTGAGTTTTTTAATGTTTCTAAATGCCTAATAATGCTTCATGAATTTTTTTGTGATTTTTAAAAACCCAAATGTATTTTTATTTAATTAAAATCAATTAATTAATTAAATATAACATTTAAATGATTTAAAAATACTTTTTTAATGCAAAAATTAAAATAAAAAAATGTTTTTGAGTTAAAAAAAATATTTAAAGGGAAAATGCAGAAGATGAGATTTTTAAAAGTCTTTTTGCTATTTTTAATAATTATGTGAAAGAAATGAAATAAAATGAAATAAAAATGAAAGAAAATGAAAGTAAACCAATCTGATGGTCCAGATTCAAAGTGGGGTTGACTGCGCGTGTGAATGTGAGGCTAGGATTGAATCTGGCTAAATAAAATTAATTAAATGGATTAGGGTTTAAGTGAGTTGATCTGGGTCATCCACACGTGCGGGAAACAAAATCCAATGGCCTAAATTCAAACTAGCCTAATTAATACAGGATTAGCCCTAATGACTCTTAGGTGGCCGGAGAAGACCTCCGGTCATCTTCTCCGGCACACTCTCTCACAGGAAATGCTCAAAACACCACCCCAAGCCCCCAAAACCTCCAGAATGAATCATCTAACCTCCCTAAACAAGAATCCAGCCCTAAAACTCATTTATCACGCATCAACAACAAGAATCAAACAAGAACATATTTTAGGTCAAACTTTCAGAAACTTCATACATGTTTATTTTCCACTTATTTTCAAAACCAAACACATCACAATGATCAGTGAAACATGTAGATTGATATTGTAACTTAAAAAACAAGTTCTGGAAAATTTGTTCTTAAATGATACCTGAGATGAAGCTTTCTATGTTTGAGCTTTATGGCCTCCTCCTTTGTGCAAAACCACTCCAATGGATCCCCTTATGCTTCTGAAAAGCTTAGATGGAGTTTATGATGGCTGGTTTGTGATGTTTGGTTCTGATAACTCAGAAATCGTGTTTATGATTCAGTCGCTTTTAGGTCATTGTGAGGGGTGGAAAATGATCTTTGAGTGTTTTTGAGTTGATTGGTGGAAGAAGTTTGAATTTTTGATGGTTGTGTGTTGAGTTTCGAAGAGAGGAAGGTTTATGCAAGTTTTTGCAATCTGAGTGTGTGAGAGGATTCAGGCTTGAATGATGTCTATTTTGTGTTGCTTAGGGTTTGCATAAGAGGTCTTGATTGGTCAGAAAGTTGGTGGTGGCATAGTGTGATTGGTATGGCTTGTTTTGAAAAAAGTCAAAAGTTGTGTACTATGAGTATGGGCATGGTTCAGAGCTGGTTTGAAAGGGTGTATTGCCTCAGCTAGCTTCATGGAGAGCCATGGGATTGAATTTGAGGATCTGTACCACTTGGATCAAGGGATTGCAAGACTTTTGCATTTTTTTCCCCTTTGAGAATTTTGTGAAAATGACTCATAGAAACTTGTGATCTAAGGCATGATTCTGATCCAAATGTGTTGAATTATCATGTTATGATGCTTAAAGATCAATTAGAGGTCACAAAAGTGCTTAAAACTTGGTTTTTCAAAAATCCCTCTTTGGCACATACTTGAAAATTACAAGATTTTCCCAACTTTGAAACATCATATCTTGAGTTCTAGGATGAATCAAGAGGAGTTCTTGTAATTTTTGAAAATGGGAAGATCCAATCTACAACTTTCATGTTTGAATATTTTCCATTTGAAGCATTTTTGATCAAGAAAGAGGAGGTTGAAAATCTTTCCCAAAATGGAAAGTTTCCATTACAAGTCATGTCCAAAAATGGAAAGTTTGCAAATGGCTTGAAATTCTTCAATCTTGTGAACTTATAACCACTTATAAGATTAAATAAAGATCATAGAAGCTCAATTTGATGAAAATGATCCTTTGGTTCCATTGTTGGGGGCCTCAGATGCCCTGATTCTGACTTTTCTTGCACAACAAGTTACCAGTTGATCAAATGACTTCCACAATGAATTTCTTCATCAAATTTGGTACACATGCTCCTTATAACATATAAGGACCAATAGAAACAAGAATGACCAAAAAATTTGAGGTTAAGGGCCTCAAACCCAAAACCCTAATTTTAGGTCATCTGTGCAGGAAATCTTCAGTCTGCCTCCATGCCTTTGCAATGCTTTGTGATATTTTTGACTTTTAAGAACTTTGGGGATCATAAGATGATAATAGAACACTCATGGACCCTCTTGGAATGCTTCAAGTCCTTTGAGATGGCTCAGATCACTTCTTGGATTGTTCAGATCACAAACCCTAGATGCAGATGAAATGAACTATGCAGTGGGATATGATATGCTTATGCTAATGCAAAAAATGAAAGATCACAAGCCATGGTGTGAGAAAAATTGAGGGCAAATTTGGGGTGTTTACATTTTTCAGTTATCGTTTCGATTTCTAGGAGAACCCCTAGGGACTAGCAATCAGATCCATCTAACCTTGTGAGCCGAGCGCATTGTGCCTCGCTAACAAACAAACAAATAAACATCAATTTTCATTCACCCATAACCTAAAAAAACGATTATTTTAGATCTAAACCCTTGATCCAACGTCAAGCATTCTTAGGAAATAAATCACTTTAATAATACAACAAGAATTGTATTCCACGAGCCTTAGGAGGTAGAAAGGAGGATAATGGGAGTCTTGCTACTCACTCTGATTATTTCGGCACCGGACATTTGGACGGATTGATCGGGATAATCACCTTTACCCATAGTCTTTAGTGCAATTCAACTCCTAAATCCTTTTTTCAAAGAAAGGTAATAAAATCAACAACCAATCACTTGTAGTAAGCCGAATTACAAGGCTCTGAATTTCCCATTGCACGATGGAGTACGTAGGCACAAGGATCTCAATCCTAGTCGAGCACCAAGGATCAATCAAACTTTTAATTAAACTCATTTCCCTCTAGAAAGTAACTAATTAGGCATAAACATCCTTTCACGCGTGACAACTTAGATGGTTCCTATCGAGTACGATGGATGTAGGGGGTGCTAATACCTTCCCCTTGAATAACCGATATCCGAATCCAGGCAATGGTTGCGACGACCTTTGTCTTAATCCTATTTGTAGACGAGTTTTATCTATATCTTCGCTTTCCCCTTTTGTGAATAAATGAGAATTAGATGGTGACTCTCATGTTTGCCCATCGCGTAGTCTTTTGTCTCGAGGTCGTATTTTTCGGGGTGCGGCACTATGGCCTCAATGTACGTCTAGGAGACCTTTACCCAAGAGAAAAAAATTCAGAGACTTAAGTTCCCACTGTCTGCTTCCGAGGATAAAGCTCGCAAAACTTCCGAGGTGGCAAAAGATGCCCTTAAGAAGAACAAGGAGTTGAAGGAGTCCCTGGCCGCTTCCGATTCTGAGAAGAAGACCGTGAAAGATGAAATTGATCATCTTAAGGCTGCTATGGCTCCCTCTAAGAACAAAACCACTGATCAGAACTCGTTGGTAACTTGAGATGAGCTGATCGCAAGGATTGTCCAAGGGGACGAGGACCTCGAAGAAATGGAAGTGGTGGCCTTCAAGAATGTGGTGGCTCGGTTGAATATCGTTAATCTTAAGGTGGAACTCAACAGGAATGGAGTTATTTCCTTTACAAAGTCGTGGATGGGGAGATTTTTGTTCCCGGATTTCTTAGGAGGACGGAATAGGGTGACGTGGCCATAGCTGAAGGAAATACCTTGCAAGGGGTCCCTATCGGGGATGCAGATATGCAAAAGAATTCCTGATGACCTTATTTTTATTTTTTCTTGTGATTTTGATGGTCGGCATGTATGCCATGGCATTTTATTTTGCTCGGGGGAATCATTCCCCCTTTTATGTAATATCTGAACAAGTCGGTCTTTATGGCCGCATTTTTTAATGCTTCTTTGACCTTGGTGGTCGTCCTTTATTTTGCCTTGTATTTTTGTTGCATGTCTGCACTTGCGTCCGTCTCGGACACGCCTTAATATCTTTATTTTACTAAGTGTTTGTATAGTGCTCGACCATTTAGATGTTTGCTTAAACATGTGTGTGACGTCGTTGTTTACGGCCGATGAGGGACTTGGGGTACGTATGTATATCTTGGGAAATTGTGCTTGATGTGTGTGTGTGTGTGTGTGTGTGACGGTTTAGTGAACCGGGCAGAATGCCCTAGTAGCTTTGGTTGGGGAACGGTGATCGAGTAATGTTTATGGCTCATGCACTGTGACGTGAACGTCCCATCGCGAGATGGGTGTTTTTCCAAGTAGTGGTACAAAGACGACGATGGACTCGGTCGAGGATATAGTCGTATGATGATGGCCCTCCTTGTTCATAAGGGGGACCTCATTGGTTAGAAAGGTTGGTATGCAATGCTTCTACCTAGGCATGCATGTTAGGTCGAAGCTTATGCTCCGTCGTTAAGATCCGAGCAAGCCGACATACGCCTTAACTGTAATATTGTTTCAGTTTCTCAGTGTTCCATAGATGAGCAGGATCTTCCACATTCAAGTTTTCTAAGTAATAGGCTACATTTTCCGTTTTTAACCGGACACGATAGGGACCTTCCCAATTTGCGGCCAACTTGCCTTCTCTAGAGTCCTTGTGGTTTCTCCTCAGGACGAGGCTTCTGACTTTGAATGCTTGCTTTATGACCTTAGAGTCATATCGGATGGCGATTTTTTGTTTAAGTGATGCCTCGCATAGGGCTGCTCCTGACCGAACTTCTTTGATCAGATCGAGCTCCTTGCATAATGCCTCCGAGTTGGTATCCTCGTCAATTGGAGCTTCTATCCGTTTGGATGATATGTTCATTTCAATGGGGATGACGACTGTAACTCCCGTTTATTTAATTAATTATTAATTAAATATAATTGTATTATGTTATGTTGATTTGTGTATTTGAATTGATTAAATAAGTTGATTTAAGTTGTGGAAATCGATACTGAGTGTTTTCCTGTTTATTATTGAATATTTTGATTGGGTTGTTTTGGACCATTTGGTTATTAATCGGTAATTAATTGATTAAGTTGGGAGAAAGTAATTATTCGTGAATTATTATTCAGTTGATTTTGTGTTGCGGTTAATTAAGTCGCTAAGTTGGAATATTAACTCAGAAAGTCGTGGAAATAATATTAGAAGTGATATTATTGATTATTGGAGTGTGTTTGATCCGTGAGCTTAGATTGTGTCGGAATTAGTAATAGAGGGGTGTAGGATATTAGGCCCATTAGTAATATTATTAGAGTAATAATATTTTGATAAAAAGAAATAGAAAGAAAATAAGTTAGGTTTTGGTATCAGTAAGAAGAAGAGGAAGAGGAAAAGAATAGAACGTGGGAAAACGAGGGAACTGCTACCGGCGTCAAATCCCCTGAATCCGATCAAATTTCGAGCTTCCTTTAATCCAAGAAAAGGGTGGGGTTCTACTTTTATAATCAGGTTATGGTAATCGATACGTAGGAATTGGGATCGGGTAGTTTTATGTTGTTGTTGTTGATGGGTTTGATTTTGCTGTTACAATGTTGTTGAAAATTGGTTGCTGGATTGAGGATTATGAATGTTGATGTAAAATTGTTGATGTTGATAGAATATTCTTTCTTCTATGAAATTTTTTATTAATCTATTTTGTAAATGTTGCTATTATTTTGTGCAATTCTGAGAAAATTTGAATTTGGGACGAAGACCCTACACTGCATTGCAGATGCTGGCTCGGGTCACACATTGTCCTAAAAGGGGTGGCGCATGCCACCCAAATTTGTGTGGGGAAAGGTGACAATGTGGTTCCAGCCACATCCAAGTGGCCACCACAAGCACCAAAGTGGCGCAAGCCACTCCTAGTGAGGGTAAAAGTGGCACAAACCACTCCAAGTGGGAGTAAGGGTGGCGCAAGCCACCCATATATTTGGAAGGAAGGCTTAATTTTTAGTAATTTATATTATTAAACCTGTAGAAAAAAAATACATATACTTTATGCTGTATGCTACTTTTGGTAAAACATGTAGAAACCAATTTAATAATAGTGATTGAATAAATAAAATAATGGTAGTAGAACTGCTAATAAGAACAATTCCAAGACAATAATTTGCAAAATAATGAAGTAGTAAGTTTAGGAGATTCTGACAAAAAGTGAATTATTAGGTTTGGCAGGAACAACTTATTGTGAAAATTGTGTGACATATGATTTTAATTTATAGCTAGAGCATTGTATCAGGAAACAGAAAACTTACGGAATTTTAAAAAAGTTTATATTAGTCGTAGAAAGTTAAACGGTGCTGATTAAGCCGGTTTAGCCGATTTAGGCGGAAAAATTAGTTGCCCGGAATTTAACGAAAATTGTCGGGGTAAGTCGGGTAATTTGGTAGGTGAATTTTGTTGATTTTTTTGTTGAAATTATGTCAAGTAAGTTGTTTTGCAGGTACAACTGAATATGTAGTTTCGTTCTGATTTTCAGACAGTTGTAAGTTGTAGGTTGGGTAACCAATGTTGAATAAGTTGTTTAAGTTGTCTGAGTTGTTTACGTTGTTGACGTTGTTAATTTGTTGATGTTGTTTAAGTTGCTTATGTTGTTGAAGTTGATGTGTTGTTTATGTTTTTGAGTCGTACATGCCATGTAGCATACTTTCATTTTAAGTTGGAGTCGTTGCTCACACCACGTTGGCCAGGATTGGAACAAGTTGAAAGTTGAAGGCTTATGACTTGATGCCTTGGTAAATTGGAAAAATTATTAAATTGTAGGCTTATTCCTTGCAGATACCTCGATAACCTGGTATATTTTAATTGGGAGTTTTACTCCAATGGTACCACATGCATATGCATAGTCGAGTCATATCTTGTGTTGCATTATTTTATGTTGCTTATGTTTGTTGAAGTTGTTGAAGTTGTCTATGTTGCTTAAGTTGAAGTATTTGTTTGTGTTGATTAAGTCGATAAAGTCGTTTATGTTGATTAGGTTGATTAAGTTGTTCATGTTTCTTATGTGATTATGTTGATAAATTTGATTATGTTTGTTGAAGTTGTTGGAGATGATTATGTTTACTGTGATGATGTTGATTTGTTGAGTACGTAGTAAATATTGATAGGTGTAATAAGTTGATAAAATAAGTCGATAAAATGTGGGTGATTGTTAAGTTGTTGTTGTTGATGTGAAGTGGTGATAATTGTATGATTCCTATCTATGTATTATTTATCATACTTTTTTTATAAAATTTGAAATCTCACCCCTTGTATTTGAACGTTACCTCTATGTTGGTAACATGCAGGTAGCTTGAAGGAAGATGGTTATCTTTTTTAGTTCGAGCCTGTGTCGATGCTCTGATACGTAACTGTTGTACCCCAAAATTTGCCCTCCCACAATCAAGACAATATCTCTCAAGACTTCTGAATGATCATAAGGTTCTCAAGACTCCCAGTTGATCAAGAAGTGTGGAAGTTTCCCCAAGCAATGCCTCCTCCTAAGCAAAGTGTCCAATACTAGGGTTTTGAGTTTCCTCAGGTTAAAATGATTTTCAAGGCCTCAAGTGAGCTTCATGGTATCCCATATGACTTCAAGAATCCCCATGTCAAGTGTCAGGGCTTTCCCAATAAGTTTTCCCAATCAGATGATCAGATATGCAAAAATCAGTCAAAGTAGTTACCTTGGGCCGAAGGTTATCTCATTTTGGGTCGTCGTTTATTCTTCCCAAAAGCTATTTTGAGACGTCTTTTATTCTTCTCAAAATCCACTTGTTACCTTGGGCCTTCTTTTATTCTTCCCGAAAGGTATCATTATTTTGGGACGTCGTTTATTCTTCCCAAAGGCTATTTTGAGACGTCATTTATTCTTCTCAAAAGCATTATCATTACATTGGGCCGTCATTTATTCTTCCCGAAGGTTATCTCATTATTTTGGGACGTCGTTTATTCTTCCCAAAGGCTATTTTGAGACGTCGTTTATTCTTCTCAAAAGCCATTTTGTTACCTCGGGCCTTCGTTTATTCTTCCCGAAGGTTATCTCATTTTGGCTCGTCGTTTATTCTTCCCAAAATCCATATTGATACCTTGGGCCGTCGTTTATTCTTCCCAAAGATTATCTTATTACCTCAGGCCGTCGTTTATTCTTCCCGAAGGTAATCTCATTTTGGGTCGTCGTTTATTCTTCCCAAAAGCCATATTGATACCTTGGGCCGTTATTTATTCTTCCCAAAGGTTATCTTGTTACCTCGGGCCGTCGTTTATTATTCCCGAAGGTTATCTCATTTTGGGTCGTCGTTTATTCTTCCAAAAAGCCATATTGATACCTTGGGTCGTCGTTTATTCTTCCCAAAGGTTATCTTGTTACCTAGGGCTGTCGTTCATTCTTCCTGAAGGTTATCTCATTTTGGGCCGTCGTTTATTCTTCCCAAAAGCCATATTGATACCTTGGACCGTCATTTATTCTTCCCAAAGGTTATCTTGTTACCTCGGGCCGTCGTTTATTCCTCTCGAATGTTATCTCATTTTGGACCGTCGTTTATTCTTTCCAAAAGCCATATTGATAACTTATGTCGTCGTTTATTCTTCCCAAAGGTTATCTTGTTACCTCGGTCCATCATTTATTATTCCCGAAGGTTATCTCATTTTGGGCCGTCATTTATTCTTCCCATAAACCATATTGATACCTTGGGCCGTCGTTTATTCTTCCCAAATGTTATATTGTTACCTCGGGCCGTCGTTTATTCTTCCCCAAAGCCATATTGATACCTTGGGCCGTCGTTTATTCTTCCTAAAGCTTATCTTGTTACCTCGGGCCGTCGTTTATACTTCCTGAAGGTTATCTCTTCTTGGGTCGTTGTTTATTCTTCCCGAAAAGCTATCTTCATATTTGGGACTGTTTCCCTCTCAAAGATATATATCTGAAAACATTTTCTCCGAATGGCATCTTTAAGCCCATTCAAGCATCACAACCAACCAACAGTATCATTCTACGTACCGTCGAGTGCAAATTTTTGGGCTTTAGTGTTCAATCCTCTTCAACCTTCAAGTCACGAATGGCGTACATGCCAATCTAACTCCTCAGATTTCAGAAAATTGAACAGGGGAAGCTGTTGTACCCCAAAATTTTCCCTCTCATAATCAAGACAATATCTCTCAAGACTTCTAAATGATCATAAGTTTCTCAAGACTCCCAGTTGATCAAGAAGTGTGGAAGTTTCCTCAGACAATGCCTCCTCCTAAGCAAAGTGTCCAAAACTAGGGTTTTGAGTTTCCTCATGTTAAAATGATTTTCAAGGCCTCAAGTGAGCTTCATGGTATCCCATATGAATTCAAGAATCCCCATGTCAAGTGTCAAGGCTTTCCCAATAAGTTTTCCCAGTCAGATGATCAGATATGCAAAAATCAGTCAAAGTAGTTAAAAAGTCAAACTAAGGTCAACTGTGGTCAAATTAAATTAAAACTTCAATATTTTTTGCCAACATCAAGTTTATGAAGTAAAATTCATCATTTTATCAAGGGTTGATCATGATTCATCAAGGAAGTTTCAGATCATCAAGAATCAGGAGTTTCTAAATTAGGGTTTTCTTAAGAAAGGTCAACTGAACTTTGACCAGCCATAACTTTCACATTCTTTATCAAAAATTTCCCATCCAAAGCTCATTTTTAAGGAAATTCAATTCTCTACAACTTTGTGTTTCACAAGCCAAGCCTAAAAATGTTTCATTTGGAAGGTATGAGCTAAAACATTACAGGTCATTTCAAAAGTCAACAGAAAGTCAACTTTTTCCAAAGGGGATAATTTTAAAATGGTTAAAGATGTGGACATGAGACCAAAGATGTTTGTTAGAGGACACTTTAAGATTTCCAAAATGTCTAAGAACACCTTCATAGCCTTAAAATTTAAGGATTTGTGCCTTGTCAAAGTTGGGAGATTTTCAAGGGGTGTATGAAGGAAATAAGGGCTTAACTCCAATTTTTTTCCAAATGGGCCTATCATTTTGCAACCCAATCTTCATGATAACATCAAGCACGACCCAATTCAAGTATTCTCTGATTTTTATAATTTATTTATTATTTATTTGGATTTTATTCTTTAAAATTCATTTTAAATCAAAATAAAATATAAAAAGTGAATATTTAGATCAAATATTGGTTTTGGAATGAATCTAATATAATTTAAGACCGATTGAAAGGTTACAATTTCGTGCAAGACCAATTTAGAAAGGTATCATTTGATTTTTCTCACATTTATGGTCATAGTTTCCTTCACACTCAAGTTATCAAAAAGCCCACAAAACCATCTGACTTTTTGACCTGAATCCATTCTCCTATAAGTGTACAAGTTAACACAAGCATTAGGAGACGTTTTGCAGCATCCAAGAACACAAAGCAAGTTTCAAAATTTCAAAGAAAAACTCATATTCGGTTTGTGAGTTTCAGGTACTTTCAAGGCCAAATAAGGATTGCATTAGCTTCCTTGGAGATCACTGATTGTAATTCAATCATCATTTGCATCAAAATCATGCAGAATCGTGGAAACTGAATTGATGTTCATGCTTGTTTTTTGTTTTTTCGATTGCATTAATTTAACCATGATAAATTGTTTTCGATTGCTTAATGTTGTTTGTGATGTAGTAAGGAACATTTCTGGGCAATTATATTGAAGAACCATAGCCTAAGCCATATTCCACCATTGTTAGGGTTTTAGAGTTGAAATTGGGGTTTTGCGATTTAACCTATATAAATGGATTACAATGACATAATCTAATTGTAAATGATATAAGGATCACACTTGTGCATTCAATTTTGGAAAATATTGCAGGTTTCATAGTCGTTGGAGGAACCTAAAAATTCCTACGAAAATACATTCGCAAGAAACTTTGTAGGAAGACTTGCAGGAAATTTCGCAGGAAATTTGAAGAAGATGAAGTCCAACTTGGCGCCATTCTGATTTTTTAATTTTATGCTTAATATTTATTTGTTAGTTTCTATACTATATCAACTAATGACTTCTAGCCCAGTGGTAAAGACATGTGCGCTAAGTACTAAAGGACCAGGGTTCAAACCTGGGTGAGACCATTCTTTTTCTCATTTATTTTAGATATTCAACATGTTTACTATATAATTATTTGTTGTTGTTTGTTACCAGACGCGCCCCAAGTGACTTATTGGTAAAGGAACTGGCTTGGTATACATGAGGACGAGGGATCAAATCCAGGCTAAAGCAATTTTGTTTTTCATTTTATTTGTTTTGGTAAAAATAAAATATAATGATATGAAGCTATTCCCTATCACCAAGCGCGCGCTGGTCCAGTGGAAAGTGTCGCTCCTGAAGATTTGCATCCCGGTGCAAGTGCGAACGGTCGGCGAAGAGAGAGAATGAAGGTGAAGTGAATAGAGTCGCCAGCTAGGAATTTTTATCCTGAAGGAAAGGAAATGCTGCATAAACCTAGGAAAATATGGATAAGACAGTCGCGAACCAGAGAAACTGAGAAAGGGGGTTGGTTACAACCTGGGAAGGTATTAGCACCCAGATTGTCCGTCGTATTCGACGGCATCCACGCTTGAAAGATTGTGTTTAAAGGGGTAGTGTATGTGCTATCTGTGTGCAAAAGTTGGAAAAGAAAATACAAGTGTCAGTGCAAAAGGTGAATGCTCAGGAACTGAGGCTTAAAAGAGAATGCTGAAAGAGGGGGGAGACACAGAGACTTTTGTTCGATAACAGTTAAGTTATGCCTACGTATCTTCTCGTGCAATGAGGAAGTCAAAACACCGTAGTTCGACTCAAAGAGACTGAAAATGAAATTGACTGTGAACTGCTTGCTTGCCTATGCTCAAGTGTATGACTCGTCTGGCTCGAGTGCTAACTGTCTTGCATTAGACGGAAGAAGCAAGTTCTCGTTTGTGAATGAGTGTGACTCTTCGGGATTTAAATCTTCGGGAGCGACAGCTTTGCGACTCTACTGGGGACCCTTATACTGCAACCAGGGCTTCTGGTTCTTTTGGTGGGTTCCTCCTAGCGCTTGTTTGATTTGTGTTTACGGGGGTGTTATGTGCTACTTGTGCTTATTTATTGCTTTATTTATTGCTTTCTGTACAGCTTTATTTACTGATTTCTTTTACAGTTTTATGCATTTCATAATGTCATTATCATGTGCTGGATTTGTGTTCTCCTTGGTGGGTGGGGTTCATTGAGTGATTAAGGTCCTATATCAGGGACCTGAGTGACACATAGGATAGAGTGGTTTCATATTCTTTCCCATTCCATTTTGGTCGGGTGCGAGAATATGAAACACGGTTCAGACATGGGTTTCTTCTTCAGAACTCCATGCTACAGATTTCCTGTAGTACTATGGCTATCTGGGAAGCCTGCTAAGTCTGGATGACCTTTATATGACCTTTAGCATCTGAGGTGAATTAGAGGAGGATCGTTTATGGTTATTGTAAACACTGTACCTCCGGGTTAGAAGTGTTTACACTTCTCATAACTGATCCAAGTCTGAGGATCCTTTTTCTAGAACATTACATGTGAGGGGGTTGGGATGTTTGCAGGTTTGCAGGAACCCTTGGCCACATCATACCCTGTTACTAGTTTTGTTTTAAGAATGCATCACTTTGGACAGTTCTTGTGATTACCCTGGACTTATGACTCTTTATTTGAGTCCCCCACCTGGTTACTGGATTTCTAAGCCTCCATCCGGACTTATGAACATACATGGACTTTTACCAAGACAGATAAACAGATCCAGCACTTGATCACAAACCCTTTGCATATCATTTTTCATACATCATTTTTGTATCATTTAACATTTTCTTATTTGTTTTACATGGTATCCATCTTATTACCTTTGGTTTGGTTTTGACCCCTTCTGCTGCTCAGACTGCTTCAGTTATCTTTCCAAGCTGTCAGAGACTTACCTCCAACATCTCCCTCAGTGATCTTCATCCGCAGTTGTTCTCAGCTTCTTCACTAGCATCCATGGACACCTCAAGAAAGAGCAACATCACTTACCACTTCTTTGAGCCCACCCTGACTGGCATCAGGCAGATCCAGTACCTCATTACACCTGACCATATCCCACTATTCAGAGAGCATTATGGAGGCATATTAGACATGGTCATGGATCTAGATGCATCTCAGAGGAGCATGATCCATACTTGCTTGCAGTTTTATGACCCTCCACTCAGATTCTTCACATTCCCTGATTCCTAGATGGGACCATTGCTAGAAGAATTTTCCATGTTGTTAGGAGTTCCTATCAGGAGAGGGATTCCTTTCAACCCTGAGATGGTTGCTCCCAGAAATGAAGACATAGCCAGGGCATTGCATTTGGAGCCTGCCCTCATTGAGCAGAACATGACAACCAAGGCTGGAGTTCTAGGCCTCCACCTAGACTTCTTGATCTCTCAGGCTACCCTGCATGCTACTATAGGAGAATGGAAGGCAGTCTGTGCACTGCTAGCCCTCAGTATATATGGGGTTATCTTGTTTGCAGATGAGCCAAAGTTTGTGAGCAAGAATTCCATTCACCTGTTCTTATTGAGGAACCCAGTTCCTACATTGCTAGGAGACTTCTACTACTCAGTACATCAGAGGAATGAAAAGCAGAGAGGAAGACTGGTCAGATGTTGTGCTCCTCTCTATTACTCTTGGCTGCTAAGACACTTGCCAAAGTCAGATACTTTCCTGAACCCCCATCAGCAAAAGAACTAGGCTAAGAGATTTATTGCCTTGACATCAGATGACATCAGATGGTGCACTCAAAGCACCAAGGGCAAGGACATCATTACTAGCTGTGGGCAATATCCTAATGTGCCTTTGATAGGAGTGAAGGGTTGCATCAACTACAACCCTTTACTGTTTAAGAGACAATTAGGATATGCTTTGGTTCATCCTCCCAGAGGACAAGATGTGGTTGAAACTCTTTACTGTGAAATCCAACCCAACTCTGTTGTTGTCAGGCAAGCTTCCTGGGCTTGGGACAACATCCAGACTAAAGGGACAACCATCCTTGGCAAGTGCAACAACATTGCTTCAGCACAGTATTCTGATTGGTCCTGCACCAGAGCTCAGATCACCCGGATGCCATTCACTTTAGAAGATGTACCTGGACCTTCTACAGTACAACCTGCAGCTACTGTCAGTTTGGACGAGTTTGAAAAGTTGAAAGAGAGGAACACTCAGCTAGCTGAAGCCTTGAAGAAGACTCTCTGGGAGAGAAATGATAGCCGTCTGGACAATGAGAGATTGGAAAGACTCAGGATTGAGCATCTGACCAAAATTGAGAAGACGGATGACTACATCATGAAGGCAAGAGCAGGGGAGTTAGTACTGAAGAATGCTTGTAAGGAAGCAAAGACTCAGAAGGCTAGGGCAGAGCATTATCTAGAGGAGATCCAGGCTAGGTGGATCAGGATCACTGAAGCCCGTGCACAAGAAGATCAAAGGACTCAGGCTAAGATAGAGCAGTTTGAGGCTAGTGAGAAGAAGCATCAGGAGGCTTTGCTGGAAGCTTAGAAGGAGATATCTGAATTGAAACTTCGGGCGGGGTTGAAGAGGTCAAAGGATCAGGATAAGCATAATAAGTTAACCAGTTCCATTGCTACCAGGAACCTCCTCATCAGGACTATTACAGAGCACCCAGTGGGTCCAGTGACTGAGGCCCTCCTGAAGGAAGTTAGAGAGGATGACTTTGGATTAGATGTCTGATTCTTTTGCTTGTACTTTTCTTTTGTTGTACTTTTTCTTTTGTTGTACTTTTTCTTTTGTTGTACTTTTTCTTTTGTTGTTGTATTTTAACCCACCACGGGGATGTATTGTAATCAAACTATGTATTTTCATCCTTTGTAATATATCAGTTTGTATTATTTTGGTGGGTTTTATCTATCACTCTTCATCATCAGCATTTCCTCGAGGTCTGGAAAGGTCAAAACCAAAGAACCAAACCGGATACCCTTGGAAGACAAATAAGCATATTGCATTGCATACTAACATTTTCTTTGTTTTGTAGGTTTTTGTTTTATTATTGTTTCTCACTTTGTTGTGGTTTCAGGAAACATTGCTCGCAGAAGAGTGTTCCCTATCAACAGAATACACTGGTACCCAACGAGAAAAAACCTTCCGGGAATTCAGATGGATCAAGTTCAGCAAGACTTGAATGAAGTGAGGACCCAAATGGCCAATGAGAGGGTTGAGATGAGGAATCAGATGACCTAATTCATGACTGTAATGACTGGTTTAGCTCAAAGCCAGGAAAGACTGAGGGAGTTGGTTGAGAGACAAACTCCTGAAGAACACCATCCAGGTACAGGAGGTACAAGTAACAACGATCACAGGCAGCCTCGCACTGATCCACCAGAGTTTGGCCCCCATCTAAACCCAGAAATCAATGCCATAAGGAATACTCAGGTTAACACTGCTGGAGGAAGGGTCTTGCAAGAGGATCCTCAAGAAGAGCAGTTTACAGTTGTTGGGGCAGGGGACAAAGTTTATGACCGTCGGTTTAATGAAATTGCTGAGAAGCTGAGGTCTCTTGAATCCCAAAATTCTCTAGGATTTGATGTAATGGACATGGGACTGGTGGAAGGGGTGAGAATTCCTCACAATTTCAAACCCCTGTGTTTTGAAAAGTATAATGGCACATCCTGCCCACGCACCCAGCTTCAATCATTCTTGGGGAGGTTAAAAGCATACACCATGGACGAGAAGCTGTGGATGTTTTACTTCGAGGATAGTCTAACAGGGGCATCCTGAGAATGGTATTCCCACCTGACCAGAGCCACAGTAAGAAACTGGAAGGACTTGGCTGAAGCTGTTATCCGTCAGTATCAGTACAACTTGGACATGGCTCCAAACAGGACCCTTCTAATGGGAATGTCTCAATCTTCCCGTGAGAGCTTCAGAGAATATGCCCAAAGGTGGATGCAACTTGCTGCTGCAGTTAAACCTCCCATGTCTGAAAGAGAGATGGCAGACATGTTCATGAATACCCTTCAAGGAACCTATATTGATAGATTGGCTGCATTTTCTTCTACCGGCTTCGCAGATATGGTGATAGCTGGGGAAAGAATAGAGAGCCTATTGAAGATGGGAAAGATCTCCGATAACGGTGCCAGTTCAAGCAGTACAAGAAAACCATTTGTTGGGCCCCGTAGATCTGGTGAGACAAACTCTGTGCACATGGGAAGTGGGAGACCCAAATATCTGCCCAGAACAGTTGTTGCTGTTATTATCCCTGCTCCGCCTCCTCAGTATGCTCAACAACCATAACACTTTCCGCAAAAACAAATATTTCCTCAACAGAGATCATACAACAATAACAAAAACAATCAACAACAACGCCCGTTTCAACAACGACCATCTCAGGTCAACCGGGTGATTGACCCCATTCCTATGACATATGCCACACTGCTTCCACAACTCCTAAAGCTCAATCTTGTTGAGTTAAGGACATTGGCTCCGCCTGATCCTTAAAACCTTCCTAGAAACTATGATGCCAATTCTAGGTGTGCTTTTCACTCCAACGCACCTGGTCACTCTATGGAAAAATGCAGAGCCCTACATATGAAGGTTCAGGATCTGGTAGATTCAAAAGCCCTGAACTTTGCACCTCCTCCCAATGTAATGAAGAATCTTATGCCAAGCCACAGTGGGCCAAGGATTAATGCTGTAGAGGATGGATCACCCCTGAGTTTGATAGAAGACATTGCATCTATTCAAACACCCCTGGCAGAGGTTAAAGCCCAACTTTTAAAGTGCCAAGTGTTTCCAGGTTGTGAGGCCTATTGTGAATCAATCAAACTTTCTGAAAATGAGTGTGCTAGCTTGAGGATAAGAATTAATGGCTTAACCAGAGAAGGCATTCTGCAAATTACCACCACAGCTTCTATAACACCAACAACTCTTTTGACAACAACAAGTGAATCTTCTACAAATGCAACAACCATCTTTTCAAGTGTTTCTCCTACAACTGCAACAACCATTGTTCCAACCGATTCAGCTACAACTCCAACAATCATACCATCTGTCACTTCAACACACATCAATTCATTTGCACCAGCTACTACAACTTCAACAACCAATAATGATGTTTCCACTATCACAATCTATTATGACCCGGCAACGGTCCCGAGTTCCAATAACTTTCAACCTCAACAACAGTCTCAACAAAGCTTCAATTCACCTTCACATACATCCACCAGAGTTCCTGGAACAATCTTTTATGATCCACAGACCATTGTAGTCCCAACAACAACAGCAGTAAGCCTAGTCACTATCACGGTGCCCGGGCCGGTCCCATATGACAAAGACAATGCTATACCATGGCATTATGGTGCTGATCTATACTACAATGGAGAGAAAGTCCTTCTTGATTCTCCAGTTCTCACTCCCCAAGTGGACAATGTTGGGGGAGGCGGAGGCTTCACCCGAAGCGGATGTCTCTTTGCATCACAAGTCCCTAGAACCAACACTGAGGCAGAGGTTGGCACCAGAGCCAAGGGGAAGAGTGTGATACCGGAAGAATCTGCACCAAAGGAAACTCATAAATCATCCTTCGACCAAGATGTGGATGAGTTTATGAGAATTATTAAGAGACGTGACTATAAAGTTGTGGACCAGCTCAACCAGACTCCTTCAAAGATATCAATCCTATCACTGCTGTTGTGTTCCGAAGCCCATCGGGATGCACTTCTCAAAGTTCTGCATGCTGCCTATGTGCCAGAAGAGATCACTGTAAATCAGCTGGAAACAGTAGTATCAAATGTCAAAACTAGCCATGGGCTAGGTTTTACTGATGCTGATTTAACAACAGAAGGACGTCTCCACAACAAAGCTTTGCACATAACCCTGGACTGCAAAGGAGTTGTCTTATCTCATGTGCTTGTAGACACTGGGTCCTCACTCAATGTCTTACCCAAGAAAGCCCTTGTCAAACTAGAGTATGACGGGATAGCTCTCCGACCAAGTAACCTTGTGGTCAGGGCTTTTGATGGCTCTAAAAGATCTGTTTTGGGAGAGGTGGAGCTACCAGTGATAATCGGTCCATAGGTCTTTAAGACCATTTTCTATGTGATGGACATACAGCCGACATACAGTTGTTTGCTAGGTCAACCCTGGATTCACTCCGCAGGCGCAGTAACGTCAACCCTTCACTAGAAACTGAAGTACGAATGGGAAGGACAGGTTATCACCATTTGTGGTGAGGAAGACATATTTGTTAGCCAGCTGGCTACTTATAAGTATATTGAGATGGATGGTGAAATCCATGAGACAATGAGCCAAGGGTTTGAGGCCCTAAATGTTAATGAGGCTACTGGAGTATTGGTTGCATCCCAGGAGGACAGGATGGGTACTTCAATCATCTCTTATCAGCCAGCCCAGAAGGTTGTTGAAGAAGGTACTGCTCAAGGCTGGGGCAAGCTGCTGCCAGTGGAAAAGAAGGAAGATAGATTCGCATTGGGTTACAAACCAATCCGACAAGATCAATCAGAGGCTGCCAAAGAGTCTAAGTTTGTCAGTGGGGGGATGCTCACCCCAGATGCTGTGAGCAATCTGGAAGACGAGGAGGAAAGCGACCGCAACCTGGAGAGCTGGATACGTCCAAGGATCCCAGGGAACCAAGTCCTTACCTAGTCTTCCCAGGAAATTATAAGGGTTACTCCTGCAGAGTAATTATTATTTCCTGTCTTTTTAGCATGCATCAAGTCCTGCATCTTGCCCAAGATGTCAGGACTCATTTTGTAATAGGGCCATATTGTAATTTTGTGCAAATGATTAATCAATGAATATCAGACATCTTTTGCAAACGAGTCTCTTTTTCGCTCATTGTCTTTTCATTTTTCACTTTTGTACAAAAGAATAAAATGGCAATGTTTTCAAAATAAATAACTTCATTTTCACTTTTTCTAAACAAGATTAAAACTGATCACTAAAACGAACCAATCTCAACCCTTGCAGAAATCATCCTCCAGATTGCACCAACAACAACACTGTTATGACCTTGTGTGACTTCGATAATCCAATTAATCAAGCTGATGAAGGGGTTGAAGAAGACTATGAGTTACCTAAAGAATTAGCTAGGTTGTTGAGGCAAGAAGAGAAAGTGATTACTCCTCATCAGGAGGAGGTTGAAATAGTTAATCTTGGTACCGAAGAAAACTTGAAAGAAGTAAGGATTAGGGCCGGTCTGCAAGATTCAGTAAAGGAACAGCTTATTGACATGCTCCGAGAGTACGTCGACGTCTTTGCCTGGTCATATCAAGAAATGCCAGGTATGGATACTGATATTGTTATGCACAAGTTGCCTTAGAAAGAAGATTGTCCTCCAGTGAAACAGAAGCTACGCCGTACTCGTCCGGATATGGCAATGAAGATTAAAGAAGAGGTACAAAAACAGTGGGACGCCGGTTTCCTTGCTATAACTAGTTACCCGCCATGGGTCGCTAACATTGTACTTGTGCCTAAGAAGGATGGCAAAGTAAGGATATGTGTGGATTACCGGGATCTGAATAGAGCTAGCCCAAAGGATGATTTCCCTTTACCTCACATTGATGTATTGGTCGACAACACGGCCCAGTTCTCGGTGTTCTCTTTCATGGATGGATTTTCCGGATATAATCAGATCAGAATGTCACCCAAAGACATGGAGAAGACTACCTTCATTAAACCTTGGGGCACATTCTGTTATAAGGTAATGCCTTTTGGACTGAAGAATGTCGGTGCGACTTATCAACGGGCTATGGTAACCTTATTCCACGACATGATCCACAAAGAAATTGAATGCTACGTAGATGACATGATTGCCAAGTCCCTCACTCAAGAAGACCATCTGGTAAATCTGCTGAAGTTGTTCAAGCGTCTGAGAAAGTACCAGCTGAAGCTAAACCCCAACAAGTGCACATTCAAGGTACGTTCTGGTAAGTTGCCGGGATTTATTGTAAGTGAAAAAGGGATTGAAGTTAATCCTGACAAAGTCAAAGCCATCCAAGAGATGCCTACACCTAGGACTGAAAAGGAAGTTCGGGGGTTCTTAGGTAGACTGAACTAAATTTCACGGTTCATATCTCACCTTACTGCAACCTGTGAGCCCCTATTCAAATTGTTAAGAAAGGAACAAACAGTCAGGTGGAATGAAGATTGTCAGAAGGCTTTTGACAAAATCAAGGAGTACCTACAAGAACCTCCAATTCTTATACCTCCAATTGAAGGAAGACCTCTGATAATGTACCTGACAGTATTAGAAGGATCAATGGGGTGTGTGTTGGGCCATCATGACGAGTCTGGTCGAAAAGAGTATGCAATATACTACCTAAGCAAAAAGTTTACCGACTATGAACAACGTTATTTACTGCTCGAGAAAACTTGTTATGCTTTAGCGTGGGCTGCTCGCCGACTAAGACAGTATATGTTGACCCACACTACCTTGCTGATTTTAAAGATGGACCCCGTCAAGTACATATTTGAGAAGCCAACACTTAACAGAAGGGTTGCAAGATGGCAAATGATTCTGACAGAGTATGACATTCAGTACACATCTTAAAAGGCCATCAAAGGCAGTGTACTGTCTGACTATCTAGCCGAGCAACCCATTAATGATTACCAGCCAATGAGATTTGACTTCCCCGATGAAGATATCATGTTCCTAAAAGCAAAAGATCATGAAGAGCCTGTTCACACTGAAGGACCTGACCCAGAAGAAGAATGGACCATGATGTTTGATGGGGCTGTCAATATGAATAGTCGTGGAGTTGGTGCAGTGCTCATTACACCTAAGGGATTTCATATGCCTTTCTCGGCAAAACTCACCTTTGCATGCACTAACAACGAAGCTGAATACGAAGCCTGTATCATTGGTCTTAAGGAAGCCATTGACCTCAGGATCAATACTTTAACTGTATTCGAAGATTCAGCTTTGGTAATCAATCAGACCAACGACAAATGGTACACTCACCAAGAGCATCTGATTCCATACCGAGACTACACGAGGAGATTATTGACTTTCTTCACAACAGTCAAACTTGAGTATATCCCTCGGGACGAAAATCAGTTTGCAGATGCTTTAGCTACCATTTCCTCCATGATCAAGGTTCAGACTGCCAATTACGTGCCTCAAATTTCGGTATCCAGACTGGACCGACCAGCATACGTATTCTCCGTGGACGTTGCTAAAGATGATAAGCCTTGGTTCGATGACATCAAATGCTTCTTGGAGGACCAAACATACCCACCTGGGGCATCATACAATGATAAGAAGACATTAAGAATACTGGCTGGTAGTTTCTTCCTTAATGACAATGGTTCATTATATAAGCGAACCTTCAACATGGTTCTTCTCAGATGTGTTGATAAGAAAGAGGCAGACTTGCTAATGCACGAGGTGCATGAAGGATCTTTCGGTACCCATGCTTGAGGGCATGCAATGGCTAAGAAATTGTTAAGATCAGGTTACTACTGGATCACAATGGATGCAGACTGTTGTTCCTATGCCAGGAAGTGTCATAGATGCCAGATTTATGCAGACAAGGTGCATGTGCCTCCAAACCCTTTGAATGTAATGTCTTCACCTTGGCCCTTCGCCATGTGGGGCATTGACATGATTGGAAATATCGAACCGAATGCTTCAAATGGCCACAGATTCATCTTGGTAGCCATTGATTACTTCACCAAATGGGTTGAAGCAGCTTCATATGCAAACGTCACCAGACAAGTGGCAGCCAGATTCCTAAAAAAAGACATCATCTGTCGATATTGAGTACCCGAGCGAATCATTACTGATAATGGTTCCAATTTGAACAACAAAATGATGGAAGAACTGTGTCAGGACTTCAAAATCCAACATCATAACTCTTCTCCTTACATGCCAAAGATGAATGGCGTTGTTGAGGCAGCTAATAAAAACATTAAGAAGATTGTGCAGAAGATGGTGGTTACTTATAAAGACTGGCATGAGATGCTACCATTTGCCTTGCACGGGTATCGGACCTCAATCAGAACGTCTACTGGGGCATCACCGTATCAACTTGTGTATTGTATGGAAGTTGTCCTACCTGTTGAAGTTGAATTACCCTCCTTACGGGTACTGATGGATGTAAAGCTAAATGAAGCAGAATGGGTCCGTTCTCGGTACAATCAACTGAATCTGATAGAAGAAAAGAGATTAGCCGCAATTTGTCATGGGCAGTTATATCAGAAAAGAATGAAGAAAGCCTTCGATCAGAAAGTCAGGCTTCGGGAATACCAAGTAGGAGATCTTGTGCTGAAAAGACTCCTTCCTCCTCATACAGACCACAGGGGCAAATGGACTCTGAACTACGATGGTCCGTTCATAGTAAAGAAAGTTTTATCTGGTGGAGCGCTGATGCTCACTACTATGGATGGTGAAGATTTCTTATCCCTTGTGAATTCAGATGCAGTTAAAAAATACTTCGCATAAAATGACCCGCTGGACATAAAAACAGAATGTAAGTCCAGGCAAAAATAGGGCATCTCGGCGAGTCAAAAATAGAATAAAAGACTCGGGCAAAAATAAGGGAAACTAAAAAAAATGTAGACCCGCTGAGTTGAAAAGCCGCATTGGACAGCTCAGGCAAAAATGGGTATCCTGGTGGATTGAAAACCCGAAAGGGCGATCCACGCAAAATAAGAGAATAAGCGAACAACTGCATTCTGAATTCGTCTGTATCACTTACAACATGGCAAGCTTCAAAAGGTTAAAGCATCGGTCAGAATCAACCTTCTTCAGAAAGCAAGATAAGAAGAACGTCAAGGTCATACAGGTCATAGCAAAGGAAGCTCAATGAAGCGTCGTCAACATTGCCAGCACTTTTACTTTTTTCAAATTGTAACAATTTCCTCATTCCAGGGGATTTGTTTCTTTGACTGTATTTTCCAGTTCAGGGCACCCAGATTAATAAAATCAAATTTTCAGTCACACCTCGTCTCGTACATTTTTGTTTCATTTGCAAAATGTCCAATATCCATGATATAATATTTGCATAAAACAAATGAGCCATTTTTAAATAAATGCTTGCAGGAAATAATCTTACGTCCAGGAATATCTAACTCCTATAAGGGAATCCGGTAAGGGATACCTTGGGATGCTTGTGCGTTTCTTTGTCTTAACAGGTTGCAAGTATTCAAACATGGGGCATGCCCAACATCACTTCCCCAGCACATCTTCTCCAAGCAGCATCTGGAAATGCTTTTTCCCAACAGAGTTGCCGAAGCCTCCTCATTCCCAGCCGGGATCCCCACAGAAATTTCTAGGAAGATATTTCAGTGATCTTTCCTCTCCCAAACAGAGTGCCAGGTCTCCCAAAGACAAGGGAACCCTCTCCCTAGAAGAGCAATGCCTGAAATTCTCACAACAAAGTGACGGAAGCTTCCTTATCCCTAGCTGGGTTTCTCATTACAAAGATAGGTCTATCGGTGATCTATTTCCCCAAGCGGAGTTATATATCTTGTAGATGTCTTGAATTGGCAGAATTTTTGACCAACAAGAATTATTGAATTCAGTTCAGAATGTCCTATCAAATGTTGGGACATTATCAAACAGAGTATATGAACTTATTTCAGGATGTCTTACCAGATGTTGGGACATTGTGTAAATGACTAAGTTCAGTTTTTCAGGATGTCCCAACAGATGTTGAGACATCTCAAACCTGCTTCCAGAATTAATTATTGACTAACTAATCAGAGATATTTAAGGAGAGTTATCTGGAATTAATTAATGATGGATAAAAACAGAACAAGGCGCATCTGTAGGGTGTTTTATATTGAAGATTCAGATTAAAACAGAAGACCTAAATCACCTAGAATCTAGGAAGTAACAAACCCTAAATTCAAGGTGGAAGCTGCATGTGCATTAGGGCTGGATCATCCTACAGAAAGCCCAAATTACAGATACCTATTTAATTAACAGAAACTCATAGAATTGAGTACGAATTTCAGAAGACTAAATAGGGTGTCTAGTGTTTTTAATAGCAGGTGTTTTTATTTGTACCACTTTATGAGCTTTTAAGCAAAAGTGCATTTGTGACTTGATTGAAACTGTGAAGTAAGATCAAGCTGTATTGTTTGAAGAATGTCTTCAATTTCATTAAACTTGTAAACTTGATCACTGTGTGATTGAGGGGGAGTGAGTAGGGTACTCTTATCTAAGGTGTGTCTTAGGTAGAAATTGCATTGGGTAGTTATTAAGTGATAGATTAAACAGGGTGGTTTAAGTCTAGAATTAATATTACTTATAGTGGATTTCCTCCTGGCTTGGTAGCCTCCAGATGTAAGTGTGGTTATACACTGAACTGGGTTAACAAACTTCTGTGTTGTTTACTTTTCTTGCTATTTAAGTTTTGGTTAAATTTGTCAAGTGTCCTATCAAGTGTTGGGACATCTCTTAGGACATCTCATACCTGATCACAGAATTTCATATCTTATCAAATCTACCAATGATCTCATCCCCAGCTGGGATATCCTTTCAAGCAGATCAGCCAGAGATCTTCGCAGCAGTGGGATCCGAATCCCGAATTGGTATCTTTTGCATAATCATAGCATTCACATCATATTTCCCCACAAAGCGTAGCATTTCGTTTAATACGGAGCATTACGGAAAAAATCAAACATTTGCATGATCACAAGCCAGGTTTGAGCCAGTCACCTATAAATACCAACAGTACCTCATCAGCAATATACAAAATACATCCCATGTACATAAAAACCAAAGCGTCCCCTTTGCACTCTCCAACACAGATGCATGTTTGTATACTCTTTCGACACTCGTCCGTGTCATATCATCCCCCGCAGATAAGCCCCAAAAAGCCTCTGTGATTACGAATACCTATATACTCTTCTGACACCCGTCTGTGTCATCACTCCCCAGCATGATTGCCTCAACACTTGTTGCAAACCAAATACTTGTTTATAATACACTCTTATTGACACCCGTCCATGACATCCTATCCCCACAGGTCGCCGAAACACCTTTCACACCCTCATATACATATAAGTTCATAACTTATACACTTTATCTTCTGGCACTCGTCCGTGTCACACTTTTCCCCAACAAGTCGAACACTTGTCTGTGTCTTGCTCATACTTCACAATACTTACTCATACTTATACAGATACTCGTCCGTATCTCATATATATATATTATTCCCCACATATTCGAAACTCATTCGTGTTCTTTGTTAACTAGTTGGTACTCGTCCGTACCAATTTCTCTGAATATGCGTCAGCGTTTGTTTCTACCGATACTCGTCTGTATCACGGTCTTAAGGATGCCCGTCCGCATCTTTAATCTAGACATAGCGTCAAAACACTTATGCCTTTTATTTTCTTAAGTATAAGCACGCGTCCGTGTTTACCATTCCCCAACGGAGTCTCCATAATTGGAACCCTTTTCTATCCGACATTCATCCTATGTCGTGATATTTAACAGCCGTCCCCTGCTAGGTGATCGTCCTTCACCTTTTGATGATCGCCCTTCATCATTTTTATCCGATGGCCCTCCCCATCATTGATCTTGTTATCTGACATTCGTCCTATGTCACGATACAACCTCGAGAGCAGCCGTACCCTGCTAGGTGATCGTCCTTCACCTCTTGATGATCGTCCTTCATCATGCTTATCTGATGGCCATCCCTATCGTTGACCTTTTCTATCCGACATTCGTCCTATGTTGTGGTAGAGAGAAGTCGTACCCTGCTAGGTGATTGTCCTTCACCTCTTGATGATCGTCCTTCATCATGCTTATCCGATGTCCGTCCCCATCGTCAACCTTTTCTATCCAACATTCGTCCTATGTCGTGGTAAAGAGCAGTCATCCCCTGCTAGGTGATCGTCCTTCACCTTTGATGACCGTCCCTCATCATTATTTCATTTATTCTTTAAACCGATGGTCGTCCCTGTCGTTGATTATATTACTTTATGAACTTGATGGTCGTCCCCATCATTTACTTTACCTTTAATCCCCCAGGGAACCTTGTTACTTCATTTGATGGCCGTCCCCATCACGATCCCTTTATTTCCCCAGCATGTCGGCCGTCCCCGTCATTGCTTTATCCCTAGCAGTCGTCCTCTGCTCGATGGTCGTCCTCCATCGCCCGCACTTTATAATCATGCTATACTTCCTTTTACAATTTATATCCCTTTTCTTTTTCTCCCTAGCGAGTGCAAATTTTGGACTTTCTTTGGTATTCAACCACAAGTTATCTTGTTTGTCTGTTAAGCCAGGCGCTTACACCCTGCACAGCTAACTCATGCTTGAATAGGGGAAGCTGTAAACACCCCAAATTTTCCCTCACTAAGTTCACATCATGGCTTATGATCTTTCATATTTTCATTAGTTCAAGCATATCATATCATATTGCATTTTTGTTTCATCTGCATAGTTCAAGTTCATCTGCATCTAGGTTTTGTGATCTGAGCAATCCAAGGATTCATCTGAGCCACTCCAAAGGTCTACATTCATTCCAAGAGGGTCCATGTATGTTCTATCATCATATTATATCCCTCAAAGATCAAGGAAGTCAAAAAATCACAAGAACTTGGAAAGCATGGAAGTTGAGCTAGGGTTTCCCTGCACATATGACCTGAAATTAGGGTTTTGGTTTCAGAGGCCATAACTCCAAAGTTTTTGGTCATTCTTGTTTCTAATGGTCTCAATATGTTGTAAGGATCATGTATACCAAGTTTGATGAATAAATTCATTGTGGAAGTCATCTGTTTACGAGGTAACTTCTTGAGCAAGTCAGAGCAAAATCAGGGCATCTGAGACCCCTACCATTGGAACCAAAGTGGATTTTTCATCAAATTGAAGTTATATGATCTTTATTTGATCATTGAAGTGCTTGGAAGCTCACAAAATTGAAGAAAAGTGAGCTAAACCAAAAGTTGCCAAAAATGGAAATGACTTGTAATGTAAACTTTCCATTTTGGGAAAGTATTTCAACCTCCTCTTTCTCAACCAAAAATGCTTCAAATGAAAAATTGTTGGTTATGAAAGTTGTAGATTGGATTATTCCCTTTTCAAAAAGTACAAGAACAAGTTCTAATTCATTATGGAACTCAAGTTATGGCTTTGCAAAGTTGGCAAAAATCCTAAAATTTCAAGTTTCACACCAAAGAGATTTTTTTGCAATTTCACATTTCAAGCATTCAAGTGACCTCTAATTCACTTCTGAACTTCATCACATGACACTGCAACATTGCAATCCCAAAATCATTCCTTGGATCACAAGTTTCCATAGGCCATTTTTCACAAAAATTCTCAAAAGAGGGATTCTTGCAAGAGTGATTTCTAAGAATTCTCATTTCTCTTCTCATTCTTATTTTGCATCATTGATGCATTTTACTTTGCTTTAGAGTGAGCTTGCTCATTCATGTTCATCATTCACTTTCTTTCTCCAAGTTACTTATCTTCTTCAGTGAAGTAAGTAACTTGTTTCTCCTGCTTCTCCTCCTTTCATCTGCTTCTTCTATTGGTGGCTTCTCTGAAGATATCTTGCAACCCTTACAAACCATAGGAACATCCAAGCATGACAATAATTAGGGTTTTGATTAGTCCCCCTTTAGTTTTACCTTTGTGTCTTCTTTGTGTCTCTCTTCTCATCTCATTATCAGAGACTAAACCTTTAAGGTTTTAAGACTTTGTGATTAGGGTTATGCCTGCATCCTTCTCTTAGGATGGAGTGTATAACTTTAATCCTAAGTGTTAAAACCTTAATGTGTTTAAACCTCTTAATCAATCCATCTTAATAATCACTAAGACAATAGCTTGTAACTTGGGCCTTGCATTAGGGTTCTAATTCTTCCTTTATTGGTTAAGAAGGACTAACCCTAGTGTTAATGGACAAGTCCTCCTCAAGTTGTCTTACAAACCATAAAATTCAGTTCTTAATCTTACCCTTAATTAAAATCCACTTTAATAAAGGCTTGTTTTGTCATGAGGTTAATCCCTAATCATGGTTTAAGTTAAGGTAACTTCCTCAGCTTAAGTGTTCTCATCTATTATCCTTCTATTAGGATCGTGTAATGGGCTCACTAAATCCTTGATTATGGCTTAAACTCATTACTTAACACTAGACAAAAACACCAAAAACATCTAAATAATCACAAGGTTAGTGATCTTAATCCTACATCATCATGGTAATTAAGTTTGAGGTGTTTACCTCATACTTAAGGTATTCTCATTATCCCTAATCAAAGGGAGGATATGATGAGTTTACTAACCCTTGGTTTAGGCTTAATCTCATTAACTTATGACAAACACCAAAAACCAATAAAAGATTGAAAACACAAAAAAAAAATCGTCTCCTCCGGGATTCTTTTCTCACCATCTTCACTCACAAACGAGAACTTGCTTCTTCCGTCTAATGCAAGACAGTTAGCACTCGAGCCAGACGAGTCATACACTTGAGCATAGGCAAGCAAGAAGTTCACCAGTCAATTCATCTTTCAGTATTTTTGAGTCGAACTACGGTGTTCTGACTTCCTAATTACACGAGAGGATACGTAGGCATAACTTAACTGTTATCGAACAAAAGTCTCTGTATCTTCCCCTTCTTTCAGCATTCTTTAAAAGCCTTATTCCTGAGCACCTCACTTCATTTTCCTGCACTGACACTTGTATGTTCTTTTCCAACTTTTGCACACAGATAACACATACACTACCCCTTTAAGCACAAATTTTCAAGCGTGGATCCCGTCGAGTACGACGGACAATCTGGGTGCTAATACCTTCCCAGGTTGTAACCAACCCCTTTTCTCAGTTTCTCTGGTTCGCGACTGTCTTATCCATCTTTTTCTAGGTTTATGCAGCATTGCCTTTCCTTCGAGATAAAAATGCCTAGCTGGCGACTCTTTTCAGTTCACTCCCTTTTCTCCTCTCGCCGACCGTTCGCGCCTGTACCCTATCTGACCTGGGGTGTCTTTTAGTGGGAGCGACAATGACATAGGACGAATGTTGGATAACAAGATCAACAATGGGGACGGCCATCTAGCAGGGGTCGGCTGCTCTTTATCACGACATAGGACAAATGTCGGATAGAAAAGGGTTCCACTAATGGGGACTCCGTTGGGGAAGGGGATGAGGGACGGTCATCCAAAGGTGAAGGACGATCACCTGGCAGGGGATGGCTGTCGAAAATATCACGACATAGGACGAATGTCGGATAGAAGAAAGTTGTTCTATTGGTGACTTACTGGGAAATGGTAAACACGGACGATTACTTACGCTTAAGAATAAGAGGTATAAGTGTTTGATGTTGTGTATAGATTAAAGATGCAGACGAGCATCCTTAAGACCATCATACATACGAGTATCAGTAGAAACAAACGCTGACGCGTGTTTAAAGATGATGGTACGGACGAGTACCAACTGGTTAACAAAAAACACGGACAAGTGTCAAATCTGTTGAGGAGTGATATATATACAAGATACGGACGAGTATCGAAGACTTTTGTATAAGTATGAGTGAGTATTGATTTGTTGGTGAAGTATGAGCAAGACACGGACGGGTATTTGATCTGCTGTGGAATGTATGACACGGACGAGTGTCAAATATGTACTATATGAACAAGCATTTGTAAAAGATATGTTTTGGCTTTTTGTGGGGGATAGGATGACACGGACAGGTGTCAAAAAGAGTGTGTTATAAATAAACACTTTGTTTGCAGAAGGTGTTCTGGAAAACATGCTGGGGAAGGATGACACGGACTAGTGTCAAAAGAGTATGTATAGGTATTTGTATTTGAGAGTGCAAAAGGTATTCTGGCAACCTGATGGGGATAAGACGATACGGACGAGTATCGAAAAGAGCATATATGAATATGAACAGGCATTTGTGTTTGAGAGTGCAAAGGGGACGCCTTGGCTTTTATTTGCAGGGGATGTGAGTTTTTTATATTCATTGCTGATGAAAATACTGATGGTAACTGTGGGTGATTGGCTTGAACCTGGCTTGTGATCATGCAGATGCTTGATTTTTACCGTAATGCTCCGTATTAGATGGAATTCTACGCTTATTTGGTGAATATGATGCAAATTCTATGATTATGCAAAAGAGAAACCGATCCGGGATTCGGATCCTGCTGGGATAAAGATCTCTAGCTGATCTGCTTAGAGGGATGCCTCGGCTGGGGAAGAGATCATTGGTAGATGTAACTGCAAAGAGAGCTCTACTTGGGGACATAGATCATTGATAGATCTTTCCGGAGAGAAGATTCAGCTGGGGAGAAGGAAACTTCAGTAACTCCGCTGGGAAAGTAGGCGTGCATTGTTCCCCTAGGGAGAGAAAGAAGACTTTGTGGGGAGATAAATCTTTCCACCTGCTGAGGATGAGAGATCTGGCACTCTGGTGGACATCTTGGCTGGGGAAGCTCCTGTTGAATAGACTTATGCTGGGGATGAGAAGGCTTTGACAACTTCGCTGGGGAAAAGCATTTCAGATATTGCTCTTTCGGGAATTAGCCTGCTAGGGATGTGATGCTTGGCATGCCTGTTGCACCCCAAAATTTGCCCTCCCCTAGTCAAGGAAATGTGTCCTAAGGATCCTCTCAAGGTTCACAAGGTATCCCAAGAGGTTCACAAGGTTCACAATTAGTCAGAAAATTTGGAAATTCCCTCAGACAAAGCCTCCTCCTAAGCAATGCACCCTAAACTAGGGTTTTGAATTTCATCAGGCTAAATGGACTTTCAAGGCTTCAAGTGAGCATCATAACATCACACATGTTTTCAAGAATCCCTATGTCAAGTTTCAAGGCTTTCCCAAAAAGTTTGCTCAGTCAGATGATCAGATATGCAAAAATCAGTCAAAGTGGTTAAAAAGTCAAACTGAGGTCAACTGTGGTCAAACCAAAGTCAAATTCATGATTTTTTTCCAACATCAAGTTTATGAAGTAAAATTCATCATTTTATCAAGGGTTGATCATGATTCATCAAGGAGATTTCAGATCATCAAGAATCAGGAGTTTTTAAATTAGGGTTTTCATAGGAAAAGTCAACTGAACTTTGACCACCATAACTTTCACATGCTTCATCAAAAATTTCCCATCCAAAGCTCATTTTGAAGGAAATTGAATTATCTACAACTTTGTGTGTCACAGGCCAAGCCTAAAAATGCTTCATTTGAAAGGTATGAGCCAAAACATTACAGGTCATTTCAAAAGTCAATAAAAAGTCAACATCTTCCAAAGGGCATAACTTGAAAATGGTAAAGGATATGGACATGAGACCAAAGGGGTTTGTTAGAGGACTCTATAAGCTTTCTAAAAGTCCAAGAACACCTTCATAGCCTTAAAATTGAGGAAGATGTGCCTTATTAAAGTTGGGAAATATTTGAGGAGTGTATGAAGCAAATGAGGTTTCAAATCCAAATATTTCCAAATGGGCCCACCAAATTCCAACCCAAACTCAAAGATGACATCATGCACGACCCAATTCAACCAATTTCTGATTTTTATATTTTTATTATTATTTATTTTGATTTTATTAATTAAAATTCATTTTAAATCAAAATAAAATATGAAAATAAAAATATTTGATTTGATTCTTCTTCTAGAAGCTCTTAAATGACATTCAAGGTGATTGGATATCATCAAATTTCGTGCTAAGGCTATTTGGTAAGCTATTATGTGATTTTTGGACAAATTATGAAAGATATTTCTTCACCTTCAAGCAACCCATACAACTCCAACCAAGGCCCAAAGTCTTAACCTAATTACATTACTATATAACCACTACAACATCACAAGACAAAAAAAAGGATGGAGAGCAAGAGGGTGATATTCATACTTTAAAATTTCACATAATTCAAAATTAGGTTTCCACAATCCACCACTTTTACAAGTTGATTAAAGGCTGCAAATGAATCCTTGAGGTTTCCTGAACCTATTCCAATCATCCTCATCATCAATTCATGCCAAATCATACAAACCAAATCCATATTCTTGATTTTCTTTTGATTTTTTTCAATTTCAATGATTTATGCATGATTAATTGATTTTGATTACATAATATGTTTGTTTGATTGTGTAGATGGTTTTTGGATAGTTGGATTTAAGTTTCGATGCAGGAATCATAGGGCACCATGGAGAACTAAATTATTGGTTAATCTGCTGTAATCTGTTTTCGTCGATACTTCGAAGGCTGCAGTAGTGATAAGCATTACAGGCTGACAGGTAAGTCAGGTAAGTACTACTGTTTGGATTTACTCCGAATTTTTTCCAGAAGTTCAGAAAAAAAATCGACAAACAATACTCTTTTAGAATGAAATTCTAAAAGATTTCGACCCTCAAAATCGCAAATTCCTCTTTTTTCTATTTTATTTGATTTATTTTCTATTTTCATATTCTCAAAAAAATTTTAAAAAAATTGTGCGTTCTTTATTTGATTTTATTAGATTTTTAGCATCGTTTTAATATTTTTTAGATTTTATTTTAATCGCTTTTCTTATTTTTCATTATTTTAAAATCTACAGCGATTTTATTTGATCCTGTTGTCGCTCCCGACAAATGAAACAGGGGTCAGATGAAGGTACAGACGCGAGCGGTCGGCGAAGGGACAATGAGAACACACAGCAGTGAACTCACTGGAGATGAATAGAGTCGCCAGCTAGGCATTTTTATCCCGGAGGAAAGGTAATGCTGCATAGACCTAGAAAAGAGATGGATAAGACGGTTGCGAACCAGAGAGACTGAGAAAGGGGGTTGGTTACAACCTGGGAAGGTATTAGCACCCAGATTGTCCGTCGTACTCGACGGGATCCACGCTTGAAAGATTTGTGTTTTAAAGGGGTAGTGTCAGTGTAATCTGTGTATAAAATAGCTGGAAAAGATGTACAGGTGTCAGTGTAAAGTGTATAAGTGATGTGAAGTATGAAAGTGTCAGTGTAAGAACAGGGTGAAATGCTCAAGATCATGAGGCTAAAGAATGAAACTAGAAGGAGGGGGAATATACAGAGACTTTTGTTCGATAACTGTTAAGTTATGCCTACGTATCCTCTCGTGCAATGAGGAAGTCAGAACACCGTAGTTCGACCCAAAGAGGCTGAAAGATGAATTGACTTATGAACTGCTTACTTGTCCATGCTCAAGTGTATGACCTGTCTGGCTCAGGTGCAAACTGTCTTGCATTAAACGGAAGAAGCAAGTTCTCGTTTATGAGTGAGGATGATGAGAAAAGAATCCCGAAGGAGACGATTATTGTTTGTTTTTGAGTTTTCAGTCTTTTATTGTTTTTTGAAAGTTTGTCATAAGTTAATGAGCTTAAGCCTAAACCAATAGGTTAGTAAACTCATCATATCTTCCCTCTGATTAGGGGTAATGAGAATACCTTAAGTGTGAAGTCAGCTTCTCACACTTAAACACCTTTGGTGTAGGATTAAGATCATTAACCTACTTGTGATTAATTAGATGTTTTTGTTGTTTTTGTTTAGTGTTGAGTAATGAGGTTAAGCCATAATCAAGGATTAAACAGACTCATTACACCATCCTAAAAGAAGGATAATAGATGAGAATGTTTAAGCTGAGGAATGCTCCTCAACTTAATCCATGATTAGGGATTAAACTCATGACAAAACAAGCATTTGATTAAGTGGATTTTAGTAAATGGTATGATGATGAAGTGAATTTTAGGGTTTGTAAGACAACTTGAGGGGGACTTGTCCATTAACACTAGGGTTAGTCCTTCTTAACCAATTAAGGAAGAATTAGAACCTTAATGCAAGGCCCAAGTTACAAGTGTGATGTCTTGATGATTATTAAGTGAATTGATTAAGAGATTTAAACACATTAAGGGTTTAACACTTAGGATTAAAGTTATACACTCCATCCTAAAAGAAGGATGCAGGCATAAGCTTAATCACAAAGCCTTAAAGCCTTTAGGGTTTAGTCCCTGATTATGAGATGAGAAGAGAAGACTCAAAAGAGACACAAAGGTGAAACTAAGAGGGGAGACTAATCAAAACCCTAATCATTGTCATGCTTGGTTGTTCCTAAGGTTTGTGAGGTTTTCAAGGGAAGCCTTCAATGGAACCACCAGGAAGCAGATGAAAGGATCAGGAGGAGCAAAGTAACTTGCTTCACTTAAGAAGTCAAGTCACTTGAAGAAAGAAAGTAAGAAGAAGAAGAAAGAGCAAGCTCAAACTCAAACACATATCAAAATGCAGCAAGGATGCATGAAAGAGATGAAAAGAAAAGTTATGAGAAGTGAAGGCAAATTCACTTCTCAAGTTACTTACTACCTGAAAAGTTAGAAAGAAAAGCAATGCAATGCCAAATGGGATGGAATGGTATGAGGATACACAAAACCAGAAGCATGTTGATGATGAAGATGATGTTATGAGATGCTGCAAACATGAGGCAAGGCATGGATATGCTCATACAAGATCATGGATGCAAATGATGCAAGTTAAGGGGCATGAATAAGCATGGAAAGCTATGAAGCATGCAAGGCAAATGACATGGCAAATATGTGATGCAATGATCAAACATGCTTCCTATATGTCTTATGATGTCAAATGAATCACAAGAATGCACTAAATGCAAAGACAAGTCATATTATGCAAGAGAATGCAAGAGGGATGCAAATGAAAGCCTAAATTAGGGTTTATGAATCAAACATCAAACAAAAACCAAAAACAGAAGCAAACCCTAGGATAAAAAATGGAAAATGCTAACCAAAGAAACCCTAAACCTATACTAAACCAAGGTCCAAAGGGGAAGTCTCAACTCTTACCCAATCTCAAGATATGATTTTTCTAAGTTATTAGGGTTTTTTAGGGTTCTTAACAAAAGAAATGCCAAACAATTGGAAAATGCAAGATCAAATCATGGCCATTTTATCCTAGAAACTACATGCAAAACATAAGACAATGCAAGAAGAACCAATGTCCAACTCTTCTCAAATAGGCAGAAATGAATTTTTGAATTTATGATCAAAATAATGCACAAAATATGATTTAATTCAATGAAAAATTCTTAAAATGCATCAAGATCAAAAAAGAAATTTGGTTTGAAGGTTGGAAAATGTTTCTAAATGCCTTAGAACATTTCATGAATTTTTTTGTAATTTTTAAATACCTAAAAGTATTTTTAATTAATTAATTCCCATTAATCAATTAAAAATAATCTTTTAAATATTTAAAAATACTTTTTGATGATAAAAAATAAAATAAAAAATATTTTTGGGTATTAAAAATTAATAAAACTTTTAGGAAAAAGTTTCTTAATTTTTAAGAAATTTTTACTATTTTTAATCAATTATGCAAGTTAATTGAAATAAAATGAAATAAAAACAAATAAAAATAAAAGTCAAAGGAATGGAGGGATGAGATTCACTCTGGATTTAAATTGGTTGACTGGCGCGTGAATGGAGGGTGTGGATGCAATCTGACCAAATTAATTTAATTACGAATTAATTAATACTAATTAAGTGGATTAGGGCATAATGACTTGATCCTGACCATTCACTAGCGCGCGGGAAACAACATCCAAGGGCCCAGGTTTGAAGTTTGCTAATTAATGACGTTTAGCCCTAATCACTTTCAGGCTGCCGGAGAAGACCTCCGGTCGTCTTCTCCGGCGAGCAACTCCCCTGAAAACTTCCCAACTCACTCAAATCGTATCAAAAATGAAAACTAAGAACTGGGAAATGTTCCTTACACACTCACGAATCAAACCCCTCTCTCAAAACAAATTTATACTTCCTAAATAAGCTAAATCGAAGAGGATAAGAACTAGGGCACGCAAGCTTCAGAAGCAAATTAAATACTCAAATCAAAGCCATTTCAAAAACCAAAAGCATCAGGGCACTCAGGGAAGCATAAGGAACAAGTTTATAACATGCAAAGTGATTTCTGGAAAAATAAATTTCAAGCTACCTGAGATTCGAAGCTTTCACTTTGATGACTTTCTGGCCACTTCTCCTTGTGCAATCCACTCCACTTGATCCCTAGATGATGCTTGAGTGCTCAAAAAGAGTTTATGTTGGCTGAATAATGAGTTTCGAAAGCTCCTGCTTCAAGCTCAGTCAGAAATGGCTATGGTGTTTCAGGCACTTTCAGGTCATTGTGAATGGTTGTTTGAGGTCCAAATGATGTGTGGAGAAGGTCTGTGGTGTTTGTTCTGATGTTTGTGAGCTAGGGAGGGAGATTCGAAAGGAACTGCAAAATGAGGTGAAGAATGGCTATGGGGTGTTCTGGTTGATTCAGGCTTGTGTTCTTGCTGGTTTCTACTCAATGATACATGGTGAGTTGAATGGTGAAAATGGTTTTTGTGTTTGCAAGCTGTGGAGGCAGATTCGAAGCAACTTGCAAGATGAGGTGATTTTGTGAATGTGTGTGTGTGAATGGTTTCAGCCTTGCTTTGCCTAGTGTTATGGCTTGCCAAAGGATACAATAAACAAATGCAAGTGGCCAGAGGATGTGACATGGCCTGTGGTGATTGGGATGTTTGCTTTTGCCAAAAGTCAAATTTCTTGTAAGAGAGGCATGGGCTTGATACTAGCTTGGTACAAAGGCTAGGGCTGGCGCAGCATGGTGTGGTGAGAGAGCTAGCAAGGTTCAAAGGCCAAGGCAGCCAGTTGAGGGAAGTGTCATGAGTGTTTTGCAAGTTGTTGCCTTTTTGGTACACATGTGAAAAGTCTTGTTACATGAACCATAACCATGGGCATTCTTGGTTCAAATCTGAATTTTATGACTTAGAGAATGTTTGCATACTGGTTTGGAATGAATTAGAGGTTGCAATTGGCCTTGGCCCATGATTTTGCAAAATTCCCACTTGAGGCATGCCTTGAAAATCAATGATTTTAGCCAACTTTGTCACACCATAACTTTTGATCCAAGAAGTGTTTGATCATGTTCTTGTACTTTTTGAAAAGGGAAAGATGAGATCTACAACTTTCATGACCAAAGTTTTTCCATTTGAAGCCTTTTTGGATCAAGAATCAAGGCTTGAAAAATGACCTAAAATGAAGCATTCTTGAAAAGTCAACTATGCCCAAAAAGTCAACATTTGCAAAAACCCTAAATTCTTGATTTTTATGAACTTCAACCTTCTTTCATGATCAAATAAAGATCATATACACTCAAAATGATGAAGATCTCCCATTGGTTGGGTCATTGGGGACCTCAGATGCCCTGACTTTGCACTGACTTGTCCAGAAAGTCAACTTTTGATCAGATGACTTCCCCATGGAATTTCTTCATGAAAATTGATATGCATACTCTCTATACCATATAGAGACCAATGGAAACAAGAATGACCAAAAAATTTGGGGTTATGGCCTCTGAAACCAAAACCCTAATTTGAGGTCAACTGTGCAGTCAATCTTGGCTCTGCATCCACTCAAACCCTAGTTCTTGTGATTCTTTTACATTTTTGACTTTGAGAGGGTGTACTATGATGCTTGAACACATGTAGACCCCTTTGAATTGATTGGTTGCCTTTGGAGTGGCTCAAGATGCCCTGAGATTGCTCAGATCACAAACCCTAGATGCAGATGACTTTGAATCTATGCAGTGAATCAAAAATGAGATATGAGATGATATGATTGTGTTTATGCATATGAAATGACCACAAGCCATAGTGTGAATGGGTGAGGGCAAATTTGGGGTGTTTACAGCTGCCCCTATTCAAACATGAGTTAGCCGTGCAGGATGTAAGCGACGGCTTAGCAGGCAAACAGGATAACTTGTGGTTGAATACCAAAGACAGTCCAAAATTTGCACTCACAGAATGAAGAAGAAAAGGGATATAGATTGTAAAAGAAAATAAAGTGTATTGTAAAGTGTGGGCGACGGAGGACGACCGTCGAGCAGAGGACGACTGCTGGGTAAATAGCAATGACGGGGACGACCGACATGCTGGGGACAAAAGGTAGAGCCAAGACGGGGACGGCCGACTAGCTGGGAAAATCAAACTATGATGGGGACGGCCATCAAGATAAAGCTGTAAAATTCTCTGAGGATTTAATGAAACATGACGGGGACGGCCATCAAGTTCATAGCAGAGTAACCACTGATGGGGACGGCCATCGGGCTAAAAAAGAAAAGGGACCACGACGGGGACGGCCATCGGGTTAAAGAATAAATGAAATAAATAGATGATGGGGTACGGCCATCAAAGGTGAAGGACGATCACCTAGCAGGGGACGGCTGCTCTGTTGGGGATAAAAGAAATACGATGGGGACGACCATCAGATAGAAAAAGGTCAACGATGGGGACGGCCATCGGACGAGCATGATGGAGGACGACCATCAAGAAGTGGAGGACGACCACTCAGCAGGGTACGGCTGCTCTCGAGGTTTCTCATGACATAGGACGAATGCCAGATAACCGAAATCAACAATGGGGACGGCCATTGGATAAAATGATGAAGGACGATCATCAAAAGGTGGAGGACGACCACCTAGCAGGGGACGGCTGCTAAAATCAACGATGGGGACGGCCATCGGATGAGCATGATGGAGGATGACCATCAAGAAGTGGAGGACGACCACCTAGCAGGGTACGACTGCTCTCAGGGTTACCATGACACAGGACGAGTGTCAGATAAAAGAAAATGCTTTGTTGGCGATCTACTGGGGATATAGTAAACACGGACGAGCGTTTACATCCAAGAAACAAAAGGTATAAGTGTTTAGTATTGTGTATGGGTTAAAGATGCGGACGAGCATCCTTAAGACTATGATACGGACGAGTATCATGTAGAAACAAACTGGCATATGTTCAGAGATGATGATACGGACGAGTATCAACTGGTTAACAAAGAACACGGACGAGTGTTGAATCTGGAAGAATTCTTCTGGGGAATAATAGACACAGACGAGTATCTATATTCAAGAAGACATAAGTGTTTGACACGGTGTATGGATTAAAGATGCGGACGAGCATCCTTAAGACTATGACACGGACGAGTATCATGTAGAAACAAACACTAGACGCAATGTTCTGAGATGATAGTACGGACGAGTACCAACTGGTTAACAAAGAACAAGGACTACTGTCGAATCTGTGGGGATATGAGTGATGGTGTATACAAGATACGGACGAGTATCTGTATAAGTGTACCAATGAGTAGTGAGTATATATATATAGATGAGTGTTTATTTGCTGGGGAGAGTGACACGGACGAGTGTCAAGAGAGATAGGTATATCATTATCAACAAGGTATATGGGCTATAGAAGTGTAAGCGACTGCGCTGGGGATACGACACGGACGGGTGTCAAGAAAGTGTGTATATAGGTATATGTGAGTGCAAAGAGGGTGTCTTTGGCTTTCTGCTGGTGGTTTGACACGGACGGGTGTCAGGAAGTATCCGTAATACGGGTGGTCTTGTTTGTAAAGAGTGTTCGGGCAACTTTACTGGGGAAAGATGATACGGACGGGCATCAAAGGGAAATATATACTGGTGTTTGGGATTTGTGGGGCAACTGCTTTTGCTGGGATTCTGGTGGGGATTTTTGAAGAAAGTATTCTGTATATCGACGGATCGTCATTATTATTCACAAGTGTACGATTCACCACATGACTTATGATTATGCTATGTATTTGATTTTTTTTTTTGCCGTAATGCTCCGTTTTAGACGGAATGCTACGCTCTGGGGGATAATATGATGTGAATGCTATGATTATGCAAAGATAACAAACTGGGATTCGGATCCCACTGCTGCGAAGATCTCCGGCTGATCTGCTTGAAATGGACCTCCCAGCTGGGAATGAGATCAGTGGTAGATCTAATGATGTATCTGCTTGGGGATATAGGTCACTGATAGACCCATCCTGGTAATATGGGACCCAGTTGGGGTTTGTAGAGGCTTTCTTCACTCTGTTGTGATCTTCTATGCGCTGCTCTTCTGGATAGAGGCTGAAGATTCTGTGGGGAAATGATTCCCCGACTCCTGTCTTCTGCTGAGGAAGAATGGTTGGTACTACGGCTGGGGAATGCTGTTGGTAATTCAGCTGGGGAAAGCAACAAGAGGCAACTCAGCTGGGGATAGAGCATCCCAGATGCTGAGATTTGAGTGTATGTTGACTTGGCAACTTTGCTGGGGAAATAGGTGCCTTCGAGTGCCATGTGGAAGATAGACCGAGTTGATAATGATTCACCAGCTTGCCGAGACGTGACTTGCGTGCCCCAGGTTGCGTTCTGGGTACCTGCAATCCTGCAAAGATAAGGAGACGCACAAAAGATCCCGAGGTATCCTTTACTGGATTTCGTCATAGGAGTTAAGCACTCTCAAGAGTAAGTATACTTCCTGCAAGCATGTGTTTTTATTTTTATTACTTTTGGGGAGAAAAAGCATTTGTACTTATGCAATTGATTTTTTTTTTTTTTTTTTTTTTTTTTTTTTTTAGAGACATCAGACATCCTTTGCAAATAAAAATATACAAAATGAGACATGACTGAAAAATCTGATTTTATTAATTCATGTGCCCTGAATTGGCAAGATACAGTCAAAGAAACATATCTCCTGAAATGAGGAGACTGTTACAGATCGGGAAACAAGGTGTTGGCAGTGTTGGCGACGCTTTAAAGGGCTTCCTCTCCTGCTATGACTCGTATGACAATGACATTCTTCTCGCCTTGCTTTCTGGAGAAAGTTGATTCTGATTGGAGCTTGGTCCTTTGTTGGAGCTTTCCAAGTTGTGAGTGATACAGACGAATTCAGAATGCAGTTGTTCGCTTATTCCCTTATTTTGCATGGATCGCCCTTTCGGGTTTTCAATCCATCGGGATACCCATTTTTGCCTGAGCTGTCCAATGTGGCTTTTCAACTCAGCGGGTGTACATTTTTTATTTATTTCCCTTATTTTTGCCCGAGTCTTTTATTCTGTTTTTTGACTCGCCGGGATGCCCTATTTTTGCCTGGACTTACATTCTGTTTTTATGTCCAGCGGGTCATTTTTATGCGAAGTATTTTTTAACTGCATCCGAATTCACAGGGGACGGGAAATCTTCACCATCCATGGTGCTGAGCATCAGTGCTCCACCGGAGAAAACCTTCTTTACCACAAATGGCCCTTCATAATTAGGAGTCCATTTGCCCCTGTGGTCTGTATGAGGAGGGAGGATTCTTTTCAGCACAAGATCTCCCACTTGGTACTCTCGGTGCCTGACTTTCTGATCGAAGGCTTTCTTCATTCTTCTCTGATATAATTGCCCATGACAGATTGCAGCCAATCTTTTCTCTTCGATCAGACTCAGTTGCTCGTATCGGGACCTAACCCATTCTGCTTCACTCAATTTGACATCCATCAAGACTCGCAAGGAGGGTAATTCAACTTCAACTGGTAGGACTGCTTCCATTCCATACACAAGCTGATACGGTGTTGCCCCGGTGGATGTCCTGATTGATGTGCGATACCCATGCAAGGCAAATGGTAGCATTTCATGCCAGTCTTTGTAGGTGACTACCATCTTCTGCACAATCTTCTTGATATTCTTATTTGCCGCCTCAACAGCACCATTCATCTTTGGTCTGTAAGGAGAAGAATTGTGATGTTGGATCTTGAAGTCCCGGCACAATTCTGCCATCATTTTGTTGTTTAGATTGGAACCATTATCAGTAATGATTCGCTCGGGAACTCCGTATCGACAGATGATATCTCTCTTCAGAAATCTGGCTACCACTTGCCTTGTGACATTTGCATATGAGGCTGCTTCGACCCACTTAGTGAAATAGTCGATGGCGACCAGGATGAATCTGTGGCCGTTTGAAGCAGTTGGCTCAATCTTGCCAATCATGTCGATGCCCCACATAGCAAAGGGCCAGGGTGAAGACATTATGTTCAAAGGATTGGGAGGCACATGCACCTTATCTGCATAAATCTGGCATTTATGGCATTTTCTGGCGTAGGCACAACAGTCTGCATCCATTGTGATCCAATAATAGCCTGATCTTAACAACTTTTTAGCCATTGCATGTCCTCCAGCATGGGTACCAAAAGAGCCTTCATGCACTTCATGCATCAACAAATCTGCTTCCGTCTTGTCAACACATCGGAGGAGTACCATATCAAAGTTCCTTTTGTATAAAGACCCATCAGTGTTCAGAAAGAAACTTCCAGCAAGCCTTCTTAAGGTCTTCTTATCATTGGAAGATGCCCCAGGCGGGTACGTCTGATCCTCCAAGAAGCACTTGATGTCATGGAACCAAGGCTTATCGTCTTTGACAACATCTGCTGCAAATACATATGCTGGTCTATCAAGTCTCGACACTGAAATCTGAGGTACAAAGTTAGCAGCTTGAACTTTGATCATGGACGAAATGGTGGCCAAGGCATCTGCAAACTGATTCTCATCCCGAGGGATATACTCAAGTTTGACTGTTGTGAAGAAAGTCAATAACCTTCTTGTATAATCCCTGTAAGGTATCAGATGATCCTGGTGTGTATACCACTTTCCGTTGGTCTGATTGATTACCAAAGCTGAATCTCCGAATACGGTCAATGTCTTGATCCTGAGGTCAATGGCTTCCTCAAGACCCATAATGCAAGCTTCGTATTCAGCTTCGTTGTTAGTGCAGTTGAAAGTGAGTTTTGCCGAGAAAGGCATGTGAACTCCTTTGGGTGTAATAAGGACTGCACCAACACCACGGCCATTCATGTTAACAGCCCCATCGAACATCATAATCCATTCTTCCTCTGGGTCAGGCCCTTCAGTGTGAATAGGCTCTTCATGATCTTTTGATTTAATGAACATGATGTCTTCATCAGGGAAGTCAAACCTCATAGGCTGGTAATCATCGATGGGTTGCTCAGCAAGATATTCAGACAATACACTGCCTTTGATGGCTTTCTGAGATATGTATTGGATGTCATACTCTGTAAGGATCATTTGCCATCTTGCAACCCGTCCGGTAAGCGCTGGCTTCTCAAATATGTACTTGACTGGGTCCATCTTCGAGATCAATAAAGTAGTGTGGGTCAACATATACTGTCTCAGTCGGCGAGCAGCCCACGCTAAAGCACAACAAGTTTTCTCGAGCAGTGAATAACGTTGTTCACAGTTGGTAAACTTTTTGCTTAGGTAGTATATTGCATACTCTTTTCGACCAGACTCGTCATGCTGGCCCAGCACACACCCCATCGACTCTTCTAATACTGTCAAGTACATAATCAGAGGTCTTCCTTCGACTGGCGGCATAAGGATTGGAGGTACCTGCAGATACTCCTTGATCTTGTCAAAAGCCTTCTGGCAATCTTCATTCCACCTGACCGTCTGTTCTTTTCTTAACAGCTTGAACAAGGGTTCGCAGGTTGCTGTGAGGTGAGATATGAACCGTGAAATGTAGTTCAACCGACCTAAGAACCCTCGAACTTCTTTCTCAGTTTTCGGTGCAGGCATCTCTTGAATAGCTTTGACTTTATCAGGGTCCACTTCAATCCCTTTCTCGCTTACAATAAAGCCCAGCAGCTTACCGGATCGCACCCCGAATGTGCATTTGTTGGGGTTCAACTTCAGTTGGTACTTTCTCAGACGCTTGAACAACTTGAGTAGATTCACCAGATGATCTTCTTCAGTAAGGGACTTGGCAATCATATCATCCACATAACATTCTATTTCTTTGTGGATCATATCGTGGAATAATGTTACCATAGCCCGTTGATACGTTGCACCGGCATTCTTGAGCCCGAATGGCATCACTTTGTAACAGAACGTGCCCCAAGGTGTGATGAATGTTGTCTTCTCCATGTCTTCAGGTGACATCTTGATCTGGTTGTATCCTGAAAATCCATCCATGAAGGAGAATACCGAGAACTGAGCCGTGTTATCAACCAATACATCAATGTGAGGTAGAGGGAAATCATCTTTCGGGCTGGCTCTGTTCAGATCCCGGTAGTCAACACACATTCTTACTTTTCCGTCTTTCTTAGGCACAGGTACTATGTTAGCAACCCACGGCGGATAGCTAGTTACAGCAAGGAACCCGGCGTCCCATTGCTTTTGTACCTCCTCCTTGATTTTCATAGCCATGTCGGGACGAGTTCGGCGCAATTTCTGTTTGACCGGTGGGCATTCTTCTCTTAGAGGCAGCTTGTGCACCACAATATCGGTATCCAACCCTGGCATGTCTTGGTACGACCAAGCAAACACATCTACATACTCTTGAAGCAGGTCTATCAGTTGTCTCTTCACTGAGTCTTGCAGGCAGGCCCCGATTTTAACCTCTTTCGCGTCTTCCTCTGTACCAAGATTAATCACTTCAACCTCCTCCTGGTGAGGGGTAATAACCTTTTCCTCTTGTCTTAACAACCTGGCTAGCTCTTCAGGAAGCTCATATTCTCCTTCAACCCCTTCATCAGCTTGATTGATTGGATTGTCAAAGTCATACGAAGTCATAGCCGTGCTGTTGTCAGTGCTGTCAGGAAGGCACTCTCTGCAAGGGTTAAGTTGTTCATTTTAGTGATCTGATTTTAATCTTGTTTAGAAAAAGTGAAATGAAGTTGTCATTTTGAAAACACCGCCATTTATTTTTTTGTACAAAAAGAAAAATGGAAAAACAGTGAACGAAAAAAAAGACTCGTTTGCAAAAAGATGTCTGATATTTCATTAATTGATCTTGTTTGCACAAAAAGTACAGATGGCCCGATTACAAAATGAGTCTTGTCATCTTGGGCAAGATGCAAGACTGGATGCATGCTTAAAAATACAGGAAATAATAATTACTCTGATCGAGTAACTCTTATAATTTCCTGGGAAGACCAGTTCGAGATACTGCTCCCCGGGATCTTTGGACGAATCCAGCTTTCCAGGTTGCGCTCCTCTTCCAGCTCGTCTTCCAGACAGTTGATAGCATCGGGGGTAAGCATCCCCCACTGACAAAACCAAGCTCTCCAGCAGCCTTTGCTTGATGTTGAGTTGGTCTGTAACCCAACCCAAATTTGTCTTTCTTCTCCTCCACAGCTAAAACTTTGCCCCAGCCCAGGGCAGTTCCTTCCTCAACAACCTTCCGGGCTTGTTGGTAAGATGACATGGAGATACCAGATACAGCAGATGCTTCATTCACATTCAAAGCTTCAAACCCCTGGCTCATCGTTTCATGGATCTCTCCATCCATTTCAATGTACTTATAGGTTGCCAGGTGGCTGACAAAAATGTCCTCCTCTCCACAGATTGTGACAACTTGGCCTTCCCACTCATATTTTAACTTTTGGTGAAGGGTAGACGTTATTGCGCCAGCGGCGTGGATCCAGGGTCTACCCAACAAACAGCTGTAGGCGGGCTGAATGTCCATCACGTAAAAGATAGTTTTAAAGGTCTGTGGGCCAATTGTCACAGGCAGCTCAATCTCTCCCAGAACCGATCTCTTAGAACCATCAAAGGCTCTTACTACCAGGTTGCTGGGTCTCAATGCCAAACCATCATATTCTAACTTCACCAGAGCCTTCTTTGGTAAGACATTCAGGGACGAACCTGTGTCTACTAGCACATGAGAAAGGACAGCTCCTTTGCATTCCATGGTTATGTGCAAGGCTTTGTTGTGGTTGCGGCCATCCGCCGTCAAGTCAGTATTGGTGAACCCTAGCCCATTGCTAGCAGTAACATTTCCAACCACGGTCTCCAACTGGTTGACAGTAATCTCTTCAGGCACGTAAGCTGCGTGCAGGACTTTAAGTAGTGCATTCCGATGGGCTTCGGAGCACATAAGCAGTGAGAGGATAGAGATTTTGGATGGCGTTTGGTGAAGCTGATCCACAATTTTGTAATCACTCTTTTTGATGATCCTCATAAACTCATCAACTTCTTGATCGAACGGCGTCTTCAAGGCTTCTTTAACAGCTTGATCTTCCTGCACAGGGCTCTTCCCTTTTGCCTTAGCAGCAGCTTCTGCTTCGGCGGTAGGCCTTTGAATTGGTGGAGCAAAGAGACGTCCGCTTCGAGTGAAGCCTCCGCCTCCTCCCACATTGTCTATTTGTGGTGCAGGTGTTGCTGTTTCAAGAGTGATTCTTTTTCCTTCGCAGTACACGTCAGAGCCATAGTGCCAAGGGATGGCCCTATTGCTTTCATATGGTACTGGTCCAGGCACCGTGACAGTGACTGGACTGATTGCTGCTGCTGAAGAGACTGTAATTGTTTGTGGATCATAAAAGATTGTAACCGGTGCTCTGGTGGGAGCAGCACCTTCTGAATGGTAGGCAGAGTTGTTTTCCGGATCATAGAATATTGTGACAGTATAGACATCTTCATGATTTGTTGCTGGTGTTGTAGGAGATATTGTCGGAAGAAATGATGTTGTTGTTGTAGGAGGTTCAAAATGGAGTGAAGCTGACGTTGTAGCAGGAAGATTTGTTGTGAACTGATCGGTCGAGATGATGGATGAAGTGCTTGTTGATGAAACCGAAGAATTGTCAGGAACAATGGTTGCTGCAGTTGTAGGAGGTTCTGAAACCGTTGTTGATGAGATTGCTGGGTTTGTTGGAAATGATGTGGTGATCTGAAGCTGGCCACTCTGAATGAGGCCATCTATGCCATTCCTCAAATTATCGCACCCATTTACAGAGATATTGCAGTAAGCACAAACCAACTCGCACCCCGGGAACATGTTGCATTCCAAGAGCTGAGCCTTAATTTCTACCAATGGTGTCCTGATCTGTCCCACACTGGTTATTAAATAAGACGGCTTGTCTTCTTCAATAGCGTTAATTCTAGGACCACCGTGGTTTGGCATCGGATTCTTATTGACATTGGGTGGTGGTGCGAAATTCAGAGCCTTGGAGTCTACCAAGTCTTGTACCTTCATATGCAGAGCCCTGCATTTTTCTGTACTGTGGCCAGGTGCGTTTGAATGAAAAGCACACCTAGCATTGGAGTCATAGTTCCTTGGTAGACTGTTGGGATCCGGAGGTGCCAACGTTCTTAGCTCAACCAAGTTGAGTTTCAGAAGCTGTGGCAGCAATGTAGCATATGGCATCGGGATCGGATCGATCACTCTGTTAGCTTGAGATGGCCTTTGTTGGAATGGCCTTTGTTGACTGTTGTTGTTGGTGTTGCTGTTGTTGTAATTTCTTGGAGGATACTGATTTTGCTGATGGTACTGAGGTTGCGGCTGATAGTTTTGCTGAGGAGGTTGATAGACGGGTTGAGGATGTGCTGGAGCAGGAATGGTGACTGCTGCTATTGACCTTTGAGCATACTGGGGCCTACCCCTGTTGGTGTGGATGGCATTGGTCTCGCCAGTTCTTCTCGGGCCTGCAAAAGGCTTTCGTGTACTACTGGACGAACTTGCACCGTTGTCTGAGATTTTTCCCATTTTTAACATGCTTTCAATTCTCTCCCCGGCTATGACAACATCTGCAAAGCTAGTGGAAGAGAAAGCCGCCAACCTGTCAATATAGGTTCCCTGAAAGGTGTTCATGAACATATCCGCCATTTCCCGTTCAGACATAGGTGGTTGAACAGCAGCAGCCAGTTGCCTCCATCTTTGAGCATATTCTCGGAAACTCTCCCTTGAAGACTGTGACATTCCCATTAGGAGGGTCCTATTGGGTGCCATGTCTAGATTATACTGATACTGTCTGATGAAGGCCTCTGCCAGGTCCTTCCAGCACCTAATAGTTGCTCTTGTCAGATGGGAATACCACTCCCTCGAAGCTCCAGTTAAGCTGTCTTCGAAATAGAACATCCAAAGCTTTTCATCCATTGTATAGGCCTTCAGCCTTCCCAGAAATGACTGTAAGTGAGTCCGGGGGCATGAAGTCCCATTATACTTTTCGAAACAAGGAGGCTTGAACTTATGGGGGATCCTGACCCCGTCTACCAAGCCCATATCCATAACGTCGAATCCCAAAGAGTTTTGAGATTCTAAGGACCTCAACTTCTCAGCTATTTCATCCAATCTTCTATCATAAGCCTCTTCTCCAGCACCCATTACTGTGAACTGGTCCTCTTGAGGGTCTTCCTGTAGTACCCTCCCTGCTGTGGCAGTCCCTTGTATATTGACAGGGATGTTGGCCTCTGGATGGAGATGGGGTCCAAAAACTGGGGGATTGACATGAGGTTGGACCCTCTCGTTGTTACTTGTGCCGGCAGTTCCCACATGGGGTTCCTCTTGATTCCTCCCTTCTACCAAAGCTCTGAGCCTCTCCTGGCTTTGAGCTAAATTGTTCATTACTTCCATGAACTGTGTTATCTGAGTTCTCATCTCCAACCTTTCGTTGGCCATCTGGTTTCTGACCTCCGTAAGGTCCTGCTGCATCTGATCCATTTGAATTCCCGGAAGGTTGTTTCGGGTTGGATAACGGTGCGGACGGTTGAGAGGAAATACCCGGCGCCTAGCAATAGTTCCTGAACATCACAACAGAGGTTAGCAACAATAAAACAACACCTACAAAACAAACAAAGGGTTAGCATGCAATGCAGTTATGCTTATTTGTTCTCAAGGTATCTGGTTTGGTCTTCAGTTTTGACCCTTCCAGACCCTTGGAGATGCTGTTGAATGTTGCTTCCGAAGTAAACTAACATGAATATATTACATAAGGTGAAATAATACAACTTGTTCATTTTACAACACAAGCCCCTCAAGGGGTCGAAATACATCACAAAAAGTAAAAGTACATGGAATAGAAACAACAACAAGCAAATGGTCAAACACCAAGGCTAAACTCATCCTCACGAACTTCCTTGAGAAGTGCTTCGGTCACAGGATCAGCCGGCCGCTCCGTGAGATTCCGGATAAGGAGGTTCCGGGCTGCAATAGCTGCTGCTAGCCTCTTGTGCTGAGTTTGGTCCTTGGACCTTTTCACCCCTGCTTTGACCTTCAATTCTGATATTTCCCTCTGGGCTGCTGCCAGGGCTTCTTGTTGTTCTTTTGCATTAGCTTCAAGTTGCTCCATCTTGTCTTGAACTCTCTTGTCTTCCAGGGTACGAGTCTCGGTGATCCTGACCCACCGGGCTTGACTCTCCTTCAAGTACAAGTCTGTTCTTGCTCTCTGGAACTGGGCTTCTTTGCAAGCATTCTTCAGAATTTGTTCACCAGCTTTAGACTTTTTGATATAATCCCCAGACTTTTCAATCTTAGTCAAATGCTCCACTCTCAACTTCTCCAATCTCTCAATTTCCCTCATACCTTCACTCCTCTCCCGGAGGGTCTTCTGCAAAGCCTGGGTTAGCTTCTCATTTCTTTCCTTCAAGCTCTCAAACTCCTCCAAACTGATGGTGGCAGGGGGTGGTGCTGAAGATGACTCAGGCATGTCTTCTATGGTAAAGGGCATTCCAGAGAATTGGGCCCTGGCACGGGACCATTCATAATATTGTGCTGATGCCACATTATTACACCTCCCCAGAATGGTGACTCCCTTGGTTTGAACATTATCCCAGGCCCAGGCAGCCTGCCTAACAACAGCCAAACTAATCTTGTTCTCACAATAGAGAGTCTCCACCAAGTCCTGTGCCCTAGGAGTATGGACCAGTGCATAGCCCAGTTGCCTTCTGAACAGCAGAGGATTGTAATTAATACTGCCCTTAACTCCTATCAAAGGCACATTAGGAAAATGTCCACAGCTGGTGATGATATCCCTGCCTTTGGTGCTTTGAGTGCACCATCTGATATCTGCTGAAGTTAGAACAGTGAGTCTCTTAGCCCAGTTGCTCTGCTGATGAGGGTTTAGGAATGCATCTGTCCTGGGTAGATGCCTGAGAAGCCAAGTGTGAAACAATGGAGCACAAAACCTCACTAACCTCCCCCTCTGCTTTTCATTCCTCTGATGCACTGAATAATAAAGATCCCCCAATAAAGTTGGCACTGGGTTCTCCAGGATGAACAGATGGATTGCATTCTTGCTAATGAATCGAGGCTCATCCGCAAACAATACAATCCCATATATACTCAAGGCCAGTAAAGCACAAACAGCTTTCCACTCTCCTAGAGAAGCTTTCAGGATAGCTTGAGAGATTAAGAAGTCCAGATGAAAGCCAGGGATCCCAGCTTTAGAGGTCATATGCTGCTCAACCAAAACAGGTTCCAGATGCAAAGCCTTTGCTACTTCTCCATTAGCAGAAAAGACCATCTCAGGGTTGAAAGGAATTTCTCTCCTGATAGGCATACCAACTAATGAGGAGTACTCTTCCAATAAGGGGCCCAACTGAAAGTCTTGAAAAGTAAAACATCTCAGTGGAGGATCATAAAACTGAATGCAGGTGTGGATAAGGCTCCTCTGTGAAGGGTCCAGATCCATAACCATGTCCAGTATATCTCCATAACTCTCCCTGAACAAAGGTATGTGATCTGGAGTGATCAGGGTCTGAATCCTCCTGATGTCAGATAGCTCTGGCTGGAAGAAGTGATAGGTGACATTGCTCTTTTTAGGAGCCATGATGTTGAAGACTGAGTAGAGACTGGTGCTGATGACAATGCTGAAGTGATGAGCCACTGGTTGGCTGATGCTGGTGATAACTGAAGCAAGTGCTGATAACTGAAGCAGGTGCTGGTGAAGATAGGTCAAAATTGAAGATGGGGTCAAAACCAAAACCAAATGAAGCTGGATACCCTGAAACACAAATAAGCAAATGTCAATATGATGCAATGAGTATGTATGAAAATGAAATGCAAGGGTCTGCGACTGAGCTGGATCTGATCAAAACTCTGATATAGGTCCAAATGTGTTCAAGAATTCCAGTTGGGGTCTATAAATCCAGTAACCAAGGTGGGGGACTCAAATAAAGAGCCACAAGTCCAGGGTTTAGAATCACAAGAACTGTCCAACATGGAGTACTCTTAACAAAATCAAAGTAACAGGGTATTCTGAGGTCAAGGTACCTGTAAACATCCCGACCCCCTCACAGGTGGTTTTCTAGAACAAGGATCCTCAGACTTGGATCAGTTATGAGAAGTGTAAACACTTCTAACCCGGAGGTACAGTGTTTACAATAACCATAAAAGTTCCTCCTCTAATTCACCTCAGTTTCTGGAGGTCAATACTAAAGGTCATCCAGACTTAGCAGGCTTCCCAGATAGCCCTAGCATTGCAGGAAATCTGCAACATAGAGTTCTCAAGAAGAAACCCACATCTGAACCGTGTTTCACATTCCCGCACCAGACCGAAATGGAATGGGAAAGAACATGAACCACTCTAGCCTAGGTGTCACTCAGGTCCCAGGTATAGGACCTTAACTCTCAGTAGAACTCCCACCCACCAAAACAGAAACAACAGATCCAGCCAGAATAGTACGACAGTATGATGTATGCAAAGCTATAAAGAAAGCAGTAAACAAAACTTGTACATAAAGTAATGAATAAAACATACAAATACAAATAGCACATAACACCCCAGTAAACACAAATCAAACAAGCGCTAGGAGGAACCCACAAAAAGAACCAGAAGCCCTGGTTGCAGTCTAAGGAGTCCCCAGCAGAGTCGCCAAGCTGTCGCTCCCGACAAATAAAACAGGGGTCAGATGAAGGTACAGACGCGAGCGGTCGGCGAAGGGACAATGAGAACACACATCAGTGAACTCACTGGAGATGAATAGAGTCGCCAGCTAGGCATTTTTATCCCGGAGGAAAGGTAATGCTGCATAGACCTAGAAAAGAGATGGATAAGACGGTTGCGAACCAGAGAGACTGAGAAAGGGGGTTGGTTACAACCTGGGAAGGTATTAGCACCCAGATTGTCCGTCGTACTCGACGGGATCCACGCTTGAAAGATTTGTGTTTTAAAGGGGTAGTGTCAGTGTAATCTGTGTAAAAAATAGCTGGAAAAGATGTACAGGTGTCAGTGTAAAGTGTATAAGTGATGTGAAGTATGAAAGTGTCAGTGTAAGAACAGGGTGAAATGCTCAAGATCATGAGGCTAAAGAATGAAACTAGAAGGAGGGGGAATATACAGAGACTTTTGTTCGATAACTGTTAAGTTATGCCTACGTATCCTCTCGTGCAATGAGGAAGTCAGAACACCGTAGTTCGACCCAAAGAGGCTGAAAGATGAATTGACTTATGAACTGCTTACTTGTCCATGCTCAAGTGTATGACCTGTCTGGCTCAGGTGCAAACTGTCTTGCATTAAACGGAAGAAGCAAGTTCTCGTTTATGAGTGAGGATGATGAGAAAAGAATCCCGAAGGAGACGATTATTGTTTGTTTTTGAGTTTTCAGTCTTTTATTGTTTTTTGAAAGTTTGTCATAAGTTAATGAGCTTAAGCCTAAACCAATAGGTTAGTAAACTCATCATATCTTCCCTCTGATTAGGGGTAATGAGAATACCTTAAGTGTGAAGTCAGCTTCTCACACTTAAACACCTTTGGTGTAGGATTAAGATCATTAACCTACTTGTGATTAATTAGATGTTTTTGTTGTTTTTGTTTAGTGTTGAGTAATGAGGTTAAGCCATAATCAAGGATTAAACAGACTCATTACACCATCCTAAAAGAAGGATAATAGATGAGAATGTTTAAGCTGAGGAATGCTCCTCAACTTAATCCATGATTAGGGATTAAACTCATGACAAAACAAGCCTTTGATTAAGTGGATTTTAGTAAATGGTATGATGATGAAGTGAATTTTAGGGTTTGTAAGACAACTTGAGGGGGACTTGTCCATTAACACTAGGGTTAGTCCTTCTTAACCAATTAAGGAAGAATTAGAACCTTAATGCAAGGCCCAAGTTACAAGTGTGATGTCTTGATGATTATTAAGTGAATTGATTAAGAGATTTAAACACATTAAGGGTTTAACACTTAGGATTAAAGTTATACACTCCATCCTAAAAGAAGGATGCAGGCATAAGCTTAATCACAAAGCCTTAAAGCCTTTAGGGTTTAGTCCCTGATTATGAGATGAGAAGAGAAGACTCAAAAGAGACACAAAGGTGAAACTAAGAGGGGAGACTAATCAAAACCCTAATCATTGTCATGCTTGGTTGTTCCTAAGGTTTGTGAGGTTTTCAAGGGAAGCCTTCAATGGAACCACCAGGAAGCAGATGAAAGGATCAGGAGGAGCAAAGTAACTTGCTTCACTTAAGAAGTCAAGTCACTTGAAGAAAGAAAGTAAGAAGAAGAAGAAAGAGCAAGCTCAAACTCAAACACATATCAAAATGCAGCAAGGATGCATGAAAGAGATGAAAAGAAAAGTTATGAGAAGTGAAGGCAAATTCACTTCTCAAGTTACTTACTACCTGAAAAGTTAGAAAGAAAAGCAATGCAATGCCAAATGGGATGGAATGGTATGAGGATACACAAAACCAGAAGCATGTTGATGATGAAGATGATGTTATGAGATGCTGCAAACATGAGGCAAGGCATGGATATGCTCATACAAGATCATGGATGCAAATGATGCAAGTTAAGGGGCATGAATAAGCATGGAAAGCTATGAAGCATGCAAGGCAAATGACATGGCAAATATGTGATGCAATGATCAAACATGCTTCCTATATGTCTTATGATGTCAAATGAATCACAAGAATGCACTAAATGCAAAGACAAGTCATATTATGCAAGAGAATGCAAGAGGGATGCAAATGAAAGCCTAAATTAGGGTTTATGAATCAAACATCAAACAAAAACCAAAAACAGAAGCAAACCCTAGGATAAAAAATGGAAAATGCTAACCAAAGAAACCCTAAACCTATACTAAACCAAGGTCCAAAGGGGAAGTCTCAACTCTTACCCAATCTCAAGATATGATTTTTCTAAGTTATTAGGGTTTTTTAGGGTTCTTAACAAAAGAAATGCCAAACAATTGGAAAATGCAAGATCAAATCATGGCCATTTTATCCTAGAAACTACATGCAAAACATAAGACAATGCAAGAAGAACCAATGTCCAACTCTTCTCAAATAGGCAGAAATGAATTTTTGAATTTATGATCAAAATAATGCACAAAATATGATTTAATTCAATGAAAAATTCTTAAAATGCATCAAGATCAAAAAAGAAATTTGGTTTGAAGGTTGGACAATGTTTCTAAATGCCTTAGAACATTTCATGAATTTTTTTGTAATTTTTAAATACCTAAAAGTATTTTTAATTAATTAATTCCCATTAATCAATTAAAAATAATCTTTTAAATATTTAAAAATACTTTTTGATGATAAAAAATAAAATAAAAAATATTTTTGGGTATTAAAAATTAATAAAACTTTTAGGAAAAAGTTTCTTAATTTTTAAGAAATTTTTACTATTTTTAATCAATTATGCAAGTTAATTGAAATAAAATGAAATAAAAACAAATAAAAATAAAAGTCAAAGGAATGGAGGGATGAGATTCACTCTGGATTTAAATTGGTTGACTGGCGCGTGAATGGAGGGTGTGGATGCAATCTGACCAAATTAATTTAATTACGAATTAATTAATACTAATTAAGTGGATTAGGGCATAATGACTTGATCCTGACCATTCACTAGCGCGCGGGAAACAACATCCAAGGGCCCAGGTTTGAAGTTTGCTAATTAATGACGTTTAGCCCTAATCACTTTCAGGCTGCCGGAGAAGACCTCCGGTCGTCTTCTCCGGCGAGCAACTCCCCTGAAAACTTCCCAACTCACTCAAATCGTATCAAAAATGAAAACTAAGAACTGGGAAATGTTCCTTACACACTCACGAATCAAACCCCTCTCTCAAAACAAATTTATACTTCCTAAATAAGCTAAATCGAAGAGGATAAGAACTAGGGCACGCAAGCTTCAGAAGCAAATTAAATACTCAAATCAAAGCCATTTCAAAAACCAAAAGCATCAGGGCACTCAGGGAAGCATAAGGAACAAGTTTATAACATGCAAAGTGATTTCTGGAAAAATAAATTTCAAGCTACCTGAGATTCGAAGCTTTCACTTTGATGACTTTCTGGCCACTTCTCCTTGTGCAATCCACTCCACTTGATCCCCAGATGATGCTTGAGTGCTCAAAAAGAGTTTATGTTGGCTGAATAATGAGTTTCGAAAGCTCCTGCTTCAAGCTCAGTCAGAAATGGCTATGGTGTTTCAGGCACTTTCAGGTCATTGTGAATGGTTGTTTGAGGTCCAAATGATGTGTGGAGAAGGTCTGTGGTGTTTGTTCTGATGTTTGTGAGCTAGGGAGGGAGATTTGAAAGGAACTGCAAAATGAGGTGAAGAATGGCTATGGGGTGTTCTGGTTGATTCAGGCTTGTGTTCTTGCTGGTTTCTACTCAATGATACATGGTGAGTTGAATGGTGAAAATGGTTTTTGTGTTTGCAAGCTGTGGAGGCAGATTCGAAGCAACTTGCAAGATGAGGTGATTTTGTGAATGTGTGTGTGTGAATGGTTTCAGCCTTGCTTTGCCTAGTGTTATGGCTTGCCAAAGGATACAATAAACAAATGCAAGTGGCCAGAGGATGTGACATGGCCTGTGGTGATTGGGATGTTTGCTTTTGCCAAAAGTCAAATTTCTTGTAAGAGAGGCATGGGCTTGATACTAGCTTGGTACAAAGGCTAGGGCTGGCGCAGCATGGTGTGGTGAGAGAGCTAGCAAGGTTCAAAGGCCAAGGCAGCCAGTTGAGGGAAGTGTCATGAGTGTTTTGCAAGTTGTTGCCTTTTTGGTACACATGTGAAAAGTCTTGTTACATGAACCATAACCATGGGCATTCTTGGTTCAAATCTGAATTTTATGACTTAGAGAATGTTTGCATACTGGTTTGGAATGAATTAGAGGTTGCAATTGGCCTTGGCCCATGATTTTGCAAAATTCCCACTTGAGGCATGCCTTGAAAATCAATGATTTTAGCCAACTTTGTCACACCATAACTTTTGATCCAAGAAGTGTTTGATCATGTTCTTGTACTTTTTGAAAAGGGAAAGATGAGATCTACAACTTTCATGACCAAAGTTTTTCCATTTGAAGCCTTTTTGGATCAAGAATCAAGGCTTGAAAAATGACCTAAAATGAAGCATTCTTGAAAAGTCAACTATGCCCAAAAAGTCAACATTTGCAAAAACCCTAAATTCTTGATTTTTATGAACTTCAACCTTCTTTCATGATCAAATAAAGATCATATACACTCAAAATGATGAAGATCTCCCATTGGTTGGGTCATTGGGGACCTCAGATGCCCTGACTTTGCACTGACTTGTCCAGAAAGTCAACTTTTGATCAGATGACTTCCCCATGGAATTTCTTCATGAAAATTGATATGCATACTCTCTATACCATATAGAGACCAATGGAAACAAGAATGACCAAAAAATTTGGGGTTATGGCCTCTGAAACCAAAACCCTAATTTGAGGTCAACTGTGCAGTCAATCCTGGCTCTGCATCCACTCAAACCCTAGTTCTTGTGATTCTTTTACATTTTTGACTTTGAGAGGGTGTACTATGATGCTTGAACACATGTAGACCCCTTTGAATTGATTGGTTGCCTTTGGAGTGGCTCAAGATGCCCTGAGATTGCTCAGATCACAAACCCTAGATGCAGATGACTTTGAATCTATGCAGTGAATCAAAAATGAGATATGAGATGATATGATTGTGTTTATGCATATGAAATGACCACAAGCCATAGTGTGAATGGGTGAGGGCAAATTTGGGGTGTTTACACCTGTTTATTTCTTTTTTTATTCTTCCAATAGTATATACAAAAAATATGCAGGTGGAAGGAAGAAGATGGTGTGTGGCATGCGCTGATTGCACTGATTGGCCTAGTGACAAAGACCTCAGGTGGAAAGAATGAGGGTGTGGGTTCAACACTCATTCCCAACATTTTGGCAAAGAAACGTGGGTTCAACACTCATTCCCAATATTTTGGCAAAGAAACGTGGCTAGCGTAGTGGCTGAATATTTTTGTTGGCAAAGGCAAAGTCAGGGGTTCAACACCAACCCCCAATATTTTGGGTATTTCTAACTTTATTTTTCCCTTTTTCATCAAATTATGTATTTTCTTCGAATTTCCTTATTATTATTATTAAACTAATTTCTAAAAGATAAAACAAAATTTTTTTAAAAAAAAAACTTATATTTTTTATTATAAACCTTAATTTTTTCATAAACCTTAATTTTTCCCCTAAACCTTAATTTTAAACCTAAGTCTTAATTTTTTTCATAAACTTTAAACCCTAAAAATTTAGCCCTAATCTTTATCTTAAAACCCAGATTTCGCCCTAATTTTTACCCTAAAATTTTTCCTAAACCTTAATTTTTTTCTCAAATTCTAACCCTAATTATTTCCTTAACCTAATTTGCAAACTTTTTTCTAATTTATTCACTTATTTTTATGTTATTCATTATTATGTAATTGTTTCGTAATTGTAATAATTTAGTTTTATTTTCCGCTATTATTATTATTATGTAACTGCCCTTAAGCCATGTAATAGTGTAGGAATTTTATTTTCTGCCTTTTAATTTTTGCTATTTATTTTTCATATTAATTGCGTGGTTAGTAATTTAGGGAGTGCAAAAACTAACTGTAAATAATTGAATTTAGAAAATTAAATTCAAGAAAATATCTGAATAAATAAATCATTCACACACGTAAGTCGATCTTTGATCGTCATCTTGCACTTCCTAGGGTATTCCTCTTGGTTGCCTTAAAATAAAATGGTCAAGTCCCTCGAATATAGGGGTTTCTTAAGCAAAGTCCCTTCAAGTATAAATCATCATAGTCCCTACAGTTTAAAAGATCAAGTCCCTTCGAGGTTACCTACGGAATAATGATCTCGTCCCTTCGAATAAATGATGATAGTCCCTACGAATTGCTAAAGACACCCCTTACGTTGCCTTCATTGACCATAAGATGACCCTACACCCGTCCCTTAAATAAATCCAAGGTAATGACTACCTATTCCTTAATAATAGGGATAGTCTTACCCTTGAAAAGAACATATAAGAACATGAATGACTTAGTCTAGGGTAGGCACCTCATAGTTACTTGCTCACTCTTCAAAAAAACTTTTCACACCTCACAATATTTTCAAAACATTTTCAAACAAGGCTTTCTATACATCCATACGAGAATCATTATAAAGTACTTAGAAAATTTCTAATCACACACTACACTTTCCAAAATCAATTAAAGTGAGCTAAGTAACTAAGAGCCCATGGATAACCAGGGATGTAAAGGGTGCTAACACCTTCCCTTTATATAACCTACCCCCCGAACCCAAATCTTTTCAAAACGGTCTTTCCTGTTCTTTTATGTCCCTTCCTTATGGATAAAATAAAAGTCGGTGGCGACTCTTGCTATCCGCAACATGACTAAAAGTCAGTTCTCCCACCGTGTTACAGAACTGGCAACTCTGCTGGGGATTTAATAAAAGAGGGGTACCCTTAGGAATTAGATCACTTAAATTGTTTTCTTTGTTTGTTTTATATTACTTGTTGGGCTTTTTGTATGAAAGATCCTAACCCGGATCTAGTGTACCTTAGGTAAATGGCAATAGACCAAGGAAACTGTACGGCGTATACCGATATGGTTGATTTGGTGGCCATAGTTAATGTGACTTCTTGGTTGGTGCTTATGTTCCTTAAGCAAGTTGAGGATAATATGAGGCTGCCATATGTTGTCAATACACTAACTAACTTTTAGAACCCTAGTCATCCCATCTTGGCCTTAAGAAACTAGTGAGATAGCCGGCTTTGGTGAAGACTGAAGTTGGTTGATACTCGATACTACGCTCATTGAGATCCTAAACTTGGAGGGTTTTGGTTGGCAAGTAAGTTGCCTACTGAATAACCACCCTTGTGAAGGATCAATGATATTGAGATCCCTTAGAACCTGGTTACTTTATAGGACAGGATGAACCATCTAAACTTCAGGGGAGGGTACTTACCTTTAAACCTCATACAAGCCTTCAAACTTAGGGCTATTGTGTGACTTGTTTATGTGTGCCACATGTTTGTGATTGAGCATAACATCATAACATCATCATGCATCATAAGCATAGAATTTTCACTAACCCTTTCAAGGACCAAAGGATTTATCTTTGTTCTTTGTTGCAGGTCATGGCTTCTGCTCGTAGGATACTATCCGGATCAACTTTGTAGGAATACCTCCTAAGCTTAAGGAATTGGTCTCTCAAGTGTCTGAAAAATCCCAATTCATCAAGAGGCATGGACACCTATTGGATTTAGTCACTTCAGGGTTCAATGAAGACATGATGAGTGTTCTGTTTTAGTTCTTTGATCCTAAACATCATTGCTTCACATTCCCCGACTATCAGCTGGTTCCCACAATGGAGGAGTTCTCCAAACTATTGGGTATACCTATCCTTAATCAGAGACCCTTCACAGGCTTAGAAAAAGAGCCTAAACCTGAGGTTATTGCTGTAGCCCTACATTTGATGAAATCATACATTGTTATAGAGACAAGAAGTGGAGTTAAGGGTATCCTTGCTAAGGTATTGATGGATAAAGCTCAAGTGTTCCTGAAGGCTATGAGTTATGATGCTTTTGATGAGATCTTAGCCCTATTAATCTATGGCTTAGTGTTGTTCCCTAATCCAGACCAGTTCATAGACATGCACGCCATCAACATATTTCTGACTCATAATCCAGTGCCTACAATACTTGGAGACATCTTACATTATCTCTATACATGTACTACGAAGGCACAAGGAACTCTGATGTGCTGCATACCTCTATTGTCTAGGTGGTTTATTTCTCACCTTCCTCGATCAGTGATGAAGAATGAACAATGGTTCAGGTGGTCTAAGAGGATTATGTCACTTTCCCATTCAGATATTCATTGGTGCTCTCGATCTATGGAGAATGTTACTATCATTGACCGTTGTGGGGAGTTCCCTAATGTGCCACTCCTTGGCATAAGAGGGGACATTACTTACAATCCTTCTTTATCTCTATGTCAGTTTGGTTATGCTCGGAGTGATGGTCCTCATGACATGCTTATTCAGGGTGTTGTGTTCGACTACGACAACGATCTTCAAGGTTACCGTCAAAGATTCATACGAGCTTGGGGTAAGGTGAACAAGGTTGATAGTAAGACTTTGGAACCAAAGTAATCCATTCCTATGGAACCTTACCTTGGATGGGTACGATATCGTGCGCAGACTCTTATGATGCCATATCCTGCTATCCTGCCAGTTACCATGGAGCCTGTTGCTGAAGGAGATACTCCTTATACCATCCTTCATCCAAACATGCCCATTGACATGGAGGAATTGCAGAGGTCCTGGATCCAGTTGAAGGAGCAAAGGGATACTTTTGAGACTCATTTCAAAGCTAGCAAGAAAGAATTATGGAGCTGACAAGACAACTTCACGAGGAGCGGAATCTCAACACATACCTCCATACAAAGAGGAAAAGTCCATGGGAGATCTAAAACCCCATTTTTGTTTTTATTTCCCTTCATTGTAAGCCCAAGAGGCAAATGAGTTTAATGCTTACTAATAAAAAAATTCATTTTTGTTTGATTAAACAAATTTAAATCCTGTGGTCCTTGAAAACATTGCATATGCATCTACATACCATATCATTGCATGACAGGTTTTCACAACAGGTTTCTCATCTTCTCGCTGTTTATTTCAGCAGAAATGGCTCTCGAACAATATATCAAAGATCTTCAAGCTCAGAATGCTCAGTTTCAAGAAGTGATCATGAATTTTTCCAAGGGGCAAGAAGATTTAAATGCACTCCTCTCTAAGGACATGAAGAAGAAGAATCCTGAAGATAACGAGGATGATCAGTTGAAACAATTGCAAGCTGAGATGGCAGAGATAAGGATCCAGACAATTGGCCAAATGGTTGTTATCCAAAGTTTAGCTCAGGGGCAAGAAGAGATGAGAACCTTTGTCCACAAACTTCAAAGTAACAGAGATGGGGATCTAATCATCAGTCAACCTCCGTTGAAACAAGCTGACTTGGTTGAAAGGAAGATAATGATAAAAGAAGGAAAGAGACAGGCTACTACTAATCATCCTTTAATGGAAGAAAGAAGGCCTTGTAAGGTTAATCCACTTCGATACAAGGAATGTAGAAGACAGTTCATCCGGTTTAGCACACCAATGTCACAAGTTTTGCAATGCCTGTTGGAGATGAAGTTGATTTCCTTGGAAAATTCTCCTAAAAATCCTAATACCTCTTCTCCTCGCTATAATCCCAAGGCAAGGTGTATGTATCACTCAAACTGTCCTGGACATGACACTAATAACTGTTGGGCATTGAAGAATGAGATTCAAGACCTGATTGACGAAGGAATACTCGAGGTTACGCCAGAAGGCCAGGTTGAGTTCTTCTATTGTCCATCAAGCATCAAAGTTTCCAGATAACTGGAGTGACGAGTTTAGAGGAAGAGGCTTTGAGAACATTTGAATTTTCATTTGTAATTTCTTTTGTTTGTTTAAACACTTACTATTATGTCAAACTTTTTTTTTCATTAATGCATTGCATATGTTTGTCTTGAATTAATCCATTCGTTTCACTATATTTAAAACTATGCTTCTTATTTCTATCTTGTGATATTTAACTCCTGATAAAGCTATAAGCCTGTAGAGGGAGGATGACGAAAACAATACCATAATCTTATGCAGTATGCTTTCGAACAGACTATGTTGACGATGTACAGGCGTTGCTTCAATTCTTAAACCGTGGAGATATAAGGAAGTTAATCACTAGTCAACCCTTTTGAGCCTATGAAGTAGGAGTTTTTATTATCACACAAATTAAAACCTTTCATCATAACCTGGGGCATGGTAGTTTTTCGGTTAACTCAATTATGCCAGTTGTCTTTCTTGTACACAACTAATGAGGGTTCCCGGAAACCATTATGTCTGACAGTCAATATCCAGCAAAAGAAAATTTCACTAAGTCATAACCTATGAAGGAGACTTAGTAAACATTGAGATATCCCGCTGACTGTAACCTTGAAATAAATAGTTCAGGTAAAAAGAAAGGATAGCAAAATCAAGAAAAAAAGAGGGCACTACAAATCCTCAACAAAAAATAAAAAAGAGATGACTTTTAAAATAAAGTTATGGTTTCTGAATCATCTCAAATATCAGTGTTACAATTCCAAATACTTTTGGAGCCTCAATGCATAAGTTAACCGAACATAGGATTGAAGAACATCATGAAGATTGGGTTGGCTGCAAATAAATTTGAGCCTTTATCCTTTGTTTCTTAAACCGTGAACCAGGCCGCGTTATAACCCTTTAAAAGTCCTAATTGAAGCATGGTTAGTTTGAAAGCGTACTGCTACAAAAAGGTATCCCGACTCCTTCAGGGCTTATTATAAATCTCGAGTTAATATCACAGTTTTTACAAACATTGTTTTACTAAAATAATTATTTTTCAAAAAAAATTTCAAGACATATATAAGCATTGCATTTTGAATATCATTGTTCGCATATAACTAAGCGTTTGACAACAAAGAAGTTTACATGATGAATATTCAATAAACCAGAGTCCTTATGACAAACAAAAGTTGCTTCCTAGATCAAAGCCAATGTATACAAAGGGGCATAGCCACCACCTTCCACTTAAGGGGGCATGCCGTGTTACTGAGACAGTCAAGTCAAGATTCAACAATGCTTAATAGTCAGGGGACAAATCTCCCCATATGAAGTACCAAAAGTAACATTACTGAGTTCAAGATGCCGGGGGCATATTATTGTGGGGCATTTTAGTTGTTCCTCTTGTGGTAGTTTTTTCAAAACACTGTTGTTCTTGGACAAGTCATCCTCAGTTAGGGGCAACGCTCTATTTTCAAGCATAATTGGATCAAATTTACTGGCAAGCCCTTTAATTGTTGACCAAGGCGTACACGATCCACTACAGTCTGAAGATATATTCTTCTCATTACATTGTTTTGGTATTGAGTTCAAGCAGAAACCATTGTGGAAATTAATCAGATGGTATCAGTATCATGTCTTCAGATTCAGTCATGAAAATTTCCAGAAGATCACTCGGGGAAGTCGAGAATCTCAGAAGTCCTAAAACCATTTGTTACTTTGAATGAGGATCAACTTTCAAAATTGATACAACTCAATCTCCGAATTCAGGTTTACTTTTCCCCTTTCACTCAGGCGAAAATGTTCGTTGATTATGATGGAATGTGTACATGCTTTTGAATATGATTGATGTTTACCAGAAATACATAAAATGCAGTAATAATATTTACTAAGGATGAACGAGGGAAGGAATCCAACGAATCTTCGCCATTTCATCCCCACAAAGTAAACTTTAAGGATATTCTACTCAAATACTCCAGGTAGCTTCATATACTACGAGAGCTTCAAAGAATTGACACTTGTCTGGATAAGTCATTCAGGGAATGTCCATCTCTTTTATCCTCAATCAGGGTATTCAGGAATCTAATTCTTCAATAAAAAGCACGACGAACAAAGACAGGAGGTTCTAAGTACGATATTCTTAAACAAGATGGGAACGAAGTCCTCATATTCCTCAGTAACGAACCAGGATTTATTTTCCCCAGCCAGCAGTTGTTATACGAATCTACCTAGGAGCTTCAAGCTACATAACTCATACATACATCATCTACACCATATCACAGCATACGCATCCATAATCCATATGACATTCTTATTTGAGAGCATCATGCCATACATGCATACATTAAATAATCTTGCATAAACTAACCTTTTCTTTTCAGGATAGTTGTAGGCAGATAAACACTATTAATTTCGTGAAACAGTTCAGAGATGATCTATACGAAGATCGGATACTGATATCTAATTCAGAGATAATCGCTACGAAGATTCATTTCTTATAATCAATACAAATTATCCTATGGATGGAACATAAATGGTCTACACGAAGACCTAGTGCTTAGTCCATGATATTACCAGAAACAATTCGGGAGTAATCGCCACGAAGATTTAATCCTGATGTTCAAGTTGTCCTTGGAAGGGTACGTAAATGATCTATACGAAGATCTAGTGCTTAATCCGGGATATTTCCAGAAGAGATAATCGTTACGAAGATTTATTTCTTATGGTCAATTATCTTTGGGATGGTGTGTAAATGATCTACACGAAGATCTAGCACTTAGTCCAAGAGATTTTTCAAAAGAAGTTCAGAGATAATCGCCACGAAGATTTAATCCCGATGTTCAAGTTGTCCTTGGAAGGGTACATAAATGGTCAATACGAAGATCTAGTGCTTAATCCGGGATATTTCCAGAAGAGATAATTGTTACGAAGATTTATTTCTGATGGTAAATTATCTTTGGGATGGTGTGTAAATGATCTACACGAAGATCTAGCACTTAGTCCAAGAGATTTTTCAGAAGAAGTTCAGAGATAATCATTACGAAGATTTATTTCTGATGGTCAATTATCTTTGGGATGGTGTGTAAATGATCTACACGAAGATCTATCACTTAGTCCAAGAGATTTTTCAGAAGAAGTTCAGAGATGATCGCCACGAATATTTAATCCTGATATTCTTTTTGTCCTTGGGATGGTACGTAAATGGTCTATACGAAGACCTAGTGCTTAATCCGGGATATTTCCAGAAGAGATAATTGTTACGAAGATTTATTTCTGATGGTCAATTATCTTAGGTATGGTGTGTAAATGATCTACACGAAGATCTAGCACTTAGTCCAAGAGATTTTTCAGAAGAAGTTCAGGAATAATCGCCACGAAGATTTAATCCTTATATTCTTTTTGTCCTTGGGATGGTATGTAAATGGTCTATATGAAGATCTAGTGCTTAATCCGGGATATTTCCAGAAGAGATAATCGTTACGAAGATTTATTTCTTATGGTCAATTCAACAGATGATCTTTGGGATGGTACATAAATGATCGATACGAAGATCTTGTACTTAGCCCAAGATATCACCAAAAGCAACTCAGAAATGATCGCCACGAAGATTTGATTCTGATGCTTAAGTTAAAGTATGTTCCTAAAGATGATTCAGAGACGATCTATACGAAGATCTAAGTACTGACACTTAATGAAGGATATTCTTTTTCCCCAGAGATAATGCAGAGACGATCTATACGAAGATCTAGTGCTGGCTTTCAACTCAAACCATGTTACATGAATGATTCAGAGACGGCCTATACGAAGACCTAGTATTGATATCCAGTGACAACCTTTAGATACTATCACCTTCTGATATTATGCATGGCATCTATAAGCCCATCTCCAGTTCCTCTAAGTGGAATCTTCAAGCCCACTCAAGCAGATACAACCAATCAACAGTGTTACTTTGCGCACCGTTGAGTGCAAATTTTTGGGCTTTTGTGTTCAATCCCCTTCAACCTTCCAAGTCACGAATGGCACACAGGCCAATCTAACTCCTCAGGTTTCAGAAAATTGAACAGGGGCAGCTGTTGCACCCTAAAATTTGCCCTCCCCTAGTCAAGGAAATGTGTCCTAAGGATCCTATCAAGGTTCACAAGGTATCCTAAGAGGTTCACAAGGTTCACAATTAGTCAGAAAATTTGGAAATTCCCTCAAACAAAGCCTCCTCCCTAGCAATGCACCCTAAACTAGAGTTTTGAAATTCATCAGGCTAAATGGACTTTCAAGGCTTAAAGTGAGCTTCATAACATCACACATGTCTTCAAGAATCCCTATGTCAACTTTCAAGGCTTTCCCAAAAAGTTTGCTCAGTCAGATGATCAGATATGCAAAAATCAGTCAAAGTGGTTAAAAAGTCAAACTGAGGTCAACTGTGGTCAAACCAAAGTCAAATTCATGATTTTTTCCAACATCAAGTTTATGAAGTAAAATTCATCATTTTATCAAGGGTTAATCATGATTCATCAAGGAGATTTCAGATCATCAAGAATCAGGAGTTTCTAAATTAGGGTTTTCATAGGAAAAGTCAACTGAACTTTGACCAGCCATAACTTTCACATGCTTCATCAAAAATTTCCCATCCAAAGCTCATTTTGAAGGAAATTGAATTATATACAACTTTGTGTGTCACAAGCCAAGCCTAAAAATGCTTCATTTGAAAGGTATGAGCCAAAACATTACAGGTCATTTCAAAAGTCAATAAAAAGTCAACATCTTCCAAAGGGCATAACTTGAAAATGGTAAAGGATATGGACATGAGACCAAAGGGGTTTGTTAGAGGACTCTCTAAGATTTCTAAAAGTCCAAGAACACCTTCATAGCCTTAAAATTAAGGAAGATGTGCCTTATTAAAGTTGGGAAATTTTTGAGGAGTGTATGAAGCAAATGAGGTCTCAAATCCAAATATTTCCAAATGGGCCCACCAAATTCCAACCCAAACTCAAAGATGACATCATGCACGACCCAATTCAACCAATTTCTGATTTTTATATTTTTATTATTATTTATTTGGATTTTATTCATTAAAATTCATTTTAAATCAAAATAAAATATGAAAATAAAATTATTTGATTTGATTCTTCTTCTAGAAGCTCTTAAATGACATTCAAGGTGATTGGTGTAAACACCCCAAATTTGCCCTCACCCATTAACACCATGGCTTGTGATCATTTCATATGCATAAACTCAATCATAGCATCTCATACCACATTTTTTGATTCACTGCATAGATTCAAAGTCATCTGCATCTAGGGTTTGTGATCTGAACAATCCAAGAGCCTCTTGAGCCACTCCAAAGGTCACCAATCACTTCAAAGGGGTCCATGTGTGTTCAAGCATCATATTATACCCTCTCAAAGTCAAGAATGTCAAAGAATCACAAGAACTGAGAATGGTATGGAAGCAGAACCAGGCTTGACTGCACAGATGACCTGAAATTAGGGTTTTGGTTTCAAAGGCCATAACTCCAATTTTTTTGGTCATTCTTGTTTCTATTGGTCTCTATATGGTATAGGGAGTATGCATATCAATTTTCATGAAGAAATTCCATGGGGAAGTCATCTTATCAAGAGTTGACTTTTCAAGCAAGTCAGTGCAAAATCAGGGCATCTGAGGCCCCCAATGACCCAACCAAAGGGCATTATTCATCATTTTGATTGTATGTGATCTCTATTTGATCATGGAAGATGTTGGAAGTTCACAAAATTCAAGAATTTCAAGTTTTTGCAAAGTTGACTTTTTTGGGCAAGTTTGACTTTTAATGAAATTGCCATTTTAGGCAACTTTTTCAACCTTTACTTTTTGATTCAAGAAAGCTTCAAATGAAAAAACTTTGGTCATGAAAGTTGTAGAATGGATCATTCCCTTTTCAAAAAGTACAAGAACATGACCTAATTCATTTTGGATCAAAAGTTATGGCTTGTCAAAGTTGGCAAAAATCACTAAATTTCAAGTCATGCACCAAAGAGGCAAAGTTGCAAATTCACTTCTCAAGGCTAATTTAGTCATCAAATGCACTTCAAAACTTCACCACATGATCATACAAGTCCTAAAAGTCAGATTGCACCCAAAGAATCACATGTTTTATGACTTATGGATCAAGATATTTCATAAAGAACCAAAGGCAAGGCAAGTTGCAAAACTCATCATAGCTTCTCATCCACTTGCTGGCTAGCTTGCTGATCAATCCTAGGCCTTTCCTCACATCATGTTGCGCAGGACATGCCTTTTGTACTTAGCTAGCAAGTAGCCCATGCCCTTCTTACACAACTTTGACATTTTGGCAAAAGCACACATACCAATCAATAAAGCACACATCATGTCATCTGACCAATGGCAATTGTTTATACTAATCAAATGCAAGCCAAACATAACAAGAAGCAAGCCTGAAACACACCACAACTCAGCATTCTCATTTTCACCTCATCTTGCAAGAGCTTTCGAAAATCATCACACATGCCACAAACATACAAACCAACTTCACAAACCATCTCAACACACTTCCCTGATCACAAACCACCCCTTACCATAGCCTGAAACTCAAAGAATCAAAAACACGATCATCACCTGACCTTGAACAGAACTCAAGCAAACTCTCAAACCAGCCATTGCAAACTTCAAACAAACATTGCAAGCTTCTTGGGAGGATCATTGGAGTGGATTTGAGCCAAAGAAACAACCAGAAAGCTCTTGAATCAAAAGCTTCAGTTCAGGTAGTCAACTCAAAACTTTTTTCCAGAAATGTGTTTTTAAGTTCTTAATAGCTTCTATGCATTCCCCTGATCATGAATATGTGCTTACTTTTGAAAATAGTTGAGAAACCAGGATGTATGCATTGTCTGAAACTTTTGCCCTAAAAAATGTTTGATTCGATTCTCTCTGATTTTGAATGATAAATGTTGTTTGATTGAGGGGTTTGTTTCGTTTTTGAGTGGGGATGATTTCTGTTTAGTTAGATTTTGTTTTGGATGCGTGTAGAGAGAGTTTGAGAATTGGGATGGCCGGAGAAGACGACCGAAACAGTGTTCCGGTCGCCTGAAAGTCATTAGGGCATAATTAATTAGGGCTAATCACAATTATGAGAGTTTGAATGTCAGCCGTTGGATATGGCGCCAGGTCAAACGCGCGCGCAGCCAGTTCAAACTTGGGCCTTTGGATCTGATTACTTTCCCATTTTTCAATTTATTTCATTTTTATTTTTTCATTTAAATGCATTTGTTTTCTCATTTTATTTAAAATAGCAAAACCATTTTTAAAATTCTGAAAAAAATTGTACAAACTTTTATTTAATTTCAGAAACCAAAAACATTTTTATTTTTATTTTTTGCATTAAAAAATATTTTTAAATCATTTAAAAGTTTATTTTTAATTAATTAATGAGAATTAATTAATTAAAAATACTTTTAGGTATTTAAAAATCACCAAAAAATTCATGAAACTTTCATAATCATTTAGAAACATTGTCCAACCCTCAAACCAAATTTCTTTTTTGATCTTGATGTCTTTTGATAATTTTTCATGGAATTAAAATCATTTCAAGGCATTATTTTGATCCAAACTTCAAAAAATCATTTCTGCCTAACCATTGAGTGTTGGACTTTGATTCTTTTTGCATTGCATTTTGTTTAGCATGTAGTTTGTGAGATTAAATTGGCATGATTTGATCTTTCATTTTCAATTTGTTTGACATTTTTCTTGTTAAGGTACCCTAAAACCCTAGGGAACTTAGGAAATTCATAACTTACATTAGGTCAAGAGTTAGAACCCCTCCTTTGGGCAGTGAGTTTGTATAGGATTAGGGTTACTTTGAGAGCATTTTCAATTTTTTATCTTGATGTTTGCCTCTGATTTTGGTTTTTGTTTGATGCATTGATCATAAACCCTAATTTGGGCTTCCTTTTGCATCCATCTTGTGTTTGCATTCATACCTTGACTTGCCATAGCATTTTGTGCACCCATTTGATTCATTAGACATCTTAAGACATATTGAAAGTATGTTTGATCATTGCTTCATGTATTTGCCATGTTGTATGTCATGTGCATTTCATAACTTTTCATGTGTGTTCATGGTTCTAAACTTGCTCCATTTGCATCCATTAGTTCATGTGATCATCCCCATGCCTTGTTTCATGTTCACATCATCCCATAGCATCATTAACATCACATATATGCTTCTGGTTGTGACTTGCATCATGCCCTTTCATTCCATTTTGCATTGCATTGCATCTTTCTCACTAACTTTTCAGGTGGTAAGCAACTTTGAGAAGTGAATTTGCCTTCGCTTCTCAACACTTCTTTTCATCTCTCTTATGCATCATTGCTGCATTTTACTTTGTGTTTGAGATTGAGCTTGCTCATTCTTATTCTTCTTACTTTCTTCCTTCAAGTGACTTGACTTCTTAAATGAAGCAAGTTACTTTGCTTCTCCTGATCCTTTCATCTGCTTCCTGGTGGTTCCATTGAAGATTTCTCTTGTTAACCTCACATACCTTAGGAACAACCAAGCATGACAATGATTAGGGTTTTGATTAGTCCCCCACTTAGTTTTTTTTACCTTTGTGTCTCATTGAGTCTTCTTTTCTCATCTCATAATCAGGGACTAAACCCTAAAGGCTTTAAGGCTTTGTGATTAAGCTTATGCCTGCATCCTTCTACTAGGATGGAGTGTATAACTTTAATCCTAAGTGTTAAACCCTTAATGTGTTTAAACCTCTTAATCAATTCATTTAATAATCATCAAGACATCACACTTGTAACTTGGGCCTTGCATTAGGGTTCTAATTCTTCCTTAATTGGTTAAGAAGGACTAACCCTAGTGTTAATGGACAAGTCCCCCTCAAGTTGTCTTACAAACCCTAAAAATCACTTCATCATCTTATCATTAACTAAAATCCATCTAATAAAGGCTTTGTTTTGTCATGAGGTTAATCCCTAATCATGGATTAAGTTGAGGAGCTTTCCTCAGCTTAAACATTCTCATCTATTATCCTTCTATTAGGATGGTGTAATGGGTCTGTTTAATCCCTGATTATGGCTTAAACTCATTACTTAACACTAAACAAAAACCACAAAAACATCTAAATAATCACAAGTAGGTTAATGATCTTAATCCTACGTCAAAGGTGATTAAGTGTGAGAAGCTGACTTCACACTTAAGGTATTCTCATTACCCCTAATCAGAGGGAAGATGTGATGAGCTTACTAACCCATTGGTGCAGGCTTAAGCTCATTAACTTATGACAAACTTCAAAAGCAATAAAAGACTGAAAACTCAAAAACAAACAATAATCGTCTCCTTCGGGATTCTCTTCTCATCTCATTCACTCATAAACGAGAACTTGCTTCTTCCGTCTAATGCAAGACAGTTTGCATCTGTGCCAGACAGATCATACACTTGAGCATAGACTAGCAAGCAGTTCACAAGTCAATTCATCTTTCAGTCTCTTTGGGTCGAACTACGGTGTTCTGACTTCCTCATTGCACGAGAGGATACGTAGGCATAACTTAACAGTTATCGAACAAAAGTCTCTGTATATTCCCCCTCTTTTCAGCTTTATTCTTTTAGCCTCATATTCTTGAGCATTTCATTCTTGTTCCTACACTGACACATCATTTATACACTTCACACTTCCTTTACACTGACACCTGTACATTTTGTTTTCTAGCCCTTTTACACACAAATTGCACTGACACTACCCCTTTAAAACACAAATCTTTTAAGCGTGGATCCCGTCGAGTACGGCGGACAATCTGGGTGCTAATACCTTCCCAGGTTGTAACCAACCCCCTTTCTCAGTCTCTCTGGTTCGCAACCGTCTTATCCATATCTTTCTAGGTTTATGCAGCATTACCTTTCCTCCGGGATAAAAATGCCTAGCTGGCGACTCTTTTCATTCCCTGTGAGTTCACTCATGTGTGTTCTCGCATCCTCCTTTCGCCGACCGTTCACGTCTGTACCCCTTTTGACCCGGTGTCATTTGGTGGGAGCGACAGCTTGGCGACTCTGCTGGGGACCCTTATACTGCAACCAGGGCTTCTGGTTCTTTTTGTGGGTTCCTCCTAGCACTTGTTTGATTTGTGTTTACAGGGGTGTTATGTGCTAATTGTGTTTGTATTTGTATTTATTTTGTTTATTGCTTTATGTACAGTTTGTTTACTGCTTTCTTTATAGCTTTACATATATCATACTGTCATACTGTGCTGGCTGGATCTGTTTTGTTGCTTTGGTGGGTGGGTGTTCCATTGAGAGTTGAGGTCCTATACCTGGGACCTGAGTGACACCTAGGCTAGAGTGGTTCATATTCTTTCCCATTCCATTTCGGTCTGGTGCGGGAATATGAAACACAGTTCAGATATGGGTTTCTTCTTGAGAACTTTGTGCTGCAGATTTCCTGTAGGACTAGGGCTATCTGGGAAGCCTGCTAAGTCTGGATGACCTTTAGTATTGACCTTCAGAAACTGAGGTGAATTAGAGGAGGATCTTTTATGGTTATTGTAAACACTGTACCTCCGGGTTAGAAGTGTTTACACTTCTCATAACTGATCCAAGTCTAAGGATCCTTGTTTTAGAACACCACCTGTGAGGGGGTTGGGCTGTTTACAGGTTTGCAGGTACCCTTGACCTCAGCATACCCTGTTACTTTGTTTTGATTAAGAGTACTCCATGTTGGACAGTTTTTGTGATTTTTAACCCTGGACATGTGACTCTTTATTTGAGTCCCCCACCTTGGTTACTGGACTTATGAACCTCCATCTGGATTTCTTGAACATACCTGGACTTATATCAGAGCACTTGATCAGATCCAGCTCAGTCACAAACCCTTGCATATCATTTGCATACATCATCATTGCATCATTTTAACATTTGCTTATTTGTTTTTCAGGGTATCCATATTTTATTTTGGCTTGGTTTTGACCCCATCATCAGCATAGACCTATCTTCATCAGTATCACCTTCAGCTATCAGCTACCTGCTTCAGTCACCAGCATCTGCCTGTCAGTGGCCCATCTTCAGTGCTTTTCTCCATCATCAGCATCTGTCTCAGCTCTCCTTCAGCAACATGGCACCTAAGAAGAGTAACATCTCTTATCATTTCTTTCAGCCTGAGCTAGCTGACATCAGGAAGATTCAGACCCTGATTACTCCAGACCATATACCACTATTCAGAGAACACTATGGAGGCATACTTGATGTGGTTATGGATTTGGACCCTTCACAGAGGAGCCTGATGCATACTTGCCTGCAGTTCTATGATCCCCCTCTGAGGTGTTTCACTTTTCAAGACTTTCAGCTGGGGCCTTTATTAGAGGAGTATTCATCATTGGTTGGTATACCTATCAGGGGTGGAGTCCCCTTCAACCCAGAGATGGCTTTTCCCAGTAATGAAGAGATAGCAAAGGCATTACATCTGGAACCAGTTCTGATTGGGCAGAATTTGACTACCAAGGCTGGAATCTCTGGTCTACATTTGGATTTCTTGACCTCTCAGGCTATTCTGAAGGCCTCCTTGGGGGAGTGGAAGGCAGTCTGTGCATTATTGTCCCTTAGCATATATGGGGTTATTTTATTTGCAGATGAGCCTAAGTTTGTTAGCAAGAATGCAATCCATCTTTTCATCCTGAGGAACCCAGTGCCCACCTTACTGGGAGATTTCTACTACTCTGTTCACCAAAGGAATGAAAAGCAAAGAGGAAGATTGGTGAGGTGCTGTGCTCCCCTGTTCCATACCTGGTTGCTCAAGCACTTGCCCAAGACAGATGCATTTTTGAATCCTCATCAGCAGAGGAATTAGGCCAGAAGACTCACTGCTTTAACTTCAGCTGATATCAGGTGGTGCACTCAAAGCACAAAAGGCAGAGACATTATTACCAGTTGTGGGCAGTTTCCCAATGTACCCCTGATAGGAGTAAAGGGTTGCATCAACTACAACCCTCTGCTATTCAAAAGACAATTGGGCTATGCATTGGTCCACCCTCCTAAAGCGCAAGACTTGGCTGAGACTCTTTACTGTGAAATTAAGCCTAATCTGGCTATTGTCAGGCAAGCATCCTGGGCTTGGGACAATGTCCAGACTAAAGGGGTAACCATTCTGGGAAGATGCAACAATGTAGCCTCAGCACAGTACTATGAGTGGTCCCATGCCAGGGCTCAATTTTCTGGGATGCCCTTCACCATGGAAGATATACCTGGACCATCCTCTGCACCACCTCCTGCCACTGTCAGCTTAGAGGAGTTTGAGAATTTGAAAGAGAGGAATGAGAAGCTGACTCAGGCTCTACAGAAGACCCTCTGGGAGAGAGTGATGGGCGCTTGGACATTGAAAGGCTAGAAAAGCTAAGGGTGGATCATCTGGCCAGGATTGAAAAGTCAGAGGATTACATCAAGAAGTCTAGGGCTGCGGAACATATTTTGAAGAATGCCTGCAAGGAAGCTCAGTTCCAGAAGGCCAGGACTGATTTGTATCTGAAAGAGAGTCAAGCCAGGTGGGTCAGGATCACCGAAGCTCGTACTCTGGAAGATAAGAGGACTCAGGACAAGATTGAGCAGTTGGAGGCTAGTGCAAAGGAGCAACAGGAAGCCCTGCTAGCAGCCCAGAGAGAGATCTCAGAGTTGAAGATTAGAGCTGGTTTGAAGAGGTCAAAGGACCAGAGTCAACACAAGAAGCTAACTGCATCTGTTACTACCAGGAATCTCCTTATCAGGAATCTCACAGAGCGTCCAGCTGATCCTGTGACTGAAGCACTTCTCAAGGAAGTTCAGGAGGACGAGTTTGGCCTTGGTGTCTGACTTTTGCTTGTTGTTGTTTTCATTTCATGTACTTTTATTTCTTATGTTGTATTTTTGACCCCTCAGAGGGCACGATTTGTAAGAAACAAACTATGTATCATTTACTTTTTGGTAATATATGTATTAGTTTGTTCTATCTGAGTTTCTTTCAAGCAACATCACAGCATCCTCAAGGGTCTGGAAAGGTCAAAACCAAGTGCCAAGTCGGATATCTTGGAAGCAAATAAGCATACTGAATTACATGCTAACCTTTGTTTGTTTTGTAGGTTTGTTTTGTTTTTGTTACTAACTCTGTTGTGACTTCAGGAACTATTGCTCGACGTCGGGTGTTCCCACTCAACCGTCCACACAGATATCCAACCCGCAACAACCTTCCGGGTATACAGATGGACCAGGTACAACAGGACCTTACAGAGGTCAGGAACCAAATGGCCAATGAGAGATTGGAAATGAGGAATCATATGACACAATTTATGGAGGTGATGAATGGATTGGAACAGAGCCAAGAGAGATTGAGGGCTTTAGTAGAGAGGCAGACTCAGGAAGATCCCCATCTAGGGACTGGTGGGACAAACAACAATGAGAGGGTTCAGCCTCATATCAACCCACCTGTATTTGGACCCCACCTTCACCCAGAAATCAACATCCCTGCTAATGTTCAAGGGAATGCTACCACAGGCAGAGTGCTGCAGGAAGACCCCCAGGAAGATCAGTTCACAGTGATGGGAGCTGGGGAAGAAGCCTATGACAGAAGGCTAGATGAAATTGCTGAAAAATTAAGGTCCTTGGAGTCTCAAAACTCCTTGGGTTTTGATGTTATGGACATGGACTTGGTGGATGGGGTCAGGATTCCCCACAAATTCAAACCACCGTGCTTTGATAAGTACAACGGGACTTCCTGCCCACGGACCCACTTGCAATCCTTTTTGGGAAGGCTGAAGGCATATACCATGGATGAGAAGCTATGGATGTTTTATTTCGAGGATAGCTTGACAGGAGCTTCAAGGGAATGGTACTCCCATTTGACTAGAGCAACCATCAGGTGCTGGAAGGACCTGGCTGAGGCCTTTATCAGACAATACCAGTACAATTTGGATATGGCACCCAATAGGACCCTCCTGATGGGAATGTCACAGTCATCCAGGGAAAGCTTCCGGGAGTACGCCCAAAGGTGGAGACAGCTTACTGCTGCTGTCCAGCCACCCATGTTAGAGAGGGAGATGGCTGATATGTTTATGAACACCCTCCAAGGAACATACATTGATAGGCTAGCTGCCTTTTCTTCTACTAGCTTTGCAGATGTCGTCATAGCTGGAGAAAGAATTGAGAGCCTATTAAAAATGGGCAAGATTTCTGACAATGGTGCCAGCTCATCCAGCAACACAAGGAAGCCTTTTGTGGGCCCAAGAAGAACTGGTGAGACCAATGATATCCATGCCAACAGGGGCAGACCCCAATATGTTCATAGGTCTGTGGCAGCAATCACCATTCCCGCTCCAATTCATCCACAACCAGCTTATCAACCACAGCAACAAACTCAGTATCCTCCTCAGAGAAACTACAATAACACCAGCAACAACAATCAGCAAAGACCGTTCCAACAGAGACCTTCTCAAGCCAATAGGGTAATTGATCCGACCCCTATGCCCTATGCCACATTATTGCCACAACTCCTAAAACTCAACCTGGTTGAGCTAAAGATGTTGGCACCTCTAGATCCTGCCAGTCTGCCTAGAAATTATGACGCCAGTGCCAGATGTGCTTTTCACTCAAATGCACCTGGCCATAGTACAGAGAAGTGCAGAGCTCTGCACATGAAGGTACAAGACTTGGTAGACTCTAAGGCTCTAAATTTTGCACCACCACCAAATGTTAACAAGAACCCTATGCCACACCACGGAGGCCCCAGAATCAATGCTATTGAGGAAGACAAGCCGTCTTACTTGATAACCAGTGTGGGTCAGATTCGGACACCCTTGGTAGAGATTAAAGCTCAACTCCTTGAATGTCAAATGTTCCCGAGATGTGAGCTAGGGTGTGCTTATTGCAACATTTCAGTGAATGGTTGTGATAACTTGAGAGGTGGCATAGATGGTCTCATCCAGAGTGGCCTGCTTCAAATCACAACATCAATACCTACCAATCCAGCAATCTCCTTAACAACAGTTCCCGAGTCTTCTACAACTGCAACAACCATTGTTCCAAACAACTCGTCAGTTTCATCAACAAATGCTTCATCTGTTACTTCAACGGACCAAATATCAGCAAACATCCCTTCTACAACTTCAGCACCCCTTCATTCAAAATCTCCTACAACAACAACACCCATCCATCCAACAATGTCTCCTACAACTTCAACAGCAAATGTTTCCACGGTTACGATTTATTATGATCCTGAAAATGATTCCGCCTACAACTCACAAAATGCCACTCCTATCAGAGCACCAGTCACAATATACTATGATCCACAGACTATCATGGTCCCTTCTGCAACTGCCATCAGTCCAGTCACTATTACAGTACCTGGACCGGTACCTTATGAAAGTAGTAATGCCATCCCCTGGCATTACGGCTCTGATCTATACTGCGAAGGACAGAAAATCACTCTCGAATCATCAACTTCTTTGCCACAAATAGACAATGTGGGAGGAGGCGGAGGCTTCACTCGAAGCGGACGTCTCTTTGCCCCACAAATTCAAAGACCCACTGCTGAAGCAGAAGCTGCTGCCAAGGCAAAAGGGAAGAGCATGGTGCAAGAAGAGCAAATTGTTAAAGAAGCTTTGAAAACCCCTTTTGATCAAGAGGTTGATGAATTCATGAGAATCATCAAGAAAAGTGATTACAAGATAGTGGACCAGCTTCACCAGACGCCTTCCAAGATCTCTATTCTATCGTTGCTTATGTGCTCCGAGGCTCATCGGAACGCACTACTAAAAGTCTTGCACGCAGCTTATGTGCCAGAAGAGATCACCGTCAATCAGTTGGAAGCCGTGGTTGGGAATGTCAATGCTAGTAATGGACTAGGATTTACCAACACTGATTTGACTACGGAAGGCCGCAATCATAACAAGGCTTTGCACATTACCATGGAGTGTAAAGGTGCAGTTCTTTCCCATGTACTGGTAGACACAGGGTCATCCCTCAATGTCTTACCTAAAAAAGCCCTTGTGAAGCTGGAGTATGAAGGATTGGCATTCCGTCCCAGCGACCTAGTAGTGAGAGCCTTTGACGGTTCTAAGAGATCAGTTCTGGGAGAAATTGAGTTGCCTATAACGATTGGCCCACAAACTTTCAAAACGACCTTCTACGTGATGGACATTCAGCCTGCCTACAGCTGTTTGTTGGGTAGACCATGGATTCATGCCGCTGGCGCAGTTACGTCTACCCTTCACCAGAAGTTAAAATTCGAGTGGGAGGGCCAAGTCGTTACTATTTGTGGAGAGGAAGATATTTTTATCAGCCATCTGGCTACCTACAAATACATTGAGATGGATGGGGAGATCCACGAAACTATGAGTCAAGGGTTCGAGGCCTTGAACATAAATGAAACATCTGTTGTACCTGGAACCTCAATGACATCTTATCAACAAGCCCGAAAGGTTGTTGAAGAAGGGACTTCCCAAGGCTGGGGCAAGTTGCTGCCCGTAGAGAAGAAGGAGGATAGATTTGGGTTGGGTTACAAACCAACTCAACAAGATCCAGCAGAGGCTGCTAAGGAGCCCAACTTTGTTAGTGGGGGGATGCTCACCCCTGATGCTGTCAACAATTTGGAAGACGAGGATGAAAGCGACCGCAACCTGGAGAGTTGGATACGTCCAAAGATCCCGGGGAGCAGTATCTCAAACTGGTCTTCCCAGGAAATTATAAGAGTTACTCCTGCAGAGTAATTATTATTTCCTGTATATTTTAAGCATGCATCAAGTCTTGCATCTTGCCCAAGATGACAAGACTCATTTTGTAATCGGGCCATCTGTAATTTTTGTGCAACAAGATTAATCAATGAAATATCAGACATCTTTTGCAAATGAGTCTTTTTCTTTTCCGCTCACTGTTTTTCCATTTTTCTTTTTGTACAAAAAATAAATGGCAATGTTTTCAAAATGTTAACTTTATTTCACTTTTCTAAATAAGATTAAAATCAATCACTAAAATGAACAAACTGAACCCTTGCAGAGAGTGCCTTCCAGACTGCACCGACAACAGCACGGCTATGACTTCGTATGACTTTGACAATCCAATCAATCAAGCTGATGAAGGGGTTGAAGAAGAGTATGAGCTTCCTGAAGAGCTGGCCAGGTTGTTGAGACAAGAGGAAAAGGTTATCACTCCTCATCAGGAGGAGGTCGAAACGATTAATCTTGGTACAGATGAAGATGTGAAAGAAGTTAAAATCGGGGCCTGCTTACAAGACTCAGTGAAGAGACGACTGATTGACCTGCTTCAAGAATATGTGGATGTGTTTGCTTGGTCTTATCAGGATATGCCAGGGTTGGACACCGATATTGTTATGCACAAGCTGCCTTTAAGAGAGGATTGCCCGCCGGTTAAACAGAAACTGCGTCGTACTTGCCCAGACATGGCAATGAAAATCAAAGAAGAGGTACAAAAGCAGTGGGACACCGGGTTCCTTGCTGTAACTAGCTATCCGCCGTGGGTTGCTAATATAGTACCTGTGCCTAAGAAAGACGGCAAAGTAAGAATGTGTGTTGACTACCGGGACCTGAACAGAGCCAGCCCGAAAGATGACTTCCCTTTACCTCACATTGATGTATTGGTTGATAATACGGCTCAGTTCTCGGTATTCTCCTTCATGGACGGATTTTCAGGATACAATCAGATCAAAATGTCACCTGAAGACATGGAGAAGACAACCTTCATCACACCCTGGGGCACGTTCTGTTACAAGGTGATGCCATTCGGACTGAAGAATGTTGGCGCAACATATCAACGGGCTATGGTGACATTATTCCACGATATGATCCATAAAGAAATCGAATGTTATGTGGATGACATGATTGCCAAGTCCCTCACTGAATAAGATCACCTGGTGAATCTGCTGAAGCTATTCAAGCGTATGAGGAAGTACCAACTGAAGTTGAATCCCAACAAATGCACATTCGGGGTACGATCTGGTAAGCTGCTGGGATTTATTGTAAGCGAAAAAGGGATTGAAGTTGACCCTGATAAAGTCAAAGCTATTCAAGAAATGTCTGCACCGAAGTCAGAAAAAGAAGTTCGAGGGTTCTTAGGTCGGTTGAACTACATTTCACGGTTCATATCTCACCTTACAGCAACCTGTGAACCCTTGTTCAAGCTGCTGAGAAAAGAACAAACGGTCAGGTGGAACGAAGACTGCCAAAAGGCTTTTGACAAGATCAAGGAGTACTTACAAGAGCCTCCAATCCTTATGCCTCCAGTTGAAGGAAGACCTCTAATCATGTACTTGACAGTATTAGAAGAGTCAATGGGGTGTGTGCTGGGCCAGCATGACGAGTCTGGTCGAAAAGAGTATGCAATATACTACCTAAGCAAAAAGTTTACCGACTGTGAACAACGTTATTCACTGCTCGAGAAAACTTGTTGTGCTTTAGCGTGGGCTGCTCGCCGACTGAGACAGTATATGTTGACCCACACTACCTTGTTGATCTCAAAGATGGATCCAGTCAAGTACATATTTGAGAAGCCAGCACTTACCGGACGGGTTGCAAGATGGCAAATGATCCTCACAGAATATGACATCCAGTACACATCTCAGAAAGCCATCAAGGGCAGTGTATTGTCTGAATATCTTGCTGAGCAACCTATTGATGATTACCAGCCTATGAGATTTGACTTCCCTGATGAAGACATCATGTTCATAAAAGCAAAAGATCATGAAGAGCCTGTTCATACTGAAGGGCCTGACCTGGAAGAAGAATGGACTATGATGTTTGACGGGGCTGTTAATATGAATGGTCGTGGTGTTGGTGCAGTACTCGTTACACCTAAGGGAGTTCACATGCCTTTCTCGGCAAAACTCACTTTCAACTGCACTAACAACGAAGCTGAATACGAAGCTTGCATTATGGGTCTTGAGGAAGCCATCAAACCAACGGCAAATGGTACACCCACCAAGATCATCTGATACCTTACAGGGATTATACAAGGAGGTTATTGACTTTCTTTATAGCGGTCAAGCTTGAGTATATCCCTCGGGACGAGAATCAGTTTGCAGATGCTCTGGCTACCATTTCATCCATGATCAAAGTGCAAGCTGCCAACTTTGTACCTTAAATTTCAGTGTCCAGACTTGACAGACCAGCATATGTGTTCGCAGCAGATGTTGTCAAGGATGATAAGCCTTGGTTCCATGACATTAAGTGTTTCTTGGAGGATCAAACATACCCACCTGGGGCATCTTCCAATGATAAGAAGACTTTGAGAAGGCTTGCTGGTAGTTTCTTTCTGAACACTGATGGTTCTCTGTACAAGAGAAACTTTGATATGGTACTCCTCAGATGCGTCGACAGGACAGAAGCAGATTTGTTAATGCGTGAAGTGCACGAAGGATCCTTTGGTACCCATGCTGGAGGGCATGCCATGGCTAAAAAGTTGCTAAGATCAGGTTATTACTGGATCACAATGGATGCCGACTGTTGTGCCTACGCCAAAAAATGCCATAAATGCCAGATTTATGCAGATAAGGTGCATGTGCCTCCCAATCCTTTGAATGTGATGTCTTCACCTTGGCCCTTTGCCATGTGGGGCATTGACATGATTGGAAAGATTGAGCCAACTGCTTCGAATGGCCATAGATTCATCCTGGTTGCCATTGACTATTTCACCAAGTGGGTCGAAGCAGCTTCTTATGCAAACGTTACAAGGCAAGTGGTAGCCAGATTTCTGAAGAGAGATATCATCTGTCGATACGGAGTTCCCGAGCGAATCATTACTGATAATGGTTCCAACTTGAACAACAAAATGATGGCAGAGCTATGCCGGGACTTCAAAATTCAACACCACAATTCTTCTCCTTACAGGCCAAAGATGAACGGTGCTGTTGAGGCAGCTAATAAGAATATCAAGAAGATTGTGCAGAAGATGGTAGTCACCTACAAAGACTGGCATGAAATGCTACCGTTTGCCTTGCATGGGTACCGCACGTCAATCAGAACATCCACTGGGGAAACTCCGTATCAACTTGTGTATGGTATGGAAGCAGTCCTACCTGTTGAAGTTGAATTACCCTCTCTACGGGTACTGATGGATGTTAAGTTAAACCAAACAGAGTGGGTCCGGTCCCGATACGAGCAACTGAGTCTGATTGAAGAGAAGAGGCTGGCTGCAATCTGTCATGGGCAGCTATATCAGAAGAGAATGAAGAGAGCCTTCGATCAGAAAGTCAGACACCGAGAGTATCAAGTAGGGGATCTTGTGCTGAAAAGAATCCTCCCTCCGCATACAGACCACAGGGGCAAGTGGACTCCGAACTACGAAGGGCCATTTGTAGTAAAGAAAGTTTTTTCTGGTGGAGCACTGATGCTCAGCACCATGGATGGTGAAGATTTCCCGTCCCCTGTAAATTCAGATGCAGTTAAAAAATACTTCGCATAAAAATGACCCGCTGGACATAAAAACAGAATGTAAGTCCAGGCAAAAATAGGGCATCCCGGCGAGTCAAAAAACAGAATAAAGACTCGGGCAAAAATAAGGGAAAATAAACAAAAAATGTACACCCGCTGAGTTGAAAAGCCGCATTGAACAACTCAGGCAAAAATGAGTATCCCGATGGATTGAAAACCCGAAAGGGCGATCCATGCAATATAAGGGAATAAGCGAACAACTGCATTCTGAATTCGTCTGTATCGTTTACAACTTGGTAAGCTTCAAAAAGATCAAGCTTCTTTCAGAATCAACCGACTTCAGAAAGCAAGATGAGAAGAACGTCAAATGTCATACGAGTCATAGCAAGAGGGAAGCTCCTCGAAAGCGTCGTCAACATTGCCAGCAGTTTGTTTCTCATTTTGTAACAATCTCCTCATTTCAGGGGATTTGTTTCTTTGACTGTATCTCGCCAATTCAGGGCATATGAATTAATAAAATCAGATTTTTCAGTCATGTTTTGTCTTGTACATTTTATTTGCAAAAATGTCTGATGTCGTAAGAAAAACTGACTGCATGAATACAGATGTTTACCTTCAAAAATAAAAGTTACGTGCTTGCAGGAAATATACTTACTCTCAGAAGTGTCTAAACTCCTATGACGGAATCCGGTAAGGGATACCTCGGGATTATTTGTGCGTTTCCCTATCTTTGCAGGATTGCAGGTATTCAAAAGCGCAACATGGGGCATGTAAGCTTCATCTCAGCAAGCTGGCAAATCAGTGCTCGCTCAGTCTTAGCACCCAAAGTGTTTTCTCCCCAGCCGAGTTGCCACTTGTTACTTCTCCCCATCAGAGTTGCCAGGCATCACTTCTCCAACAGGGCAGTACCAGAAGGCGCCCATATCCCCGGCTGAGTCAAGAATCCTCCTCAACAGAATCTCTAGGGAGGTCTTTCAGTGATCTCTCTTTCTCCCCAGCCGAGTTGCCATTTCCTCCTCAGCCAAGTACAAAAGTCAGGGGACCATCTCCCCACAGAGCTTCAGCCTCTATCCAGAAGAGTAGCGCATGAAAGGATCACAACAGAGTGAAGAAAGCTTCTACAAACCCCAGCTGAGTCCCTCATTATCAGGATGGGTCTATCAGTGACCCCCTCCCCCCAAGCAGATATCATCTCATCAGATCTACCAATGATCTCATCCCCAGCTGGGATGTCCATTTCAAGCGGATCAACCAGAGATCTTCGCAGCATCGGGATCCGAATCCCGGATTGGTATCCTTGCATAATCATAGCATTCACATCATATTCACCCACAAAGCGTAGCATTCCGTCTAATACGGAGCATTACGGCAAAAATCAAACATATTGCATAATCATAAGCCAGGTTTTAAATCAAACACTTGCGAATAATAACAATCCATCAATATACAGAATACCCCCAGATTCCCCCAGCAAAAACGGTTGCCTTACATTCCCAAACACCAGTATATACTCCTCGTGGCACCCGTCCGTGTCATATCCCCGGCAGAAAGCCAAAGACATCCTCTTTGCACTCACATACACTTATATATACATTTCCTTGACATCCGTCCATGTCAGTTTCCCAACACAGTAATATAAATACTTTATACATCAGATATTTGTTTATACTATACTCTTCTCCTTTTGACACTCGTCCGTGTCACTCTCCCCAGCAGAATGAATACTCATATATAAATCACTCTTACTACTCATACAGATACTCGTCTGCATCTTGTATATACCACTTGAATCCCCACAGATTAGACACTCGTCCGTGTTCTTTGTTAACCAGTTGATACTCGTCCGTATCATCATCTCAGAACATGCGTCAAGCGTTTGTTTCTACATGATACTCGTCCGTATCATAGTCTTAAGGATGCTCGTCCGCACCTTTAATCCATACACTGTGTCAAACACTCTTGTCTTCTTGAATATAGACACTCGTCTGTGTCTACTATTCCCCAGAAGAGTCCTTTCAGATTCAACACTCGTCCGTGCTCCTTGTTAACCAGTTGATACTCGTCCGTATCATCATCTCTGAACACGTGTCAGTTTGTTTCTACCTGATACTCGTCCGTATCGTAGTCTTAAGGATGCTCGTCCGCATCTTTAATCTATACATAACACCAAACGCTTATACCTCTTTGTTTCTTGGATGTAAACACTCGTCCGTGTTTACTACTCCCCAGTAGATCGCCAACGAAGTAAAATTTTCTCTCCTGACACTCGTCCTGTGTCATGAAAAACCTTGAGAGCAGCCGTCCCCTGCTAGGTAGTCGTCCTCCACCTCTTGATGATCGTCCTTCATCATGCTCATCCGATGGCCGTCCCCATCGTTGATTTTCTATCCGACATTCGTCCTATGTCGTGATATTTAGCAGCCGTCCCCTGCTAGGTGGTCGTCCTCCACCTTTTTGATGATCTTCCTTCATCATTTTATCCAATGGCCGTCCCCATTGTTGATTTTGGTTATCTGGCATTCGTCCTGTGTCATGATAAACCTTGAGAGCAGCCGTCCCCTGCTAGGTGGTCGTCCTCCACCTCTTGATGATCGTCCTTCATCATGCTCGTCCGATGGCCGTCCCCATCGTTGACCTTTTATCCGGCATTCGTCCTATGTCGCGATATTTTCAGCAGCCGTACCCTGCCAGGTGGTCGTCCTCCACCTTAGATGACTGTCCCTCATCTTACCCCCAACAGAGCAGCCGTCCCCTGCTAGGTGATCGTCCTTCACCTTTGATGACCGTACCTCATCATCTGTTTATTTCATTTATTCTTTAACCTGATGGCCGTCCCCGTCGTGGTCCCTTTTCCTTTTCCTAATGATCGTCCTTCATCAGTTTAGCCCGATGGCCGTCCCCATCGTTGTTTACATTACTTTATGAACTTGATGGCCGTCCCCATCATTTTTCATTAATCCCCAGAGAATCTTATAGCTTTACTTGATGGCCGTCCCCATAATTTTTCATTAATCCCCAGAGAATCTTATAGCTTTACTTGATGGCCGTCCCCATCATAATCCCTTTTATCCCCAGCATGTCGGCCGTCCCCGTCATTGCTTTATTTCCCGCACTTTTCCCAGCGTGTCGGCCGTCCCCGTCATTGCTCCTTCCCCAGCAGTCGTCCTCTGCTCGACGGTCGTCCTTCGTCGCCCACACTTTATAATATACTTTATTTCCTTTTACAATCTATATCCCTTTTCTTCTTCATTCTGTGAGTGCAAATTTTGGACTGTCTTTGGTATTCAACCACAAGTTATCTTGTTTGCCTGTTAAGCCGTTACTTACATCCTGCACAGCTAACTCATGTTTGAATAGGGGCAGCTGTAAACACCCCAAATTTTCCCTCACCCATTCACACCATGGCTTATGATCATTTCATATGCATAAACTCAATCATAGCATCTCATACCACATTTTTTGATTCACTGCATAGATTCAAAGTCATCTGCATCTAGGGTTTGTGATCTGAACAATCCAAGAGCCTCTTGAGCCACTCCAAAGGTCACCAATCACTTCAAAGGGGTCCATGTGTGTTCAAGCATCATATTATACCCTCTCAAAGTCAAGAATGTCAAAGAATCACAAGAACTGAGAATGGTATGGAAGCAGAGCCAGGCTTGACTGCACATATGACCTGAAATTAGGGTTTTGGTTTCAAAGGCCATAACTCCAAATTTTTTGGTCATTCTTGTTTCTATTGGTCTCTATATGGTATAGGGAGTATGCATATCAATTTTCATGAAGAAATTCCATGGGGAAGTCATCTGATCAAGAGTTGACTTTTCAAGCAAGTCAGTGCAAAATCAGGGCATCTGAGGCCCCCAATGACCCAACCAAAGGGCATTCTTCATCATTTTGATTGTATGTGATCTCTATTTGATCATGGAAGATGTTGGAAGTTCACAAAATTCAAGAATTTCAAGTTTTTGCAAAGTTGACTTTTTTGGGCAAGTTTGACTTTTAATGAAATTGCCATTTTAGGCAACTTTTTCAACCTTTACTTTTTGATTCAAGAAAGCTTCAAATGAAAAAACTTTGGTCATGAAAGTTGTAGAATGGATCATTCCCTTTTCAAAAAGTACAAGAACATGACCTAATTCATTTTGGATCAAAAATTATGGCTTGTCAAAGTTGGCAAAAATCACTAAATTTCAAGTCATGCACCAAAGAGGCAAAGTTGCAAATTCACTTCTCAAGGCCAATTTAGTCATCAAATGCACTTCAAAACTTCACCACATGATCATACAAGTCCTAAAATTCAGATTGCACCCAAAGAATCACATGTTTTATGACTTATGGATCAAGATATTTCATAAAGAACCAAAGGCAAGGCAAGTTGCAAAACTCATCATAGCTTCTCATCCACTTGCTGGCTAGCTTGCTGATCAATCCTAGGCCTTTCCTCACATCATGTTGCGCAGGACATGCCTTTTGTACTTAGCTAGCAAGTAGCCCATGCCCTTCTTACACAACTTTGACATTTTGGCAAAAGCACCCATACCAATCAATAAAGCACACATCATGTCATCTGACCAATGGCAATTGTTTATACTAATCAAATGCAAGCCAAACATAACAAGAAGCAAGCCTGAAACACACCACAACTCAGCATTCTCATTTTCACCTCATCTTGCAAGAGCTTTCGAAAATCATCACACATGCCACAAACATACAAACCAACTTCACAAACCATCTCAACACACTTCCCTGATCACAAACCACCCCTTACCATAGCCTGAAACTCAAAGAATCAAAAACACGATCATCACCTGACCTTGAACAGAACTCAAGCAAACTCTCAAACCAGCCATTGCAAACTTCAAACAAACATTGCAAGCTTCTTGGGAGGATCATTGGAGTGGATTTGAGCCAAAGAAACAGCCAGAAAGCTCTTGAATCAAAAGCTTCAGTTCAGGTAGTCAACTCAAAACTTTTTTCCAGAAATGTGTTTTTAAGTTCTTAATAGCTTCTATGCATTCCCCTGATCATGAATATGTGCTTACTTTTGAAAACGGTTGAGAAACCAGGATGTATGCATTGTCTGAAACTTTTGCCCTAAAAAATGTTTGATTCGATTCTCTCTGATTTTGAATGATAAATGTTGTTTGATTGAGGGGTTTGTTTCGTTTTTGAGTGGGGATGATTTCTGTTTAGTTATATTTTGTTTTGGATGCGTGTAGAGAGAGTTTGAGAATTGGGATGGCCGGAGAAGACGACCGGAACAGTGTTCCGGTCGCCTGAAAGTCATTAGGGCATAATTAATTAGGGCTAATCACAATTATGAGAGTTTGAATGTCAGCCGTTGGATATGGCGCCAGGTCAAACACGCGCGCAGCCAGTTCAAACTTGGGCCTTTGGATCTGATTACTTTCCCATTTTTCAATTTATTTCATTTTTATTTTTTCATTTAAATGCATTTCTTTTCTCATTTTATTTAAAATAGCAAAACCATTTTTAAAATTCTGAAAAAAATTGTACAAACTTTTATTTAATTTCAGAAACCAAAAACATTTTTATTTTTATTTTTTGCCTTAAAAAATATTTTTAAATCATTTAAAAGTTTATTTTTAATTAATTAATGAGAATTAATTAATTAAAAATACTTTTAGGTATTTAAAAATCACCAAAAAATTCATGAAACTTTCATAATCATTTAGAAACATTGTCCAACCCTCAAACCAAATTTCTTTTTTGATATTGATGTCTTTTGATAATTTTTCATGGAATTAAAATCATTTCAAGGCATTATTTTGATCCAAACTTCAAAAAATCATTTCTGCCTAACCATTGAGAGTTGGACTTTGATTCTTTTTGCATTGCATTTTGTTTAGCATGTAGTTTGTGAGATTAAATTGGCATGATTTGATCTTTCATTTTCAATTTGTTTGACATTTTTCTTGTTAAGGTACCCTAAAACCCTAGGGAGCTTAGGAAATTCATAACTTACATTAGGTCAAGAGTTAGAACCCCTCCTTTGGGCAGTGAGTTTGTATAGGATTAGGGTTACTTTGAGAGCATTTTCAATTTTTTATCTTGATGTTTGCCTCTGATTTTGGTTTTTGTTTGATGCATTGATCATAAACCCTAATTTGGGCTTCCTTTTGCATCCATCTTGTGTTTGCATTCATACCTTGACTTGCCATAGCATTTTGTGCACCCATTTGATTCATTAGACATCTTAAGACATATTGAAAGTATGTTTGATCATTGCTTCATGTATTTGCCATGTTGTATGTCATGTGCATTTCATAACTTTTCATGTGTGTTCATGGTTCTAAACTTGCTCCATTTGCATCCATTAGTTCATGTGATCATCCCAATGCCTTGTTTCATGTTCACATCATCCCATAGCATCATTAACATCACATATATGCTTCTGGTTGTGACTTGCATCATGCCCTTTCATTCCATTTTGCATTGCATTGCATCTTTCTCACTAACTTTTCAGGTGGTAAGCAACTTTGAGAAGTGAATTTGCCTTCACTTCTCACCACTTCTTTTCATCTCTCTTATGCATCATTGCTGCATTTTACTTTGTGTTTGAGATTGATCTTGCTCATTCTTCTTCTTCTTACTTTCTTCCTTCAAGTGACTTGACTTCTTAAATGAAGCAAGTTACTTTGCTTCTCCTGATCCTTTCATCTGCTTCCTGGTGGTTCCATTGAAGATTTCTCTTGTTAACCTCACATACCTTAGGAACAACCAAGCATGACAATGATTAGGGTTTTGATTAGTCCCCCACTTAGTTTTTTATAACTTTGTGTCTCATTGAGTCTTCTTTTCTCATCTCATAATCAGGGACTAAACCCTAAAGGCTTTAAGGCTTTGTGATTAAGCTTATGCCTGCATCCTTCTACTAGGATGGAGTGTATAACTTTAATCCTAAGTGTTAAACCCTTAATGTGTTTAAAACTATTAATCAATTCATTTAATAATCATCAAGACATCACACTTGTAACTTGGGCCTTGCATTAGGGTTCTAATTCTTCCTTAATTGGTTAAGAAGGACTAACCCTAGTGTTAATGGACAAGTCCCCCTCAAGTTGTCTTACAAACCCTAAAAATCACTTCATCATCTTATCATTAACTAAAATCCATCTAATAAAGGCTTTGTTTTGTCATGAGGTTAATCCCTAATCATGGATTAAGTTGAGGAGCTTTCCTCAGCTTAAACATTCTCATCTATTATCCTTCTATTAGGATGGTGTAATGGGTCTGTTTAATCCCTGATTATGGCTTAAACTCATTACTTAACACTAAACAAAAACCACAAAAACATCTAAATAATCACAAGTAGGTTAATGATCTTAATCCTACGTCAAAGGTGATTAAGTGTGAGAAGCTGACTTCACACTTAAGGTATTCTCATTACCCCTAATCAGAGGGAAGATGTGATGAGCTTACTAACCCATTGGTGCAGGCTTAAGCTCATTAACTTATGACAAACTTCAAAAGCAATAAAAGACTGAAAACTCAAAAACAAACAATAATCGTCTCCTTCGGGATTCTCTTCTCATATCATTCACTCATAAACGAGAACTTGCTTCTTCCGTCTAATGCAAGACAGTTTGCATCTGTGCCAGACAGATCATACACTTGAGCATAGACTAGCAAGCAGTTCACAAGTCAATTCATCTTTCAGTCTCTTTGGGTCGAACTACGGTGTTCTGACTTCCTCATTGCACGAGAGGATACGTAGGCATAACTTAACAGTTATCGAACAAAAGTCTCTGTATATTCCCCCTCTTTTCAGCTTTATTCTTTTAGCCTCATATTCTTGAGCATTTCATTCTTGTTCCTACACTGACACATCATTTATACACTTCACACTTCCTTTACACTGACACCTGTACATTTTGTTTTCTAGCCCTTTTACACACAAATTGCACTGACACTACCCCTTTAAAACACAAATCTTTTAAGCGTGGATCCCGTCGAGTACGGCGGACAATCTGGGTGCTAATACCTTCCCAGGTTGTAACCAACCCCCTTTCTCAGTCTCTCTGGTTCGCAACCGTCTTATCCATATCTTTCTAGGTTTATGCAGCATTACCTTTCCTCCAGGATAAAAATGCCTAGCTAGCGACTCTTTTCATTCCCTGTGAGTTCACTCATGTGTGTTCTCGCATCCTCCTTTCGTCGACCATTCGCGTCTGTACCCCTTTTGACCCGGTGTCATTTGGTGGGAGCGACAATTGGATATCATCAAATTTCGTGCTAAGTGTAAACACCCCAAATTTGCCCTCACCCATTCACACCATGGCTTGGGATCATCTCATATGCATAAGTTCAATCATAGCATCTCATATCACATTTTTGATTCACTGCATAGGTTCCAAGTCATCTGCATCTAGGGTTTGTGATCTGAGCAATCCAAGAGCTTCCTGAGCCATCCCAAAGGTCAACAATCACTTCAAAGGGGTCTATATGTGTTCAAGCATCATATTATATCCTCTCAAAGTCAAGAATGCCAAAGAATCACAAGAACTGGGTATGGTATGGAAGTAGAGCCAGGTTTGACTGCACAGATGACCTAAAATTAGGGTTTTGGTTTCAAAGGCCATAACTCCAAATGTTTTGGTCATTCTTGTTTCTATTGGTCTCTATATGGTATAGGGAGTGTGCATATCAATTTTCATGAAGAAATTCCATGGGGAAGTCATCTGATCAAAGGTTGACTTTCTGGACAAGTCAGTGCAAAATCAGGGCATCTGAGGCCCCCAATGACCCAACCAAGGGGTGATCTTCATCATTTTGAGTGTATTTGATCTTTATTTGATCATGGAAGAAGTTTGAAGTTCACAAAATTCAAGAATTACAAGTTTTTGCAAAGTTGACTTTTTAGGGCAAGTTTGACTTTTAATGAAATGTCATTTTATGCAACTTTTTCAACCCTTACTTTTTGATCCAAAAATGCTTAAAATGGGAAAACTTTGGTCATGAAAGTTGTAGATTAGATCTTTCCCTTTTCAAAAAGTACAAGAACATGACCTAATTCATTTTGGATCAAAAGTTATGGTGCATCAAAGTTGGCAAAAATCACTAAAAATCAAATTATGCACCAAAAGAGAAACTTGCAAAATCTTATACCAAAGGCATTTGTGACTTCTAATTGTTGTCTAACCATTACACATACATCACATGTAACCTAAAAATCAGAATGGGCCAAGGGTTTCTCATTTGTTTGGCTTTTGGAGCAAGATATTTTCATGAAGATTCAAAAGCAAGCAAGTTGCAAAAGCTCATGATCACTTCCATCCACTTGCTGCCTATGTTGCTGAACCACACTAGCCTTTCCCTCACACCATGCTGCGCAACCCACAGCCCTTGTACTAGCCTAGAACATGACCCATGCTTCTCTTACACAAGAGTGGACATTTTGCAAAAGTAGCTACACCTATCACAAAAGCACAAGTCACATCCTCTGACCAATGGCATTTGTTTATACAAAGAAAATGCAAGCCAAACCACACAAGAGGCCAGCCTGAAACTCACCAGAACTCAGCATCCACAAACTCTCTCCAACTTGCATTTTCCTTCGAATCCCATCCCACAAGCCACAAACCTTCAAACAAGCTTCACCAACCTTCTCACCATGCTTCACTGAACCCAAACCAACAAGACACAAGCCTGAAACCAGCAAGAACTCAACTCTCTCATTTTTCACTCTCAAAGCCAAAGCCTTCGAAACTCTTCACACAGGCCACAAACACTTGAACAAACTTCACAAACCTTCTCAACTCATCATCCTGATCACAAAGAACCCCTCACCATTGCCTGAAACAGCCTGAATCCAAAACACGATTCCCACCTGAGCTTGAACAGAACTTGTTCAAACTCTCAAACCAGCCAACATAAACTCTTTCTAAGCATTCAAACATCATCAAGGGACCAAGAGGAGTGGATTGCATCAAGAGGAGAGGCCAGAAAGTTGCAAAGTTGAAAGCTTCAAAACTCAGGTAGCTCAAGAACTTTTTTTCCAGAAATGATTTTTAAAGTTCCTAAGTTGTTCTTTGTTGTTCACTGATCACTCTGATGCTTTTGGTTTTGAAAATGGTGGAGAGATGAGAGTTTAATCAGTTTCTGAAACTTTTTGCCCTAGGTTTTGTTTGATTCGATTCAGCTAGTTTAGAAATGATAAATGTTGTTTGAATGGGGGTTTTAATTCGTTTTTGGATGGGGATCATTTCTGTGTAATCAGAATTCATTTTAGATGCGTGTAGAAGGAGTTGGGATTTTTGGGTGATCGGAGAAGATGACCGGAACACTGTTCCGGTCACCTGAGGGTCATTAACGGCAGGATTAGGGTTTAATCATTAATTAGCTGGATTTGAATGCTGGCCGTGGGATCTGGCGCAAAGTCAATGCGCGCGTGTTCCAGTTTGAATGAGGGCCATTAGATTGGCTGACTTTTCTTTTTTCAGCATTTTAATTCATTTTATTTTCATATTAATCCATTTCTTTTGTACAATTTATTTAAAATAGCAAAAATCATTTAAAAATTATGCAATTTTTTGTCAAGAGTTTCATTAATTTTTAAAACCCAAAAATATTTTTATTTTCATTTTTAGCATTAAAAAAGTATTTTTAAATATTTAAAAGTTTCTTTTTAATTAATTAATGAGAATTAATTAATTAAAAATACTTTTAGGTATTTAAAAATCACCAAAAAATTCATGAAACATTTAAAAACATTTAGAAACATTGCCCAACCCTCAAACCAAATTTAATTTTTGATCTTGATGCATTTTGAGAATTTTCCATGGAATTAAAATCATTTTTATGCATTATTTTGATCCAAATTTCCAAAAGTCATTTCTGCCTAACCCTAAAGAGTTGGACCTTGATTCTTTTTGAATTGCATTGTGTTTAGCATGTAGTTTGTGAGATTAAATGGCCATGATTTGATCTTTCATTTTCAATTTGTTTGGTAATTTTCTTGTTAAGGAACCCTAAAACCCTAGAAAACTTAGAAAAACCATAACTTGAATTAGGTTAGGAGTTGAGACCTCTCCTTTGGGCAGTGAGTTAGTATAGGTTTAGGGATCCTTTGAGTGCAATTTCAATTTTTTGTAATGATGTTTGCTTCTGATTTTGGTTTGTGTTTGATGTATTGTTCATAAACCCTAATTTGGGCTTCCATATGCATCCATCTTGCATTTGCATTCATACCTTGACTTGCCATGATATTTAATGCATCCATGTGATTCATTTAACATCATAAGACATCTTGTAAGCATGTTTGATCATTGCATCTTTCATTTGCCATGTTGTATGCCATGTGCATCTCATAACTTTTCAGGTATGTTCATGTGTCTTAACTTGCTTCATTTGCATTCATAAGTTTGTATGATCATCCACATGTGTTTTTTCTGGTTTGTAGCATCTCATAGCATCATTAACATCATGTATGTGCTTCTGGTTTGGTTTTTCATCATGCCATTTCGTTCCATTTGGCATTGCATTGCATTCCTTTTCTAACTTTTCAGGTGGTAAGTAACTTTGAGAAGTGGATTTGCCTTCACTTCTCATAACTTCTCTTCATCTCTTTTATGCATCCTTGCTGCATTTTTGTATGTGTTTGAGTTTGAGCTTGCTCATTCTTCTTCTTCTTACTTTCTTTCCTCAAGTGACTTGACTTCTTGAATGAAGCAAGTTACTTTGCTTCTCTTGGCTCCTTTTCATCTGCTTCCTGGTGGTTCTTCTGAAGATCTTTTTGTTAAACCTCACAAACCTTAGGAACAACCAAGCATGACAATGATTAGAGTTTTGATTAGTCCCCCACTTAGTTTTACCTTTGTGTCTCTTTTGAGTCTTCTCTTCTCACCTCATAATCAGGGACTAAACCCTAAAGGCTTTAAGGCTTTGTGATTAAGCTTATGCTTGCATCCTTCTATTAGGATGGAGTGTATAACTTTAATCCTAAGTGTTAAACCCTTAATGTGTTTAACTCCTTTAATCAATTCACATAATAATCATCAAGACATCAAGCTTGTAACTTGGGCCTTGCATTAGGGTTCTATTTCTTCCTTAATTGGTTAAGAAGGACTAACCCTAGTGTTAATGGACAAGTCCCCCTCAAGTTGTCTTACAAACCATAAAACTCACTTCATCATCATATCATTAAATAAAATCCACTTAACCAAAGGCTTGTTTTGTCATGAGTTTAATCCCTAATCATGGATTAAGTTGAGGAGCTTTCCTCAGCTTAAACATTCTCATCTATTATCCTTCTATTAGGATGGTGTAATGAGTCTGTTTAATCCCTGATTATGGCTTAACCTCATTACTTAACACTAAACAAAAACACCAAAAACATCTAAATAATCACAAGTAGGTTAATGACCTTAATCCTATACCAAAGGTGATTAAGTTTGAGAATCTAACTTCACACTTAAGGTACTCTCATTACCCCTAATCAGAGGGAAGATGTGATGAGTTTACTAAATCCACTGGTTTAGGCTTAAGCTCATTAACTTATGACAAACTTCAAAAAGCAATAAAAGATTGAAAACTCAAAAACAAACAATAAACGTCTCCTTAGGGATTCTTTTCTCATCATCTTCACTCACAAATGAGAGCTCGCTTCTTCCGTCTAATGCAAGACAGTTTGCATCTGTGCCAGACAGATCATACACTTGAGCATAGGCAAGTAAGCAGTTCACAAGTCAATTCATCTTTCAGTCTCTTTGGGTCGAACTACGGTGTTCTGACTTCCTCATTGCACGAGAGGATACGTAGGCATAACTTAACGGTTATCGAACAAAAGTCTCTGTATATTCCCCCTCTTTCCAGCATCTTTCTCTTAGCCTCATTATCATGAGCAATTCATTCTCATTCTTACACCGACACATCATTATACACTTCACTTCTTTTACACTGACACTTGTACATCCTTTTCCAGCTCTTTATACACAGATTGCACTGACACTACCCCTTTAAAACACAAATCTTTTAAGCGTGGATCCCGTCGAGTACGACGGACAATCTGGGTGCTAATACCTTCCCAGGTTGTAACCAACCCCCTTTCTCAGTCTCTCTGGTTCGTAACCGTCTTATCCGTATCTTTCTAGGTCTATGCAGCATTACCTTTCCTCCGGGATAAAAATGCCTAGCTGGCGACTCTATTCATCTCCAGTGAGTTCACGGCTGTGTGTTCTCATTGTCCCTCTCGCCGACCGTTCGCGTCTGTACCTTTATTTGGGCCGGTCCCATCTATCGGGAGCGACAGCTTGGCGACTCTGCTGGGGACCCTTATACTGCAACCAGAGCTTCCGGTTCTTTTTGTGGGTTCCTCCTAGCGGTTGATTGATTTGTGTTTACTGGGGTGTTATGTGCTTATTTGTGTTTGTATATTTGTATTTATTTTTGCTTTATGTACAGTTGCTTTACTGCTTCCTTTATAGCTTTGCATTATATCATACTGTCATACTGTGCTGCTGGCTGGATCTGTTTGTTTGCTTTGGTGGGTGGGTGTTCCATTGAGAGTTAAGGTCCTATACCTGGGACCTGAGTGACACCTAGGCTAGAGTGGTTCATATTCTTTCCCATTCCATCTCGGTCTGGTGCGGGAATATGAAACACGGTTCAGATATGGGTTTCTTTTTGAGAACTCTGTGTTGCAGATTTCCTGCAATGCTAGGGCTATCCGGGAAGCCTGCTAAGTCTGGATGACCTTTAGTATTGACCTTCAGAAACTGAGGTGAATTAGAGGAGGAACTTTTATGGTTATTGTAAACACTGTACCTCCGGGTTAGAAGTGTTTACACTTCTCATAACTGATCCAAGTCTGAGGATCCTTGTTTTAGAACACCACCTGTGAGGGGGTTGGGCTGTTTACAGGTTTGCAGGTATCCTTGACCTCAGCATACCTTGTTACTTTGATTTGATTAAGAATACTCCATGTTGGAGCAGTTCTTGTGATTCTAAACCCTGGACATGTGACTCTTTATTTGAGTCCCCCACCTTGGTTACTGGACTTATAGACCTCCATCTGGATTTCTTGAGCATACTTGGACTTATATCAGAGCACTTGATCAGATCCATCTCAGTCACAAACCCTTGCATATCATTTACATACATAATCATTGCATCATTTTGACATTTGTTTATTTGTTTTTCAGGGTATCCATTTTCATTTTTGGCTTGGTTTTGACCCCATCATCAGTATAGACCTATCCTCATCAGCATCTGCTTCAGCTATCAGCTATCTGCTTCAGTCACCTGCACCAGCCAATCAGTGGCCCTTGTCAGTCTTATCATCAGCATCTGTCTCAACTCTTCCTCAACATCATGGCACCTAAAAAGAGTAACATCACCTACCACTTCTTCCAGCCAGAGCTAGCTGACATCAGGAGGATTCAGACCCTGATCACTCCAGACCATATACCTCTGTTCAGGGAACACTATGGAGATATACTTGATGTGGTTATGGATTTGGACCCTTCACAGAGGAGCCTGATTCATACTTGCCTTCAGTTTTATGATCCCCCACTGAGGTGTTTCACCTTTCAGGACTTTCAGCTGGGCCCTTTATTGGAAGAATACTCATCATTGGTTGGTATACCTATCAGGGGTGGAGTCCCTTTCAACCCTGAGATGGTCTTTCCTGGTAATGAAGAGGTAGCAAAGGCTTTGCATCTGGAACCAGTTCTGATTGGACAGCATATGACTACTAAGGCTGGAATCCCTGGCCTGCATCTGGATTTCTTGATCTCTCAAGCTACCCTGAAAGCTTCGTTGGGAGAGTGGAAAGCAGTCTGTGCTTTATTGGCCCTGAGCATATATGGGATTATATTATTTGCAGATGAGCCTAGATTCATTAGCAAGAATGCAATCCATCTTTTCATCCTGAGGAACCCAGTGCCCACTTTATTGGGGGATCTCTACTATTCAGTGCACCAAAGGAATGAAAAGCAGAGGGGGAGATTAGTGAGGTGTTGTGCTCCTTTATTCCATACTTGGCTTCTCAGGCATTTGCCCAAGACAGATGCATTTTTGAATCCTCATCAGCAGAGAAACTGGGCTAGAAGACTCACTGCTCTGACTTCAGCTGATATCAGGTGGTGCACTCAAAGCACAAAGGGCAGGGATATCATCACCAGTTGTGGGCATTTTCCCAATGTGCCCCTGATAGGAGTTAAGGGTGACATTAATTACAATCCTCTACTTCTCAAAAGGCAACTGGGCTATGCACTGGTCCACACTCCTAAGGCACAAGACTTGGGTGAGACTCTTTATTGTGAGAACAAGCCTAATCTGGCTATTGTTAGGCAGGCAGCCTGGGCCTGGGACAATGTTCAAACCAAGGGAGTAACCATTCTGGGGAAGTGCAACAATGTGGCATCAGCACAATATTATGAGTGGTCCCATGCCAGGGCTCAATTTTCTGGAATGCCCTTTACCATGGAGGATATGCCTGGATCATCTTCAGCACCACCCCCTGCCACTGTCAGTTTGGAGGAGTTTGAGGGTCTGAAAGAGAGAAATGAGAAGTTGACTCAGGCTTTGCAGAAGACCCTCCGGGAGAGGAGTGATGGTAGGTTGGACATCGAGAGGTTGGAGAAGCTGAGAGTAGAGCATCTGGCTAAAATTGAGAAGTCTGAGGATTACATCAAGAAGTCTAGGGCTGGAGAACAAATTCTGAAGAATGCTTGCAAAGAAGCCCAGTTCCAGAAGGCCAGGACTGACTTATGTCTGAAGGAGAGTCAAGCTAGGTGGGTCAGGATCACCGAAGCTCGTACTCTGGAGGATAAGAGGGTCCAAGACAAGATAGAGCAGCTGGAAGCTAGTGCAAAAGAGCAGCAGGAAGCCCTGGCAGCAGCCCAGAGGGAGATATCAGAGCTGAAGATCAAAGCTGGAGTGAAGAGGTCAAAAGACCAAAGCCAACACAAAAAGCTAACTGCAGCTGTTACTACCCGGAACCTCCTTATCAGGAATCTCACGGAGCGTCCAGCTGATCCTGTGATCGAAGCACTTCTCAAGGAAGTTCGGGAGGATGAGTTTGGTCTTGGTGTTTGACCATTTGCTTGTTGTTGCTTTCATTTTATGTATTTTTATTTCCTTATGATGTATTTTGACCCCTCAGAGGTCTTGGTGTTTGGCCTTTTGTAATATATGTATCAGTTTGTTCCATCCGAGTTTACTTCAAAAGCAACATCAACAAGGGTCTGGAAGGGTCAAAACTGAATGCCAAGCCGGATACCTTGAAAACAAATAAGCATAGTGCATTGCATGCTAACCCTTTGTCTGTTTTGTAGGTTTTTGTTTTATTGTTGCTAACTCTGTTGTGATGTTCAGGAACTATTGCTCGACGCCGGGTATTTCCCCTCAACCGTCCGCACTGATATCCAACCCGTAACAACCTTCCGGGCATACAAATGGATCAGGTACAACAGGACCTTGCAGAGGTCAGAAATCAAATGGAAAACGAAATATTGGAAATGAGAACTCAGATGACGCAGTTTATGGAAGTAATGAACAACATGGCTCAGAGCCAAGAAAGATTGAGAGCAATGGTGGAAAGGCAGAATCAGGAAGATCCACATATAGGGACTGCTGGCACGAGCAACAATGAGAGGGTCCAACCTCATGCCAACCCCCCTGTATTTGGACCCCACCTTCATCCAGAGGTCAATATTCCTGCTAATGTTCAAGGGACTGCCACTGCAGGCAGAGTGCTGCAAGAAGACCCCCAAGAGGATCAGTTCACAGTAATGGGTGCTGGGGAGGAAGCTTATGATAGAAGGCTGGATGAGATAGCTGAGAAATTAAGATCCTTGGAGTCTCAAAACTCTTTGGGTTTTGATGTTATGGACATGGGTTTGGTAGACGGGGTCAGGATTCCCCATAAGTTTAAGCCTCCTTGTTTTGAAAAGTACAACGGGACTTCTTGCCCGCGGACCCACTTACAATCCTTTCTGGGCAGGCTGAAGGCCTATACCATGGACGAGAAGCTCTGGATGTTTTATTTTGAGGATAGCTTGATGGGAGCTTCAAGAGAATGGTACTCTCATCTGACAAGAGCAACTATCAGGTGTTGGAAGGACCTGGCAGAGGCCTTTATCAGACAGTATCAGTACAACTTAGATATGGCACCCAACAGGACCCTCCTAATGGGAATGTCACAGTCATCAAGGGAAAGTTTCCGAGAGTATGCCCAGAGATGGAGGCAATTGGCTGCTGCTGTTCAGCCACCTATGTCAGAGAGGGAGATGGCAGATATGTTTATGAACACCCTCCAGGGAACATACATTGACAGGCTAGCTGCTTTCTCTTCCACTAGCTTTGCAGATGTTGTCATAGCTGGAGAGAGAATTGAGAGCCTGTTAAAGATGGGCAAAATTTCTGACAACGGTGCCAGCTCATCCAGCAACACAAGAAAGCCTTTTGCAGGTCCAAGAAGAACTGGTGAGACCAATGCTATCCACACCAACAGGGGCAGACCCCAATATGTTCATAGGTCTGTGGCAGCAGTCACCATTCCCGCTCCAGCTCATCCACAACCAGCTTATCAACCTCCGCAACAAAATTATCAGCAACAACCTCAGTACCAGCAACAAACTCAGTATCCTCCGAGAAACTACAACAACACCAACAACAACAATCAGCAAAGACCATTCCAACAGAGACCTTCTCAGGCCAATAGGGTGATCGATCCGGTCCCTATGCCCTATGCTACATTACTGCCACAACTCCTGAAACTCAACCTAGTTGAGCTAAGGACGTTGGCACCTCCAGATCCTAATAGTCTACCCAGAAATTATGACTCCAACGCCAGATGTGCTTTTCATTCAAATGCACCTGGCCACAGTACAGAAAAGTGCAGAGCTCTGCACATGAAGGTACAAGACCTGGTAGACTCTAAAGCTCTGAACTTCGCACCACCACCCAATGTTAACAAAAACCCAATGCCACACCATGGTGGTCCCAAAATCAATGCTATTGAAGAAGACAAGCCATCTTATTTAATAACCAGTGTGGGTCAGATTCGGACACCGTGGGTAGAGATTAAGGCTCAACTCCTCGAATGTCAAATGTTCCCGGGGTGTGAGCTAGGGTGTGTTTACTGCAACATTTCAGTAAATGGGTGTGATGACTTGAGGGATGGCATAGATGGTCTCATCCAGAGTGGCCTGCTTCAAATTACAACATCAGTTCCACCAAATCCAGCAATCTCATCAGCAACAATTCCAGTATCTCCTACAACTGCAACAACCATTGTTCCCGACAACTCTTCGGCTTCATCAACAAATGTTCCATCTGTCATTTCAACTGACCAGATATCAACGAACGTTCCTTCTACAGCTTCAGCACCACTTCATTTTGAATCTCCTACAACAACAACACCCATCCTCCCAACAATGTCTCCTACAACATCAGCAACAAACAGTGAAGATGTCTCAACCGTTACAATTTATTACGATCCAGAAAATGACTCCGTCTACAACTCACAAAGTGCTACTCCCATCAGAGCACCAGTCACGATATACTACGATCCACAGACTATCACAGTCCCTTCCGCAGCTGCAATCAGTCCAGTCACTATCACAGTGCCTGGGCCAGTACCTTATGAAAGCAATAATGCCATCCCCTGGCATTACGGCTCTGATCTATACTGCGAAGGACAAAAAATCACTTTTGAATCATCAACCCCTGCACCACAAATAGACAATGTGGGAGGAGGCGGAGGCTTCACTCGAAGCGGACGTCTCTTTGCTCCACAAATTCAAAGACCCACTGCCGAAGCAGAAGCTGCCGCCAAGGCAAAAGGGAAAAGCTTGGTGCAGGAGGAGCAGATTGTTAAAGAAGCTTTGAGAACACCCTTTGATCAAGAAGTTGATGAGTTCATGAGAATCATCAAGAAAAGTGATTACAAAATAGTGGATCAGGTTCATCAGACGCCTTCCAAGATCTCAATCCTATCATTGCTTATGTGCTCCGAGGCTCATCGGAACGCACTACTAAAAGTCTTGCACGCAGCTTATGTGCCTGAAGAGATCACCGTCAATCAGTTGGAAGCTGTTGTTGGAAATGTTAATGCTAGTCATGGACTAGGGTTCACCAACACTGATTTGACTACGGAAGGCCGCAACCATAACAAGGCTTTGCACATCACTATGGAATGTAAAGGTGCAGTCCTTTCCCATGTGCTGGTAGACACGGGGTCATCCCTTAATGTCTTACCTAAAAAAGCCCTTGTGAAGCTAGAGTATGACGGATTGGCGTTAAGACCCAGCAACCTGGTGGTGAGAGCCTTTGATGGTTCTAAGAGATCGGTTCTGGGTGAGATTGAGTTGCCTATAACGATTGGCCCACAAACTTTCAAAACGACCTTCTACGTGATGGATATACAGCCCGCCTACAGCTGTCTATTGGGTAGGCCATGGATTCACGCCGCTGGCGCCATGACCTCAACCCTTCACCAGAAGTTAAAATTCGAGTGGGAGGGTCAAGTCGTTACTATCTGTGGAGAGGAGGATATTTTTGTTAGCCACCTGGCTACCTATAAATACATTGAGATGGATGGGGAGATCCACGAGACAATGAGTCAAGGGTTCGAGGCCTTGAACATAAATGAAACATCTGCTGTACCTGGAACTTCAATGACATCATATCAACAAGCCCGGAAGGTTGTTGAGGAAGGAAATGCCCAAGGCTGGGGCAAGCTGCTACCGGTGGAGAAGAAAGAGGATAGATTTGGGTTGGGTTACAAACCAACTCAACAAGATCAAGCAGAGGCTGCAAAGGAGCCCAACTTTGTTAGTGGGGGAATGCTCACCCCTGATGCTGTCAACAATTTGGAAGACGAGGATGAAGGCGACCGTAACCTGGAGAGTTGGATCTGTCCAAAGATCCCGGGAAGTAGTATCCCAAACTGGTCTTCCCAGGAAATTATAAGAGTTACTCATGCAGAGTAATTATTATTTCCTGTATTTTATAAGCATGCATCAAAGTCTTGCATCTTGCCCAAGATGACAAGACTCATTTTGTAATCGGGCCATCTGTACTTTTTGTGCAACAAGATTAATCAATGAAATATCAGACATCTTTTTGCAAATGAGTCTTTTTCTTTTCCGCTCACTGTTTTTCCATTTTTCTTTTTGTACAAAAATAAATGGCAGTGTTTTCAAAATGACAACTTTATTTCACTTTTCTAAACAAGATTAAAATCAAATCACTAAAATGAACAAACTAAACCCTTGCAGAGTGTGCCTTCCAGACAGCACCGACAACAGCATGGCTATGACTTCGTATGACTTTGACAATCCAATCAATCAAGCTGATGAAGGGGTTGAAGAAGAATATGAGCTTCCTGAAGAGCTAGCCAGGTTGTTAAGACAAGAGGAAAAGGTTATTACTCCTCACCAGGAGGAGGTTGAAACGATCAATCTTGGTACAGATGAAGACGTGAAAGAAGTTAAAATCGGGGCCTGCTTACAAGACTCGGTGAAGAGACAACTGATTGACCTGCTTCAAGAGTATGTGGACGTGTTTGCTTGGTCTTATCAAGATATGCCAGGGTTGGATACCGACATTGTTGTGCACAAGCTGCCTTTGAGAGAAGAATGCCCGCCGGTTAAATAGAAACTGCGCCGTACTCGCCCAGACATGGCAATGAAGATCAAAGAAGAGGTACAAAAGCAATGGGACGCCGAGTTCCTTGCTGTGACTAGCTATCCGCCGTGGGTTGCTAATATAGTACCTGTGCCTAAGAAGGACGGCAAAGTAAGAATGTGTGTTGACTACCGGGATCTGAACAGAGCTAGCCCGAAAGATGATTTCCCTTTACCTCACATTGATGTATTGGTGGATAATACGGCTCAGTTCTCGGTATTCTCCTTCATGGATGGATTTTCAGGATACAATCAGATTAAAATGTCACCTGAAGACATGGAGAAGACAACCTTCATCACACCCTGGGGCACGTTCTGCTACAAGGTAATGCCATTTGGGCTCAAGAATGCCGGTGCAACGTATCAACGGGCTATGGTAACATTATTCCACGATATGATCCATAAAGAAATCGAATGTTATGTGGATGACATGATTGCCAAGTCCCTTACTGAAGAAGATCATCTGGTAAATCTGCTAAAGCTGTTCAAGCGTCTGAGGAAGTACCAACTGAAGTTAAACCCCAACAAATGCACATTCGGGGTGCGATCTCGTAAGCTACTGGGTTTTATTGTGAGCGAGAAAGGGATTGAAGTTGACCCTGATAAATTCAAAGCTATTCAAGAGATGCCTGCACCGAAGTCTGAAAAAGAAGTTCGAGGGTTTCTAGGTAGATTGAACTACATTTTGAGGTTCATATCTCACCTTACGGCAACCTGTGAACCCTTGTTCAAGCTATTGAGAAAAGAACAGACGGTCAGGTGGAACGAAGACTGCCAAAAGGCTTTTGACAAAATCAAAGAATACTTACAAGAACCTCCAATCCTTATGCCTCCAGTCGAAGGAAGACCTCTGATAATGTACTTGACAGTATTAGAAGAGTCGATGGGGTGTGTGCTGGGCCAGCATGACGAGTCTGGTCGAAAAGAGTATGCAATATACTACCTAAGCAAAAAGTTTACCGACTGTGAACAACGTTATTCACTGCTCGAGAAAACTTGCTGCGCTTTAGCGTGGGCTGCTCGCCGACTGAGACAGTATATACTGACCCACACTACCTTACTGATCTCAAAAATGGACCCAGTTAAGTATATTTTTGAGAAACCAGCACTTATCGGACGGGTTGCAAGATGGCAAATGATCCTTACAGAGTATGACATCCAGTACACATCTCAGAAAGCCATCAAGGGCAGTGTATTGTCTGAATATCTTGCTGAGCAACCTATTGATGATTACCAGCCTATGAGATTTGACTTCCCTGATGAAGACATCATGTTCATAAAAGCAAAAGATCATGAAGAGCCTGTTCACACTGAAGGGCCCGACCCGAAAGAAGAATGGACTATGATGTTTGATGGGGCTGTTAATATGAATGGTCGTGGTGTTGGTGCAGTACTCATTACACCCAAAGGAGTTCACATGCCTTTCTCGGCAAAACTCACTTTTAACTGCACTAACAACGAAGCTGAATACAAAGCTTGCATTATGGGTCTTGAGGAAGCCATTGACCTCAGGATCAAGACATTGACTGTATTCGGAGATTCAGCTCTGGTAATCAATCAGACCAACGACAAATGGTACACCCACCAGGATCATCTGATACCTTATAGGGATTATACAAGGAGGTTATTGACTTTCTTCACAACAGTCAAGCTTGAGTATATCCCTCGGGACGAGAATCAGTTTGCAGATGCTCTTGCCACCATTTCATCCATGATCAAAGTTCAGGCTGCCAACTTTGTACCTCAGATTTCAGTGTCCAGACTTGACAGACCAGCATATGTGTTCGCAGCAGATGTTGTTAAAGATAATAAGCCTTGGTTCCATGACATTAAGTTCTTCTTGGAGGATCAGACATACCCACCTGGGTCATCTTCCAATGATAAGAAGACTTTGAGAAGGCTTGCTGGTAGTTTCTTTCTGAACACTGATGGTTCCCTGTATAAGAGAAACTTTGATATGGTACTCCTCAGATGCGTCGACAAGACAGAAGCAGATTTGTTAATGCATGAAGTGCACGAAGGATCCTTTGGAACCCATGCGGGAGGGCATGCCATGGCTAAGAAATTGCTAAGATCAGGCTATTACTGGATCACAATGGATGCAGACTGTTGTGCCTACGCCAGAAAATGCCATAAATGCCAGATCTACGCGGATAAGGTGCATGTGCCTCCCAATCCTTTGAATGTGATGTCTTCACCTTGGCCCTTCGCTATGTGGGGCATTGACATGATTGGGAAGATTGAGTCGACTGCTTCAAATGGCCACAGATTCATCTTGGTTGCTATTGACTATTTTACCAAGTGGGTTGAAGCAGCTTCCTATGCAAATGTTACAAGGCAAGTGGTAGCCCGATTTCTGAAGAGAGACATCATCTGTCGATATGGAGTGCCCGAGCGAATCATTACTGATAATGGTTCCAATCTAAACAACAAAATGATGGCAGAGCTATGCCGGGACTTCAAAATTCAACATCACAATTCTTCTCCTTACAGGCCAAAAATGAATGGCGCTGTTGAGGCGGCTAATAAAAATATCAAGAAGATTGTGCAGAAGATGGTAATCACTTACAAAGACTGGCATGAAATGCTACCGTTTACCTTGCATGGGTACCGCACGTCAATCAGAACATCCACTGGGGCAACACCGTATCAGCTTGTGTATGGTATGGAAGCAGTCCTACCTGTCGAAGTTGAATTACCCTCCCTACGGGTACTAATGGATGTTAAGCTGAACGAAGCAGAATGGGTTCGGGCCCGATACGAACAACTGAGTCTGATTGAAGAGAAAAGATTGGCTGCAATCTGTCATGGGCAGTTGTATCAGAAAAGAATGAAGAAAGCCTTCGATCAGAAAGTCAGGCACCGAGAGTACCAAGTAGGAGATCTTGTGCTGAAAAGAATCCTCCCTCCTCATACAGACCACAGGGGCAAATGGACTCCGAATTATGAAGGACCATTTGCGGTAAAGAAAGTTTTCTCTGGTGGAGCACTGATGCTCAGTACCATGGATGGAGAAGACTTCCCGTCCCCCGTAAATTCAGATACAGTTAAAAAATACTTCGCATAAAAGACCCGCTGGACATAAAAACAGAATGTAAGTCCAGGCAAAAATAGGGCATCCCGGCGAGTCAAAAACAGAATAAAAGACTCGGGCAAAAATAAGGGAAAATAAACAAAAAATGTACACCCGCTGAGTTGAAAAGCCACATTGGACAACTCAGACAGAAATGGGTATCCCGATGGATTGAAAACCCGAAAGGGCGATCCATGCAAAATGAGGGAATAAGCGAACAACTGCATTCTGAATTCGTCTGTATCGCTTACAACTTGGTAAGCTTCGAAAGGATCAAGCTTCAATCAGACTTAGCCTTCTTCAGAAAGCAAGACGAGAAGAATGTCAATAGTCATACGAGTCATAGCAAAGGAGGAAGCTCTTTAAAGCATCGTCAACATTGCCAGCATTTTTGTTTCTCAATTTGTAGCAATCTCCTCATTTCAGGGGATATGTTCCTTTGATGTATCTTGCCAATTCAGGACACATGAATTAATAAAATCAGATTTTCAGTCACGTCTCGCCTTGTACATTTTTATTTGCAAAAAATGTCTGATGTCTTAAGAAAGAAACTGATTGCATAAATACAGATGCTTTTTCTTCAAATAAAAACGTGCTTGCAGGAAATATACTTACTCTCAGAAGTGTCTAAACTCCTATGACGGAATCCAGTAAAGGATACCTCGGGATTACTTGCGCGTTTCTTTATCTTTTCAGGATTGCAGGAATCCAGAACGCAACTTGGGGCATCCGAGTTGCCACTTGTTACTTCTCCCCAGCCGAGTTGCCATTCCTTCCTCAGCCGAGTACAAAAGTCAGGGAACTATCTCCCCACAGAGCTCCAGCCTCTATCCAGCAGAACAACGCATGAAGAACTCACGACAGAGTGAAGGAAGCTTCTACAAACCCCAGCTAGGTCCCTATCTACAAGGATATATCCATCAGTAACCCGTATCCCCAAGAAAATATCATCTCATCAGATCTACCAATGATCTCATCCCCCAGTTGGGATGTCCATTTCAAGCAGGTTCGACCAGAGATCTTCGCAGCAACGGGACCCGGATCCCGGTTTGGTACCTTTTGCATGATCATAGAATTCGCATCATATTCACCCATAAAGCGTAGCATTCGGTCTAGCACGGAGCATTACGGCAAAAATCAAACATATAGCACATTCATAAGCCATGTTTTGAATCAACACTTGTGAATAATGACAATCCGTCAATATACAGAATACTTCCCCCCAAAAATCCCCAGCGGAGATTCCCCAGCAAAATCAGTTGCCTCACATTCGCAAACACCAGTACATACTCTCTTTGGCACCCGTCCGTGTCAATACTCCCCAGTAAAGTCACCCGAACACCCTGTGCAAACAATAACACTCGTATTACAGATACTTTTTGACACCCATCTGTGTCATAGCCACGGCAGAAAGCCAAAGACGTCCTCTTTGCACTCACATATACTTACATATACTTACAATCCTTTGACACCCGTCCGTGTCATATCCCCAGCGCAGTCGTCTACACCTTGTATATCAGATATTTGTTCATATCACACTCTTCTCCTTTTGACACTCGTCCGTGTCGCTTTCCCCAGCAGTTAAGTACTCATCTATATACCAATCACTCTTATACAGATACTCGTCCGTATCTTATATACCACTTATATATCCCCACAGATTCAACACTAGTCCTTGTTCTTTGTTAACCCGTTGGTGCTCGTCCGTACCATCATCTTAGAGCATGCGTCAAGCGTTTGTTTCTACATTATACTCGTCCGTATCATAGTCTTAAGGATGCTCGTCCGCATCTTTAATCCATACACTGTGTCAAACACTCATGTCTTCTTGAATTTAGACACTCGCTTGTGTCTACTTTTCCCCAGAAGAGTCCCCTCAGATTCAACACTCGTCCGTGTTCCTTGTTAACCAGTTGATACCCGTCCGTATCATCATCTCTGAACACGTGTCAGTATTTGTTTCTACCAGATACTCGTCCGTATCGTAGTCTTAAGGATGCTCGTCCGCATCTTTAATCTATACACAGATATCTAAACACTTATACCTTTTATTTCCTGGATGTAAACACTCGTCCGTGTTTACTATTCCCCAGTAGATCGCCAACAAAGCAAATCTTCCTTTCTTATCTGACATTCGTCCTATGTCATGATAAACCTTGAGAGCAGCCGTACCCTGCTAGGTGGTCGTCCTCCACCTCTTGATGGTTGTCCTCCATCATGCTCATCCGATGGCCGTCCCTATCGTTGATATTGAGCAGCCGTCCCCTGCTAGGTGGTCGTCCTCCACCTTTTGATGATCGTCCTTCATCATTTTATCCAATGGCCGTCCCCATTGTTGATTTCGGTTATCTGACATTCGTCCTATGTCATGACAAACCTTGAGAGCAGCCGTCCCCTGCTAGGTGGTCGTCCTCCACCTCTTGATGGTCGTCCTCCATCATGCTCATCCGATGGCCGTCCCCATCGTTGACCCTTTTATCCGGCATTCGTCCTATGTCGCGATATTTCCGGCAGCCGTACCCTGCCAGGTGGTCGTCCTCCACCTTAGATGACCGTCCCTCATCTTATCCCCAACAGAGCAGCCGTCCCCTTCTAGGTGATCGTCCTTCACATATATAGAAAGTCAGTTCTCCCACTGTGTTACAAAACTGGAGACTCTGCTGGGGAGTTACTAAGTTAAAGAGGGGTACCCTTAGGAATTAGATCACTTAATTGTTTTCTTTATTTGCTTTATATTACTTGTTGGGCTTTTTGTGTGAAAGACCCTAACCCGGATCTAGTGTATCCTAGGTAAATGGCAATAGACCAAGGAAATTGTACGGTGTATACTGATATGGTTGATCTGGTGGCCATATTTAGTGTGACTTCTTGGGTGGTGCTTATGTTCCTTAAGTAAGTTAAGGATAATATGGGGCTGCCATATGTTGTCAATACACTAACTGACCTTTAGAACCTTAGTCATCCCATCTTGGCCTTTAGAAAGTAGTGAGATAGCCGGCTTTGGAGAAGTCTAAAGTTGGTTGATACTCGATACTACGCTCATTGAGATCCTAAACTTGGAGGGTTTTGGTTGGCAAGTAAGTTGCCTACTGAACAACCACCCTTGGGAAGGATCAGTGATATTGAGATCCCTTAGAACCTGGTTACTTTTGTAGGACAGGATGAACCATCTAAACTTCAGGGGAGGGTACTTACCTTTAAACCTCATGCAAGCCTTCAAACCTAGGGCTATTGTGTGACTTGTTTGTGTGTGCCACATGTTTGCAATTGAGCATAACATCATGACATCATAAGCATAGCATTTTCACTAACCATTTCAAGGACCAAAAGATTTATCTTTGTTCTTTGTTGCAGGTCATGGCTTCTGCTCGTAGGAATACTATCCAGATTAACTTTGTAGGAATACCTTCTAAGCTTAAGGAATTGATCTCTCAAGTTTCTGAAAACTCCCAATTCATTAAGAAGCATGGTTACCTGCTGGATCTAGTTACTTTAGAATTCAATGAAGACATGATGAGTGTCCTATTTCAGTTCTTTGATCTTAAACATCATTGCTTCACATTCCCCGACTATCAGCTGGTTCCTACAATGGATGAGTTCTCTAAACTACTAGGTATACTTATCCTTGATCAGAGACCATTCACAGGCTTAGAGAAGGAGCCTAAACCTGAAGTCATTGATGCAGCCCTACATCTGAAGAAATCAGACATTGTCCTAGAAACGAGAAACAGAGTTAAGGGTATTATTGTTAAGGTATTGATGGAGAAAGCTCAAGTGTTCTTGAAGGCTATGAGCTATGATGCTTTTGAGGAGATCCTAGCCCTATTGATCTATGGCTTAGTGTTGTTCCCTAATCCAGACCAGTTCATAGACGTACACGCCATCAACATATTTCTGACTCACAACCCAGTGCCTACATTACTCAGAGACATCCTACATTCTCTTCACACTCGTACTTCGAAGGCGAGGGGAACTCTGATGTGTTGCATACCTTTATTGGCTAGGTGGTTTATTTCTCACCTTCCTCGATCAGTGATGAAGAATAACCAGGGGTTAAGGTGATCTAAGAGGATCATGTCACTTTCTCATTCAGATATTCATTGGTGTTCTCGATCTATGGAGAATGTTACTATCATTTACCATTGTGGGGAGTTCCCTAATGTGCCTCTCCTTGGCATAATAGGGGGCATTACCTACAAACCTTCTTTAGCTCTACGCCAGTTTGGTTATGCTCGGAGTAATGGTCCTCATGACATGCTTATTCAGGGTATTATGTTCGACTACGACAATGATCTTCAGGATTACCGTCAAAGGTTTATATGAGCTTGAAGCAAGGTGAATAAAGTTGAGAGCAAGACTTTGGAACCAAAGTACTCCATTCCTATGGAACCTTATCTCAGATGGGTGCGGTCTCGTGCTCAAACTCTTATGATGACATATCCTGTTGTTCTACTGGTTACTATGGAGCCTGTTGCTGAAGGAGATGTTCCTTATACCATCCTTCACTCACACATGCCCACTGATTTGGAAGAGTTGCAGAAGTCTTGGATTCAATTGAAGGAGCAAAGGAATACTTTTGAGACTCAGTTCAGAGCTAGTCAAGAAAGAGTGCTAGAGTTGACAAGGCAACTTCACGAGGAGCGGAACATCAACACATACCTCAACATAAAGAGGAAGCGTCCATGGGAGACCTAAGTCCCATATATTTATTTCTTTGTATTTTACTCTTATTTCCTTTCATTGTAAGCCCAAGGGGAAGTTTATATTAAACGTTTACTAATAAAAGTTTTGTTTTTGTTTTTCTTTAAACAAATTTAAATTTTGTGGTCCTTGAAAACATTGCATATGCATCTACATACCATAGCATTGCATGACAGGTTTCCATAACAGGTTTCTCAATATTCTCGCTGTTTATTTCAGCAGAAATGGCTCTCGAACAAACTATCAAAAATCTCCAGGCTCAGAATGCTCAGTTCCAAGAAGTGATCCTGGATTTGTCCAAGGGGAAAGAAGAGTTGAAAGCACTCCTCTCTGAAAATCATGAAGATAACAAGAATGGTCAATTAGAACAATTGCAAGTTGAGATGGCAGAAATGAGGATCCAGATGAATGGCCAGGTGGCTCTTATCCAAAGTTTAGCTCAGGGGCAAGAAGAGATGAAAACCTTTGTCCACAAACTTCAAAGTAATGGAGTCAGGAATCTAATCGTCAATCAACCTCCGTTAAAACAAGCTGAATTGGTTGAAAGGAATATAAGGATAAAAGAAGGTAAGAGACAGGTTACCACTAATTGTTCTTCAGTTGAATAAAAAATACCTTGTAAGGTTAGCCCACTTCAACACAAGGAATATAAAAGACAGCTTATCAAATTCAGTACTCCAATGTCGCAAGTTCTGCAATGATTGTTGGAGATGAAGCTAATTCCCTTGGAAAATCCTCCTCAAAATCATAATACTTCCTCTCCTCGCTATAATCCCAAGGCAAGGTGTGGGTATTACTCCAACTGTCCCGAACATGATACTAATAGTTGTTGGGCATTGAAGAAAAAGATTCAATACCTGATTGACGAAGGAATCCTCGAGGTTACGCCACAAGGCCAAATTGAATTCTCCTATCATCTGTCAAACACCGAAGCTACCAGACGTTCGGAGTAACATTTTTAGATGAGGCTTTGAGAACATTTGGATTTTATTTGTGATTTCTTTTGTTGGTTTAAACATTTACTATTATGTCAAACTTTGTTTTACATTAATGCATTGCGTATGTTTGTCTTGAATTAATCCCTTCGCTTCACTATACTTAAAATTATGCTTTTACTTCTATTTTGTGATATTTAACTCTTGTTGAATATGTAAGCCTTTAGAGGAAGAATGACGAGGACGATACCATAATCTTATGCAATATCCTTTTTTAATAGACTATGTTGACGATGTACATGCATTGTTTTAATTCCTAAACAGTGAAGATATAAGGAAGTTAATCCCTAGTTAACCCTTTTGAGCCAAAGAAGTAGGAGTTTTTCTTTCTCAAGAAGGTTAAAACCCTTAATCATAACCTGGGGCAGGGTAGTTCCTCGGTTAACTCAATTATGCCGGTTTCCTTTTTGTACACAACTAATGATGATTTCCTGTAATCATTAAGTCTGATAGTCAATATCTATCAAAAGAAAAGTTCATTAAGTCAAAACCTATGAAGGAAACTTAGTAAAATTGATACATCCCGCTGACTGTAATCTTGAAATAAACAGTTCAGGCAAAAAGAATGGATAATAAAGTCAAAAGAAAAAAAAAGAGGTCACTAGGAATCCTCAACAAAGAAAGATGACTGAATTTTAAAATAAGTTTTTGGTTTTTTGAACCATCACAAATGACAGTGTTACATTTCTAAATTCCTTCAAAGCTTCAATACATAAGTTAACCGAACATAGGACTGAAGAACGTCATGAAGAATGGGTTGGGTACAAAGAAAATTTGAGCCTTTATCCTTTGTTTCTTAAACCGTGAACCAGGACACATTATAACCCTTTAAAAGTCCTAACTGAAGCATGGTTAGTTCGAAAAGCATATTGTTACAAAAAGGTATATTGGCTCCTTTAGGGCTTATTATAAAACTTTAGTTAATATCACAGTTTTCATAAACAATGTTTTACTAAAATAACTTTTTTTCAAAACTTCTTGACAGACATAAGCATTGCATTTTTGAATATCATTGTTTGCATATAACTGAGTGTTTGACAAACAGAGAAACTTACAGGATGAATGTTCAATAAACCAGAGTCCTTCCAACAGACAAAGTTGCTTACCGGATCAAAGTTAATGTATACAAAGGGGCATAATCATTATCTCCCAATCAAGGGGACATGCCATGATACTGCCTAATTCATTTGGGGCAACCAGGTCAAGATTCAACTATGCTTAATAGCCAGGGGCAGATCTCCTCATCTATCTGAATTACCAAGGGTAACATTATAAAGTTCACGATGCCATGGGCATATTATTGTGGGGCATTCTATTTATTTTTCTTGAGGTAACTTCATTCAGATACTTCCATTATGGGACAATTCATCCTCAACCAAGGGGCAACTCTCTCTTTCCAAATCAAATATCCAAAGTGTATATGGTCCATCTCATTGTATTACCTTGATATTGGATTCTCATCAGAAGCCATGTGGAAATTAACTGTCTATGCCAGTAGTATCAGATGGTGTCAGTATCATGTCTTCGAATCCAGCCATGAGCATTTCTGGGAAATTATTCAGGAAAGTTAAGAACCTCAGAAGCTCTAAATCCAATTGTTTATACACTCTCAAAGTTGAAACGATTCTGTTTTCGAGTTCAGCTTTATTTTTCCCTCTTTATTCAGGTTTACTTTTCCCCTTTTACTAAAGCGAGAAACATCAGTTGGTTATGTTTGAATGTATATATGCTTTTGAATATGATTGATGTTTACCAGAAATGCATAAAATACAATAATAGCATTTACTAAGAACGAACGGAGGTAGGAATTCATTATTTTGAGATGTCGTTTATTCTTCTCAAAAGCATTATCATTACCTTGGGTCGTCGTTTATTCTTCTCGAAGGTTATCTCATTATTTTAGGACGCCGTTTATTCTTCCCAGAGGCTATTTTAAGACGTCGTTTATTCTTCTCAAAAGCCATTTTGTTACCTCAGGCCGTCATTTATTCTTCCCAAAGGTTATCTCATTTTGGGCCGTCGTTTATTCTTCCCAAAAGCCATATTGATACCTTGGGCCGTCGTTTATTCTTCCCAAAGGTTATCTTGTTACCTCGGGCCATCGTTTATTCTTCCCGAAGGTTATCTCATTTTGGGCTGTCGTTTATTCTTCCCAAAAGTCATATTGATACCTTGGGTCGTCGTTTATTCTTCCCAAAGGTTATCTTGTTACCTCGGGCCGTCGTTTATTCTTCCCGAAGGTTATCTCATTTTGGGTCGTCGTTTATTCTTCCCAAAACCATATTGATACCTTGGGCCCTCGTTTATTCTTCCCAAAGGTTATCTTGTTACCTCGGGCCTTCGTTCATTCTTCCCGAAGGTTATCTCATTTTGGGCCGTCGTTTATTCTTCCCAAAAGCCATATTGATACCTTGGGCCGTCGTTTATTCTTACCAAAGGTTATATTTTTACCTTGGGCCGTCATTTATTCTTCCCAAAAGCCATATTGATACCTTAGGCCGTCTTTTATTCTTCCCAAAGGTTATCTTGTTACCTCGGGCCGTCGTTTATTCTTCCTAGTGGTAAAGACATGCGCGCTGAGTACTAAAGGACCAGGGTTCAAACCTGGGTGAGACCATTCTTTTTCTCATTTGTTTTAGATATTCAACATGTTTACTATATAATTATTTGTTGTTGTTTGTTACCAGACGCGCCCCAAGTGACTTATTGGTAAAAGAATTGGCTTGGTATACATGAGGACGAGGGATCAACTCCAGGCTAAAGCAATTTTTTTCTTCATTTTATTTGTTTTGGTAAAACTAAAATATAATTATATGAAGCTACTCCCTATCACCAAGCGCGCGCTGGTCCAGTGGCAAGGAGGATGTTTGTGAAGGTTGGAGACCTGGGTTCGACCCTAGGCTCCTGCAGGTTTGTTTTTTTGTGTGTATTTTCATAAGTTTTGTTAATTAATTAATATAAATCTTTTTCTAAATTAAATAAAAATAAACTTAATAATAAAATAAATAATAATGTAATTAGAACTTCTTTTTTTATATAAATAATTTAATTAAATTTGTATGTACACCCATAAACTTAAAAGATCAAGTCCCTACGAGGTTGCCTACGATATAATGATCTTGTCCCTTCAGTAAATATGATGATAGTCCCTTCAAATTGCTAAAGAAACCCCTTAAGTTGCCTTCATTGACCATACGATGACCCTACGCCCGTCCCTTAAACAATCCAAGGTAATGACTACCTATTCCTTAATAATAGGGATAGTCTTACCCTTGAAAGGACATATAAGAGCATGAATGACTTAGTCTAGGGTAGGTACCTCATAGTTACTTGCTCACTCTTCAAAAATAATTTTCACACCTCACAATATTTTCAAACATTTTCAAAACAAAGGCTTTATATACACCCATACGAGGATCATTACAAAGTATTTAGAAAATTTCTATTCACACACTACACTTTTCAAAAACAATTAAAGTGAGCTAAGTAACTAAGAGCCCATGGATATAAAGGGTGCTAACACCTTCCCTTTATATAACCTATCCCCCGAACCCAAGTCTTTTAAATAGGTTTTTCCTGTTTTTTTATGCCCTTTCCATATGGATAAAATAAAAGTCGGTGGCGACTCTTGCTATCCGCAACATATATAGAAAGTCAGTTCTCCCACCGTGTTACAGTAACACTCGAGGGAATGAATGCTTAGTTGTTTTGTTGTTGATTTAATTTGTCTCAGTTAAAACATGTTGTTACTAAGTTGTTTAAGTTGAATAAAATGGTATACCATGTTTAGCTTAATATTTGAGAATCTGTTGCGTAGTTGTAAAAGTTGTTTTGGTTTCAAAAAGGAATAAAAGTTGTTGTTATAGTTTCATCCGTATCAAAAGTGTTATGTATCGATGTATTATTTTATATGAATGAAAATGAATATGTTTTAAGGTTGAAATATGGCATCCTATTTGTTTGATTAAGTTGAAATTTTATTACTATGATTTTGTCCTTAATTGCCGAGTAGAAATTGGGTGTTACAATGACCTCAATTTTGTATGCTAGTGGAAAGGGGTTTCCCCAATTATGGAATGAGGCATGGTCTGTTATGCCCACATAAAGTTGTGTAGCTCTTCGAACCAGTGCTTCTTAATCTCATCTAATCTTCTCTTGAGTCCTCGTATGAGATCCATGTTCGCTTCATATGCCTGCCTGTTAGCTTGCAGATGCTCGACTGAAGCAAATTGTTGATTGGTTCCTATGTTGGCAACAAATTCCTTGAAGTTCTTGTTCGTGAATTGTGTCCCGTTGTCGGTGACTGTGTCTTAGGGTACCCCGAAACGAGCAAGGTTTTTTCATTCAAGGAAAGGCAATATGTTGAGTTCCATTATATTAGCTAAGGCTTCAGCCTCTATCCATTTTATGAAATTGTCTACACCGACGATTAGGTACTTGTTCTGGTTTAACCCGACGACAAAGGGACCGAGGATATCCAGGCCCCACCATGCGAATGGCCACATGGAAGACATTGTCTTGAGATCGTTCGGAGGCTCCAGATGCATGTCTCCATGTCGTTGGCATTTGTCGCATTTTTTCACGTGCTCTTTGTCGTCGGTCTGCATTATCGGCTAGTAGTACCCTGCTTACAAGAACTTCCTTGATAGAGACCTTCCAACTAGATGTTGGGTGTTAATGCCTTCGTGTATTTCCTGTAGGATATGAAAGATTGATTCCTCCTCGACGCACTTAAGAAGAGGAATGGATAATCCTCATCGATAGAGTTTTCCCTCGACTAATACATACGAGCAGGACCTTCGTCGGACTGTACTTGCCTCTTTAGGATCTGGAGGTAGTTCGTCATTTGTCAAGTAGTTATAGACCAGGTTCATCCAACAGTTGGCGTCATTGATGAAATTAACGTTAATCTTCATGGACACCTTTTCAACGCTCGGCCGAGGGAGTATCTCTTGTATCAAGGATTTGTTTCCTCCCTTTCTCTTTGTGCTCACGAGTTTTGACAGTACGTCTACTTTTATGTTGTGTTCACGGGGGACGTGTTTTACTTCTACGGATGTGAACTTCGTCATTTTTATTTGACAAGGGCCAGGTATTCTTACAAGTTATCGTTCTTGACCTGTAAGGCTACAAGTTGAGAGTCTGTATTTATGATTATTTCCTCGGATCCTAGATCGTCGACTAGCCTTAGACCAGCAAGGAAAGCTTCGTATTCTTCCTAGTTGTTGGATGTGAGGAATGAAAGTGTGAGGAACAACTCTATTATAACGCCTTCCTCTTTTTCTAAAATAATCATTGCTCTGTTGCCCGTTGAACTTGATGCTCCGTTCACGAAAATAGTCCATTTACTGGAAAGGCAACCTATGTTCTCTGGGGTGGTCATTTCGGCCACGAAATCATCCAGGACTTGCGATTTGAGGGCCAACCTGCTTTAATATCTAATTTTGAACTCAAACAATTCCAAGGACTATTTGAGCATCCTTTCGGCCATATCAGGTCGACCCAGAAGTTGTCTGATGGGCTGGTCTATTAGAATGACGATCGTGTGCGCTAGGAAATAGTGCTTGAGTCTCCTCGATACGTTAAGGAGGGCTAGGACAAATTTTTTAATCTGTTGATACCTGAGCTCGGGCCCCTGTAGGGCTTTTCTAATAAAGTAGATGGGTTTTCGCCCTTTGAGCCTTTCTCGTATGAGGGTGGCGCTCATGGCCTCGTTTGCGACGGCCAAATACAAAAGCAAGTTCTCACCAACCTCAGGTCGAGAGAGAATTGGGGGTTCTGATAGAGCCTTTTTGAGATGTTTCAAGGCCTTCTCGCATTTTTTCGTCCATTCGAAGGCAACCTCTTTGTGAAGGAGCTTGAAGAGGGGGAGAGCCTGCTGAGCAAATTTTCTACGAAACGAGATAGAGGGGTGAGGACATCGTTTAGCTGAATGGATTTTTTGGATTTTGGCATTGGAGTTTTGGAGAATACTCGACACTTGTCTGGGTTAGCTTCAATTCCTCTTTCGGTTAGATAGAAACCAAGGAATTTGCCCGCGCGTACCCTGAACATGCATATTTCTGGATTAAATTGCATTTTGCAGTTACGTGCTTGGTCGAATATTTTTTAAATAGAGAATAATATCGGTTTCCTCGTGGGATTTAAAGATCATGTCATCCATGTATACTCCGAGCATTTCCCTGATTTCTGCTCGGAAAACTTTGTTCATCATGTGTTGGTAAGTTGCGTCTGCATTTTTCAAGCCGCGAGGTATTACGTTGTAGTAATAATTGCCTGATTCGGTCATGAAGGCAGTATATATTTTGTCAGTCACGACCATGGGTATTTGATTGTACCCAGAATAGCTGTCGAGGAATGACAACAACTTAAAACCTGCAGAATTATCTACCAATTTATCTATGTTAGGTAAAGGGTAAGCGTCTTTCGAGAAAACTCGATTGAGATCGGTGTAGTCCACGCACATGCGCCATTTTCCATTATTCTTTTTCATTAGTACAAAGTTTGAGAGCCAGGTAGTTTACCAGGCCTCAATTACTAATTGTGCCTCTAGGAGGTCTTTGACTTCCTTCTCGACAACTTCTATATTTTCTGGGGACTGCTTCCTCCTTCGTTGTGCTACAGCGTGGACAGACGGATCTATTGTCAGGTGGTGGCAGACAGTGTCTGGGTCCAACCCGGGCATTTCAGCTATGCTCCACACGAACAAATTTGTGTTCTCCCGGAGACATTCCTTCAACTACTTCCTCGCCAGGTCAGGGAGGTCTGCTTCAATCTTAACTCCTTTAGAAGGGTCTTCGTCAAGCATGATCAATTCAAAGTCACTGTCGGGCATCGAACGTGTCAACGAAGAACTGCTTGCCTCCAACTGTGCATCCTTTTCCTCCTCAGTGAACCTATTGTCGAGGTTAATTGAATCGACTCGAGGGAGTGGATTTGGCTCCTCCTAACTATTAGGGATAGTAGTCTTGGCAATTGGCTTTGGCATGGCGGCTATGGCATTGATCCCTTTTGAAGCTGCTTCGAAACATCGACGAGCAGCTTCGATGTCCCCGTGAAGGGTAGCCACCTGACTTGACGAAGTATAATACTTCATCTTTAAATGGATCATGGAGGGCACCACAATGAGTTCATCTAGTATTACATGACCCAGGATGCATTGGTACAATGACGGGTAGTCTATGATGAGGAATTCGACCTTAATTGCCCTTAAAGTGTCTCCTTCTCTAAAAGTCACTATCAGGTCGACATACCTCCATGGCCTGGATACTGTTCCATTAAACCCCTGTAGGTCAGATCCTACATAGGGTGTCATATGCATTTCGTTTAGTTGCAAGGTCGCGAAGAGCTGAGAGTACATGATGTCTACCGAGCTTCCCTAGTCAACCAAGATTCGCCAAACATCAAAATTGGCCATCTGCACCTGGATATGCAGGGGGATGCTGCCATTGGGTGCACCACCGAGGAGCTCCTCCTTATAAAAGGAGATGTGTATTGACCCTCCCTGGGGAGGATCAATTGTGGAATTCAGATTGGAGCCCGTACTGATCAGTTGATCGAACTGTTGCTTCACCGAGCTCACGGTGACTTTGTTGTAACCCCCGCCTGAGATCACCATAGCTGAGGGGAAGAACTCCCATGGACTGTAGGAAACGAAATAAGTGGTGCCAGTGAATGGTTCGAGGACATATATGTCCTTTGGCCAGGTGATGTTGTGATTAATCACGAGGTTGGCGTCCATTGCTGGAGGGGAAGCCTCCTCGGTCTTCTGAGTTTCTTGCACCTCCTATCAGGGAGCCTCCTTCCCGTTAGTGAACTGATTCAAGTGGCCGTGCATGATGAGTATTTCATGGCATCCTTTAGATGGATGCAATCTTCAGTATTGTGCCTATAGGATTTGTGAAATCCATAGTACTTCATCTTGTCCGTATAGGCATTGGTCGACAACTGCTTTGGGAACCTGATGCCTTCCTGGAGGAACTCAGTGTTGGCGCACTCAGATAAGATCTTATCCCTCAACATATTGAGATGAGTGTATTCATGGAACCTCCTAGAGGGACCTTTGTGCTCTCATGGTTCACAAGAGCGGTCTTCCTATCTTTTTTCACCTCCCCGACGCGATATTGAGGGGGCTTCATTTTTGGTGGTTTTGGCATATTCTCGATGCCTAGTATTATAGGCAGTGTTGGCTGCCTCTTTCTCCTCATATTGGATATACATCCAGGATTTGAGGAAAAAAGTATCAAGCGTGGTCGGTGTCTCAGTGCCCACGACCTTGGTAAAATCACTACGGGGACAAAGCCCACGTTCGAGAAGGTATTTTTTTTCATGTGGTCGGTGGTCGAGACTTGGACGACTTCTTTATTAAACCTCTTTATGTATTCCTGCAAGGACTCATCCTTGCCTTGAATTATTTCCTATGAGGCCTCAGTTTTAAGATGTTGGTGCAATGTGGTGAAATGTTGGGAGAAGGTCTTCCCGAGTTGTTTCCACGAGGTAATGGACTCAAAGGGGAGGCTTTTGTACCAAGCCATGGCTCCCTTTCTAAGTGTTGTGGGGAAAAGATGACATTTGATTGCTCCTCGGAAGCCCCGGTAGTCGAGGAGAGCATCAATGTTTTTTGTATGCTTGTACGGGTCTGTTGTCTCATCTTAGGACCCCAAAGGAGGAAGCTTCTCTAACCCCTTCGATAGTTTCGTGGACATAATCTCATGAGAGAGAGGTCCACGGGGCTTATCCTCATCGTTGGAGTCATAGGAGATGGAACGATACTGGTTATCTTTGTGTCGTCGAGGGGATGGCGATCTTGATCGATTTCTTGCACCCTTAGGCGATGGTCGCGTTCCCGTCAGGAGGGTACTCCTTGTTTTTCTGGTTTTTAGGGACTTGTGTCGTCGAGGAGACAAACGAGTCTGTTTCTTGATAGACCCGACTTCCTCTGGGAATTGGAGATTCTTTCTCCGTTCAGGTGAACAACTACGGGACCTACGGAGTCTCCTTGCAGGGGAGGGGGACCTGGTATGACGAGCATCCTCCAGAGCTTCTAATTTTTTGTCTTGGCGCAAGATCATAAGATTGATGTTATTCGTAGTCTCGACTAGTGCGGTGAGGGTCTCATTGGTCCCCTCAGGAATGGCAATGAGAGGGAGGTGGTGATGGGGAGGTGGTGTGTCCATCTTGAAAACGGTTAGGCTCCCTGAGCGGAGGATTGGTTCCATCACTTTCCCGTTGATTGAAGGGGGTGTTGGTGGCAATCCAGGCATCATCAGAGTCGTCACGGCTAGTGTTGCACCCCAAAAATTTCCCTCTCACAATCAATACACCCTCTCTCAAGACTTCTAAATGATCATAAGGTCCTCAAGACTCCCAATTGGTCAAGAAGTGTGGAAGTCTCCCTAGACAATGCCTCCTCCTAAGCAAAGTGACCAAAACTAGGGTTTTGTATTTCCTCAGGTTAAAGTGAGTTTCAAGGCCTCAATTGAGCTTCATAACATCCCACATGTATTCAAGAATCCACATGTCAAGTTTCAAGGCTTTCCCAATAAGTTTGACCAGTCAGATGATCAGATATGCAAAAATCAGTCAAAGTAGTTAAAAAGTCAAACTGAGGTCAACTGTGGTCAAATTAAAGTCAAACTTCAAGATTTTTTGCCAACATCAAGTATTATGAAGTAAAACGCATCATATGATCAAGGGTTGATCATAATTAATCAAGGAATTTTCAGATCATCAAGAATCAGGAGTTTCTAAATTAGGGTTTTCTTAAGGAAAGTCAACTGAACTTTGACCTGCCATAACTTTCACATGCTTCATCAAAAATTTCCCATCCAAAGCTCATTTTGAAGAAAATTGAATTCTCTACAACTTTGTGTCTCACAGGCCAATCCTAAAAATGCTTCATTTGGAAGGTATGAGCTAAAACATTACAGGTCATTTCAAAAGTCAACAAAACGTCAACATCTTCCAAAGGGCATAATTTGAAAATAGTAAAGGATATGGACATGAGACCAAAGATGTTGGTTAGAGGACTCTTTAAGCTTTCTAAAATGTCCAATAACACCTTCATAGCCTTAAAATTGAGGGATTTTTGCCTTGGAAAAGTTGGGAAAGTTTTGAGGGGTATATTGAGCAAATGAGGTCTTAAAACCAAAATTTTCCAAATGGGCTTGCAATTTTGTAATCCAATCTTTACAATGACATCATACACGACCCAATGCTTATTTTTTCAGATTTTTATAATTTATTTTATATTTATTTGGATTTTATTCATTAAAATTCAATTGAAATATATATAAAATATGAAAAATCAAATAAAGCATGAAATCTTTGATTGAAAATTATTTAAATCATATTTGGAATGAATGAAAGTCATTTAAAATCAGATTGGACCAAAATTGGAAAGGATGGATGAGATTTTTTGAATATTTGAAAGTGAGAAATCTTCATGATCAAGTTATCTCATAAGCCCATAAATCCATAGGTTTTTTGACCTAAATTCAATCCCTATAAGTTGATGAACATAACCAGTGCACAAGGACACGATTTTCTGGCATTTTAAAGGTAGAGACATGATCATGGATACTACTTGAAGCTATCTTGATCATTTGCACAATCAAGAACACCCTCATATGACCTAACCGAATCACATTGTCTCTTTATTATCAATTTTTCGATTCTCATTATATATGCATTTTCAATTAATTCTAACCTGATATTGTTAATCCCGATGTTGCTTAGATTGATTCTGCATATTTTCTTGAAGTTTCAGAGTCGGATGTCATAGTTGCCATTGTTAGGGTTTGATAGATCGTTTTAGGGTTTCATGCGTGAAGCTATATAAATCCTTTAAAAGACCATGGCTAGACTGTATATGTCCTAAGGATCACATTTACCTAATTAATTTGATGAAATCACAAGTCTGGCTATGAGATATGATTTTCACAGGTTCTGAATGTGAGAAAATCCGTAGGAAAATTTGCATGTAAATTCGTAGGTGCTTTCGCAGGGATGGAGGTTGAAGACGACCAAAGGCGCGGGAAACCTTTTTTTTGAATTATTAACTTATTTTATTATGTTTGGTTTGTATTTATGTTTCAGAAACGCTACCTAGCTCAGCTGGTTGTGTGTACACGTGTGAAGGCATAATACCTGTGTTCGATCCTTGGCTTGGGTGTTTTTGCTTTTAATTCATTTATTTTGCAGGTTAAGAATATAATAATTTTGTTCAATTACCATAACACCAGCGCGCGCTGGCCCTGTTGGTTTTGTGCTATGTTATTGAGGTAAGGGACCTGGGTTCAATTCCCAAGTCCTATCTTTTTGATCATTTTCTCACTTTTCTTCATATTTTCTTATTTTTCTTTTATAATTAGATTTTAATTAATTAATTTATTAAATCTAAAACCAATAATGTTTTCTTATATGTAACTAAATTTTATGTTTTTTATTAAACTCATAATTTTTTTAATATTTATTTTAATTAATCTAATTTTCCTAATAATATATTTGTATATAACTTTTATTATATATATATTTTGTAAATAAAACAATTTTATTTTAACTAATTATTTTCTAACCCTAATTTTTTCATTAACCCTAAAAATTTAACCTAATTTTCTCTAACCCTAAATTTTTTTTTTATAATAACTTTTTATTTTGTATAAATTTTTAATACATTATCCTTTATTATTATTATTAAATCATTTAAACTTATATTATTTTTCTAATAATCTCTAAAGATTTAACTTATTTAACTTAAAATAATTTCTTTTAAAATTCTAATTTTTCTTTATTTCTTCATTATTATTTCCTTTTTAAATTCTAATATTTATTATCATTGCTTTATTTATTATTATTGCTTATTTATATTTGCTTTATTATTTTTATTATTTATTTTTATCCGATTATATTGTAACTATCCCAAAGCCATGTAATAATTCGTAGATTTATTTTTCGTCATTAATTTCTTTGTAAATATTTATTGCGTGGTTAGTAAATAGGGTGTGAAAACATATTTGTAATTAATCTGGCTTAGATAATTAATTTAAATAAGATAAATATTTGAAATAAAATACTCATACACGTAAGTGTCGCCAGCCAGACATTTTTATCCCGAAGGAACGGGAATGGTAATGCTGCACAAACCGAAGAAAGAAAAGAAAGGACAAAGGTCCTGCGAACCAAAGGAATTGGGTTCGGGAGTCGATTACGACCTGGGAAGGTATTAGCACCCCAGATCGTCCGCCGTACCCGACGGGATCCACGCTTGCAAAGAAACTATTTCAAAACGTGTAAGAATGAAAGGTGCTGCAAAACAGAAACTGAAACTGGATAAGAAAAGAAAAGAAAGGGGAAAAATGTAGGGAAAATAAAAGAGTGTGCTCGAACGGGCCCTACCCCGCTGCCTACGTACCTCACCTGGACAATGAGGATCAGAGATGTCGTAGTTCCCCTAACTAGGGGTGGAAAGGATTGCTTGTGTATTAAGGCTTGAACTACCTATGTCAATGCTCAGGTGTTGCAGGCTCGGACGACGAGTGCGTTACCGTCTTGCAAAGTGACAAGTAGGAGCAAGTTCGCGTACGGAGCGAAGGAGTTGAGAAAAGAATTCCCGAAGGAGAGACACTTATTATTTGTTTGTGTGTTTTATGAGGCTTTATGAGCGTGTCACAAGGAAGTGAACTCAAGCTCTTTTCCATGGAATGTGAACTTGTCACTACATTCCAAGATGGAATAATAGAACAAGCACACTCAAGTAAGGAGAAGATCCCCAAAACTTGAATCCAGAGATAAGGGCTTAAACTCACTAACTCATTAACTTATTAAGTGTTTTTGTATTTACAATGAAGAAGTGTGTTTAATGATTTTCTTGGTGAAGATGATATCCTGATCAGACTTGTGCATCACAAGACAAGCTTGTACTATCCCAAGATGGGAAGACTACAAGTGTCTCATAGGATAAGGCTATTGCTCAAGATATCACTTCAATCTTTATTAAGTGTCTTCTTTAGAATTTTGAGATGAGAATAGAAGAGAAACAAAAGGATTACAAAGGTAAAAGTCTAATGGGGGACTAATGAATCCTAAAGTTATCATGCAAAGGTAATCCTAGGTTAGTGAGGTTTGAATTCTATCCTAATGAAGAAAGAAAGAAGAAGAGAAAGGAAAGAAGAAGAAGAAGAAGAAGAAGAAGAAGAAGAAGATGAGGAGAAGAAGTAAGGCCTAAGCCCATCACAATCACAATAATAGTATCAATAAAGAGAAGAGAAGAGATAAGAATGGGAGATGTGGGAATCACATCCACACCTCTCACTTACCAAAGACCCTGAAATGGTTAGTGACACAAACATAAATGTAATACAAAATGAACATAATGTCAAACCAAAGTCACACAACCAGAAGTGAAGTCATAAACACAAATGCCAAATGCAAACTTAAGGCACAAGAATGAGAAGAGAAATACAACTCACAATGAAGCATTATGAATCACCATGACAAAATAAAGTAAACATGAGAAGACACAAAGCAAAATAGTCAAAGCAATACCACAAGGTGCAAAACCAGAACCCTAACATGTTATGAAGGTGTCTAAGGACCATATGAGATGAAGAGAAGAAGTGCACATAGTCAAATATTCACATCATGAGAAGGAAGGATCAAAGGAAGTGAAGTAAGCATGCATAAGTGTGGAAGAACTTCAAGAGCAACCAAACACAAACTTTCTCAAGGCACAAACCACAACTCAAGACCAGAGGGGTATCAACAACCTAAGATGGCCCTAAACAACCTAAAGAAGTTGGCACAAGTGCCCTTCTAAGCTAAGGAGAGAACATATGACCCAAAAGAAGCAAAAAGGGACAAGTAAGGAACAAAAATTCAAATTAATTCAAGTAAGCATCCAAAAATTCCACAAACTTGCACAAATGATCTTCAATCATACTATAACAACATGCCAAAAGGAGGGGATCAAGATCAGAAGCTTAACCATTCAAATAAAAGTTCAAACATGGATTAGGGTTAGAAAGCTTCATGCACAAGCTAGAGACCAAAATCAATTAAACAAAATTCTAAAAAATTAGAACAAAAATGACCAATAAACTACATCTCAACATGAATCCAGAGCAAAAAGAACCATCTAAAAGTTCAAAATAATGATCAAATAGAAAATAAACAAGTCAGCATGCTTCAAAATGAAATAAAATCAATTAATTAAAAGAAACAATTAATTTCCACGTGACAATTAAAAAATAAATAAAAAATAAAAAAACCAAAAATTGGAGAAAACTAAAAGACACACTCCTGAAGTTTTTTGTAATTTTTGATGACCTAAAACTATTTTTAAAAATTAAAAAGCAAACTGGAATTAAAATGAAAACAAAAAGAAAAAGAAATAAAGAAATAAGGCCAGGGGGTGCGTTTAGAAGAGAGAGACAGTTGAATCATTTGGGCCTGGTGAAAAGGGGGGTGGATAGCAAGTCAAGCCCAGGCCAAAGTCAGCGCATAACACAACAATTATTGTGGATATTCATTAATTTAGGAAAAAACATGAACCACTGGATCAAGCGTACGCATGGGATTGAGTCATTCACTAAAACAAGTATGCAAAATGATTGGCCGGGGAGTGAGAACACGTGAGCTATGGTGAGGTGAGAAACAAACTGATTAATTCAGATATTATAAAATCACGTGAGAGGCAGCAAGGTTTTTTAATGTGCTGGCATCATAACGTCCGTCCAGATCAAATATCCTATGGTTGTGCTTCATCTTCCTCATTCAAACTCAGACGAACAAAAATGCAGAATCCGGTGACCGGAGCTAGGGCTCCGGCACCGAAAAATTCAAACTAAGAACAAAATCACATGAACAAAGCCACAAACCTCCAGATCTGATCATTTAATCAATCTAAACACGAATCCAGCATTCAAATACACAAATACTCCATGAATTCATCAAATCGAAGCAAATAAAGTTTGACATCAAACTTTCAAATCCAAATTTCTCACTCATTACTCATGCATTTTCAAATCTAATTAGTGCAGCATACTCAGCAAAGTTCACAGATCACAATGCACATAAGAAAAACAAGTTCCAAATCCATGAATTTCAAGTCATACCTGAGATGGAACCACTTCAAAATCTCCAAAATAAGAACTCCAAAAGCTGCAGATCTGTGTACTTTGATCTCCTCTTGCAAAATTAATGCAAGAGGAAGCTTGAGAGAGTCTGAATTTGAAGCTTCGAAGCAACCTGCTCTGAATGGAAACTCTCCAATTCTTCACTTTCAGCTTTGATTGATGAGAGAAATGTGATCCTTGAAGCTTGTAGAAGAAGAATATGAAGAGAAATGAGAGAGGTGTGGCTTAAAGAGAGAGATTCGAAAACTTTTGCTCTGGTGCAAGAAACTTTGAATCTGAGAAATGAGAGAGTGCTAGCTTGCATTTAGGGTTTGGTTAGCTTTTATATCATGCACATATCACACTAATTAGGGTTTAGTGGCAAATGGTGGCATGAATTGTGTGATAGGGGTTGTTTTGCCAAATTGCATGAAGAAGAATAATGGCCAATTTGCTTGTGCATTTTATTCCTCTTTGCACATGCTGATCTCTCATCCCAGCCCTTGATTCATGATGAGATGATCCTGCCCCTTGGTTGTTTGGTTCATGTTTTTTTCATGATCATGCATTTTTGCCTTTTGTGAACTACACCACATTCCATGCACGAATTCTTTTGTTTCCTTGGGCAAAAAATCTTCTCATGCATTGCCTTGAAGCACTATAATCTCACTTGGTCCATAACACCACTTAAAAATAAGTTACATGAGGTTTTGCATTTGGAGGAGGCTTGAAATTCATGTCATGCCCTAGATTTCAAGAGATTTTCGAAGGGCATATCTCTCAAACCATGAGGGCTATGAAAAAGTACTTGTACTTTTCAAAAATGTGAGATTTTAATTTTTAATTTTCATGTTTGGTGGCAATCCCTTTGAAGCCTTTTTCACCAAGTTATGTACACTTGAAAATTAGGGCAAAAGGTTACTAAAAATGGCAAATTTCATGACCAATCCTATGCAAAAAATGCAAAACACCTCAAAACCTCTTGATTCTTGATCTTTGATCTTGCCAAACCTCTTCTAAGGTTATAAGAACATCCCTTGACTAGAAAAATAGGGTTGGACCCCTTAAATTCCCACAGTTGACTTCTAGAATGCACAGTTGACCAATTTCTTCATTTACAAGCAACTGAAGAAATACCTGACTTCCACAAGGAATTTTCTCACCAAATTTCATCCCTAGGATCATCTTAACATATGAAAGACTTTGCCCAGATGAAATGGCTAAAGTCACAAATATTTCATGCTTGAAAGTGAAACCCTAATTTGGGATCATTGTGTAGGAGCTTGCCCTAGCTTGGATTCTCTGATGATCTCCCAACCTCTTGGGCCTTTGTAAATGATCTTGGGGCTTGTGAATGCAATGTAGACTCCTCATAGGACTTGAGCAAATCCATTGGGCCTCTTGTTATAGCTTGTGATACTTCAAATCCCTCCATAGATGATCATATGCCTAATGCTAGGTCATGAGAATGTTATGCCTCATCTTTCCATGTAATAATGCCAAGAAAATGATATGCTTATGAAGACTATGGTATGATGATGATGCTTAAAATAGAAGAGGGCAAATTTGGGGTGTTATAGCTGCCCCTATTCAAACAACTGTTAATCTGAAAAGGACGGTCGCACGGGCTATCGACCGTTCAAGATAAATTGTGGTTGAATACCAAGAAAACCTGAAATTTGCACTCTGCTAGAGAATGCAAGAACTGGGAAATAAACCCAACCAAATGACGCTTTGGTGACTGAAATGGGGAGAAAGCAGACGAGCTCCTTCCAAGTTGAAACTGTTATTTGGAATCGGAATACTTTGACAGACGAGTCTTCTTCGAACAATCCTGTTACGCCAGGAACTGGACATACGATCCCTCACATACTTTGCAAAACATATGACTTGAGACAGACGAATCTCTTTCGGATAAACCTGTTACGCCAGGACCGGTGATGCACTTAAGTCTGTGGGATAAACATTCATAATCAAGGTAGACGAACCCTCCCCATATATTCTCCGTGGGTATATGGTCTAAGACAGACGAGCCTTCTTCGGATAACCTGTTACGTCAGGTGCAACAAAAATAAGCGGTGCTTGAGATAGACGAGTCTCTTTCGGATAAACCTATTACGCCAGGACCGATAACCATTTTGACGTTTAATCCCACCGTCGGGATTTCAAACCTCTTCAACACAGACGAGTATTGGATGATCATCAAGAGAACACAGACGAGTTCCATAAGTCAATGATACAAACGAATATCAGACGATGATCTGAGAAACACAGACGAGCGCTTCAGGCGATGATACAAACGAATATCAGCCACTGGTACAGACGAATACCAGAAATTCAACACAGACGAGCAATTGGAGTAGCAATACAGACGAGTACCAGGGTAGTTATCAAACCAACACATATGGATATAAGTTAACACAGACGAGTGTGAGGGATGATACAGACGAGTATCCAAACAATGCAGACGAGCTTCAAACGGATAACAAACATAGACCAGTGCTGGGGAATGCAGATGAGCAACAGCAAATATCAAACACAGACGAGTGTTGGGAAATGCAGACGAGCAACAACAATTATCAAACACAGACGAGTGCTGGGGAACATTTCAATGATGGTTGTATCTCAATCATGAAACTCTGCGGGGGAATGACGATCTTTCAGCACGGCTGGGAAATGCTTGGTCAAATATCCTTTGCTAGGAAATGATTTTTGACAGTTATAAACTCTGTGGGGAATGGGACTCCCACTGTCTGCTGGGCATGCTCCACTTGTGGGGAAATAAACTGCTGGGGGATCTCACCTGCCCTAACTTAGCTGGGGAAAATTTTGTTTGGGAGAATGTGACGCCATCCTGCAACCTGCAACAACAGAAAACACATATGTGCCCCGGGGACTTGCATGGTATGATTTGTTCATCCATCGTCACCCGACACTCAAAGAAGATTTCAAATGTTTCCCTGCAGTGTCATTTTTCTCAAATAATCACCATGTTTAAAATGCAATGCTTATTTTTGCCAAAAATCCAGGACATTTTTGCAAATAAAAGATAAACACAACACATCTTTTTGACTGAATATTCTTTTATTGAAGGGCCTCTGAATAGGCAAAGTTTTTACATCAGGAAGCAACCACCTGGAAAGAGGTAGCTACCATAAAAATTGAGAAAATAAATTATCTTAATGGCAATGGACACGGCATCCCAATGAGTTTCCTTCTTGCTATGACCAGCATGTCTTCAAAACTCTCCATTCTTGCCTTTGCTTTCTGAGAAGATGAGGGGATTGATTCCTATCCTTCTGATATTGTCAAGCTGTACAAAACGATGATTTGGTTCAGATTACTCGGATCGGAGTTGTTCACTTATTCCCTTGTTTTGCGTGGATCGCGCCCTTCGGGTTTTCAATCCACCAGGATACCCTTTTTTTCCTGAGCTGTCCAATGTGGCTTTTCAACTCAGCGGGTGTACATTTTTTTTATATTTATTTTCCCTAACGTTTTCCCGAGCTTTTTATTCTGTTTTTAGCTCGTCGGGATGCCCTTTTCTTGCCTGGACTTTAATTCTGCTTTTGTGTTCAGCGGGTCTTTTTATGCGAAGTATTTTTAAACTGCGTCCGAGTTAACAGGGGATTGGAAATCTTCTCCATCCATAGTGGTGAGCATCAGTGCTCCGCCTGAGAAAACTTTCTTCACTATGAATGGTCCTTCATAGTTTGGGGTCCACTTGCCCCTGTGATCTGAACCTGGAGGAACAATCCTCTTAAGCACAAGCTCTCCTACTTGATACTCTCGAGTACGTACTCGTTGGTTGAATGCTCGCTTCATTCTCCTTTGATAAAGTTGACCATGACCGATAGCCGCTAATCTCTTTTCCTCAATTAGACATAGTTGATTGTATCGGGCACGTACCCACTCAGCCTCATCAAGCTTCACATCCATCATCACACGCAATGAAGGAATTTCTACCTCAATAGGCAAGACTGCCTCCATACCATATACCAATGAGAAAGGATTTGCCCCGGTCGACCTCCTGACTGACGTTCGGTACCTATGCAACGCAAATGGTAACATCTCATGCCAATCTTTTTAAGTGACAACCATCTTTTGCACAATCTTCTTAATATTATTATTTGCCGCCTCTACCGCACCATTCATCTTTGGTCGGTAAGGAGAAGAATTGTGATGCTGAATTTGGAAGTCTCGACACAACTCTGCCATCATCTTGTTGTTCAAATTAGAACCATTGTTAGTAATGATTCTTTCGGGCACTCCGTATCTGCAAATAATGTCTCTTTTAAAAAATCTAGCTACCACATGACGAGTGACATTGGCATAAGATGCTGCTTCAACCCACTTAGTGAAGTAATCGATCGCAACCACGATGAAGCGATGACCATTTGAAGTAGTAGGCTCTATTTTCCCGATCATGTCAATGCCCAACATAGAAAAGGGCCAAGGAGATGACATGACATTGAGCGGGCTAGGAGGAGCATGCACCTTGTCTGCATAAATCTGGCACTTGTGGCATTTACGGGCGTATGAACAACAGTCTTCATCCATTGTCATCCAATAGTACCCCGATCTCAACAACTTCTTAGCCATAGCATGCCCTCCTGCATGAGTATCGAAAGATCCCTCGTGGACTTCCTGCATTAACAGGCTTGCTTCGTGTCTATCCACGCATCTGAGCAAGACCATGTCAAAGTTCCTCTTATACGAAACCCCATCTGTATTCAAGAAGAAGCTAGCAGCAAGTCGTCTTAATGTCTTATTGTCGTTGGATGATACCCCAGCTGGGTATTCTTGTTTTTCCAGGAAAAGCTTAATATCAAAGTACCAAGGTTTCTCATCAGACACTGCGTCTACAGAGAAAGCATAAGCTGGTGCGTCAAGCCTGGAAATGTCAATCCTGGGCACGTAATTCCAACACAAGACTTTGATGGACGAAGAAAGAGTAGACAATGCATCGACAAATTGATTCTCATCTCGTGGTATATACTGAAGCTTAACTGTTGTGAAGAATGTCAACAGTTTTCTGGCATAATCCCTATAAGGAATTAAGTGTTCTTGATGCGTATACCACTTGTCGGTAACCTGATTGATAACGAGGGCTGAATCTCCGAATATATCGAGGGTCTTAATCCGAAGATTAATAGCCTCCTCTATTCCCATTATGCATGCCTCGTATTCCGCTTCATTGTTGGTGCAGCCAAAAGTAATTCTGGCAGCGAAAGGAAAGTGAACACCTTCAGGAGTGATAAGAACGACACCAACTCCACGTCCGTTGATATTGACTGCCCCATCAAACATCAACTTCCATTTGGATTCAGGGTCTGGCCCCTCCTCTGGAAGTGGTTCCTCGCAATATTTTACTTTGAGGTACATGATGTCCTCATCAGGGAAATCAAATTTCATTGGCTGATAGTCAGCTTCAAGAGGTTGTTGTGCAAGGTAATCTGACAATAAACTTCCTTTGATGGCTTTCTGGGAAGTATATTGTATGTCATACTCTGTTAATTTCATTTTCCACCTAGCAACCCTTCCGGTTAACGCTGGTTTCTCAAAGATATACTTGACAGGATCCATTTTGGAAATTAGCAGTGTGGTATGGGTCAACATATACTGTCCTAGTCGGCGAGCAGCCCATACCAAAGCGCAGCAAGTTTTCTCGAGCAGTGAGTAACGGGATTCACAGTCGGTAAACTTTTTGCTAAGGTAATAAATAGCATACTCTTTTCGACCAGACTCGTCATGTTGGCCTAGAACACACCCCATCGACCCTTCTAACACAGTCAAGTACATGATAAGCGGCCGTCCTGGAACTGGAGGCATTAGAATCGGAGGTGTCTGCAAATATTCTTTTATCTTTTCAAAGGCTATTTGGCAGTCCTCATTCCACCTGACCATTTGTTCTTTTCTTAGCAATTTGAATATTGGTTCACACGTGGCAGTTAGATGAGATATGAACCGTGAAATGTAGTTCAACCTCCCTAAAAACCCGCGCACTTCTTTTTCAGTTTTCGGTGCAGGCATATCTTGTATTGCTTTTACTTTTGCAGGATCCACCTCGATTCCTTTCTGGCTAACAATAAAACCCAACAATTTTCCGGAACGCACTCCGAAAGTACACTTGTTTGGATTCAACCTCAGCTTATACTTTATCATTCTATCAAACAGCTTCTTGAGATTGATCAGATGCTCTTCTTCGTCTCGGGACTTAGCAATCATATCGTCCACATAGCACTCTATCTCCTTGTGTATCATGTCGTGGAACAATGTGACCATAGCCCGCTGATACGTTTCCCCGGCGTTCTTCAAACCAAAGGGCATCACCTTGTAGCAGAATGTACCCCACGGGGTAATGAAAGTTGTTTTATCCATGTCTTCTGGTGCCATCTTAATCTGATTATACCCGGAGAAGCCATCCATGAAGGAAAATACCGAGAATTGAGTGGTGTTATCTACCAGCACATCAATGTGAGGTAATGGAAAGTCATCTTTTGGACTTGCTCTATTTAGATCCCGGTAATCAACACACATCCGAACTTTGCCGTCTTTCTTTGGTACAGGCACAATTTTAGCTACCCAAGGTGGGTAACTAGTTACGGCAAGGAATCCGACATCCCATTGTTTCTGAACTTCCTCCTTGATCTTCATCGCCATGTCAGGACGAGTTCTTCTCAACTTTTGTTTCACAGGAGGACAGTCTTCTCTCAATGGTAGCTTATGCACAACAATATCAATATCCAACCCTGGCATATCTTGATACGACCAGGCGAAGATATCCATATACTCTCGTAGCATACCAATCAACTCTTTCTTTACCTCGGCCTGCAAACTGGCCCCAATCTTTATCTCTTTCTTTGACTCTTCTGTCCCAATATTGATGATCTCTATTTCTTCCTGATGAGGCTGAATGACCCTTTCCTCTTGTTTCAACAACCTGACCAATTCTTCAGGGAGTTCACAGTCTTCCTCAACCCCTTCATCAGCTTGGTAGATAGGATTGTCAAAGTCATGTGTGGTCATAGCAGGAACATTATCACTAGAATCCGGATGATCAACACTGCACAGATGATGTGCTTATTTTAGAATCTGTTTATTTTTCAAAAGAGACGCAAACACACAAACAAAAAGGAAAAACACATTGCCATTTTTTTTTGTGAAAAATTTAAAACGAAAGAAAGAGAACGTATTTTGCTTGAAAAATGTCCTTTATTTCATGGTAAAATAAATGCATTCAAAGCATGGTGGCCCTACAAATGGATCCTCGCACCTTGGGCAGAGTGCAGGATTGACAATGCAGCATGATAAAAAAGGAAACAAGTAAATTACTTTGGTTGCCGGGTAACTTGGACGATGTCTTCAGCAGACCAGTTCTTGAGCTCCTCTCCGGGTGCACATGGATGAATCCAGTTGTCCCAGTTGCAGTCATTGTCTCCATCTTCACTTGTTTCACAGATATGGTTGCGATCGAGCATCCCATCGCTTATGAAAGTAATAGCCTTACCACTCTGAGGCCAGTTAGACCCACCAGGCTGATAACCAAGCCCTAACTTATCATTTTTCTTCTCTAATTCCAACAACTTGCCCCAGCCCTGGGCGCTTCCCGACTGAACCACTTCCTTAGCCTGCTTGTAGGAGTGAATGGAGGTACCTTCTTTCTCAATGTTCCTCTCTACCGGAGCCAAAATGCTGACATTAACTGCTTCGAAGGCCTAACACAGGGTTTCATGGATCTCTCCGTCCATCTCCACATATTTGAAAGTCGATAAGTGGCTCACAAAGATATCTTCCTCTCTGCACACAGTGATTACTTGGCCATCAACCACGTATTTTAGCTTTTGATGCAAAGTGGATGTTACTACTCCTGCAGCATGAATCCACGGACATCCCAGCAAGCAACTGTACGCGGGCTGAATGGCCATGACGTAGAATGTGCTCTTGAATACTTGAGACCCTATTTTCACTAGTAACTCAACTTCTCAGAACACAGACCTTTTGGACCCATCGAAGGCTTTAACTATCAAATCACTAGGTCGCAAGACGATACCATCGACATTCAACTTCATTAAGGCTTTCTTCGGGAGTACATTAAGAGAAGAGCCTGTGTCAACCAGGACATGCGACAAAACAACACCCTTACACTCCATAGTAATATGCAGTGCTTTGTTGTGGTTACGGCCCTCTAAAGTAAGATCTCTATCTGTGAAGCCCAATCCATGGCTTGCATTCACACTTCCCACTACAGCCTCCAGTTGATTAACAATTATCTCTTGAGGAACGTATGCCATCTGTAACACTTTCAGCAAGGCTTCTCTATGTGCTGGAGAACACATCAGCAAAGACATAATTGATATTTTGGACGGCGTCTGGTTCAACTGTTCCACTACCTTGTAGTCACTCTTCTTTATTATTCGCATAAATTCCTCCACTTCTTTCTCAAAGGTACCTTGTCCAGCAGCAGGAATTGTCGTTTCTTCAGTCGTTGTTTGCTTTCCTTTAGACTTTGCCACAACTTCATCTTCAGGATCTCCTCTCAGAACTGGGGGAGCAAAAAGACGACCACTTCTCGTAAAACCACCAACCCCTCTGACGTTCACTACAGTCGGGTCAATTGCTACTGACTTACTCTCGACCTTCTGCCCTTCCACATACACATCTGAACCATAATGCCATGGGATAACTTTATCATTAGTATAAGGAACAGGCCTAGGAACAATAATAGTAACAGGACTGACTTCAGGAGCATAAATAGTCACATGTTCTCTTCTAGCAGGCATTTCAGCTGGATCATAGTAGATTGTTATAGTGGACACACGATCACCTTCATTATCAACTTTATCAAACTGCAACGACCCCTCATCAATCAGATTCTGCAACCCCACCTTCAGGTCTCTACAATCGTTCACTGAATTCAAACACTTTTCACAATCAGAACCACATCCCAGAAACACTTATCCTTTTAACAGCCTTTCCTTCACTACCAGCAGTGGAGTCTTCACTTCTTCTATGCTCAAAATCAAACTTAACTTTTCACCACCGTCAACAACATTTATTCTAGCCCCTCCATGGTTTGGAATAGGGTTTGAAGTAACATTAGGCGGTGGTGCAAAGTTAATCGCCTTGGAGTCGATCAAATCTTGAACTTTATGTTGTAGCGCCCTGCACTTCTCAGTTGAGTGCCCGGGTGCCCCTGAATGGAAAACGCATCTAGCATTGGCATCGTACCCCACTGGAAGCTCTCTAGGTGGTGGTGGTGCTAATGTCCTCAGTTGTATCAAGTTCAGGTCTAACAATCTCTGTAGCAATGCAGTGTATGTCATGGGAATTGCTTCAAGCACCCTATTAGCCGGACGAGCTTGTCTCGGTTGATAAGGTCTTTGTTGATAATTGTTACGTTGTGGCTGTTGTTGTTGCTGCTGTAGTTGTTGAGTCTGTACCTGCTGCATAGGACTGGAAGGGATAGTGACAGCTGCCACTTGCTCATATGATCTTCTATATCCTCGGCCCCGTCCTCGGCCATATACAACATTGGTTTCACCTTCCCTTCTTCTCGGGGGTCCGTTGAAAGCTTTTCTTACACCACTCGAGCTGCTCGCACCAGTGTCCTGAATCTTCCCCGTTTTTAACAGAGTCTCGACCCTCGCGCCTGCTATTACTATATCATTGAACTTGGTTTCCGAACAGGACGCCAACCTTTTTGATAAACACCCCTTGCAATGTTCCCATGAACATATCAGCCATCTCGTTCTCCAGCAATGGTGGTTGTACTCTGGCAGCAAGCTGACGCCACCTTTGAGCCTACTCCTTAAACCCCTCCTTAGCATTTTGAGACATGTTCTGCAGTTGAGTGTGATTTGGAGCCATGTCCAAATTGTACTAGTATTGCTTCACGAACGCCTCTGCCAAGTCCTTCCAGCTCTTAATGTTGACCCTACTTAGCTTCATATACCACTCCAAGGAAGCCCCAACCAGGCTGTCCAGGAAATAATACATCCATAGCTTCGCATCGTCAGTATGGGCAGCAATCCTTCCTACAAAGGACTGGAGGTGAGTCTTTGGACACGATATGCTGTTGTACTTCTCGAAAGTAGGGACCTTGAACTTGTAAGGGATTCTAACCCCTAGAACCAAGCCCAAGTCAGTAATGCCGAACCCCAGAGAGCTCTGAGATTGAATGACCCTGATCTGTTCAGCCATCTCTTCAAACTTTCTGTTCATTTCAGCCCCTTGGCCTTCCGTTTCGTCCAGCAGAGTAAACTATTCGTCTTGACCGTCCATCTGTACATTTTTTAGTCCATCATTGATAATGGTGACCCATGGTTGTGCCACAGGGATCTCAACTTGACGGGTGCCTGCACCGTTACGATTACCTCCATCAGCAGCCCCGTTGCTCCTGGCTTGATTATTTTCAACCAACTCACGTAAACGTTCCTGATTCTGACCCATTCCTGCCATAAGGGTCATAAAATTGTCCATCCTCAGTCTCAAGTCAGCTAAATCAGCCTGCATTTGATCCATGACTCTTTCTCTGTTAACTCTTGTGGGATATCTGTGTATGATCGGTTGTTTTCGAACCTTCCTGGGAGCTATAGTGCCTGAAACGACATAAACGTTAGAAACTGAAGAACTACCTGCAAAACAAACAAACATGTTATATGCATGCAATGTAATTGCTCATGTTTCCAAGTTTTAGGCATTTGTATGCCCCAGTTCTGGTATTTGCTCCAGATAGCCACTTTGAGTATTAATTTTCAATCTTTCCCTTTGAAGAGTGTTCAGATCTTAGCAGTATCAGACAAACAAACTTTGCATATTCAGAAATGGTAATTTGCATATTAACACTGCATAACATGGGTAACCCACTACCGGCCAAAAGTTAGAGCACAAACAAAAATTCCCCAAAGGGTTACAAGTTAATACATGAACAAAAGACAAAAGATAAAGCAGGACTCCTACAACAAGCCTGTAGGTAGTCTGAACAATAATAAATAAAAACTAAACTGAAGACCCAGGTTCTTCTGCAGCCACCTCTGTCTTGCTCTTCTTCACACCTGCTCTTAGCTTGAGCTCTTCAATCTCCTTCAGTGCCTCCTCCAAGGCAATCTGGCTCTGTGCCAACTGTTGGGTCTTTTCCCTTCGTATGTTGTGGACCTGTTCCACCTCTTCATTCTTGAAGGCCATTTGTACCCCGAAAAACTCTTCTTTTTCTTTATACTTCTTCTGCTCCTATTCCCTTTGGCCTTGCAACCAAACAATGGACTGGCGAGCTTCTTTAAGAGTCTTCAAAGTCTTCTTGCGCTCTGCTTCTCTTTTTGCCTTCATCAAACCCAATCTCTGAAAGTGAGCTTCTATTCCGGCAAACTCTTTCTCTTTAGCTTCCAAGGAGGCTTGCATCTTCTGTAGCTTTCCCTCTGCTTCATTTTTGGCACGATTAGCAAGATGGTATAAGTTGACCATTTCAGCATTCTCCACTCGGACTTCGTGCAGCTGAGCTTCCAATTTCTTATACTCTTCAAGAGAGCCAGTACTCTGGCATGGCACTTCTTTAGGATATAATGGAGCTTCTACTGAGAATGGCATGAGAACTTCCTCTACACGTTTCTGCAACCATGTAGCAAAAGGAGGATATGTCTTGGGATCTACTCTACCGAAGTCTTTCTTACCTTTCCTCACCCTGTGAACCCAAGCCTGAGATGCTTGTATAACTAACTCTTTGTTTCCCTCCACAGGAAAATACAAAGATTCAGCAAACTCTTCCATTCTTGGTGGATCTCTCAGAGGATAACCAAATTTCTTCCTGGCTAATGTTGGATAATAACTGATCACACCCTTTCTTCCTAGCAAAGGCACTCCAGCAAATCTTCCACAACTGACCAGCAACTCCTTTCCCAGCAGATCTCTGTCATATCCCCAAGCTATATCCTCAGAAGTTAGCCCCATTAGCCTCCTAGACCACCTACACTCATCTCTCATCTCCTTGAAAGAGCCTGATTTGGCAATTGCCTAGCAAACCACTCAGCAAATAACGAAGCACAATAGCCCACTGGTCCACCTCTACCTTTCTCATTCTGGTAATGAACGTTGTAGTAGAAGTCTCCCAACAGAGTTGGCGCAGGATTGCCTTTAGCAAAAATAGAAATCACTTCTAAGCTCACAAACTCCTTTTCTCCCGGGAAAAGACTAGACCCATACACCATCAACGCCAACACAACACCAAAATCTCCCCATTTACCTTCTTTGGCATATTCTTCAGCCTCTGGTATAAGCACATTCCAAGGGAGCCCTCTGCCTTCACTGTCCTTCAAAGCCTTCTTGACTTTAGCAACTGATAAACGACAGACTTTGGATATGTCTTCTTCCTTAAGAACCACCTTAGACCCATAGTAAGGCAAGGTATCTCTGACTGGAACACCCAAAATGCTGGAAATCTCCTCCAAGGTAGGAGCCAAGATGTAATCAGGAAACACAAAGCACCGCAGCAGGGAATCATAAAACTGAAGCAAAGTGTGCAAGCTGTCCTTCTGGTCTGCAGTAGGTTTGTCCATGTACTTCAATATCTGGCCATACCTCTTTCTAAAATTCCCCAAGACTTGGTCATTCATCAGCCCTGCTAATTTCTGAACACTCTTGACTTCTGGCTGAAGAAAAGTATAGTGAACATTCTTTTTCCTTGTAATTCTCTTAACTTCTGCCATCTGGAGAGCTCAAAACTACCAGAACTGGGTGCTAACTGTGAACAATAACCTGAAAAAATGGAAACACAAACAGTTAATGTAATTATGATGCAATGCAAATGCAATGCAGGCATATGATCAATCTGGGACCATCTGGATACTGGACACTGAATATAAGGACCCTCTGATCAACTGAAAACCAACTCTGAGCCACAATCCTCTGATAGAAATTCTCAGAACCATAGCACCAAGAAAACCAGAACCATAAGGACCAAATCTAAACAAGGACCACTGATAATGAGGGTATGTAGAGGCCAAGGGTTCCTGCAAACCTGTAAACCCCTCCCAATCTCACTGGTATGCTCCGGGTCAAACATCACGGACTCTCAAAGCCGAATAGAAATAATACTTTCACCATTTCCGAGAAATGGCTCATGACCAGATCAGGGAATCGGTTTGGTATTATATACTACGCAGGGAGGCCTCAGCTGAGTCCGGGAAAACAAGGTCATCCTATGTAAGTCCCAGGTGGGCCCTCGGATGCGAATGGGTTTGCCACAAAATGTGGTCTGCCATTGTCATCACTAGAGAGGGATGTTTCCACAAGGTTCTCAATGATCGGCCCCCAGCTGCACATAACTGTCAAAGTTATGAAATGAAAGAGGAAGATCCCCAAATCAAGACATTTCCAAGACGGTCGCAAATCTGGGCGCGGAACTCACTACAACCCCCATGACAAGATCTCATGAGGCCAAAGTGGAACCACTCTAAGTCCTAAGGTGAAATCGAGCCGTGGAAATGAGCTCATCTCTCAGAAACAATATCACCCAAATACACCAACCAGAAGATCCAGTCCAGACAGTCCAGTATATAATATGATGCAGAAAATAAATACTAAAAACTGTAAATAAAGCTGCAAATAAACTGTAAATAAACAACAGTAAAATACAACACACAACAGTAAATAATCAACACCCAAAGAAACAGAAACACGCAAGCGCTAGGAGAGACTCACAGGGGAACCAGAGATTCTCTGGTTAGGAAGTCCCCAGCAGAGTCGCCAGCTGTCGCTCCCTGGATTTCCATCCTTGTACAAACGCGAAAGTGGCGCGGAAAGAGGTTAGAGTCACCAGCCAGGCATTTTTATCCCGAAGGAACAGGAATGGTAATGCTGCACAAACTGAAGAAAGAAAAGAAAGGACAAAGGTCCTGCGAACCAAAGGAATTGGGTTCGGGAGTCGGTTACGACCTGGGAAGGTATTAGCACCCCAGATCGTCCGCCGTACCCGACGGGATCCACGCTTGCAAAGAAACTGTTTCAAAAGGTGTAAGAATGAAAGTTGCTGCAAAACTGAAACTGAAACTGGATAAGAAAAGAAAAGAAAGGGGGAAAATGTAGGGAAAATAAAAGAGTGTGCTCGAATGGGCCCTACCCCGCTGCCTATGTACCTCACCTGGACAATGAGGATAAGAGACGCCGTAGATCCCCTAACTAGGGGTGGAAAGGATTGCTTGTGTATTAAGGCTTGAACTGCCTATGTCAATGCTCAGGTGTTGCAGGCTCGGACGACGAGTGCGTTACCGTCTTGCAAAGTGACAAGTAGGAGCAAGTTCGCGTACGGAGCGAAGGAGATGAGAAAAGAATTCCCGAAGGAGAGACGCTTATTATTTTTTTGTGTTTTTTATGAGGCTTTATGAGTGTGTCACAAGGAAGTGAACTCAAGCTCTTTTCCATGGAATGTGAACTTGTCACTACATTCCAAGATGGAATAATAGAACAAGCACACTCAAGTAAGGAGAAGATCCCCAAAACTTGAATCCGAAGATAAGGGCTTAAACTCACTAACTCATTAACTTATTAAGTGTTTTTGTATTTACAATGAAGAAGTGTGTTTTATGATTTTCTTGGTGAAGATGATATCCTGATCAGACTTTTGCATCACAAGACAAGCTTGTACTATCCCAATATGGGAAGACTACAAGTGTCTCATGGGATAAGGCTATTGCTCAATATATCACTTCAATATTTATTAAGTTTCTTCTGTAGAATTTTGAGATGAGAAGAGAAGAGAAACAAAAGGATTACAAAGGTAAAAGTCTAATGGGGGACTAATGAATCCTAAAGTTATCATGCAAAGGTAATCCTAGGTTAGTGAGGTTTGAATTCTATCCTAATGAAGAAAGAAAGAAGAAGAGAAAGGAAAGAAGAAGAAGAAGAAGAAGAAGATGAGGAGAAGAAGTAAGGCCTAATCCCATCACAATCACAATAATAGTATCAATAAAGAAAAGAGAAGAGATAAGAATGGGATATGTGGGAATCACATCCACACCTCTCACTTACCAAAGCCCCTGAAATGGTTAGTGACACAAACATAAATGCAATACAAAATGAACATAATGTTAAACCAAAGTCACAAAACCAGAAGTGAAGTCATAAACACAAATGCCAAATGCAAACTTAAGGCACAAGAATGAGAAGAGAAATACAACTCACAATGAAGCATTATGAATCACCATGACAAAATAAAGTAAACATGAGAAGACACAAAGCAAAATAGTTAAAGCAATACCACAAGGTGCCAAACCAGAACCCTAACATGTTAAGAAGGTGTCTAAGGACCACATGAGATGAAGAGGAGAAGTGCACATAGTCAAATATTCACATCGTGAGAAGGAAGGAGAAAAGGAAGTGAAGTGAGCATGCATAAGTGTGGAAGAACTTCAAGAGCAACCAAACACAAACTTTCTCAAGGCACAAACCACAACTCAAGACCAAAGGGGTATCAACAACCTAAGATGGCCCTAAAAAACCTAAAGAAGTTGGCACAAGTGCCCTTCTAAGCTAAGGAGAGAACATATGACCCAAAAGAAGCAAAAAGGGACAAGTAAGGAACAAAAATTCAAATTAATTCAAGTAAGCATCCAAAAATTCCACAAACTTGCACAAATGATCTTCAATCATACTATAACAACATGCCAAAAGGAGGGGATAAAGATCAGAAGCTTAACCATTCAAATAAAAGTTCAAACATGGATTAGGGTTAGAAAGCTTCATGCACAAGTTAGAGACAAAAATCAATTAAACAAAATTCTAAAAAATCAGAACAAAAATCACCAATAAACTACATCTCAACATGAATCCAGAGCAAAACGAACCATCTAAAAATTCAAAATAATGATCAAGATAGAAAATAAACAAGTCAGCATGCTTCAAAATGAAATAAAATCAATTAATTAAAAGAAACAATTAATTTCCACATGACAATTAAAAAATAAATGAAAAATAAAATTACCAAAAATTGGAGAAAACTAAAAGACACACTCCTGAAGTTTTTTGTAATTTTTGATGACCTAAAACTATTTTTAAAAATTAAAAAGCAAACTGGAATTAAAATGAAAACAAAAAGAAAAAGAAATAAAGAAATAAGGTCAGGGGTGCGTTTAGAAGAGAGAGACAGTTGAATCATTTGGGCCTGGTGAAAAGGGGGGTGGATAGCAAGTCAAGCCCAGGCCAAAGTCAGCGCATAACACATCAATTATTGTGGATATTCATTAATTCAGGAAAAAACATGAACCACTTGATCAAGCGTACACATGGGATTGAGTCATTCACTAAAACAAGTATGCAAAATGATTGGCCGGGGAGTGAGAACACGTGAGCTATGGTGAGGTGAGAAACAAACTGATTAATTCAGATATTATAAAATCACGTGAGAGGGAGCAAAGTTTTTTAATGTGCTAGCATCATAACGAACGTCCAGATCAAATATCCTATGGATGTGCTTCATCTTCCTCATTCAAACTCAGACGAACAAAAATGCAGAATCCGGTGACCGGAGCTAGGGCTCCGGCACCGGAAAATTCAAACTAAGAACAAAATCACATGAACAAAGCCACAAACATCTAGATCTGATCATTTAATCAATCTAAACACGAATCCAGCATTCAAATACACAAATACTCCATGAATTCATCAAATCGAAGCAAATAAAGTTTGACATCAAACCTTCAAATCCAGATTTCTCACTCATTACTCATGCATTTTCAAATCTAATTAGTTCAGCATACTCAGCAAAGTTCACAGATCACAATGCACATTAGAAAAACAAGTTCTAGATCCATGAATTTCAAGTCATACCTGAGATGGAACCACTTCAAAATCACCAAAATAAGAACTCCAGATGCTGCAGATCTGTGTACTTTGATCTCCTCTTGCAAAATAAATGCAAGAGGAAGCTTGAGAGAGACTGAATTTGAAGCTTCGAAGCAACCTGCTCTGAATGGCAACTCTCAAATTCTTCACTTTCAGCTTTGATTGATGAGAGAAATGTGATCCTTGAAGCTTGTAGAAGAAAAATATGAAGAGAAATGAGAGAGGTGTGGCTTGAAGAGAGAGATTCGAAAACTTTTTCTCTGGTGCAAGAAACTTTGAATCTAAGAAATGAGAGAGTGCTAGCTTGCATTTAGGGTTTGGTTAGCTTTTATATCATGCACATATCACACTAATTAGGGTTTAATGGCAAATGGTGGCATGAATTGTGTGATAGGGGTTGTTTTGCAAAATTGCATGAAGAAGAATAATGACCAATTTGCTTGTGCATTTTATTCCTCTTTGCACATGCTGATCTCTCATCCCAGCCCTTGATTCATGATGAGATGATCCTGCCCCTTGGTTGTTTGGTTCATGTTTTTTTCATGATCATGCATTTTTGCCTTTTGTGAACTACACCACATTCCATGCACGAATTCTTTTGTTTCCTTGGGCAAAAAATCTTCTCATGCATTACCTTGAATCACTATAATCTCACTTGGTCCATAACACCACTTAAAAATAAGTTACATGAGGTTTTGCATTTGGAGGAGGCTTGAAATTCATGTCATGCCCTAGATTTCAAGAGATTTTCGAAGGGCCTATCTCTCAAACCATGAGGGCTATGAAAAAGTACTTGTAATTTTCAAAAATGGGAGACTTTAATCTTCAATTTTCATGTTTGGTGGTAATCCATTTGAAGCATTTTTCACCAAGTTATGTACAGTTGAAAATTAGGGCAAAAGGTTACTAAAAATGGCAAATTTCATGACCAATCCTATGCAAAAAATGCAAAACACCTCAAAAACTCTTGATTCTTGATCTTTGATCTTAACAAACCTCTTCTAAGGTTATAAGAACATCCCTTGACTATAAAAATAGGGTTGGACCCCTTAAATTCCCACAGTTGACTTCTAGAATGCACAGTTGACCAATTTCTTCATTTACAAGCAATTGAAGAAATACCTGACTTCCACAAGGAATTTTCTCACCAAATTTCATCCCTAGGATCATCTTAACATATGAAAGACTTTGCCCAGATGAAATGTCCAAAGTCACAAAGATTTCATGCTTGAAAGTGAAACCCTAATTTGGGATCATTGTGTAGGAGCTTGCCCTAGCTTGGATTCTCTGATGATCTCCCAACCTCTTGGGCCTTTGTAAATGATCTTGGGGCTTGTGAATGCAATGTAGAGTCCTCATAGGACTTGAGAAAATCCATTGGGCCTCTTGTTATAGCTTGTGATACTTCAAATCCATCCACAGATGATCATATGCCTAATGCTAGGTCATGAGAATGTTATGCCTCATCTTTCCATGTAATAATGCCAAGAAAATGATATGCTTATGAAGACTATGGTATGATGATGATGCTTAAAAAAGAAGAGGGCAAATTTGGGGTGTTACAGTAAGTCGATCTTTGATCGCCATCTTGCACTTCCTAGGGTATTCCTCTTGGTTTCCTTTAATATGGTCAAGTCCCTCGAATATAGGGGTGTCTTAAGCAAAGTCCCTTCAAGTATAAATCATCATAGTCCCTACAGTTTAAAAGATCAAGTCCCTTCGAGGTTGCCTACGGAATAATGATCTTGTCCCTTCGAATAAATGATGATGGTCCCTATGAATTACTAAAGACATCCCTTAAGTTGCCTTCATTAACCATACGATGACCCTACACTTGTCCCTTAACACATCCAAGGTAATTACTACCTATTCCTTAATAATAGGGATAGTCTTACCATTGAAAGAACATACGAGAACATGAAAGACTTAATCTAAGGTAGGTACCTCTTAGTTGCTTGCTCACATTTCAAAATACTTTTTACACCTCACTTTCTTAAACATTTTTCAAAACAAGGCTTTGTATACATCCATACGAGGATCATCACAAAGTACTTATAAAAATTTCCAATCACACACTACACTTTTTCAAAAAAAATTTAAGTGAGCTAAGTAACTAAGAGCCCATGGATAACCATGGATATAAAGGGTGCTAACACCTTCCCTTTATATAACCTACCCCCCGAACTCAAGTCTTTTAAAATAGGTTTTTCCTGTTCTTTTATTTCCTATCCACTTGGATAAAATAAAAGTCGATGGCGACTCTTGCTATCCGTAACATGACTAAAATTCAGTTCTCCCACCGTGTTACAGAACTGGCGACTCTGCTGGGGAGTTACTAAGTAAAAGAGGGGTACCCTTAGGAATTAGATCACTTAATTGTTTGCTTTGTTTGCTTTATATTACTTGTTAGGCTTTTTTTTGTGAAAGATCCTAACCCGGATCTAGTGTACCCTAGGTAAATGGCAATAGACCAAGGAAAATGTACGGCATATACCGACATGGTTGATCTGGTGGCCATAGTTAGTGTGACTTCTTGGTTGGTGCTTATGTTTCTTAAGTAAGTTAAGGATAATATGGGGCTGCCATATGTTGTCAATACACTAACTGACTTTTAGAATCCTAGTTATCCCATCTTGGCCTTTAGAAAGTAGTGAGATAGCCGGCTTTGGAGAAGTCTAAAGTTGGTTGATACTCGATACTACACTCATTGATATCCTAAACTTGGAGGGTTTTGGTTGGCAAGTAAGTTGCCTACTGAACAACCACCCTTGGGAAGGATCAGGGATATTGAGATCCCTTAGAACCTGGTTACTTTTGTAGGACAGGATGAACCAACTAAACTTCAGGGGAGGGTACTTACCTTTAAACCTCATGCAAGCCTTCAAACCTAGGGCTATTATGTGACTTGTTTGTGTGTGCCACAAGTTTGTGATTGAGCATAACATCATGACATCATGACATCATAAGCATAGCATTTTCACTAACCATTTCAAGGACCAAAGGATTTATCTTTGTTCTTTGTTGTAGGTCATGGATTTTGCTCGCAGGAATACTATCCAGATCAACTTTGTAGGACTACATCCTAAGCTTAAGGAATTGGTCTCTCAAGTTTCTGAAAACTTCCAATTCATCAAGAAGCATGGTCACCTACTGGATCTAGTCACTTCAGGGTTTAATGAAGACATGATGAGTGTCCTATTTCAATTATTTGATCCTAAACATCATTGCTTCACATTCCCCGACTACCAGTTGATTCCTACAATGGAGGAGTTCTCCAAAATACTGGGTATACCTATCCTTGTTCAGAGACCCTTCACAGGCTTAGAGAAGGAGCCTAAACCTGAAGTCATTGTTGTAGCCCTACATCTGAAGAAATCAGACATTGTCCTAGAAACAAGAAGTGGAGTTAAGGGTATTCTTGCTAAGGTATTGATGGAGAAAGCTCAAGTGTTCCTTAAGGCTATGAGTTATGATGATTTTGAGGAGATCCTAGCCCTATTGATCTATGGCTTAGTGTTGTTCCCTAATCCAGACCAGTTCATAGACGTACACGCCATCAACATATTTCTGACTCACAACCCAATGCCTACATTACTTGGAGACATCTTACATTCTCTTCACACTCGTACTACTAAGGCGAGAGGGACTCTAATGTGATGCATACCTTTATTGTCTAGGTGGTTTATTTCTCACCTTCCTCGATCAGTGATGAAGAATGAACAAGGGTTTAGGTGGTCTAAGAGGATCATGTCACTTTCTCATTCAAACATTCATTGGTGCTCTTGATCTATGGAGAATGTTACTATCATTGATCGTTATGGGGAATTCCCTAATGTGTCACTCCTTGGTATATGAGGAGGAATTACCTACAACCCTTCTTTAGCACTACGTCAGTTTGGTTATGCTCAAAGTAATAGTCCTCATGACATGCTTATTCAGGGTATTGTGTTTGACTACGACAACGATCTTTAGGGTTACCATTAAAGGTTTATACGAGCTTGGAACAAGGTGAACAGGATTGAAAGCAACACTTTGGAGCCAAAGTGTTCTATTCCTATGGAGCCTTATCTCAGATGGGTTTGATCTCGTGCTCAGACTCTTATGATGCTATATCCTGTTGTTCTACCAGTCACTATGGAGCATGTTGCTGAAGGAGATGTTCCTTATACCATCCTTCATCCAGACATGCCCACTGATTTGGAAGAATTGCAAAAGTCATGGATTCAGTTGAAGGAACAAAGGGATACTTTTGAGACTCATTTCAGAGCTGGTCAAGAAAGAATTCTGGAGCTAACAAGGAATTTTCGCGAGGAGCAAAACCTCAACAAGTACCTCCACGCAAAGAGGAAGCATCCATGGGAGACTTAAAACCCCATATATTTATCTTTTGTATCTTATTGTTATTTCTTTGTAAGCCCAATGGGCAAAACTTATATTAAGTATTTACTAATAAAATTTTGTTCTTGTTTTTCGTTTAAACAAATTTAAATCCCGCAGTCCTTGAAAACATTGCATAAGCATATACATACCATATCATTGCATCACAGGTTTCTTATGAACAAGTATCTTATTTTCTCGCCATTTATTTCAACAGAAATGGCTCTCGAACAAACTGTTAAGGATCTCCAGACTCAGAATGCACAATTTCAAGAAATGATTCTGAATTTGTCCAGGGGACAAGATGAGCTGAAGACACTTTTGACTAAGAAGAAGAAGACTAGAAAATCAGTGGGCCTCATCAACCTGGGTAGAAGATTCAGAGGTCCTGTCGTGACAGAAGAAGAGGTTGAGAATCTTGAGTCTGAAAATTCTGAGAGAGAAGGAGGCAGTCTCCATGATACTGTGGAAGATTCTGATTTTGAGGAGAAATATTATCATGATCCTGCTAGTGAGGAGAAGTATAAGATGTTGGTAGACAGAATGAATGCTATGGAACTACAGAAGAATTTTGGGTTTGACTTTGAAGATTTGAGTTTGATTTCTGGAGTCTCCATCCCTATAGGTTTCAAGGTTCCTACGTTTGTGGTGTATGATGGCGTGTCTTGCCCAAAACTGCATTTAAGGTCTTATGTCAGAAGAATTCAACCCCATACTCCTGATAAGAAGTTATGGATACATTTCTTTCAAGAGAGTTTTTCTGGATCCCAACTAGAATGGTATTATCAACTGGAGAGTACCAATATTCGTAACTGGAATGATCTTGCTGAAGCTTTCTATAAGCAATACCAATACAATTCTGATTTAGCACCAACTCGCATGCAGCTCCAAAGCATGTCCATGGATGCCAAAGAAAGCTTCAAGGAGTATGCTCAGAAATGGAGAGATCTGGCAAGTAGAGTTCAACCCCCTTTGATTGATAGGGAATTAGTTTGATATGTTCATGAGTACGTTGATTGGGCCTTTCTATAGTCATCTCATTGGAAGCTCATCATCTGGCTTCACTGAGCTGGTAATGACTGGAGAACGTGTGGAAAGTGGGATACGAAGTGGAAAGATTCAGATAGTTGCTTCTTCAAGTATCACCAAGAATCCCCCTCCTAGGAGGAAGGAATCCAATGATGTGTATAGCCAGCGTGGTCGTAATGATCGTAACCAATCTGTGGGAGCTGTTTTGATTTCTAATCCTACACCTCCACCACAAGAGCAACAACAAAATAGCCATCCCAAGCCTAGGAGACAATTTACCAAGCTCAATATGTCATTGGCTCAGGCTTTGCAGCATATGTTGAAAGGAAAATTGGTTACTTTGAAGGACCCACCACAGAATATCAATACCTCCTCTTCTCGTTACAATACAATGCAAGGTGCGCATACCATTCTAATAGACATGGCCATGATACTAACAGTTGCTGGTCGTTGAAGAACAAAATCCAGGATATGATTGAGAATGGAGAAATTGAGTTTGACCCTCCGGAAACTCCTAATGTGATTACTGCTCCCATTCCTAAACATGAGAAGACTGTTAATGTTGTTGATGAGGTTGTTTATGTTCGTACTGTGGCTGAAATAACTACTCATCTAGCTATTGTCAAGAAGAAACTTGTGCAAGCCGGTTTATTTTCGGGTTGCAGGGAAGATTGTTTTTATTGTGCCTATAAACCTGATAGTTGTTGGAGGTTGAGGTCAGGTATTCAACGCCTGATAGATAACCATGCTATACTATTTGAAAGAACCCCTTCTATAGAGAGTCTGTGTGGAGGTTTGGCTCAAGATTTGAAAATTGAAGATGTGGCTATGATTAACAAAATTCCTGTGAAGATTACTTCCAATGGTCCAGTGAGGATCACTTCTAAGGGTCATGTGAAAATTACTACTGAGCCAAAGGTGGCTCCAATGATTATTACTACTCCTGGTCCTATCCCATACACTTATGACAAGGCTATACCTTGGAATTATGGTTCTGATGTTTATATCCATGGTGTCAAACAAGAAACTTTGACTGATGCACCTGTTACTGATGTTAATCTTGATGTGGACAATATTGCTGGATTTAGTAAGGTTACCAGGAGTGGAAGAATTTTCTCTCCAAAAGACACCTCAAAAGCTGCTGCTACTCCAATTCATATCTCTAACTCTGGGCCAAGTACTGAGGCTCGGGGCAAAGGACCATTGATTGAACCTATTCAAGCTGAGGCACCAATTAATGAAGATCTCTCCAAGCAGATGGAAGAAGTACTGAATATCATCCGCAAGAGTGATTATGATGTTGTTGACCAATTGGGGCATACTCCCTCCAAAATCTCCATGTTATCTCTGCTATTATGTTCTGAAGCCCACGCCAAGGCTTTAATCAAATTCCTGAAGACTGCTCATGTGCCACATGAAATCTCTATGGACCAATTTGAAAATTGTGTTACTCATCTAACTAGTGATAATGGCTTGGGTTTTACTGATGCTGATCTGACTCCTGCCAGCAGAAACCATAATAGAGCTCTGCACGTCTCCATTGAGTGTAGGAGCACTACTTTGTCTCATGTGTTGGTGGATAATGGTTCTTCATTGAATGTATTACCTAAGTAGGTTCTAGACAAACTCAATTTGAATGATGTAGTGTTAAGACCAAGTAATGTGGTGGTGAGGGCCTTTGATGGTTCAAGAAGAATGGTGCATGGAGAGGTGGATCTTCCAGTCAAAATAGGCTCTCAAGTTTTTGATTCCACTTTCTATGTGATGGATATTCGTCCTGCGTACTCCTGTTTGCTTGGGCGCCCCTGGATCCATGGGGCAGGTGCTGTGACTTCCATTTTACATCAGAAGTTGAAATATCCGGTGAAAGGAAAGATTGTCACTGTTTATGGTGAAGAAGAATACATGGTCAGTCATGTGAACACTTTTAAATATGTTGAGATGGAAGGTGAATTTGTTGAGACTCCTTGCCAGATATTTGAAGTAGTTCCTTGGGTCGTTCTTACTACTGAAACTCCCCTTGTTGTTAAAAGAGTTCTTGTGATTACTAGAGTTCCTCCTACAATGGCCTCCATCAAAGATGCTAGAGCTGTGCTTGAAAAAGGTGGTTGTACTATTTGGGGTCAGCTTCCTGACATCCCTTACAAGTCTGACAAGTTTGGTTTGGGTTTTACTATAGAATCTCAGAAGGTTGTTCGTCGTGCTCGTGCTGCTCGTATCACTCATGGAGGAATCATAAAAGACCAAGTCAATGCTATGGAAGATTATGATGAAGGTTACAACCTGGACGATTGGATTTTTCCTACCATGGGGGATGGACTCAACAATTGGAAGGCTGAAGACGTTATTCCTATCTCCTTTAGTCAGGAGTAAATTCTATTTCATTTTTCTAAATTTATTTTTGTAACTTTGAAAAACTAAATACTTTTAAGCCTTGTGTCTTGCCCGAGGCACAATGGTATGCGTATTAGGGTTGTCATTTCATTTGCATATTTTCATTCAATAAAATTAATGGACGTTTCTCGCTTTCGTAAATATTGTGCTCTTTGTATTTCTTTTACTTTTTCCTTTTATAAAAAAAAAGCTATGTGTTCTTACACACACCCACATCACTAAATGCAGATATTCATCCACTTTGGATCCTATTGATAACAATTCTGCTATTGCCAATTATGACTTCGAAAATCCGATCTATCAAGCCAAGGATGGAAAGGAGGAAGATTGTGAAGTACCTATAGAGTTGGCTAGATTACTACAGCAAGAAGAGAAAACTATACAACCACATGAGGAACCAATTGAATTTGTGAACTTAGGAACCGAGGAAAATAGGAAAGAAATCAAGATAGGTGCTGAACTAGAGGATGGTATCAAGAACAGGTTGATTCAGATGTTACATGACTATGTGGAAATTTTTGCTTGGTCTTATGAAGATATGCCGGGGTTGGATACAGATATTGTGGTTCACCGTCTACCAGTGAAAGAGAATTGTCGTCCGATAAAACAAAAAGTTTGTCGTATGCGTCCGGATATGTCAGAAAAGATTAAGGCAGGGGTGATGAAACAATTCAATGCAGGGTTTCTAACTATTACTTCTTATCCATAATGGGTTGCAAACGTGGTGTCGGTGCCTAAGAAAGATGGTAAAGTACGCATGTGTGTAGATTACAGGGATTTGAATAGAGCCAGCCCCAAAGATGACTTTCCACTTCCACATATTGATGTTCTTGTAGACAACACTGCACAACATAAGGTATTCTCTTTTATGAATGGTTTCTCTGGGTATAATCAGATTAAGATGGCACCTGAAGATATGGAGAAAACTACATTTGTTACACAATGGGGTACTTTCTTCTATAAGGTAATTGTAAACATCCCAAAATTTCCCTCACTCATTTCACCATGGCTTGTGATTCTTTTCATGTGCATAAGTTCAATCATATCATCTCATATTGCATTTTTGCTTCACTGCATTGGTCCCAAGTCATCTGCATCTAGGGTTTGTGATCTGAGCAATCCCTGAGCCATCTGAGCCACTCCAAAGGTCTTCAATCATCTCAAGAGGTTCTATGTATGTTCAAGAATCATATTATATCCTCCCAAGATCAAGGAAGTCAGAAAATCACAAGAACTGAGAAAGGCATTGAAGCAGAGCCAAGCTTAACTGCACAGATGACCTAAAATTAGGGTTTTTGGTTTCAGAGGCCATAACTCCAAATTTTTTGGTCATTCTTGTTTCTATTGCTCTCTATATGATATGAGGACCATGTATACCAATTTTCATGAAGAAATTCAATGGGGAAGGCATCTGATCAATAGATGACTTCTTGAGCAAGTCAGTGCAAAATCTGGGCATCTGAGGCCCCCAATCATCCAACCAAAGGGTGTTCTCCATAATTTTGGGTGTATATGATCTTTATTTTATCTTAGAAGAAGTTGGAAGTTCACAAAATTGAAGAATTTCAAGCCATTTTCAAAGTTGCCATTTTGGGAAAGTGACTTGTAATGCAAACTTGCCATTTTGGGAAAGTTTTTCAACCTCCTCTTTTTGATTCAAAAATGCTTCAAATGAAAAATTATTGGTCATAGAAGTTGTAGATTGGATCATTCCCTTTCCAAAAAGTACAAGAACTTGATCTAATTCATCATAGAACTCAAGTTATGGCCTTGCAAAGTTGGGAAAAATCACAAAATTTCACTTATGCACCAAAGAGGGAAACTTGCAAAACCACTTGCCAAAGCATTTTGTGACTTCAAACACACTTCTAACCATTACACAAACATTGTACATGACCTATAATTCAGAATTGCCCAAAGAATTGCATCATTCTATGCCTTTAACATCAAGATTTTTCAAAGGGGCCAAAACATCACATAATTGCAAAACACCCCATAACTTTCTTCCCTCATGCTGAATTGCCTCAAGAATGGATTTGTGGACATCCATGAAGTCAGCTGCGCATGGACATTCCCAAGGACCAGCTGTATTCTTGCCCATACCTCAAGTACAAGTCATGTTGACATTTTGGCAACTTTCCCATACCAATCACCATAGGCCACCACCCACTCTCTGACCTATCACAACTTGTTATGTGGATCAAACACAACCCATAACACAAGACAACACAAGCTGAAACCTTAGAATCCTCAGCATACACAAAATCCCTCAAACTTGCAAAAGCTTTCGAAACTGATAGCTCAGCCAACAAACCTTCAAACTCTTTCCACCATTCAACTCCACAATCATCACTGACCATTTCCGACCCTTCATTTTGCCTTGAAACACCCTGTATCAAAAACACGATTTTCACATTTCTTGAACTGAGTTTCATCCAACATCACCTAGAGGCCATATAAACTCCAACCAAGCATCACAAACTCTTCAGGAGGATCATTGGAGCTGATTTTAGGCAAAGAAGCAGCCAGCCGGTGCCATTTTCGAAAGCTTCAGTTCAGGTAACCTCAAGAACAAATTTTCCAGAAATGATTTCTTAAGTTCTTAGATTGTTCTCCATGCTTCACTGATCACACTGCACCTTTTGGTTTTGAAAATGATTAAGTTTTAAGCATGTATGAAGCTTCTGAAATTTCTGAAAGATTTTCCGTTTTGCTTCGAATCTCATTGTTCATGTGAAATAAATGTTGTTTGATGGCTGATTCTTGTTTAGAATGGAGTGGGGATCATTTCTGGAGAGTTTGGTGGTTTGATTTTACGTATTGAGAGAGATTGAATGAGAGGTTGGCCGGAGAAGATGACCGGAACACTGTTCCAGTCACCTGAAAGTAATTAGGGTTCAGATTAGGGCTCTAATCATAATTAGCGTAGTTTGAATTCTAGCCCTTAGATTACGCGCGAAGTTAATTCCCTCCAACCTGACTTTGAACCTCAGCCTTAGGATTAGTTGACTTTCCCATTTTCTCATTTTATTTAATATTTATTTCATTTGTTTTCTATTTTATTTGAACTAATTTTTAAAAATAGCAAATAATATCAAAAAATTCTGAAAATATTTATCCAAGCTTCTATTTATTTTCAGAAACCAAAAATATTTTTATTTTTATTTTTTGCATTGAAAATTATTTTTAAATCATTTAAATGATTATTTTTAATTAGTTAATGAGAATTAATTAATTAAAAATACATTTAGGTATTTAAAAATTCCAAAAAAATTCAGAGAGCTTTTCAAAACATTTACAAACATTTACAAACTCACAATACAAATTTATTTTTAGTTTTGATCACACTTTGACAATTTTCATTTGAATTAGGGTTCTTTAATTTGAATATTTTCAACTCTAATTTCAAAAATTCATAACTTTTGATCCAAGTTGAGTTTGTGAATGGTTCTTTTTGCATTGTGCTATACATCCTTTCAAGCATCTTTAAACATTTTTGTTTCATTTTTATCTTTCATTTTTAATTTGTTTGGCATTTTTTCCTTTAGGATCATCCTTGAAACCCTAGTAACTTAGGAAAATCATAAGTCATTTAGGGTTTAGCTTCTGACCTCCCCCTTTGGGTAGTGAACTTATATAGGTTTAGGGTACCTTTGATCCCATTTTCAATTTTTTGTCTTGTCATTTGCTTCTGATTTTGGATTTTGCATTGCATATTGTATGTAAACCCTAATCTTTGCCTTCATTGGCATTCATTCTTCATATGCTTGCATACATGAACTTTTCATGACTTTGTGTGCATCCACATGACATGTAAGACATCCTAAGACATATTGCAATCATGTTTGATCATTGCACCATCCATTTGCCATGTTATGCATCCATTGCATTTCATAAGTTTTCATGAACTTTCATGCTTACTTTCATGTCTCATTTGCATATCCATTGCTTGTATGATCATCCTCATCTCTTGACATGCTTTCATACCATATCATATCATCATTTACATCATGATTGTTCTTCTGACTTTGTTTTACATCCTTGCATTTCATCCCATTTCATTTCATTTCATCCATTGTTGCTAACTTTTCAGGTGGTAAGTGTTTGAGAAGTGAATTTGCTTCTTTTCATTCATCCTGTTTCTTCCATGGTGGCTATTCTTGAATATTTTCTTGCAAACTTCATAAACCCTAGGAATACCCAAGCATGTTAACAATTAGGGTTTGAATAGTCCCCCATTAGTTTTACCTTTGGGTCATCTTTGTGTCTTCTCTTCTCATCTCTTAATCAAGGACTAAACCTTAAAGGTTTTAAGGCTTTGTGATTAGGGTTATGCTTGTATCCTTCTATTAGGATGGAGTTTATAACTTTAATCCTAAGTGTTAAACCCTTAATGTGTCTAAATCCTTTAATCAATCCATCTAATAATCACTAAGACATCAAGCTTGTAACTTGGGCCTTGCATTAGGGTTCTAATTCTTCCTTAATTGGTTAAGAAGGACTAACCCTAGTGTTAATGGACAAGTTCCCCTCAAGTTGTCTTACAAACCATAAAATTCACTTCTTAATCTTACCATTAATCAATCCACTTTAATAAAGGCTTTGTTTTGTCATGAGGTTAATCCCTAATCATGGATTAAGTTGAGGAGCCTTCCTCAGCTTAAATGTTCTCATCTATCATCCTTCTATTAGGATGGTGTAATGGGTCCATTAAATCCTTGATTATGGCTTAAACTCATTACTTAACACTAAACAAAAACTCCAAAAACATCTAAATAATTACAAGTAGGTTAATGATCTTAATCCTACATCATGGTGATTAAGTGTGAGGTGTTTACTTCATTCTTATGGTATTCTCATTACCCCTAATCAGAGGGAGGATGTGATGAGATTACTAACCCTTGGTCTAGGTTTAAGCTCATTAACTTATGACAAACACAAAAAGCAATAAAAGACTGAAAACACAAAAAAAAACAATAATCGTCTCCTTCGGGATTCTTTTCTCATCATCTTCACTCACAAACGAGAACTCGCTTCTTCCGTCTAATGCAAGACAGTTAGCACCTGAGCCAGATAGGTCATACACTTGAGCATAGACAAGTAAGCAGTTCACAAGTCAATTTATCTTTCAGTCTCTTTGAGTCGAACTACGGTGTTCTGACTTCCTCATTGCACGAGAGGATACGTAGGCATAACTTAACATTTATCGAACAAAAGTCTCTGTATATCCCCCCCCTCTTCCAGCATTATTCTTTAAGCCTCATAGTCTTGAGCTTCATAATCTTTCCTTACACTGACACTCTCTTACTTCACTTCACACTTCTTTTGCACTGACACTTGCATTCTTTTCCAGCTTTTGCATACAAAATAGCACTGACACTACCCCTTTAAAACACAAACTTTTCAAGCGTGGATCCCGTCGAGTACGGCGGACAGTCTAGGTGCTAATACCTTCCCAGGTTGTAACCAACCCCCTTTTCTCAGTTTCTCTGGTTCGCGACCGTCTTATCCATCTTTTCTTAGGTTTATGCAGCATTACCTTTCCTTCGGGATAAAAATGCCTAGCTGGCGACTCTTTTCAGTTCCTCCTTTCGCCGACCGTTCGCGTCTGTACCCCTCTTGGCCAGGTGTCATTTGGTGTGAGCGATAGCTTGGCGACTCTGCTGGGGACCCTTATATTGTAACCAGGGCTTCTGGTTCTTTTTGTGGGTTCCTCCTAGCACTTGTTTGATTTGTGTTTACTGGGGTGTTATGTGCTAATTGTGTTTATGTATTTGCTTTATTGCTTTATGTACAGTTTTATTTACTGCTTTCTTTACAGCTTTATGCATCATACTGTCATACTGTCATTGCTGGATCTGGTTTTCTTTGATGGGTGGGGTTCCATTGAGAGTTTAAGGTCCTATACCTGGGACCTGAGTGACACCTAGGCTAGAGTGGTTCATGTTCTTTCCCATTCCATTTCGGTCTGGTGCGGTAATATGAAACACGATTCAGATGTGGGTTTCTTCTTGAGAACTCTGTGCTACAGATTTCCTATAGTGCTAGGGCTATCTAGGAAGCCTGCTAAGTCTGAATGACCTTTATTATGACCTTCAGAAACTGAGGTGAATTAGAGGAGGATCTTTTATGGTTATTGTAAACATTGTACCTCCGGGTTAGAAGTGTTTACACTTCTTATAACCGATCCAAGTCTGAGGATCCTTGTTCTAGAACATTACATGTGAGGGGGTTGGGTTGTTTACAGGTTTGCAGGAACCCTTGGCCACATCATACCCTGTTACTGTTTTGTTTAAGAGCACTCCACTTTGGACAGTTCTTGTGATTAACCCCTGACATGTGACTCTTTATTTGAGTCCCCCACCCTGGTTACTGGATTTCTAAGCCTCCATCTGGACTTTTGAACATACATGGGCCTTATGTCAAGACAGATAATCAGATCCAGCTTGATCACAAACCCTTGCATATCATTTGCATATATCATCATTGCATCATTTAACATTTGTTTATTTGCTTTTCAGGGTATCCACCTCATTTTATCTTGGTTTTGGTTTTGACCCCTTCTTCTGCATAGACCTCTGCTTCAGCTGTCTTCACCAGTTATCTGCTTCAGTTATCTCCATCACCACCTGCATCAGTCTGCCAGTGGTCCACCTTCAGCTTCTTAGTTTGTGATCTTCATCAACATTTGTCTACAGTTTCTTCAGCAGCACTTATGGCTACTCCCAGGAAAAGCAACATATCCTACCACTTCTTTGAGCCTGTGTTGACTGGTATCAGGCAGGTCTAGTCACTCATCACACCTGATCACATCCCATTATTTAGAGAGCATTATGGAGGTATCCTGGATATGGTTATAGACCTTGATCCTTCTCAGAGGAGCATGATCCACACATACTTGCAGTTTTATGACCCTACATTTAGATGCTTCACATTTCCAGACTTTCAGCTAGGGCCTCTGCTGGAAGAGTTCTCTTTATTGATTGGAGTACCCATCATAGGTGGAATCCCCTTCAACCCAGAGATGCCAGCTCCCAGAAATGAAGAGATAGCAAGGGCACTATACTTGGAGCCTGCCCTGATTGAGCAAAGCATGACAACAAAAGCTAGGATTCCTGGTTTGCATTTGGACTTCTTGATTTCTCAGGGCATCCTGAAGGCTTCATTGGGAGAGTGGAGGGAAGTCTGCGCACTGTTAGCCCTCAACATATATGGGGCTATACTGTTTGCAGATGAGCCAAAATTTGTCAGCAAGAATGTTATTCATTTGTTTCTTCTGAAGAACCCAGTGCCTACATTGCTAGGAGATTTCTATTATTCCATCCATCAGAGGAATGAGAAACAAAGGGGGAAGTTGGTAAGATGTTGTGCTCCTTTGTTTCACACCTGGCTGCTCAGACACCTGCCTAAGTCAGATACTTTCTTGAATCCCCACCAGCAGAAGAATTGGGCTAAGAGATTCATTGCTTTGACCTCAAATGATATTAGATGGTGCACCCAGAGCACCAAAGGCAAGGACATTATCACCAGCTGTGGACAATACCCAAATATGCCTCTGATAGGAGTAAAGGGTTGCATCAACTACAATCCTTTACTGTTTAAGAGACAACTGGGTTATGCCTTAGTTCACCCTCCCAGAGGACAGGATTTAGCTGAGACCCTGTATTGTGAAGTGCAACCTAATTCAGCTGTTGTCAGACAAGCATCCTGGGCTTGGGACAACATCCAGAAAAAAGGAGTGGCTATTCTTGGAAGGTGTAATAATGTTGCTTCAGCTCAGTACTATGATTGGTTCCGTACTAGAGCTCAGATTACCAGAATGCCTTTCATCTTAGAAGACATGCCTGGGCCATCCACAGTACAGCCTGCAGCAATAGTAAGCCTGGAGGAATTTGAAAAGTTGAAGGAAAGGAACGAGCAGCAATCTCAAGCCTTGAAAAAGACCCTTTGGGAAAGGAGTGATGGTCGTCTGGACATTGAGAGATTGGAAAAGCTCAGGGTGGAGCATCTTGCCAAAATTGAGAAGACAGAGGATTACATAAGGAAAGCAAGGGTTGGGGAACAGACACTACAAGAAAATTGGCAGATTACGACGGTTATTTTGGCAGATTACGACGGTTAAAACCGTCGTAATATGCAATTCACGACGGTTACAAAACTGTCGTAGAAACGTCCGTGGCGAGGCTGTATAACGTCGGTTTTCAAAACCGTCACACCAACCGTCGTTATCTCTCACGACGGGTAGGGAACTGACGTAATTTACATATTGCGACTGTTACAACCGTCGTAAATTTCCATTTGTATTTTTATTTTTATATTAATTACGATGGTTACAACCGTCGTAAATTTCCATTTGTATTTTTATTTTTATATTGTTTACGACGGTTACAACCGTCGTAAATTTCCATTTGTTTTTATATTGATTACGACGGTTACAACCGCCAGTATTTTATTTTTAAAATTAAAAGAAAATTGATTGTAAAAATATATACAAAATGGGACAGAAAATAACATATTCTTCATTTAACTAAACATATATATATATATATATATATATATATATATATATATATATATATATATATATATATATATATATATATATATATATATATCATAATTACAACAAAAATGCACCACCATGTTACTTTATAAAACTTATCGTATTACAATTACATTCAAATAAAAAATAATAAGCAACCTTGTGAATGGGTTTACTAGAAACACTTTGTAATAAACAGATCTAATGGGATAGCTAAATTCCTTCCTCAAGGTGTCACTGTCACCTTTAAGAGAGAGCAAAACACTGATAATTATCTCATAACACAGTACACGATGAGCAAGTGCTTGTTCGCTGACTGTTGCATCAATTTCATCATTATAAGCATCACCTGCAAGGTCGATAGCCTATGCCTTTTGAAGAGTGGACACAACGAATTTCGTAAAACAAACACAGAAGGCCTGAGTTCAAGTAGAAGACATTGTAATAAACATTCTATCTGCTGACATATCATATTGATGATGCACTTACACAATATGCTGCCCAATGGAAGACTTCATGCTACAGTTCTGCATCTAGTTTCCTCAATAGCTCGTCAAGAAGCCTCTGAAAAAACATGTGTCTACGAAAAAACAGACCTATACTAATACCAACTAGCAAACATCCATAAGATGAAGAAAATGTTATCCACAACTTTAACCTACTCTTCTTTGCCTGGAGCTCTGTTTTCTACAACCTCTGCTTTGTATCCTCAAGATGCATCCACTTTGTTGAAGACCATTTATTTCCTTTAATTACCGGGCAACCGCCTGAAAGCAAAGATTAGTGAATTAACTTCATCAATCATAATATCCAATGGAATTTTATATGAGTTCGAATAACATGGCTATAATATTTTCAACATAAGGTTCATCATACTCTATAAAACTTTATAGGAGAAGTGGAAATAGAGCATGGATGCATACAATTAAACATTAACAGCATATATGAGGACCGTCAGAACCTAACTGTAGAGATATGACTCATGATTCAGGGGGAAATTTTACTATAATCTCATTTTCGAGAATTATTTTGTGCTTAAATGATTTCTTTACGTTATTAGTTTGACTCCTGTAAGCTGACAAAGCTCTGCCATTTTCTGTTGGGGACGCATATCAACGAGTGAATGTTGTACCTGTGAAGATACTTCAAAGAATCATGAACCAGTAGTAATTTAATATAACAAACTGATAGAAGAAAACTAAAGCAATTTGGTTTACCTGATTGCTCACAATGGGAATATCATTTTCGAGAATAATTTGTAATCTCTCAGTATCAAAATTGGTTAGAGCCAAAGTCTTGATTTTACCTGTACAAGGTTAATAACAGAAAGAGTTAGCTTAAACCAATAAATGGGAATTTGCTTGAGCTATTCAGGAGCAAAACTAACCTTCTCCTTTAAAGTCTGTGAGGTGTTTTAGTGCATCAAGATATCCTGAATTTGAATAATCCCACCTAAATTCATTATAGATAGAGGAGAGTCGTCAGAAGAATAATAAACTTCAGAGAATCAGAATTAAATAACAAGAGGGAGAGATATTAAATACCAATGGAATTGAAGCATGTCCAAGGAAGTCACATCCATTCTCTTCCTTGACACATTAATGTTGTCTCTTACGAAGCTACTTGTCATCTTAACAGGAGGTGGCACCCACTTAGTGAGACTGCATCAAATATTACAGTGGTTGAGGCAGTATGTTCTATGTTGTATGGTAATTTTATTGACAATCCAAACTTGCTGCATTTTCTCCAAGTAGAAAAAGACTAAAGAAAATAATATGAACCTCATAATCAACTCACCCTCTGACCTTTTCCAAATATTCTGGTGGACACTCACGACGAACTCGATTGATGAAAATCCCATATAGATCTTCAGCTGGCCCATCTGCAAAACCAATAGAACACATACAACAAGTTATGGACCTTTAATCAGTAAGCCAGAAGTTAGATGTCCTATTTTTAAAGAAAATGCTCTCTATGACATTTTGTAATGAAAATGCACATACTGAAATTAACAGCAAACAAATGACTACATATTTCAGAAAATAACTCTACTGCACAATCACTACTATCACAGTCATGCAACAACAGTTAAAGGTTATCACAGATAGATTTCCCAAAATTTAGGCTGATACTATCCCAATAACAACCAACTTCAGAAAAATACACTAGAAGCATGACAACATAATCAAAGTGATACTTTCACTTGCACAAAATAATCTGAGATTTTTAGAAACTGGGAAGAAGTTTAAATGAATTAACAAAACTTTCAATTAAATCAAAGTGATATTTTCACACTTATGTGTCTAGTACGGCTGTCTTGTACGATCATAACAGGTAAACATCATACATGTTAGCATGTAGCATATAATGCATAGTTTCAAAAGTTCATAAACCTAAAGCTTCAATACAGCAGAAAGGAGGGGAAATTGACAACAAAAAAGGTGGTCTATAGGGTAAAACCCTTTTTTAGATCTCTAAAACAACAAGCATATAATAATTAGGAAATAGGAGATTCTGATGTTTATGAAGAAAAGTTTAGACATTTAACTTTTATAAAAAAGCAGCCAACTCATAAACTGATATCTAAGTGCTTACTTTCAAAAGCTGCGTTTGCATCACTTGAGATGGGAAAATTGTTTAGGAATAACCTTGACAAAAATAAATTATATTACAAGGTTTACAAACACTAAATAGTAATATTAGAAAATTACTAATAAGAGTCCCATCTCATTATGTAGGAGATACTAAATCAGAATAGATATATAGCTTGAATAGATTATAGTATCCCTAAATAGAAGATAATTTCCAACAACATCAAGTGCACTGATAGATCGAATAACTCTTTGTAAACAATCAATTTATGTTGCTTGTACTTAACGAAGAACCTAAAAGACCAAGGCTGAAGGAAACCTCATATTAGTGTCTCACTCAACATGTTTGCTTTAGTAATTCATATATTTGCTGGTGTGAGTTGCAATGAAAATATACATGCATCTTGTCACATTCTGAGTTGACAAAGACCAATAGAGAAGAAATTTCAAAATGTCATAAGGTCTTTCCTTGGAATTATGTGCCGACTGTACACATGTGTCTGAACCCTTTTCGTGATATATCTTAAATTCAGCAACTGTCAAACTCCTTTCTACCTTAAGCCTAACTATACTCCTTATAACTTCTCTACTTTCTTTGGGGGGCATCAGATCACTGAACACCATTAACTAGTCGCAGGAGACTTGGAGACTTGTTCATTAATTAATACCAATATGTCTTTATGAGTATCACTTCACCAGTCTTCTAAATGCAAGTCCTACACTAGCCGTGGTATCGAGTATAACTGATAATGAGTCCAAGATTTCAAAATGGGAATGGAATAATCAATGATATAATTATAAACCATGTAAAGAAAAAGTCAAGTGTTCAGTTTTTATTATTGCATAATTAACTTCAAAACAAACACTGACCGTTAATTCAATCGGTTTAATCTCTGATTTTAATACTTCCGCTTTCTCTTTGGCCAACACAGCCTCAGTTTCGGCATTTTGTTTACCAATCTCAGCAGCATCCAAAGCCACCTCCAGTTGTTTCAAGCGACTAGTGCCTTCACCCTCCTTCTGTGTGCTATAAATTGCCTCTCTGCATACATAGAAGATATCAAGATTTAAAAACACGTGCCTTCTACTGATCATGTGGACCAGCATCGATATCTCTATTCTTGTTACACTCAAAAAATGACAGAAAACCGATCTCAATATGAAAGGATCGTTGGCCATACAGACATATAACAACAAAAATGGATGATATCATGCACATGAACAGATTCAAAATGCAGAAGTTAGTTTTTCCCTATTGACCCATTTAAGTAGTGTCGTTTCTAAACCCCATAAAACTAAAAGGTAGTGTCACATCACATGGAACATTGGCGAGAGAAAAAATATAACTACGAGGCCAGTAGGACATTTTCTATATGAACTCATAGTGCTCATAAACAAAATGATCAGCCGGAAAAGAATATTCCATCCAGACAGTGCTTTCAACAGCTCAAATATATTAAAATAGCAAAGCAAACATAACTTCAACATGCTACTCACGTACTTTTGTAAAGCTGCAAATTTAGCAGGCATGTCCTCAAAACATGAGATGCCAGGTATGTCTTGAATCATCGATCTCCATGATGATATTTGATCCTCTAACTTCTTCATATTTGACTGGACATCCTTTAATTTAGATAACTCTGATTGTGCCCTTTCACGGTGGCTCTTTTCCTCCAGCAGTTTCTCCTTCAAAAGCTCAATGCCCTCATGATTTGATTTTAGCTTTCGTGCTTCCCTTACTTCAGATTCCTAAAATTTCAAAGTTAACTAGATACGTTACTTAGTTTACCAAGGCCATATCGAGACAAAAAATAAAAAAGAGACAATAAAATGTGAAGAAAAGCAGTCATAACTTTTGGCACCAATCCATAAAAATTCCAATGGATTTAAGAAAGTAAAAAGACATAATTCAGGAGCCAAGCCTGCCCAACTCTCTTGTTATACATCCAGATCATTCATTAAAACAACGACGTGCCTATCACAAATAAAATAAAAAAAAACTATTCCTCTCCATTCATTATCATGTCACTTGAGTTACAGCTGAAATTGGTCTACACATCAAATCGTCAATGTATGCAACCTCACACAACAACAATCAAAATAGAAAGTGGCACTGAGACTCAAGATAAAAGACAGAGCAGACTCACATAGTGTTGAAGCTCCTGTTGCAATTGCTTAACCAAAACACTACTATCTGTAGAAGAACCTTCTTGAGATGAAAAAGTTGCTAGTTGCTTTTCAACTTCAATCTTCTGGTGCAAACACTAGGAATCATGGTGTAAAGCAAACATAAGTTCATAAAACTGTTGGAAAAGGGAATATGACAGTGATATGAAGCAAGTACATTGTTATAAAATCATCGAAACTCACCAGATGATAAGAAGCTTAACACCAAATCAAAACAGGAAGCCGTGATCGCCCTCGAGGCCTTATCATAGCTTTAATATAAATCAAGCAATCCAAACATGATCCGCTGATACTAAACAAAAGATTCTTCACTCATAGACTAGATTTAGGCTCAATCCTTTGGATAGCATATTATTTCTCTACACCCAGGGCTCAGCATGCCGGGTAGGACACTAAACTTTATAGATTACAACCAGTGAAATCCATTTGGTCTTATTACCATTATAAAGTTGCTGATTTAAGCTGGTTGTTCAAACCGATCTTTCAAACCATAGTAATCAGTAAGCCAGAACATATACACTACCTTGTACTGCAGCATCCCAGGAGGCTCTACGAAGCTTTTCTATAAGTTCTTCTGCTTTATCAACAGTTTCCATTCTGGTTGCCATGCTAAGCTGAAAGATAATACATCAACAACCAACATAGAATTATGTTCTTAATAATGAAAGAGTCATACCTCGGCAAAGTTATTGTAGTTGAGAAGCTTGGCCTTTTCCAACCTAAGCTTTAAAGTTTGCTCAAGTAGTCCAGTATTATCCAAATCTCCACTAGATGCCAGTGTTATACTCGCACGGTAGAGTTCCTCACGCAAAGAACTATTGCGAGCATGTAGCATAACAACAAAATAACTTGGATCATCCAATGTAATTACCCATGGCCCATTCTCAGCGGTGGCATTTTCATGCCCCTGCATTTTTTTCATCAAGTGATCAAAACTCAAAAAGATAGCCTGATTGTCATAACTTGAGAATAATAACATGTCAACACAATTTACCTTGGATGCTGCAGTTTGTGCAGCCAACCCAAGAGCGGTATCAGGTAATCCTTCAATCTCTTTCTTATCTTTAATGAGCTTTTTGAACTGTTAGGTTGCATCCAGACAGTTCTCCCCAAATTTTTCTGATAATCTTTCCAGCTCCTACAGATGAAACCGTGACAAAAATATTAAAAATAAACAACAACTAAAAGAAAACATCATCACTTGAATTTCATTCAGTTATGGTACAATAACTTTGCAAGAATGACATGTTGACGGGGTGGAACACGTAAATTCTCAAGCTTCTTCTGCAGTTCAGAAGTAGCTTCCTCGGAATCAAGGACCTTAGACACAGACGGCAACTGTATGGCAGCTTCAGCTGAAACGACGGAAGGCTCGGATATGGTAGCTGGTCCGGAAGCCTGGTTAATTGTATTTGTTGGCTTTGGTTTCCACTCCTTAATAGAACCAGCTGAGGCAAAGAAAAACATTATAAATCTAGATCAAACCAACTCGTAATCATAAATGGTCAGCAGGGGAAATATTAATGCAGTCACACTTAACAACATATCAGGACAAATCTATACAAAATCTTAAAATTCAAAACAACAATGTAATAAGTGAAAGGCACATAAATACATACAATAGAACTGGTTTATGACAAAACCTTAATGATCAATTAATAACAAACACAATAGATACATACTAAGCATGATGCCAAGTGCTACCAAGATCCTTTCTTTACAAAATTATCTACAATTCTCTCAACTTCCAAATTTTCTGTACCGGTTAAGCTTCATTCATTCATGTTATCAGGCCAAATTATAGAAAACAAGAAAGTTGGGAAGATAGAAAACAGTTTGCAAAATACTTTTTTCATGAACTAACAGGATATCCATAAAACTTATTCTTCATTCAATTCTGATCACTGAGAACTGATAAGTTCTTTCTTTTTTGTATTGAATAAACTTGACAAGCAAATAAAATACACAACAGCACAAGAGTAACCTAGACACAAACATTTATACATGATGTATATACATATCATTGTTTTTCCTCTGTAAAAAACAGGTAGCAATTGAATAAGAAATATCAAATACTGAAGAATATGGATATAGAGTGCACAAAAAGCCTCCTTATGTGAGTGAATTACCTTTCTGAAGACCACTTATCTGTTGTTATCGGTTATTGTAGTTGGATGAAGGCCTGCTAACTGAGGTGGTCCCATGTATTACTGTTGATGAAGATGTTGATGAAGATGGCACCTCAGGAACGTGGTTCTTTGCCACTGCCGGTGATTTTCTTTGACTCTTTCCTTGAAAAGAGCTACCAGTCTCAGAAGCTACCATACAGTTAGGGAATGAAAATTCTTCATTAATTAAATTGAAAAAGGCTAAAACGCAAAAAATTATACTTATAAATGTCCTAACCTGAAGATTTATTCTCAGAAGTGTTGGCCACATTTAATTCCGCGGGAGGACGTTGGCCTCCCACTTCCCGCTTAATTGCACCAACAGCACCAGGAAACCGTGAATCATTCGATGGAACCAGTACTGGGTCTGAAGAAGAGAAACACACAGCTGATGACGACGCCGGTCTAGTCCCTAAGCTGTCACTGATGGAAGGCACTGACTCACTGCCAATAACAACTTTTGCACCTTTGTCTGAACTATCAGAAGGAAGATCCTTACCGACAACAGTAATATTACCACCATCCGTTGGACTAAGTCTATCTACATTTCCGGTAGATGAAGGGGATGAATTCACATTAGTAGTTCCATATGATACAGTTGTAGGCCCATTGGCAATAACTGGAACAGTGCTGCAAACGACAGATGGTTATGTAGTTTGATTGAAATGTATCGGAACTTAAATTTGTGTTGCTTCAAGATAGAAATGAGAGCTAATATACACACTACTTACCTTGTTCCAGAACTTTTTTCTGTTGACTTTATCTCTTGCAAAACTGCCAAAGGAGGAACGCCCTTTGAAGTTTCTTGGTTTGACCCATTATCTTTGCCGGTTGCAGAATTCTTGCCACCACGGGCATCTGAGAGAAAGCCCATAAAATGTTAATTTAGTTTCTGCAGCCAAATACAATATCCTAATAATTGCACATTAGAAATACAGCTTCATCTACAACTTTTCATTCAAGTGACCAGTTATTCATGTTAATGACGGCAAAGAAACAACTAATAACTTTCGAGATGAAAAGTAGTCAAATGCTACTGCATTGTGTTCCAAACATGTTATAAATAGAGTTAAAGTTAACAAAGCAAAAACTGTTTTAGTAGAAAAATTAGAGGGTTGTAACTTGTAAGCAGGAATGAGAGAAATAGGAAATAATCGAAGAACACAAAGGTGCGGAAAAAACTTAAACAGGATGTGATTCAGAATAGCTATTTCACCGTGCACTATGCGATGAGGTGCAAAATTTCCCCGGCCACCTCTAACCCCTCGCCCTTGGGTGCCAGGTCTCAAATGTGACTCCAAAGTATCTCTGTTGTTAACACATGAACAGAATTAGCCAGCTAAAACAGGGAAGAGCATTAGTAAATTACAAAAATTGTATCATATAGACAAACAAAGCACAACTTCTAAAAGTCCTAAAAGTTCCCCCCTCTGCCTCCAGTGAGCAAAGTCCTTCTCCTAAACCATTATTTGAAGTCCTTCTCCTAAACCATTATTGATACATGAACACCTAACAAAATGGTGTAGTCATGCTTCAGAGGCCAAAAGAAATGAACAACAATTAACAAAGTCAGGAGAAGGTAAGAGGGGGGAAGGATCCCCTAAACAACTAGAATGAAATATCACAAAAGCAGCTATAGTCACACATAACATCCTCAGAAAACTAATCATATATCCGTTTAATGCAATTGACAATAGATACTTTACATGTATTTAAAAATAGATATTTGGCTAGGTCTAGGTGTATTTGAAACAACAGAAAAAGGCTAAAGACGGCATGATAGACTGAGCATAACAGAAATTTGGAACAATGATCAACATGATTGCTACAGTCTAGCAAGCAGTAAGAATGAGATATACCTCTTTTTTTATGTCCTTCTTTCTTTTGACCTCGTGAAATGTATCTGCAAAAACAGTTCCTTGCAATTATTTTGTTTGGACATGGATGAATATGTAACAGCAACAGTATAAGGAGACCATAACATGCTTGAACAACTTCAAAATTCCATGGTTAATAGCATTACATGAATTGGTATTGATAATTAAGATGCAAAATTATAGGAGCTTGGAACATCAGATGGGAAGAAAGGGATATATTAAAAGACCGCGAAAGAATTTACAGATACAACCAACATGATATATGTCAAATTTAACAAGCATAAACCAGAAATTTTGTTGTTTGTACCAAAAACTATGATTGAAATTTACTCAACAGATACAACCAACATGATATATGTCAAATTTAACAAGCATAAACCAGAAATTTTGTTGTTTTTACCAAAAACTATGGTTGCTTCGACGACGACGAGAACTGGGAGATAGATTCGTGGTGGTTGCTTTGACGGCGACGGGAACTGGGAGATAGATTTGTGGTGGATTTGTATCAAACAAAGAGATCTAAGAAGTTTTCTTGATTCACGATTGAGAGAGAGATTCAGATAACAAAACATGAAGAGATTCAGCCCGAACTATATCTTCTTTCTCCAAGCGTGTCTTAGGGATATTTGAGGGACGACTGTTACTCAACCGTTGTAGCCCTAAATTTCTTCTAGATATGTGAGGGACTTTCGATTCCAAATAGGAGACATGTTTACAATTTCTTTATCAAACATACAACCTATAATTAATATTTTATTAAAATTATAAAATAAATTATATGAGAACAATATTAACAAGTTTTTAATAAAAAAATTATAAGTGTGAAATATTTGTAAGAATGATAGATATCATTTTAAAAAATAATATTATGTTATAGTCTATACTAGGTGACCAAATAAAAAGTTATTTAGTGCTCAACGGAAAAAAATCATTTTATGAAATAAAAAATTAAGTAAAAAACATAATAAGGACGGTTCTGCGATAACTGTTGCAAAATAGCCACGACAGTTGACCTTAATTGTCGTGACAACCGTCGCAATCCAGGATTAAGGACGGTTTTGTGATAACTGTCGCAAAAAATCTGCGACAGTTGACCCTAACCGTCGTGACAACCGTCACAATTCAGGAATAAGGACGGTTTTGGGATAACTGTCGCAACTCAAGTGTCGTAAATCTCTTTTTTTCTTGTAGTGAGATATTGAAGAATGCCTGTAAGTAGGCCAAAATTCAGAAGGCTAGGGCTGAGCACTATCTGCAAGAGAGTCAGGCTAGGTGGGTCAGGATCACTGAAGCCCGTACACAAGAAGACCAGAAGACTCAAGCCAAGATTGAACAGATAGAGGCCAGTGAAAAGAAGCAGCAGGAAGCTTTGTTGGCAGCTCAGAAGGAGATTTCAGAATTGAAGCTTAGGGCAGGATTGAAGAGGTCAAAGGATCAGGACATGCATAAGAATCTGACCACTGCCATTGCTACTAGGAACCTCCTCATTAGGACCATTACAGAGCACCCAGCTGGTCCAGTGACTGAGGCACTCCTGAAGGAGGTCAGAGAAGATGAATTTGGGCTAAATGTCTGATTCTTTGCTTGTTGTTTGTTTCCATTTGATGTACTTTTCCTTTTATTGTATTTTGACCCTCCATGGGCATGTGTTGTAAAACAAACTATGTATTGTTCACCATTTGTAATATATTTTAGTTTATTTCCATTTGGGTTTTCTCTCAACAACATCAAGCATCTTCCTCGAGGTCTGGAAAGGTCAAAACCAAGAACCAAACTAGATACCTTGGAAAACAAATAAGCATACTGCATTGCATCGCCGAGTGTTCCCTGTCAACCGCACGCACCGGTACCCGACTCGTAACAATCTTCCCGGCATTCAAATGGAGCAAGTACAGCAGGATCTGACTGAGGTCAGAAATCAGATGACCAATGAGAGATTGGAGATGAGAAATCAGATGTCTCAGTTCATGGCAGTGATGACTGGCCTAGCCCAGAGCCAGGAGAGGTTAAGAGAGCTGGTCGAGAGGCAAACTCCTGAAGAGCCTCATCTTGGGACAGGAGGAACTAGCAACAATGAAGGAGGCCAGCCTCGTATTAACCCACCGGAGTTTGGACCTCACCTAAATCCAGAAGTTAATATCCTAAGGAATGATCAAGGTAATGCTACTGGGGGCCCAATTCTGCAGGAAGATCCCCAGGGAGAACAGTTTACTGTTATAGGGGCTGGAGATGAGGTATATGACAGAAGATTGGACGAGATTGCCGGAAAGTTAAGATCTTTGGAATCTCAGAATTCTTTGGGCTTCGATGTGATAGACATGGGATTAGTAGATGGGGTGAGAATTCCCCACAAATTCAAGCCCCCATGTTTTGAAAAGTACAATGGTACCTCCTGTCCTCGCATTCATCTGCAGTCTTTCTTGGGAAGGCTCAAAGCTTATACCATGGATGAAAAGTTGTGGATGTTCTACTTTGAAAACAGTCTGACTGGAGCTTCGAGAGAATGGTATTCGCATTTGTCTAGAGCCACCATAAGATGTTGGAAGGATTTGGCCGAGGCTTTCATCCGTCATTATCAGTACAACCTGGACATGGCTCCCAATAGAACTCTTCTAATGGGCATGTCCCAGTATTCTAGAGAGAGCTTCCGGGATTATGCTCAAAGGTAGAGACAACTTCTTGCTGCAGTCCAACCACCCATGTCAGAAAGGGAAATGGATGACATGTTCATGAACACATTGCAAGGGACTTATATTGATAGACTGGCTGCTTTCTCCTCTACCAGTTTTGCTGACGTGGTCATAGCTGGTGAGAGGATTGAAAGTCTCTTGAAGATGGGCAAAATCTCCGACAGTGGTGCAAGTTCCTCCAGCAATCCCAGGAAACCTTTTGCGGGACCCCGAAGGGCAGGTGAAACAAATTCCATTCATACAAGCAGTGGCAGGCCTCAATATGCTCACCGGTCAGTAGCAGCTGTTACCATCCCAGCTCCTTTGCCACAACAATCATCATATCCTCAACAACAACCACAGTATCAACAACAAGTTCATTATCCGCAACAAAGGTCGTACAACTACAATAACAACCAACAACAACATCCCTTTCAACAGAGACCATCACAGGCAAACAGGGTAATTGACCCAATTCCAATGCCGTATGCTACACTCTTGCCACAACTCCTGAAGCTCAACCTAGTTGAGTTAAGGACATTGGCACCTCCAGATCCTCTTAATATGCCAAAGAACTATGATGCAAATTCTAGGTGTGCATTCCACTCAAACGCACCGGGGTATAATACTGAAAAATGCAGGGCCCTACAGATGAAAGTCCAGGATCTAGTGGACTCAAAAGCTCTCAACTTTGCGCCTCCTCCGAATGTTACAAGAAATCCAATGCCTAGTCACAACGGGCCTAGGATTAATTCTATAGAGGAAGGAAAATCATCCACATTAATTACCAGTGTTGCACAAATCCGAACACCCTTGGTTGAAATCAAAGCTCAGCTGTTAGAATGCCAAGTGTTCCCTGGATGTGAGGTCGGCTGTGGATATTGCAACATTGCTGTTAATGGATATGAGAGACTGAGAAACGACATAGATGGTCTCATTAGAGATGGCATTCTTCAGATTACGACAACAGCGACTACAACTTCAATAATTCCTTCATCAACAATCGCAGATACTCCTACAACGTCAGCAACCATTGTTCCAACAGATTCTACTACAACTCCAACAATTACTCAATCAATCACTTCAACGGATACAAGTTCAGTCACAATTCCTTCTACAACAACAACACCCATTATTCCATCAGTTCTTGCTACAACTTTAACACCTGTCCAGTCAACAGTACTGTCTACAACATCAGCAACAGTTAATGGAAGTGTCTCAGCAGTTACGATATACTATGACCCCGCAAATGTTCCTTCCAACAATTCACAACAAAATGCTACTCCTGTCAGAGCTCCAGTTACCATATACTACGATCCACACACTATTGTGGTCCCTTCAGCAGCTGCTATCAGTCCGGTCACTATCACAGTGCCTGGGCCAGTTCCTTACGAAAGCAATAATGCCATCCCTTGGCATTATGGCTCAGATCTATACTGCGAGGGGCAGAAAATCACTTTAGAATCATCAACTTCTTCACCACAGATAGACAATGTGGGGGGAGGCGGAGGCTTCACTAGAAGCGGACGTCTCTTTGCTTCGCAAATACCAAGACCCATTGCTGAAGCAGAGGGCTGCTGCTAAGGCAAAAGGGAAGAGCGTGGTGCAAGAAGAACCAGTTGCCAAAGAAGCTTTGAAGACTCCTTTTGATCAAGAGGTTGATGAATTCATGTGGATCATCAAAAAGAGCGATTATAAGGTGGTAGACCAGCTTCACCAAACACATTCCAAAATCTCCATACTATCATTGCTAATATGCTCCGAGACTCATCGGAATGCACTATTAAAAGTCCTGCACGCAGCTTATGTGCCGGAGGAGATTACTGTCAATCAGTTAGAGGTTGTGGTTGGAAATGTCAACGCTAGTCATGGACTAGGATTTACCAACACTGATCGGACAACGGAAGGCCGCAATCACAACAAGGCTTTGCACATTACCTTGGAGTGTAAGGGTGCAGTCCTTTCTCATGTATTGGTAGACATTGGGTCATCACTTAATGTCCTACCCAAGAAAGCCCTTGTGAAGCTGGAGTATAAAGGATTGGCACTACGCCCAAGCAACTTGGTAGTAAGAGCCTTTGACGGTTCTAAAAGATCAGTTCTGGGAGAGATAGAGTTACCAATAATGATTGGCCCACAGGTTTTCAAAACTACCTTCTTTGTGATGGATATACAGCCTGCCTACAACTGTCTATTGGGTAGACCATGGATACACGCCGCTGGCGCCGTGACGTCAACCCTTCACCAGAAGTTAAAATTCGAGTGGGAGGGCCAAGTCATTACCATTTGTGGGGAAGAGGATATCTTCGTTAGCCAGCTGGCTACTTTCAAATGCATTGAAATGGATGGGGAGATCCATGAAACCATGAGCCAAAGGTTTGAGGCCCTTAATATTAATGAAACATCTGTTGTGTCTGGGACCTCCATCACATCATATCAAAAAGCCCGGAAGGTTGTTGAGGAAGGTACCGCCCAAGGCTGGGGCAAGCTGCTGCCCGTGGAGAAGAAAGAGGACCAATTCGGGTTGGGTTACAAACCAGCTCGACAAGATCAACCAGAGGCTGCAAAGGAGCCCAAGTTTGTCAGCGGGGGGATGCTCACCCCAGATGTTGTGAACAGTTTGGAAGATGAGTCAGAAGACGAGCGCAACCTAGAAAGCTGGATACATCCAAGGATCCCGGGGAACCGTGTCTCAAACTGGTCTTCCCAGGAAATTATAAGAGTTACTCCCGCAGAGTAATTATTATTTCCTGTTTTTAAAGCATGCATCAAGTCCTGCGTCTTGCCCAAGATGTCAGGACTCATTTTGTAATCAGGCCATCTTGTATTTTGTGCAAAGATCAATTAATGAATATAAGGACATCTTTTGAAAATGAGTATTTTCTTTCCCGCTCACTGTTTTTCATTTTTTATTTTTTGTACAAAAATAAAATGGCAATGTTTTTCAAAATAATAACATCATTTTCACTTTTTCTAAAGCAAGATAAAACTGATCACTAAAATGAACAAATCTAAACCCTTGCAGAGAATACCCTCCAGACTGCACCGACAACAACACTGCTATGACTTCGTATGACTTTGACAATCCAATTAATCAAGCCGATGAAGGGTTTGAAGAAGATTATGAGGTACCTGAAGAGCTATCCAGGTTGTTAATACAAGAGGAGAAGGTTATCACTCCTCATCAGGAGGAAGTTGAGACGGTTAATCTTGGTACAGAAGAAGACTTGAAAGAAGTTAAGATCGGGGCCTGTCTGCAAAAGTCAGTAAAAGAGCAACTTATTAACATGCTTCGGGAGTATGTGGATGTTTTTGCTTGGTCTTATCATGATATGCCAGGGTTGGACACCGACATTGTTATGCACAAGTTACCTCTGAAAGAAAATTGTCCGCTAGTAAAACAGAAGTTGCGCCGTACTCGCCCAGATATGGCAATGAAGATAAAAGAAGAGGTACAAAAACAGTGGGACGCCGGTTTCCTTGCTATGACTAGTTACCCGCCGTGGGTTGCTAACATCGTACCTGTTCCTAAGAAGGATGGAAAGGTGAGGATGTGTGTGGATTACCGGGACCTGAACAGAGTCAGCCCGAAAGATGACTTCCCTTTACCTCACATTGATGTATTGGTCGACAACACGGCTCAGTTCTCGGTGTTCTCCTTCATGGATGGATTTTCAGGATATAGTCAGATCAAAATGTCACCTGAAGACATGGAGAAGACAACTTTCATCACACTCTGGGGCACATTCTGTTATAAGGTGATGCCATTCGGACTGAAGAATGCTGGTGTCACTTATCAACGGTCTATGGTAACATTATTCCATGACATGATCCACAAAGAAATTGAATGTTATGTGGATGACATGATTGCCAACTCCCTCACAGAAGAAGACCACCTGGTGAATCTGTTGAAGCTATTCAAGCGTCTGAGGAAGTACCAGTTGAAGTTAAACCCCAATAAGTGTACATTCAGGGTGCAATCCGGTAAGCTGCTGGAATTTATTGTAAGTGAAAAAGGGATTGAAGTTGACCCTGACAAAGTCAAAGCCATTCAAGAAATGCCTGCACCGAAGACTGAAAAAGAAGTTCGGGGGTTCTTAGGTAGATTGAACTACATTTCGAGGTTCATATCTCATCTTACTGCAACCTGTGAACCCTTGTTCAAGTTGTTGAGAAAAGAACAAATGGTCAGGTGGAATGAAGACTGCCAAAGGGCTTTAGACAAAATCAAGGAATACTTACAAGAGCCTCCAGTTGAAGGAAAGCCTCTGATAATGTACTTAACAGTATTAGAAGAGTCAATGGGGTGTGTGCTGGGCCGGCATGACGAGTCTGGTCGAAACGAGTATGCAATATACTACCTAAGCAAAAAGTTTACCAATTGTGAACAACATTATTCAATGCTCGAGAAAACTTGATGTGCTTTAGCGTGGGCTGCTTGCCGACTAAGGCAGTATATGTTGACCCACACTACTTTATTGATATCCAAGATGGATCCAGTTAAGTACATTTTTGAGAAGCCAGCACTTACCGGACGGGTTGCATGATGGCAAATGATTCTCACAGAATATGACATTCAATACACATCTCAAAAAGCCATCAAAGGCAGTGTATTGTCTGATTATCTTGCTGAGCAACCCATTGATGATTACCAGCCTATGAGATTTGACTTCCCTGATGAAGATATCATGTTCATAAAAGCAAAGGATCATGAAGAGCCTTTTCACACTGAAGGGCTTGACCCAGAAAAAGAATGGACTATGATATTTGATGGGGCTGTTAATATGAATGGTCGTGGTGTTGGTGCAGTACTCATTACACCTAAAGGAGTTCACATGCCTTTCTCGGCAAAACTCACCTTTAACTGCACTAACAACGAAGTTGAATTCGAAGCCTGCGTTATGGGTCTTGAGGAAGCCATTGACCTCAGGATCAAGACTTTGACTGTATTCGGAGATTCAGCTCTGGTAATTAATCAAACCAACGGCAAATGGTACACTCACCATGAGCATCTGATACCTTACCGGGATTATACAAGGAGGCTACTCACATTCTTTACAACTGTCAAACTTGAGTATATCCCTCGAGATGAAAATCAGTTTACAGATGCTCTGGCTACCATTTCATCCATGATCAAAGTTCAAGCTGCCAACTTTGTGCCTCGGATTTTAGTATCCAGACTTGACAGACTAGCATATGTATTCTCTGCAGACCTTACTAAAGATGATAAGCCTTGGTTCCATGACATCAAGTGCTTCTTTGAGGATCAAACATACCCACCTGGGGCATCATCCAATGATAAGAAGACATTAAGAAAACTAGCTGGTAGTTTCTTCCTGAATGCTGATGGCTCCTTGTACAAAAGAAACTTTGATATGGTACTTCTCAGATGTGTTGATAAGAAAGAGGCAGACTTGCTGATGCACGAGGTGCACGAAGGATCTTTTGGTACCCATGCTGGAGGGCATGCTATGGCTAAAAAGTTGCTAAGATCAGGCTATTACTGGATCACAATGGATAAAGAACTGTTGTGCTTATGCCCGGAAATGTCATAAATGCCAGATTTATGCAGACAAGGTGCATGTGCCTCCGAATCCTTTGAATGTGATGTCTTCACCTTGGCCCTTTGCTATGTGGGGCATTGATATGATTGGCAAGATTGAACCGGCTGCTTCAAATGGCCACAGATTCATCCTGGTTGCCATTGACTATTTTACCAAGTGGGTTGAAGCAGCTTCCTATGCCAATGTCACCAGACAAGTGGTAGCCCGATTCTTGAAGAGAGACATCATCTGTCGGTATGGAGTACCCGAGCGAATCATTACTGATAATGGTTCCAATTTGAACAACAAAATGATGGCAGAACTGTGCCGGGACTTCAAGATCCAACACCACAACTCTTCTCCTTACAGGCCAAAGATGAATGGCGCTGTAGAGGCAGCTAACAAGAATATCAAGAAGATTGTGCAAAAGATGGTGGTCACCTACAAAGACTGGCATGAAATGCTACCATTTTCCTTGCATGGGTACCGTACCTCAATCAGAACATCCACTGGGGCAACACCGTATCAGCTTGTGTATGGTATGGAGGCAGTCCTACCTATTGAAGTTGAATTACCCTCCTTACAGGTACTAATGGATGTCAAGTTGAATGAAGCAGAATGGGTCCGTTCTCGGTACAATCAACTGAATCTGATCGAAGAAAAGAGATTAGCTGCAATCTGTCATGGGCATTTATATCAGAAGAGAATGAAGAAATCCTTCGATCAGAAAGTCAGGCTTCGGGAATATCAAGTGGGAGATCTCGTGCTGAAAAGACTCATTCCTCCTCATACAGACCATAGGGGCAAGTGGACTCCAAATTACGATGGTCCGTTCATAGTAAAGAAAGTTTTCTCTGGTGGAGCACTGATGCTCAGTACTATGGATGGTGAAGACTTCCTGTCCCCTATGAATTCAGATGTAGTTAAAAAAATACTTCGCATAAAATGACCCGCTGGACATAAAAACAGAATGTAAGTCCAGGCAAAATAGGGCATCCCGGCGAGTCAAAAACAGAATAAAAGACTCGGGCAAAAATAAGGGAAAATAAATAAAAAATGTACACCCGCTGATTTGAAAAGCCACATTGGACAACTCAGGCAAAAATGGGTATCCCGGTGGATTGAAAACCCGAAAGGGCGATCCACGCAAAATAAGGGAATAAGCGAACAACTGCATTCTGAATTCGTCTATATCATTCACAACATGGCAAGCTTCGGAAGGTTCAAGCCTCGGTCAGAATCAACCTTCTTCAGAAAGCAAGATGAGAAGAACGTCAATGTCATACAAGTCATAGCAAAAGGGAAGCACACTGAAGCGTCATCAACATTGCCAGCATATTTGTGTTTCTCAATTTGTAACAATCTCCTCATTTCAGGGGATCTATTTCTTTGATTGTACTTGCCAATTAAGGGCACACAAATTAATAAAATCAGATTTTCAGTCACGTTTTGTCTCGTATATTTTATTTTCATTTGCAAAACGTCTGATGTCCTTTAGATATTGATTGCATGAATACAGATGCGTCTTTTCTAAATTTACATGCTTACAGGGAATAGATTTGCTCCCGGGAGCGTCTAAACTCCTATGATGGAATCCAGTAAGGGATACCTCGGGATACTTGTACGTTTCTTTGTCATAACAGGGTTGCAGGTATTCAAAGTGCAACACGGGGCATGAAAGCCTCTCCCCAACAAGTTGTCAAGTCATTATTTCAGCCCATCTTCCAAATAGCACCAGGAAATGCTCCCCCCCATCAGAGCAGTATTAGAATGGGCTCATTTCCCCAACTAATTTCATCATCTTTAGCAATATCACAAAAGCCTCTAGGAAGGTCATTCAGTGATCATTCCTCCTTAGCCAAGTGTTAGACAGGGAATCATCTCCCCGTAGAGTCTCAACCTCTATCCAGAAGAGCAATATCTGAAGATCTCACAACAAAGTGACGAGAGCTTCCATAGACCCCAGCTGGGCTCCTCATCACCAAAAATAGGTCTATCAGTGACTTATTCCCCAAACAAAGTCATATATATCATATCTACCAGTGATCTCATGCCCAGCTGTGAAATTCCCTTCAAGCAGATCAGCCAGAGATCTCCACAAGCAACGGGATCCGAATCCCGGATCGGTATCTTTGCATAATCATAACATTCATATCATATTTTCCCCCAGAGCGTAACATTCCGTCTAATACGGAGCATTATGGAAAAAATCAAACATATTGCATAATCACAAGTCTGGTTCAAACCAGTCACCAGTAAATACCGACAATACCACATCAGTGATACACAAACACCTCACAAACTCCCTAGCAGAAAGCCAAAGCGTCCCCTTTGCATTCTCAAAATACAGATGTATGCTCTTTTGGCACTCGTCCGTGTCATCATTCCCCAGAAAGTCGCCCGAACGTTCTCTACAAACAAATATCTATACACTCTTTAGACACTCGTCTGTGTTTGTCATTTCCCAGCAAATCCCCACTAAAAAGATAAATTACTTTTTTTTCTATCTGACATTCGTCCTATGTCATGATACTTTCGGCATCCGTACTTTGCCAGGTGATCATCCTTCACCCTTTGATGATCGTCCTTCATCATTCCCCCAGCGGAGTCTCCATTACTGGAACCCTTTCCTATCCGACATTCGTCCTATGTCGTGATATTTTTAGCAGCCGTACCCGGCTAAGTGATCGTCCTTCACCTCTTGATGATCGTCCTTCATCATTTTATCCGATGGTCGTTCCCCATCATTGATTTTGTTATCTGACATCCGTCCTATGTCATGATAAACCCCGAGAGCAGCCGTACCCTGCTAGGTGATCGTCCTTCACCCTTTTGATGATCGTCCTTCATTATGCTTATACGATGGTCGTCCCCATCGTCGACTCTTTCTATCTGACATTCGTCCTATGTCATGATATTTTCGGCAACCGTACTTTGCCAGGTGATCGTCCTTCACCCTAAATGACCGTCCCTCATCTTATCCCCAACAAAGCAGTCGTCCCCTGCTAGGTGATCGTCCTTCACCTTAGATGACCGTCCCTCATCATTTTATTTATTCAATCTGATGGCTGTCCCCACCATTGCTTTTACTCTTAATCCAGAGAATCTTGTTACTGTATTTGAGGGTCGTCCTCGTCATAATCTTTTCATTTCCCCAGCATGTCGGTCGTCCCCGTCATTGTTTCATCCCCAGCAGTCGTCCCCTGCTTGACGGTCATCCTCTGTCGCCCGCACTTTATAATCATATTTTACTTCCTTTTACAATCTATATCCCTTTTTTTCTTCACAACCAGTGAGTGCAAATTTTGGACTGTCTTTGGTATTCAACCATAAGTTATCTTGTTTGTCTGTTAAGCCAAGCGCTTACATCCTACACAGCTAACTCATGTTTGAATAGGGGCAGTTGTAAACACCCCAAATTTTCTCTCACTCATTTCACCATGGCTTGTGATTCTTTTCATGTGCATAAGTTCAATCATATCATCTCATATTGCATTTTTGCTTCACTGCATTGGTCCCAAGTCATCTGCATCTAGGGTTTGTGATGTGAGCAATCCCTGAGCCATCTGAGCCACTCCAAAGTTCTTCAATCATCTCAAGAGGGTCCATGTATGTTCAAGAATCATATTATATCCTCCCAAGATCACGGAAGTCAGAAATTCACAAGAACTGAGAAAGGCATTGAAGCAGAGCCAAGCTTAACTACACAGATGACCTAAAATTAGGGTTTTTGGTTTCAGAGGCCATAACTCCAAATTTTTTGGTCATTCTTGTTTCTATTTCTCTCTATATTATATGAGGACCATGTATACCAATTTTCATGAAGAAATTCAATGGGGAAGGCATCTGATCAATATATGACTTCTTGAGCAAGTCAGTGCAAAATTAGGGCATCTGAGGCCCCCAATCATCCAACCAAAGGGTCTTCTCCATCATTTTGGGTGTATATGATCTTTATTTGATCTTAGAAGAAGTTTGAAGTTCACAAAATTGAAGAATTTCAAGCCATTTGCAAAGTTGCCATTTTGGGAAAGTGACTTGTAATGCAAACTTGCCATTTTGGGAAAGTTTTTCAACCTCCTCTTTTTGATTCAAAAATGCTTCAAATGAAAAATTATTGGTCATGGAAGTTGTAGATTGGATCATTCCCTTTCCAAAAAGTACAAGAACTTGATCTAATTCATCATAGAACTCAAGTTATGGCCTTGCAAAGTTGGGAAAAATCACAAAATTTCACTTATGCACCAAAGAGGGAAACTTGCAAAACCACTTGCCAAAGCATTTTGTGACTTCAAACACACTTCTAACCATTACACAAACATAGTACATGAACTATAATTTAGAATTGCCCAAAGAATTGCATCATTCTATGCCTTGAACATCAAGATTTTTCAAAGGGGCCAAAACATGACATAATTGCAAAACACCCCATAACTTTCTTCCCTCATGCTGAATTGCCTCAAGAATGGATTTGTGGACATCCATGAAGTCAGTTGTGCATGGAAATTCCCAAGGACCAGCTTTATTCTTGCCCATACCTCAAGTACAAGTCATGTTAACATTTTGGCAACTTGCCCATACCAATCACCATAGGCCACCACCCACTCTCTGACCTATCACAACTTGTTATGTGGATCAAACACAGCCCATAACACAAGACAACACAAGCGGAAACCTTAGAATCCTCAGCATACAAAAAATCCCTCAAACTTGCAAAAGCTTTCGAAACTGATAGCTCAGCCAACAAACCTTCAAACTCTTTCCACCATTCAACTCCACAATCATCACTGACCATTTCCCACCCTTCATTTTGCCTTTAAACACCCTGTATCAAAAACACGATTTTCACATTTCTTGAACTGAGTTTTAGCCAACATCACCTAGAGGCCATATAAACTCCAACCAAGCATCACAAACTCTTCAGGAGGATCATTGGAGCTTATTTGAGGCAAAGAAGCAGCCAGCCAGTGCCATTTTCGAAAGCTTCAGTTCAGGTAACCTCAAGAACAAATTTTCCAGAAATGATTTCTTAAGTTCTTAGATTGTTCTCCATGCTTCACTGATCACACTGCACCTTTTGGTTTTGAAAATGATTAAGTTTTAAGCATGTATGAAGCTTCTGAAATTTCTGAAAGATTTTCCGTTTTGCTTCGAATCTCATTGTTCATGTGAAATAAATGTTGTTTGATAGCTGATTCTTGTTTAGAATGGGGTGGGGATCATTTCTAGAGAGTTTGGTGGTTTGATGTTACGTATTGAGAGAGATTGAATGAGAGGCTGGCCGGAGAAGATGACCGGAACACTGTTCCGGTCACCTAAAAGTAATTAGGGTTCAGATTAGGGCTCTAATCATAATTAGCGTAGTTTGAATTCTAGCCCTTGGATTACGCGCGAAGTCAATTCCCTCCAACCTGACTTTGAACCTCAGCCTTAGGATTAGTTGACTTTCCCATTTTCTCATTTTATTTAATATTTATTTCATTTGTTTTCTATTTTATTTGAACGAATTTTTAAAAATAGCAAATAATATAAAAAAATTCTGAAAATATTTATCCAAGCTTCTATTTATTTTCAGAAACCAAAAATATTTTTATTTTTATTTTTTGCATTGAAAATTAGTTTTAAATCATTTAAATGATTATTTTTAATTAGTTAATGAGAATTAATTAATTAAAAATACATTTAGGTATTTAAAAATTCCAAAAAAATTCAGAGAGCTTTTCAAAACATTTACAAACTCACAATACAAATTTCTTTTTAGTTTTGATCAAACTTTGACAATTTTCATTTGAATTAGGGTTCTTTAATTTGAATATTTTCAACCCTAATTTCAAAAATTCATAACTTTTGATCCAAGTTGAGTTTGTGAATGGTTCTTTTTGCATTGTGCTATACATCCTTTCAAGCATATTAAAACATTTTTGTTTCATTTTTATCTTTCATTTTTAATTTGTTTGGCATTTTTTCCTTTAGGATCATCCTTGAAACCCTAGTAACTTAGGAAAATAATAAGTCATTTAGGGTTTAGCTTCTGACCTCCCCCTTTGGGTAGTGAACTTATATAGGTTTAGGGTACCTTTGATCCTATTTTCAATTTTTTGTCTTGTCATTTGCTTCTGATTTTGGATTTTGCATTGCATATTGTATGTAAACCCTAATCTTTGCCTTCATTTGCATTCATTCTTCATATGCTTGCATACATGAACTTGTCATGACTTTGTGTGCATCCACATGACATGTAAGACATCCTAAGACATATTGCAATCATGTTTGATCATTGCACCATCCATTTTCCATGTTATGCATCCATTGCATTTCATAAGTTTTCATGAACTTTCATGCTTACTTTCATGTCTCATTTGCATCTCCATTGCTTGTATAATCATCCTCATCTCTTGACATGCTTTCATACCATATCATAGCATCATTTACATCATGATTGTGCTTCTGACTTTGTTTTGCATCCTTGCATTTCATCCCATTTCATTTCATTTCATCCATTGTTGCTAACTTTTCAGGTGGTAAGTGTTTGAGAAGTGAATTTGCCTTCACTTCTCATAACCTCTTCTCATCTCTCTTATGCATCACTGCTGCATTCTTGCTTGTGTTTTAGAGTGAGTTTGTTCATTCATGCTCTCTCTCCTCCTTCTTTCTTCAAGCAACTTGTCTTCTTAAGTGAAGCAAGTTGTCTTGCTTCTTGCTGCTTCTTTTCATTCATCCTGTTTCTTCCATGGTGGCTATTCTTGAAGATTTTCTTGCAAACTTCATAAACCCTAGGAATACCCAAGCATGTTAACAATTAGGGTTTGACTAGTCCCCAATTAGTTTTACCTTTGGGTCATCTTTGTGTCATCTCTTCTCATCTCTTAATCAAGGACTAAACCTTAAAGGTTTTAAGGCTTTGTGATTAGGGTTATGCCTGTATCCTTCTATTAGGATGGAGTGTATAACTTTAATCCTAAGTGTTAAACACTTAATGTGTCTAAATACTTTAATCAATCCATATAATAATCACTAAGACATCAAGCTTGTAACTTGGGCCTTGCATTAGGGTTCTAATTCTTCCTTAATTGGTTAAGAAGGACTAACCCTAGTGTTAATGGACAAGTCCCCCTCAAGTTGTCTTACAAACCATAAAATTCACTTCTTAATCTTACCATTAATCAATCCACTTTAATAAAGGCTTTGTTTTGTCATGAGGTTAATCCCTAATCATGGATTAAGTTGAGGAGCCTTCCTCAGCTTAAATGTTCTCATCTATCATCCTTCTATTAGGATGGTGTAATGGGTCCATTAAATCCTTGATTATGGCTTAAACTCATTACTTAACACTAAACAAAAACTCCAAAAACATCTAAATAATTACAAGTAGGTTAATGATCTTAATCCTACATCATGGTGATTAAGTGTGAGGTGTTTACTTCATTCTTAAGGTATTCTCATTACCCCTAATCAGAGGGAGGATGTGATGAGATTACTAACCCTTGGTCTAGGTTTAAGCTCATTAACTTATGACAAACACAAAAAGCAATAAAAGACTGAAAACACAAAAAAAAACAATAATCGTCTCCTTCGGGATTCTTTTCTCATCATCTTCACTCACAAACGAGAACTCGCTTCTTCCGTCTAATGCAAGACAGTTAGCACCTGAGCCAGACAGGTCATACACTTGAGCATAGACAAGTAAGCAGTTCACAAGTCAATTTATCTTTCAGTCTCTTTGAGTCGAACTACGGTGTTCTGAGTTCCTCATTGCACGAGAGGATACGTAGGCATAACTTAACAGTTATCGAACAAAAGTCTCAGTATATCCCCCCCTCTTCCAGCATTATTCTTTAAGCCTCATAGTCTTGAGCTTCATACTCTTTCCTTACACTGACACTCTCTTACGTCACTTCACACTTCTTTTGCACCGACACTTGCATTCTTTTCCAGCTTTTGCACACAAAATAGCACTGACACTACCCCTTTAAAACACAAACTTTTCAAGCGTGGATCCCGTCGAGTACGGCGGACAGTCTGGGTGCTAATACCTTCCTAGGTTGTAACCAACCCCCTTTTCTCAGTTTCTCTGGTTCGCGACTGTCTTATCCATCTTTTCTTAGGTTTATGCAGCATTACCTTTCCTTCGGGATAAAAATGCCTAGCTGGCGACTCTTTTCAGTTCCTCCTTTCGCCGACCGTTCGCGTCTGTACCCCTCTTGGCCAGGTGTCATTTGGTGGGAGCGACAGTAATGCCATTTGGTTTGAAGAATGTTGGGGCAACATATCAGCGTGTTATGGTAGCTTTGTTCCATGATATGATTCACCATGAGATAGAGGTATATGTGGATTATATGATAGCCAGATCTCAGAATAAAGAAGAACACCTTGATCACCTGCACAAGTTGTTTGAGAGGCTGAAGAAATAAAAGTTGAGGTTAAATCCAAACAAATGTACTTTCGGAGTTAGATCTGGTAAACTTTTGGGTTTTATTGTTAGTGGTAAAGGTATTGAAGTAGATCCTGCAAAGGTAAAAGCTATACAAGAGATGCCTGCTCCTCGTACTGAGAAAGAAGTTAGAGGTTTCCTGGGACGACTGAATTACATTGCAAGATTTATTTTCCAGTTGACTGCTACTTGTGAACCAATCTTTAAGTTGTTGAAGAAAAATCAAGCATTGGAATGGAATGATGAATTCCAGACAACTTTTGATGAAATCAAAAGGTACTTACAGGAACCTCTTATATTGATGCCACCAGTTGAAGGAAGACCCTTGATTATGTACTTGACAGTATTGGACAACTCAATAGGGTGTGTGTTGGGGAAACATGACGAGTCTGGTCGAAAAGAGCAGGCAATATACTACCTTAGCAAAAAGTTTACCGACTATGAAACAAGATACTCACTGCTCGAGAAAACTTGTTTCGCTTTGGCATGGGCTGCTCGCCGACTAAGACAATATATGTTGACTCATACCATTTTATTGATTTCAAAAATGGATCCAATCAAGTATATATTTGAGAAACCTGCTCTCTCCGGACGAATAACAAGATGGCAAATGATCTTGACAGAATATGATATACAGTATAATACTCAGAAAGCAATCAAAGGAAGTTTAGTAGCTGACCATTTGGCTCATCAAGAAGTGGATGATTATCAATCTATGAATTTTGAGTTTCCAGATGAGGATATTATGATTGTTACTAAAGAACCGAGACAATATGAAGGACCTGAACAAGTATCCCGATGGACTATGGTTTTTGATGGAGCTTCTAATGCTCTTGGTAATGGTGTTGGTGTTGTGATTATCTCTCCTAAAGGTTGTTATACACCAGTTACTGCAAAGCTTTGTTTTAAATGTACCAATAATATGGCTGAGTATGAAGCGTGCATCATGGGTATCAAGGTTGCTATTGAAATGAAGATCCAATTTTTGGATTTGTATGGATATTCAGCCTTAGTAGTCAGTCAAGTTAAAGAAGATTGGGATACCATGCATCCTAATCTTATCCCTTACAAAGAGCATGTGTTGTCTTTGATCCCGTACTTTGAAGATATTACCTTTGAACATATTCCACGAGAAGAGAATCATTTAGCAGATGCATTAGCTACCATGGCATCTATGTTTGAAATCAGTTGGGATGATGAAGCTCCGAGAATTACTATTGATCGATTTGATAAACCTGCATACTGCAATGAAGTGGGTACTGAAGGAGTAGAAGAAAAGCCTTGGTTCCATGAAGTGAAGAGGTATCTTGAAGCTCAGGAGTTCCCTGAAGGGGCATCTGTCAATGATAAGAAGTTTCTGAGGAGGTTTTCAGCTAAATTCTTCCAGAGTAATGGAATTATGTACAAGCGCAACCACGATTCAACTTTGCTTCGCTGTGTGGATAAGAAAGAAGCAGTAGAGATTATGGAAGACATGCATGATGGGATCTTTGGTACTCATTCTAGTGGGCATACAATGGCTAAGAAGATTCTAAGAGCAGGTTATTATTGGTCTACCATGGAAGCTGACTGCTATCAACACTCCAAAACTTGTCACAAATGTCAGATTTATGTTGATAAGGTTCGTGTGCCTCTAGTTCCGTTGAATGTTCTAACTGCTCCATGGCCTTTTTCCATGTGGGGCATTGATATGATTGGTGAGATCAAACCAACTGCCTCTAATGGACATCGTTTCATCCTTGTAGCTATTGATTACTTCACAAAATGGGTAGAGGCAGCTTCATTTACTTCTGTTACTAAGAATGTTGTGGCTCGATTCATCAAGTATAATCTTATATGCAGATATGACATCCCTGAAAGGATTATCACAGAAAATGGTACTAATTTGAACAACACTATGATTACTAATCTCTGCACGTAGTTCAAGATTAAACATCATAATTCTTCTCCATATCGCCCAAAGATGAATGGCGCAGTGGAAGCCGCCAACAAGAATATTAAGAAGATCTTGCAAAAGATGAAAGTTACCTATAAGGATTGGAATGAGATGTTACCATTTGCTCTTCATGGTTATCGTACCACTATACGTACTTCAACAGGGGCAACCCCATTTTCCCTTGTCTATGGTATGGAAGCAGTTTTACCCATTGAAGTTCAGATTCCCTCTTTAAGAATTATGAAGGATGCAGGCTTAGATGAGGATGAATGGATTCAAACTCGACTTGACCAGATAAACTTGATCGACGAGAAAAGATTAGCAGCTGTTTGTCATGGTCAGATGTATCAGAAACGGATGATCAAAGCCTTCAATAAGAAAGTTAAGCAGCAAGTGTATCAGACTGGTGATTTGGTAATCAAGCGTATTATATTACCACAGGGTGATCCCAGTGGAAAATGGACCCCACCTATGAAGGGCCATTTGTTGTTAAGAGAATATTTTCTAGAGGTGCCATAATGCTTATCACTATAGATGGTGAAGATTTCCTGCAGCCTGTGAATGCAGACATAGTTAAAAAATACTACGCATGAAAAAAGACCCGCTAGGTTGACTGGCCTAGGAAAAAATAAGGGCATCCCGGCGAACCAAAAGAGTTCGGGCAAAAATTAGGGATATATATGAAAAAATGTACACCCGGCAAGTCGAAAACCTGAAAAGGCGGCTTGGGAAAAAAAAGGGTATCCCGGTGGATTGAAAACCTGAAAGGGCAATCCAGGAAAAAGTTAGGGATTAAAGCGTATGACTATGTCTCGTTAGATCACCCATGCAACCTCTATTAGTTGTGTTATCTAAGTCAAGCTCAACAGATACCGATCAGTCCAATCGTTTCTTCTCCAATAGCTGAAGATAAGATAATTGAAGATAATGGCATAGCAAAGATGGAACTCAATAGGGTTATTTACACATAGCTGTTTTTCCTTATAAAAAAAATTTTCTTTGACGAATTCCTCTTATTAGGATTTCTGTCTCCGTGTTAAAACATGTCTAGTTATAGGTCTATTTCTAAGAATAAGAAAAAACTCCATTTTTATATTCAGCTTTACTTTTCCCTCTTTATTTTAGCTTTACTTTTTCCTCTTTATTCAACTTTACTTTTCCCTTTTTTTTACTAAAGCGAAAAACGTCCATTGATTATGTTTGAATGTATATATGCATTTGAATATGATTGATGTTTACCAGAAATGAATAAAATACAATAATAGCATTTACTAAGAACGAACGGAGGTCGGAATTCAAAGAAGCTTCGCCGGTTCATCCCCACAGAGTAATCTTTACGGATATTCTTACAGAATACTTCAAACTTCCTTAGAGCAGTTTCATATCCTCCGAAAAATTGATGCTTAACTACATAGGTCTCCCGGATCTATGTCCATCTCTTATATCCTCAGTCAGGATATTCAGGAACTTAATCCTTCAATAAGAAGTACGAAGAACAAAAAACGAGAGGTTCTAAATACGATATTCTTAAACAAGACGGGAACGAAGTCTTCATGCTCCTCAGCAACAAATCGGGATTTATTTTCCCCATCTATCAGTTGTTATATGAAGCTACTGTTCAGCTTCCTGACATAATTCATTCATACATACATCATATCATATCATACCATGTCATACGCATTCTCATAAAATATTATCTTGCAGGTTGTTATATATATCATTATACTTGCACCAAACTAACCTTGTTTTTCAGGTTAAATTCTCCAGCAGACAAACTTCATCAACAACTTACCTTGGGCCGTCATTTATTCTTCCCAATGATTATCTTGTTACCTCGGCCCGTCGTTTATTCTTTCCGAAGGTTATCTCATTTTGGGCCGTCGTTTATTCTTCCCAAAAGCCAACTTACCTTGGGCCGTCGTTTATTCTTCCCAATGGTTATCTTGTTACCTCGGGCCGTCGTTTATTCTTCCCGAAGGTTATCTCATTTTGGGTCGTCGTTTATTCTTCCCAAAAGCCAACTTACCTTGGGCCGTCGTTTATTCTTCCCAATGGTTATCTTGTTACCTCGGACCGTCGTTTATTCTTCCCGAAGGTTATCTCATCTTGGGTCGTCGTTTATTCTTCCCAAAAGCCAACTTACCTTGGGCCGTCGTTTATTCTTCCCAATGGTTATCTTGTTACCTCGGGCCGTCGTTTATTCTTACCAAAGGTTATCTCATTTTGGGCCGTCGTTTATTCTTCCCAAAAGCCAACTTACCTTTGGGCCGTCGTTTATTCTTCTCATTTTATCTCATTTTGGGCTTTTGTGTTCAATCCTCTACAATCTTCAAGTCACGAATGGCGTACATGCCAATCTAACTCCTCAGATTCCAGAAAATTGAACAAGGGGCAGCTGTTGCACCCCAAATTTTGCCCTCCCACAATCAAGACAACCTCTCTCAAGACTTTTAAATGATCATAAGGTCCTCAAGACTGCCAATTGGTTAAGAAGTGTGGAAGTCTCCCCAGACAATGCCTCCTCCTAACCAAAGTGACCAAAACTAGGGTTTTGTATTTCCTCAGGTTAAAGTGAGTTTCAAGGCCTCAAGTGAGCTTCATAACATCCCACATGTATTCAAGAATCCCCATTTCAAGTTTCAAGGTTTTCCCAATAAGTTTGACCAGTCAGATGATCAGATATGCAAAAATCAGTCAAAGTAGTTAAAAAGTCAAACTGAGGTCAATTGTGGTCAAATTAAAGTCAAACTTCAAGAGTTTTTGCCAAAGTCAAGTATTATGAAGTAAAATTCATCATGTAATCAAGGGTTGATCATGATTCATCAAGGAAGTTTCAGATCATCAAGAATCAGGAGTTTCTAAATTAGGGTTTTCTTAAGGAAAGTCAACTGAACTTTGACCAGCCATAACTTTCACATGCTTCATCAAAAATTTCCCATCTAAAGCTCATTTTGAAGGAAATTGAATTCTCTACAACTTTGTGTCTAACAAGCCAAGCCTAAAAATGCTTCATTTGGAAGGTATGAGCTAAAATATTACAGGTCATTTCAAAAGTCAACAAAAAGTCAACATCTTCCAAAGGGCATAATTTGAAAATGGTAAAGGATATGGACATGAGACCAAAGAGGTTGGTTATAGGACTCTTTAAGCTTTCCAAAATTTCTAAGAACACCTTTATAGCCTTAAAATTGAGGTATTTATGCCTTGGCAAAGTTGGGAAATGTTTTAGGGGTATATTGAGCAAATGAGGTCTTAAAACCAAATTTTTCCAAATGGGCTTGCAATTTTGTAATTCAATATTTACAATGACATCATACACGACCCAATGCTTATTTTTTTAGATTTTTATAATTTATTTTATATTTATTTGGATTTTATTCATTAAAATTCAATTTAAATATATATAAAATATGAAAAATCAAATAAAGCATGAAATCTTTGATTGAAAATTATTTAAATCATATTTGGAATGATTGAAAGTCATTTAAAATCAGATTGGACCAGAATTGGAAAGGATGGATGAGATTTTTTGAATATTTGAAAGTGAGAAATCTTCATGATCAAGTTATCTCATAAGCCCACAAATCCATAGGTTTTTTGACCTAAATTCAATCCTTATAAGTTGATGAACATAACCAGTGCACAAGGACACGATTTTCTGCCTCCAAGAACCAAGAACAATATTCAAAAAATTTCAAAGAAAACTCAAATTCGGATTCTCACTTTTTGTTGTTTTTCAGGCATTCTAAAGGTAGAGACATGATCCTGGATACTTCTTGAAGTTATCTTAATCATTTGCATCATCAAGAACACCCTCATATGACCTAACCGAATCACATTGTCTCTTTATTTTCAATTTTTTGATTCTCATTATATATGCATTGTCAATGAATTATAACATGATATTGTTAATCCTGATTTTGCTTAGATTGATTCTGCACATTTTCTTGAAGTTTCAGAGTCGGATGTCATAGTTGTCATTGTTAGGGTTCGATAGATCGGTTTAGGGTTTCATTTGTGAAGCTATATAAATCCTTTAAAAGACCATGACTAGACTGTATATTTCCTAAGGATCACATTAACCTAATTAATTTGATGAAATCACAAGTCTGGCTATGAGATATGATTTTCGCAAGTTCTGAATGTGAGAAAATCCGTAGGAAAATTTGCATGTAAATTTGCAGGTGTTTTCGCAGGGATGGAGGTTGAAGACGACCAAAGGCGCAGGAAACCTTTTTTTTGAATTATTAACTTATTTTATTATGTTTGGTTTGTGTTTATGTGTCAGAAACGCTGCCTAGCTCAGCTGGTTGTGTGTACGCGTGTGAAGGCATAATACGTGTGTTCGATCCTTGGCTTGGGCGTTTTTGCTTTTAATTCATTTATTTTGCAGGTTAAGAATATAATAATTTTGTTCCATTACCATAACACCAGCGCGCGCTGGCCCTGTTGGTTTTGTGTTATGTTATTGAGGTAAGGGATCTGGGTTCAATTCCCAGGTCCTATCTTTTTGATCATTTTCTCACTTTTCTTCATATTTTCTTATTTTTCTTTTATAATTAGATTTTAATTAATTAATTTATTAAATCTAAAACCAATAATGTTTTCTTATATGTAACTAAATTTTATATTTTTTATTATACTCATAATTTTTCTTAATATTTATTTTAATTAATCTTATTTTCCTAATAATATTTTTGTATATAACGTTTATTATTATATATATATATATATATATATATATATATATATATATATATATATATATATATATATTATAAATAAAACTATTTTATTTTAACTAATTATTTTCTAACCCTAATTTTTTCATTAACCCTAAAAATTTAACCTAATTTTCTCTAACCCTAAATATTTTTTTTATAATAATTTTTTATTTTGTATAAATTTTTAATAAATTATACTTTTATTATTATTATTAAATCATTTAAACTTATATTATTTTTCTAATAATCTCTAAAGATTTAACTTATTTAACTTAAAATAATTTCTTTTAAAATTCTAATTTTTCTTTATCTCTTCATTATTATTTCCTTTTTAAATTCTAATATTTATTATTATTGCTTTATTTATTATTATTGCTTATTTATATTTGCTTTATTATTCTTATTATTTATTTTTATCCAATTATATTGTAACTATCCCAAAGCCATGTAATAATTCGTAGATTTATTTTTCGTCATTATTTTCTTTGTAAATATTTATTGCGTGATTAGTAAATAGGGTGTGAAAACATATTTGTGATTAATCTGACTTAGATAATTAATTTAAATAAGATAAATATTTGAAATAAAACACTCATACACGTAAGTCGATCTTTGATCGCCATCTTGCACTACCCAGGGTATTCCTATTGGTTTCCTTTAATATGGTCAAGTCTCTCTAATATAGGGGTGTCTTAAGCAAAGTCCCTTAAAGTATAAATCATCATAGTCCCTACAGTTTAAAAGATCAAGTCCCTTCGAGGTTACCTACGGAATAATGATCTTGTCCATTCGAATAAATGATGATAGTCCCTACGAATTGCTAAGGACATCCCTTAAGTTGCCTTCATTGACCATACGATGACCTTACGATTGTCCCTTAACACATCCAATGTAATGACTACTTATTCCTTAATAATAGGGATAGTCTTACCATTGAAAGAACATACGAGAACATGAAAGACTTAATCTAGGGTAGGTACCTCTTAGTTGCTTGCTCACATTTCAAAATACTTTTTACACCTCACTTTCTTAAACATTTTTCAAAACAAGGCTTTGTATACATCCATACGAGGATCATTACAAAGTACTTAGAAAAATTTCCAATCACACACTACACTTTTTCAAAAACAATTTAAGTGAACTAAGTAACTAAGAACCCATGGATAACCATGGATATAAAGGGTGCTAACACCTTCCCTTTATATAACCTACCCCACGAACTCAAGTCTTTTAAAATAGGTATTTCCTGTTCTTTTATGTCCTTTCCACTTGGATAAAATAAAAGTCGGTGGCGACTCTTGCTATCCGCAACATGACTAAAAGTCAGTTCTCCCACTGTGTTACAGTTAGCCATTGAGAGAGTTTGAATTGTGATGTTTTTGTTTTCACGATACGAGGATGAGAAACGGGGTAACATGAATTCCCGCAGACGGTGCCACTGATCTTTCTGAGCAATCAGAATCTGTAGTGGGCCACAGATGTTGATGAAGATGATGATCGGTCGTCGAGGAGATAAGGGGGCGTACTTGCAAGACACTCTGATGCCAAAGTAAGACAGGGCAAAAGAGTTACTTGGCTATTGGTCCCTATTTTGGGCCTGAATCGTGGATCCCCCGAAAATAGGTAAATGTCAAAAACTAGTCGTTGGAACGAGCATACTTGGTCGGATGAGATCTACGTCGGGCAGAGGGGGGTCCGAGCAGGAGCTATCCCTTGGCCGGATCTAGGTGAATTCTCCGGGCACCAGAGAAGTCCGAAAGGAACAAAGGAAACTGATCACGGGTGACCGTGGTCGACAAATCCTCCTCGACTGAGGGGCACAAATCTAGTGGGTTCCTTTGATATTGGATTATTGGGTCGTCCTGGAAGCAAGAGTGTATTGAGTCATGCAAAGTCATTGGGTCAGTCCGGAACAACAGTAAATAACAAATCACCTAATATTTTCCTCAACCAAATTGATATGCTACTTCCATCTGTCATTACTCCATTTGTTTTAAATTTCAAATATATCTCCTCTCTATCCCTTTCCCCATTTCATTTTCCATTTTCCCGTATCTTCCGTTTTCTCTCTCTTTGACTTCTCTATTTCCTCACAAACTCTAAACCCAACATGTCGTTGCCCCCCTTCTCTGCCCTTTATTCCTCCATCACCACATTCAATGAAAAATAAAAGTCATATTCTTACTCTTTATCTCACCACCTTCCTAATGAATCGATTGAAATTTTGTTTCAATCAACTTCGTCGTCGCTAGCGGTTCTCCTTCCCCTACTACTCGTAATAGGCACATACAATCTTCTCTAGGTGATTATTGTTTTCTTTCTCAAAATTTTCATTCATTTTTTATGTTTTTTTTTTCTTGTGATTACATACATTTTTTTATTTGTTTTCCTTCTTAAAGAAATTTTCTGTGCTAATATATTTTCTGATGATTATATAGTTGTTGTTTTCATTATTTTTTATCAAGTGGATATATTTAAAAAAGTTTAACCTATTTCTAGAAGATAAACTTTCTGATGATTCTATATTTTTGGAAGATGTGTGGCTATGCTTCTCTGTTGGCATAACCGTACTGTTTCTGATTAGGTTTTTGTTTTTTGTTGGGTTTTTTTGAGGTTAACTTGGAGAGTTATGTGAGAAGATGGTGGAATTGAAGTTAAATCTTTAAACAAGATCGTAATGGCAACTCTAATTTTTGAAGAGCCTAACAAAATTTTGTATATATAAGATCTATGATATATATAATATATATTAGTTTTTTATTGTTAGGTTTTCTGGTTTTCAATGGTTAATGGAGATAGTTTTACCGTATTTTATTTCTTTTTGGTGACATACTATAGTTAGCCTTATCAACAATATTTACTATAATTTCAAAGTTGAAATGATAATTATAATAAGAATGTGGGATAATTACAATACAACAACCATTTTGAACCATGATAATTGAGGAGTCAAATCAAAAGCTCTTCATAACCAGAAACTATTCTTAACCAAACAATACTCTTACCTGACAGAGAATTGTTTTGTTATAATATACTACAGAGAAGTAGGAACCTTAAACTTACCAACCAAATATTTTCATGACTAATTGAAACTTAGTTTATGGATCCTAACCATATAATCAATCATTACTAAATTAACTAATGGTTTAAATGTCATTAAACATCAATTTTTGATGTATTGTTTGATTATATTTTGTGTTTGGATTGTGATAGGTTCAAGTAGGAAACAATATGCATACAAGGATACTACTGCTTGGGTTATATAGCTTGTAGACAGGAGCAATATTATAATGTGAGAGAGAGAGAGAGAGAGAGAGAGAGAGAGAGAGAGAGAGAGAGAGAGAGAGAGAGAGAGAGAGAGAGAGAGAGAGAGAGAGAGAGAGAGAGAGAGAGAGAGAGAGAGAGAGAGAGAGAGAGAGAGAGAGAGAGAGAGAGAGAGAGAGAGAGAGAGAGAGAGAGAGAGAGAGAGAGAGAGAGAGAGAGAGAGAGAGAGAGAGAGAGAGAGAGAGAGAGAGAGAGGCTTTAACTTAAATTTCCAAATGTTTGTTGTTTGCTAAATTTTGGTTTAGTTTGTTGTATTCATGGATGATTACCTATTACAATTGTATTGTATTCACTCTTTTGCTTTGTTATGGCTAGTAGTTGCTATATTGATTCTTTTTTATAAACATTTTTTGACTTTTCCCTCACTTAGATGGTTCATTTTGGCCTTCATACGACCCCTGTCTAAAATTTTGACGTGTGAATTCTAGATTTGTATATTTTTATATCATTTGTGTTAACTCATCAACATTTCTTATCATTTCTATGTTTGGAAAATGATTTCTTGCATACCTAGGTTGTGTCTTTGAGTTTTTTTTTTAAAGAATCACTTAGTTGAAATATATCACCATGTCTCAACATGCCATTTGGTATAAGATTGTCCTGCCAACATTTTTATGAATGAGATTCTAGAGACTAGTAATGTTCTTACATGAGGATCAAATCCGCTTTTGTTTATTTCTCTTATAACATTTATATATGGAAGATGAAGGGATTGTCTTCAAAACTAGCATTTTTATTTTCTCATTGAAACATATTCTCTAACTTGTCATAGTTTTTATTATCATTTTCAGGAGATATTAGGTATGCCAACGTCTTTAAATAGAGAAACAACACATGACACAACATCTCTCAAGACAATGGTTGAGTCATCCAGCTCAGGGAACAACAAAATTGGATAAAGTAGACAGTTTTTGGGCATGGTAGATTTTAAATCTGATACATTTTAAAGGTTTAAACACTACACACATTTTTGTATGTATTTAGCGAAATAGTTTCTTTCATGTTTATCCTCCAATTTCTATTTATGCAATAAATGCTTTGGCACTTTCTGGTTTTTCAGATTTTTCCTTTTGTAGCCAAGCTTCCTGGTTTTATGTTTTTATGTTTATCCTCCATTTTATGTTGTCAACCTGTCCATTTTGTTCAACTATCTTTACGTTTTCCTGTGATTTTGGTAAATGGGTTCAATTGGAGGTTGAGACATGAAACTAGAACTGCAGAACTTAGAGGATATTGATTGTAGTATTAAACTACAGAAGTGAGAATAAGACACCGCACAGGTAAACTATATGAAAAGATTGGAAGGACTTTTATGAATTTTCTGTATTTTTCAGCATTGGCTAGGCATAATAGGTTTTCTGCATTTCTTTTTTAATGAATTTTCTGCATTTATACTTGTAAGATTGACCCTTTATGTGTGTAATTGTATTGGCTATTATGTAGTAATTTTTCAACGGCGCATGGGGTTGTGTCGGTTTCCTACTAAAAGTTTGATGAATTGGGAGCTGGATTGTCTTGAAGCTGGTGGAGTTTGGGAGAAACTTGTGAGGGTATTTGGTATTTTGAATGATGTCAAAACTTGTATGGTTTAGAAAAAATATATGGGATCACAAGATACTGGCATAAGACTTCATCAAAAAGAGTTTTTGGGAGGTTTCAAGATGAATGAGTCGACTCATCAACCTCAACAGGTCGACTCGTTCAGTTGAGAAAATTTGAGTCGACTCACCTGGTGATTTAGGTCGACTCAAATGAAGGCGAAAATACTTTGAAACTCATGGGTCCCTACAGGATGACTGAGGGCATTATTTAGGTCAACTCAAAGTTTTAAACAGGTCAACTTAAAGCTTGTTTTAGGTCGACGCATTCCTGGAGCTCTAAACAGGTCGACTCAAATGCTTATGCATGTCGGCGCATTACTGAATACACGCGCCTCTTAATTTTTCTCTCTCTTACTATGTTTTAAGTTTTTTCCTAACAAGTATAAATAGCTATTGATATTATTTTATTCATTAACAAGAAAAGTGAAATAGATACACAAGTGCTCTCTTCATATTCTCCTTCTCTAGCATTCATCAACAACTACACAACAATTTTTGTTGATTAAAGTGCAGGATTCAAGGTGATAATGTTCAAACGGTGAAATTGCGATTTCAATTTGGGTTGAAAGATTTATGGGTTTTTCTTGAATAAACCTTGAGGGTTTGTCCTCCAAGATCATTGTGATTTAGGGGTTTCGCATGCATCATTTGTTCGTAGATTCAGCCGAGTGAAGAGGTTTGAAGATCAAGGTGATTGTTCAACCATATCACAATAACCGGAGGATTACGAATAACGGTGTGGGTTCACAAGCAACGAATCAAAGCGTCAGTGCTCGAAGTTTGGAGAATTTTGAATTCTTGCAAAAGGGGAGCAATTAATCGGAGGTTTGTTCGACGCGAGTGAAGGACTTGATTCCAGTTGAATCAAGGGGCAAGGAGAATCATAACAACAACTACAATAAGGATTGGTTTGTCGTTCATATTTTCTCCTTGTATAAACATTGCAATTTTAATAAAAGATCCCAATTCAGTTTGTGAATTAAGGGCAGAGTACCCTTAGCGAGGACGGTGGGGGAACTTCCTAAACAAATTCTTGTGTCCTTCGCATTTTTCATTTTATAATTCTTCTACACAAGGTGAAGTAGTGTTGTTTTAAAATTTTGTTTTGCATTGGTTTGTGTATACCAAGTGTTTATTAAATTGTTGCTATCACATTTGGATAGCAACTTGAGAAAAATTTTGCACTACACAATTTGGCGAAACACACTTTGGGTGTGTGCACACCAAGTGTTTGATAAAAATTTAAAACACATTGCTTCTTAGTTTTTGTTCTTATTTCTTATCCATATACATTGTTGGTAGTGGCCTATTCAAGCGTGTTGAATTTAAGTGATTAATTGGCTTGATAATGATTCATCAATTCATCTTTTATATCCCATTTAGTTTTGAACGCATATCCGATCACCGGTGACTTGATTTTATTTAGATGTGATTTTTTTGGGGAACTTCGGCAAAATATTTTTCAATTAATTTTTGAAAAGTAAATTTTAAGAACCGGATTTGGTCAACCCCCTTCTAGATCCGCTCCATCGTCTAACAAAACTTGTGTTCATATTATAGATTATTGGTAGAGATTCTGCATTTAATTTTGGCATGTTTTGATTTTTCTGTCAAGTTAATTTTGTTATAGTGTTTCTGTTTTCAAGGGGCTAGTGTATCTGGTGAGGGTGGTAGGATCTTTACTTAGTGCTTTCTAAGGGGTTGCTAGACCTGAAGGACCTTGAAGACAAGTGTAATTATTTCTTGGTTGGCAAGCAATATATAGACATCATACCAAAGCAAGCCAGCTGGAGAGCTTCCAAGAAGATGGAACTTATTCACTCTGACATCTATGGACCTATTACACCTAAATCAAATGTTGGAAACATGTACTTTATTACATTCACTGGTGTATAGTAGGAAACCATGGATCTATCTTTTGCAAGAAAATCATGAGCATTAGATACTTTCAAGAGGTTTAAATCCTTAGTTGAGAATGAATCTAGTTGTCTAATTCAGTGCCTTAGAACTGACAGGGGAGGTGAGTTTACATCAATTGAGTTCAATGATTTCTGTAGCTCTCATGGTTTGAAATGGAAATTAACTGCAACCTACACCCCCAGAAGAATGGGGTGTCTGAGAGAAAAATAGAACTTTATCAAACATGATTAGGAGTATGATATCTTCTAGAGGTGTGCCCAAGAAATTCTGGCCTGAAGCTGTAAAGTGGTATGCATATGTAATGAACAGATATCCGACACATGCTATGTAGGATCTTACCCTAGAAGAAGTTTGGAGTGGAGTCAAACCCCCTGTGCATCACATAAGATTGGATGCTTGGCTCATGTTCATGTTCCTGATGTTCACGGAAGAAAACTATATAGTAAAAGTATCAAGTGTGTCCTTCTTGGTGTTACTGAAGAATCTAAGGCCTATAAGTTATATGATCCCATTGAGAGAAAGATTATAGTTAGTAGAAATGTTGTTTTTGAAGAATCCAATGGATGGAATTGGAACAAGTCAAATGCAGCAAAACAAGTTGATCGTGTAAGTAATGCTGAAGACAATGATGAAATTGAGATACAAGATGAGAATGATGTATATGATGGGGTTGAAGATAATAATCAAACCAATAATGCTAGTAAAGATACTAATGAAGACTATGAAGTTGAACATGGCAACTCAAATGTGCCACCTCTAAGGATAAGAATTCCACAAGGATACCTCCGAGATTATGTGACTGATTTGGAAAAAGTATAAAATCATAATGATCCCCTTCAGAATTTGGCAGTTCTAGCAGTTGCTATGTTTAGCTCCTATGAAGAATCAAGCTCATATGAAGAAGCAGTGAATTCAGTCATCTCGAAGGAGGCTATGGAACCCTTCCACAATGGGTGAAAGCCATAGGTGTCATGTGGATTTTCAAAACTAAATACAATGAAAAAGGATAGGTAGAAAATCATAAAGCTAGACTTGTTGCAAAGCGATGCACATAAAGGTATGGATTTGATTATAGTGAAGTCTTTTCTCCAGTAGCAAGATGGGACACTATAAGAATAATTCTTGCTTTGGTTGCTTATAAACACTGGTGTGTATTTCAGTTAGATGTAAATAATTTCTTTTTACATGGAGATCTAATTGGGGAGGTGTATGTGGAACAACCAATGGGATATTACAAGGGTGGTAAAGATCACGTTAATAAGCTCAAGAAGGCTTTTGATGGTCTAAGGAAGGCACCTAGAGCCTGGTACAACAAAATTGAATCTTACTTTAGTGGAGTAAAATTTGGATAAGTGCTCTTATGAACCAACTCTGTTTGTCAAACATGGAAGTAAGGGAAAGATTCTCATTGTGTGTTTCTATGTAGATGACCTTGCTACATTGGCAAAAATGGAGAGTTAATTGAAGCATTCAAACAATCCATGAGAAAAAAAAGGTTTGTTATGATCGACCTTGGGAAAATGAATTATTTGGATGAGAACTATGTTGAATCATCTGCGTCTGACACAAAGTGGTTGTACTACAATAAACTGTGACATAGCTCATCTTTCAAGCTTTTAAAGAACCTCATTAAGCATGGGAGATGCAAACATTGATCGCGACATTATGATTCTATCGGGTATACTAACTGCAAGTACACATTCTAATCGCTTAGTTTTAAAAGATATTGAACCTACAAGGACTGATAATCAAACTAATGCTATCAGATTGCTACTACGTTTAGCTAAGGAGAATCGTTTTAAAGAAGGTATTAACAACGGGAAATAAATCTAAGGAAACTAAAATTTTAATAAGAATAATTAATAAAGAGATATAAGTATGCAACACATCAATGGTCATGGATTTAATAAGTTTTCGGTGTAGGTTTTGGGGTTAAACTACCCTTCAGTAGAAAATATTCATTTAAAAGACCTTGTCTCACACTCTCATGTTTATTGATTCAGACTATACCGTTAAATCAGAATGAGCACTCTCGCTGTATCATTTTGCATTTAAAAAAACTTTTTGAAAATAAATAAATCCTAATTGATTCTAAAGTGCTTCTGTTGTGTTTAGAATTAATGCCTAGTTTCAGCTATCCGGTTAAACTCTCAAACTCTCGTTTATCTTGACTTTAACCTTAATTACACTTTTTTTTACTGTAATACCCCGTATTTTAATTAAATGCTCTGGATAACATTAATTAAGATTAATAGGGTTCCGATGTGCTCTGAGAGTTTTCAATTAAAATAATTAGAGCAACCGACGAACTTAAATTAATTAATTAAGTATTATCTGACTCAGAGGTTTTATTAAATATTCGACTCAGAGACATTTTTGGATACTCTCAATTTGGACCCGTTAGGTTACTAACTAATAGTTATATCAGTATAACTATTGTTGTTTGTTTAAAAAGAAAATAAAAACAAGGGTTTGTATAAAAAATAGAAAGAAGAAGAAAGTTAGTAAGAAGAAGAAAAGAAAGGAAAGAAGAAAAAGAGAGAAGAGAAGGAAAAGAATGGGAGAAGAAGGAGAGAAAACTATAGGAGCTCAAGATCAAGAATCATCACCATTCTTCATCAATATTCATCATCTTCACCAAACTCCTCTTCATTGTCAAGGTGGGTTCTAGTTAGAAACTTTGTTTTAGAATTTGAAGTTCTAAGAGTTAGGTTAGAAAATGATAAAATGACTAATCGATTAAATCAAGAGTTTGAACGGTTAAATATTGACTAAAATGCCTGAGTATGTTGCTAGTATGTATAGAAACATCTGTTTTGAATCATTTTGGTGTTTGAAGTTGATTGGATTGGAAATGGGAAAATTCTACATTTTAAAACGCAACTTTTTTGGCCACTGTCTTCAAGTAACCGGTTACTGTCTGGTCAATAACCAGTTACCTGTTGAAAAATTGGAATTTTGGGCACACTTTTACACTGATAACCGGTTATCCTCTGGGTAATAACTGGTTCCCACTGTTATGAGTAGAAAAATGCTATTTTGAACTTCTTTTTAAAATTTCATAACGTCTACATCCTTTATCTGATTTATGTGTTCTTTATATTGATTCAAAGCTAAAAATATGTACTATCTTATGATGCCGAGAAATATTATTTTTACCCGACTTTTCTAATTAATCGTAATTATGTTAGTTAGGGAATTATGGTATTAATCGATCTATGGAATATATGTTTAATCATGAGGATTGAATGAGAGTAGGTACAATGAGACCATTGTGGGATTAGTTTAATTGTGATAATTAAATTAAAACGTTAGATTATATAATTCAAAGCATCAAGATTGGAGAAAGAGTGAGGAAATCTTACCATAAACCAATAGTATGGTCTAGTATTGTGAATAGAAATTATTAGATGGTATGACTTGTGAGATGCTTAGGATTACCCTAGGTTTTTGTGAAACCGTTAACATGCTATACACTAGGCTTCCATAATAGCCTGAGTAAGTCTTGAGGTGGGTGGATATGGGTCCCACGAGAAGCGTCCGTAAAGGCTAGAGGTGTGTATTTCACGAAGGGGTCTCCGTAAGTCTTGTGTAAGTCTTGAGGATTGGTGGATCTTGGTCCTACGGGAAGCATAAAGACTTGAGGCATGTATGTACATTATCCCACCGGGAAGTCTGAGTCAGTCTTGAAGTGGGTGGATCTGGGTCCCACGGGAAGCGTCTGTAAAAACTTGAGGTGAGTATTACATGGGGTTATTTGGGAAGTCTTGTGTAAGTCTTGTGGTGGGTGGATCTTGGTCCCACGGGAAGCGTCCCTAAAGACTTAAAGTGAGTATCGCATCAAGTCCTCCGTACAGTCTGGTGTAAGTCTTGAGGTGGGTGGATCTTGGTCCCACGGGAAGCGTACGTAAGGGCTTGAGGTAGATGTCATACTCGTATAGTGTCGAGAGTGTGTATGGACTTTTGTTCCATTTTTGTATTGGTTCCTTATAGAGAAGTGGTCAAAGACCCGAGTAGTGGATAGATTTGAACCTTTAGAGCCGAGAGAACTCTAAGATAGGGAACCCACTGAGATGTTGATATCTCACCTCACTATTGTTGTTTCTTTTCAGGATTCTTTTGCAGGTTGATTTACAAGTGGAGCTACGCTCGGGATGTTTCAAGGGAAGCATAGTCTTAGTTCTTCCGTTGTGTATTCGTCTTTGTACAATAATGGATATTGTATTTGATCTTATCCTTTTTTGTTTTAGTATGATTTCCATGTCTTGTACCTTTTTTGTATAGAATTTTAGAATTGGTCAAGAATGTGAATTATGCTATTAGGCACTTATGATGGTGTCAGTACCAAAATGACACTTGTATGATATTATTCTAGATATAAATTATATGTGTGTTACATTTACTCACCTAACAAAAGTTGATTTAATTAATACAAGAAACCATAGACTAAAGAATAGTTTGTAAAAATTCAACACCGATTATTATTTAACCCCTTCCAATCAATTTGTTCACATACTGACATTAATGATTTAACCGAACCTGATTTGAAAATTAAACATGCTATCACAGTAATAAGTGCTAACACTAAGCATACTTAACATAATAAAACAATAATTCAAGAGAAAATAAATTAAACCTAGAAAATAAATTAACTTGTATAAATCTGGAAACAATGACTTGAAGGATGGTTCCAGCAAGCTTGTTGGATCAGATTACAACTCAATGACGTCAAAAAAAAAATGCAGAAACAAAGTACTTGCAGAGAAATAAGAACTGAAAAAAATAAAAACTGGAAAATTCTATCTGGCTAAAATTCACGGACCCCCTCAATGGAAGGTTTTCGTCTCTTTTATAGAAAATCTAGATGCAGAGAAATCATTTTAATTGGCGTGAAAAACTGCTTGTAAAAACGGGGCTTCGTGGGTTGGAACGTGCAAAGAATTTTGGGTTTCATTGAAGACCGGACGGAGAAAGTGGGAAAGTGGAGAAAATATAGGAGGAGGTTACTAAGTGGCATGCGCCACCTCCCCTCTCTATCTCCTAAACATGGCTCGCGCCACATGTTCATAAGGTGGTGGGCTCCACCCCCAATGTGGCTTGCGCCACATGTGTTGGTGTGGTGGACCCCACCCCTTTTTTATTTTTTTTCCTTTTCTTTCCTTCCTCGCCTTTTCTTTCCTTTCTTTATTTTCTTATATTCTTCTTATTTTCTTTCCTTCTTCTTTCTTCTAGTCTTCATTTTCTTTCTTAAATATTCACTTTTCAATAAATCCTGATCTGACTCGAGTACCTGAAAAACATAAATAAATGTGAGTAATATAAAGCATAAATCTGGAAAAAGAGAATAAAACACGATGGGAATTAATGCAAGTAAAGTAAAATACACGATATAATTTCACGTTATCAAGCTCCCTCATACTTGAACCTTTTCTTGTCCTCAAGCAAATAAAACATTTTAGGCACGGGTTTGACATATACATATGATTTTGAGCTTCAGTCAAAAAGATAGGTACCGAATATTAACATTAAGGATACCGTAACAATACAAACAAGAACTCTTATCCTATGCAAACAAATCTGAATCATGTTATTATAACTCGACCTATTCCTTTTCTCCCCATCTCTTTCATTCTGGCGCAATCACATTAATCATGTTATCCTTGTACTCCCATGGTAAGTAAACTTGTTAGTATTTAATGATCTCATTTTTTTTTCTTTTTGAATTGCTTTGAATTTTTATTTTTCATTTGGTTTCGAAATTAAGAGTCAGATACGTTGGGTTAAATGGTCGGGTAAGGACCACCTAACTTAGAAGGAACATGTCTTTAGTTTGTTTTTGGCATTAAAATCATTCAATTGCACTTTTGAGATCAAACACATATTTTCATTGGTTTATTACTTAGGTTGTGCTTTAGGATGGTGTTGACTGCTATTATAAACTACTCAAGAAGTTGGTCTCGAAACAATAAGTATTCAAATTCATTTGCATAATCAAAGGGTTCTAGGTGTCAAGTCAGTACCGATATTATTAACATTTTCCCAGGTCTTTCGAACTTAGCCTAAATAATCTTTTTCAAACGTTGTGTAATGTAACAAACCAAAATAAATTTTTTGTTATGGTTCAAGAAAATTGGGGGAATCTAAATAATAGCAGAAACTATGTGTAAAGACTCGACCATACATGAATTTTTTTTTATTTATCGATGCTAAATAGAAAAACATACTAAGGAAATAAACATAACAATTTTAAATCTACCTAGAAAACGTTAAATAAATAAAATTAAAGCGATAAAACTTCCTCCCCCACACTTAAATTAAGCATTGTCCCCAATGCAAAAACGTAAGGTAGAAAAGGAAGGATAAACCTGGAACTTCGGGCTACTGATGACCTCTTCCTCGAGTTCACGGTCGCCTAACATTTCCGGGTTGTTGATCTGAAGTTTCCAGATCTGAACCTTGCGCCTGAAAGGACATACTGGCCATCCCTTGGATAAGTTCAACCATGTCGTTCTGGCCTTGTTGCATTCATTGAAGGATTTGCAGCATTTCGTTTTGTTGAGTATACATTTGGTTTTATTGCGTCATCACTTGAGTTTGCTGAGTTTCGATGCTTTGTATCCTTTGGTCGTGTAGAGTGATCCCTTCGATCTATCCCATCATCGCAACATAAATGTTGTCAAGGGTTTCAGATGACTCTTACTCCTTTCTTCTCGGTATATTCCTAGATGAGATACCTGCAACAAATTCAGAAGATGATGGTGCATTGTGTGCATGTGTGTCAGTGTCGGCCCCGCCAGCAGCAACATTATCAGGATTGTATGTGGGGCCTGGGTTAGGAACATAATAATAGTTTCTTTCATCACGCTCATTTGTGCAACTGGGGTTTAGAAGAATGAAGTTCGGGAAAATTTTGTTATCAATCATCAACTCATAAGTACCATCTCTCCTTTTCTTTACTAATTTCATACGCTCAATCATCTTAAGATTAATAGTACTTGGAGGTAGTGGTGGCATGGATGAGAAATTAGCTTCAATCTTAAGAGCTCGGGCAATCGTGGTTATCAGACCACCAAAATTGATAGGACCCTTGTTTGAGTTGACTATTGTATGCATATGATTAAACATGAACGGGACGTGATTAATTTGTTTAGGTGCAAAGGCAGTAATAGGATAAAAAATGTTATTTCTCATTTACCTTGTTGGAATTTGACTGACCAAAAATCTATTGAGCCAACAGTTGGAGAAAATATCTCATAGCTATGTTTTGAATTAGTGTGGCCTTATTGACTTCGCAAGTAGTTGTGTGTGTACCCGTTATTTCCTTCCAGAGGCAATCATAAGTATGTACCCACGCAGGTCCACTCGGCACATTATAACATACTCCCTCTTCTCCATAGGGAAAATTTAGTAAGGCAACAAGTTCATCAAAAGTGAACCTATATTCATTATTAAACATTCTCTATTGGACTTTTTCCTCATTTGGATCAAAAATCATAGAACTGAGAAATTCTAAAGTAAGTTGAACATATACAGGGTCTTTAGAAGACAAAAATTATTTTAAATTTACGCAATCTAGCAAATATTCTACTCTATCAGTAAGTCCTAACATTTCTAAGAAAGTTGTATCAGCATACGTTGTTGATTCGATTTCACGTTCCAGAAGACTTCTGAAGAGGTTAGCTTGATCTTGGTCCCTAAAAATAATTTGGTTTCCCTGCACTGGTTCCATGATTTTTTTCTTTCTTTTGACAATAATATGAATACTCAAATAATTCAGTGTAATAGAGTGAATTCAAATATGAGTGTGAATATGAGTATAATGTTATTGGTATTTATAGAGATTTATAGAGGGAGAAATTAAATGTAGGTAGTTGGTAAATATTAAATTTGGTCAAAAGAAAATATAATGGGGGAGAAGTGTGACACATGCAATAGGGATAGATTGTGGCGAGAGCCATAGGGCTGGCCATGCAGAGGTGGCGCAAGCCACATGCAAAGTGGCGAGAGCCACATGCTAAAGTGGCGGGAGCCACACTTCAAATGTGGCGAGTGTAACACCTGATTATTTAATTATGGGTTAATAGTCATTCAACTCCCTACAATATATGCGTGTTTTGATTTACCCCCTTTAAAAAACTAATTTTGAATTACTCCCTTGTAATTTTAAAATTCTGTCTTTTCCCCCCAGGTGGAAAAATTACCCCCTGTAAATATTATCGAATATTTGGTGTTGATTTGTAGGGAGTTGATAAGTTGGTTTTAGTTGAATCAATTAAATTAAGTCGATTAAGTTGATTTAAGTGTGTCATTGTTAGTAGAATTAAATTAAGTCGATTAAATTGATTAGGTCGATTTAAGTTGAGTCCTTGTTAGTCTAATTAAGTTGCGTTGATTAAGTTGTCGATTTATTAGTAGAATTGCACTATTCTTGATAAATGGGCTTGTTTTATGATTAGAAGTAGTAATTATGGGGGTGTGTGGTTTAGGCCTAATAGAAATTATTAAGTTTAATAAAACCATAAGTTAATTAGATTATAGAAGATAGGTTATCAAAATAAGGAAAACAAGAAGTTGAGAAAGAGGCTACGTAAAGTGCTTAGGAGAGGAAAGGTTAGGGTTCCGATCAAAAGTGTTAGAGTCACCGTCAATTCAAGCTAAGGGTGGGGTTCTAACTCTATAATCGAGATATATAAAGAAAACATATGGGATTGGGTGATATAAATTACTCTGTCAGTGTGTTGTGTTGTTCTGGTGGAATAATGAAGTTGATCAATATTGTTGAATTAATCGTGGGATAATTAATTTGTGTCGTTTGTGTATGTATGCATGTTGATTTTTGGTTGATACAAAAAGTTGAAAATTGGTTGATGTTAACAATGATCGTAGAAAAATGGATGTAGGATAATTGGTATAAAATTCCTAAATCATGTCTACTAAGGAGAGGTAGTTGAAATGTGGGATCAGTCATAAGAAATACCTGATAGAGGAAATAATAGTGAAGAAACAAATACGAATCAGAGAGAAGGGGGTTTGGACATGTGACGCTTGTTAGGGCATGGTGACGCCTTTCAGGGAATTGGGACGATCGTCCCATTGTGTAACGACCGTCACATGGTGTGACAGGGAGGATAATTGTGTGATGCACGTCACAATTAGTGTGTTGTATTTGTTTGTTTCATGTGTAAGGGTTATTGGGCGTTGCCTTGTCTGTTTGCTTTCCAGAAACATAGTTAAAGTTATAGATCCATATATATGTTGATAACCAGTAAGTAGAAACAGAACAAATAATTGGTGGATAAGAGTTTAACTAGTACTAACAAGATAAATTAGTATGAAAACTAGTAATACTTAAATAGAACTATTTAAGTAACAGTGAGGTAGAAGTTAGTAGTATGATTAATTAATTAATTAAGTTGAGGATCAGCAAGTAGCGGTAGTACTTAAACCTGATTTAGTGAATAGCAGTAACATGATTAAGTAGTATAAATACCTTTAGTACTTAAAATAAATTATTGGAGTAGCAGTGTAGTAATTAATTAGCAGTAACAGTAGTAATGCTTAAACTGAATAGCTTAATGGTAGTAGTAGTAACTAATGTGTAGCAAAAATTGTTTAGTAGTAGCATTGTGATAGTACTTTAGTAGCGGGTTTTAGTGTGTTAGTTGTTATCATGGATTTAACAGAAGTATGATAATAAGCTAGGTAGTAAGTAGTAATAACAGATCATAGTAAACTATTTAACTAGTCCGTTTTAGTCGAAACTTTGTGAATAAGATTGTGGTAAAATTGGTTGTTCTTGCGTTGTGTTCTTTTGTAGTAAGTTGCAAAGTTGTTGGTTTTCATTTTACGTTGCAGTTCCTTGGTAATTGCAAGAATATAAGATGCAGCCTTCGAGCCAAAGTTGATTGTTTTTGTTGATTAAGTTGTAGGCCTTGAGCCAAAGTTGATTTGTTGTTGTCGTTAAGTTGCGAGAGTAAGTTGTTGTTAAGCCGTTGTAGTAGAAAGTTATTGTAAGGTTGTTATAGTATGTTGTTGTTATTAATCCGTGATAATATGTTGTCATTGCGTTGGTATATAACTATTATCGTTGATATTTTGATGTTTGAGTTGAGCTGCATTGCATATCATTATTTAAGTTGGAGTTGATGCTCGGTAAGTTGGCCTGGATTGGAAGAAATAACGTTGAAGGCTTATGTCTTGTTGTAAACACCCCAAATTTTCCCTCACTCATATCACACCATGGCTTGTGATCTTTCATGTTTGCATAAGCATAAGCATACCACCTCATATTGCATATTTGTTTCATCTGCATAGTTCAAGTTCACCTCATATTGCATATTTGTTTCATCTGCATAGTTCAAGTTCAGCTGCAATCTTTTGATCCAAAGGCCTTCCACAAAGCCAGTTGAGGCCAGACATGCCTTGGAACCACTCCTGCCATGACCCATGCCCATAGTACAACCAATGTTGACCTTTTGCAAAAACAACCATACCAATCACACTATGCCACCACCAACTTTCTGACCAATCAAGACCTCTTATGCAAACCCTAAGGGACTCATTTCAGACATCACACAAGCCTGCAAGCATCCATAGACTCAGAATCGAAAAATCCTCCATAACACTTCCCCTCTTCGAATTTCATCACACAGCCACAAAAACTCCAAACTTTCTTCATCATTTAACTATATATCACCTAAGGAACAAATCCCAACCATTAGAATGGCCTGAAACCTCACAAAACAAAAACACGATTTTTCACCTCTAAGAACTGAACTTCAAAAAGAAGCCATATACACTCTAGCAAAGCATCAAAGAAGCTCAAGGGTGATCAGAGGAGGGTGTGTGCATCAAGAAGAAAGCCCAAACAACTCCATTGACAAAGCTTCATCTCAGGTACCTTATTGAAACATTTTTCCAGAAATCATTTCTTTAGTTACAAAATGATAGAGTTTGCTCTTCTGATCACAATGAACTTTGAATGATGAAAAATGGTTGAGAATTGAGTGTGTATGCTTATTCTGAAATTTTATCCATTTTTATGTTTTTGTTCGAATCTTGATTAAGATGCATGATAAATGAGTTTTGGGGTCAGAATCTTGTTTAGGGATGTTCATTGATTGTTTCTAGAGAGTTGGGGAGGTTTTTTATGGCCTGTGGAGAGAGATGAGGAAGAGACCTTGTCGGAGAAGACGATCGGAACACTGTTTCGGCCGTCTGAGATTAATTAGGGCTAATTTCATTTAATTAAGTGAGTTTAAATTTGGACCCTTGGATGTGTGTTTTCCGCGCGTTTTGGATTGCCAGGATTAATCATTAAAACCCTAAACCTAATTAGTTATTTAATTTAAGTCAGTTTAAAACGTGGCCGTTGGATCTCATTTAATTAATAAGTTTAAGTCACAACCCTAGGATCAGATTACCACAAGTCACATGGACTTTGCTTCCTGACCACTGGAATATTCAACTTGCAATCTCAGCCTCTCATTTAGCATACTTTTGTTTTTATTTTATTTTTCTTTGTATTTTATTTCATGAATTTATTTAAAATAGTTAAAAAAAACTTCAAAAAATATTTCCTTTTGCATTTTGGTTTTAAATATTTTTCTTAATCAGAAAATGATTTTTATTTTATTTTTTGCATATAAAAAGTATTTTTAAAATATTTAAATGTTATTTTTAATTAATTAAAGTCTTTTAATTAATTAAAAATACATTTATGTTTCTAAAAATCACCAAAAAAATCATGAATCATCCCTTTGTATTTAGAAACATTTTCAAACTCTTCACACAAATGTCTTTTTAGGTTTGATCATAACTTGAGAATATTTTTGAATTAAGGGTCATTTAAATTATATTTTTAAATCCTAACATGAAAAAATCTTTTCTGCCTAACCAAGAAGAGTTTGAAGATGATTCTTTTTGCATTGTTTTGTGCATAACATGTAGTTTATAGGTTATTTATCTCATGAATTTATCTTTCATTTTTGAATTGATTTGCATTTTTCTTTGAGGATCACCCAAAAAACCCTAGAAACTTAGGAAATTCATAACTTTTGAGTGGTAAGGCTTCTGACCTTCTCCTTTGGGGTGTGACCTAGTATGGTATTAGGGTTTGTTTGAGCTTGGTTTCAAATTTTTATCATGTTATATGCTTCTGTCTTGTTCATTTGCATCTTGCTTGTCCATAAAACCCTAATTTTATGTGTTCATTTGTATTCATCTTGCATATGCATCCATACATGAACTTTCCATGACATTTCATGCATTCATATGTCACCTTAGACATCTTAGGATATGTTAGAATCATTCTTGATCATTTCTTCATTCATTTGCCATGATTTGCATTCATTTTCTTTCATTAACTTTCATGAACTTTCAAACTTCAAAGCATGCTTACATGACATCTAATCTTTGTATGGTCATTCATATGCACTTTGTATGCCTTTGCATCATCTCACATGACATTAACATTGCATAAACACTTCTGACTTTGGTCATTTCATCTCATTTCATCTCATTTCATTTCATTTCATTTCCTTATGCTTTATACTTTATGCATTCATGCTAACATTCTTAGGTGGTAAGTTACTTTGAGAAGTGGATTTGCCTTCACTTCTCATTTCTCTTTATCTCTTTCATATGCATTTTACTTGTCTCTTAAGTGAACTTGTTCACTTGTGTTCATACTTTTCACCTTCTTTCTCTAAGTTACTTATCTTCTTCAATGAAGTAAGTAACTTATTCTTCTATTTCATCCTCCTTTCATCTGCTTCTTCCATTGGTGGCTTCCTTGAAGATCTTTCTCAAGCCTTACAAACCATAGGAACATCCAAGCATGATAATAATTAGGGTTGTGATTAGTCCCCCTTAGTTTTTACATTTGAGTCTCGTTGAGTCTCTCTTCTCATCTCAATAATCAGAGACTAAACTCTTAAAGTTTTAGGACTTTGGAATTGGGGTTATGCCAGCATCCTTCTCTTAAGATGGAGTGTATAACTTTAATCCTAAGTTAAACCTTTAATTTGTTTAAAACTCTTAATCAAATCATTTTAATAATCACTAAGACTTTATCTTGTAACTTGGGCCTTACATTAAGGTTCTAATTCTTCCTTTATGGTTAAGAAGGACTAACCCTAGTGTTTAATGGACAAGTCCCCCTCAAGTTGTCTTACAAACCATAAAACTCATTTCTTAATCTCACCCTTAATTAAAATCCACTTAATAAAGTCTTGTTATATAATTAATCTAATCCCTAATCATGAATTAAGTTGAGGTATCTTCCTCAACTTAAATGTTCTCATCTATTATCCTTCTATTAGGATGGTGTAATGAGTTCATTAATATGTGATTAGAGATTAAACTCATTACTTAACACTAAACAAAAACCCAATAAAACATCTAAATAATCACAAGTAGGTTAATGATCTTAATCCTACATCATCATGGCAATTAAGTTGAGATGCTTATCTCATACTTAAGTAGGCTCATTATCCCTAATCAGGGAGCATATAATGAGTTTATAAGCCTTTGATTTAGGCTTAAGCTCATTAACTTATGCAAAACATCAAAAATAATAATGATGGGCTAAAGACGTATCTAACTATGTGTCTAGCGGTATCTTAACTGCAAGTGCACAGCCTATCGAAGTAATATTTAAGATTATCGATCCACAGGGACTCTATGATTACTTAGTGCTAGAGGAATTTCTAGTTTAGCTAAGGTGAAGGGTTGTCACGATTTTTGGTTGCTTTTAAAGATTAAAGGCGGGAATTAAATTTAAGTTTAATAAAATAATACTAAAGTGGTCGGTATGTAATTATGCTAACTTAGGCGGGTCAATCTATCCTAGGCTTATAAAGATGGTTCACTTAATCTATTCTGTAGAGGTTACCAGTTTAAATACCTTTAACTCACACTCTCGTGGTCTTATCTCAGATCTTACCCCTAAAGCCCTATGCCTGCTCTCGCTAGCCCATAAGTGTTTAGAAATAATTTTTGGAAACTTAGTAATTCTAATTTATTTTAAAGCGCTCTCGCTGTGTTTAAATTAAATGCCTAACTTTAGCTATCTGGTTAAAATCTCACACTCTCGTGGTCTTGACCTAACCTAATACACTTTCCTTACTCTCGTAACAAAAAGGTTGATTTTATAATAAAAAGTCTCAGCCAGAATTTTAAGCTCTTACTTATTTTAAGCCTAGAGTTGATTTTACCGATTTAGTTTGTTTTAATTACATATCGCCCTAAGGTGTTTAGCTACTCATTATTGTTGAACCAGACAGAGGCAGAGAAATATAAAATAAAATATGCATGGAAGAAAAATAAATACTTAACATTAAATAAATGTAATTTAAATAGAAACCTGGTTAACAATGAAAAATATTGACACCTTCTTCCACAGGCTGAAAGCTCGGAGTACTGACCGGAATCGGAAATAAATTCTAAAAGAATCTGAAGGCTTTGAAACAAATTTAATTATAACAATTTCCTGATGTTGGAAATTGTTATATGGTTGGTTGGGATACAAGAAAATCCAAGTAAGAAAATAATGCTGGAAAAATAAATGGGTGCAAAATAAAAACGGCAGAGCTTCCGCAAGAAAATTTAAAACTAAAACTCTGTAAATTGTTCATTCAAATAAAGCTATTTATAGCAAACTAAATGGGCTTGGCAGTTGAATTGGTGCTTGGGCCTCGTAGGAAATGAGAGAATCCAGGGAACACGTTGGAATACTTGGCCTGCTGGAAAATAGGCACGTTGGATTTCATGTAGCGTAACGTTCATGACCAAGTCTTCAGTCAAATACCCTAGTTTTCCCTTGTCACGGTCGTGACAAGGGTGTCACGTTCGTGTTCCTTGTTTGATATGCGTCACGGTCGTGAGGGACTTGTCACGGTCGTGACTGCTCCTTTTAGCGTGTCACGGTCGTGACTCCTAGGTGACGACCGTGAGTGTTACAAAATATGCAGGTTATGCAGAATTCCTCCTTTCTTCATCTTTTAATGGTTGTTTTTGCTCATTTCACTTGTGGCTCATGATTTAGATTTGTATATGATGTACCAGCAAAATGGCAAAGAAAACTTGAGGAATCGGGTGTTAAAACGGCAATTATGTGATAAAACAGTATTGAAACATAGCAATATAATCGATACTTTTTCTCGTTATCAAACTTCCCCAAACTTAAACCTTTGCTTGTCCTCAAGCAAATAGTCGGTTGAAAATTGTCGGACAAGTTTTTATCGATGCACACACATAACAAACCGTACGAAGGATCGTTTTGTCAGATAAACCGGTACTTTGATAAAACACTAACGATACACTAATGACACAAGCAACAAGCTAAGTCGTCGACTTCCCGTTAAACGAAACATTCGGTAATTGCGTTACGATTCCACCTAGAGTCTTTCGATCTTATTTCGCCCGGTTTCATTCTAGCGCAATCACATTAAGCCCTTTGCCTTAGCACGCACGTAGTGGAGTAGTCGGTTAGCGACTTTGACCCTTTATAAGCACGGGGTCTGGTACACGAATGTGGTAACCCTTCATACATTATCCAATTTGGAGGTTGTGGGGGATCGAGCCGTAGCACGCCCTACCAAGTTCAGAACCAGTACCTCTGAACCAACCCGCAATGGACTCCTTCTCATATTTCTCGTTTCTTATATGCGACCGTGTACTTTGGTGCAATTTCTTTTTATTTGCATCGAGATATGAAGGATCATTATAGATTAGGCATCAAACACTTATATTCATCGGCTCCCCACGTGGTTTGTGTTCGGACAGTGCTGACTGCTAGTATAAACTACTAGGGGTTACTTTTGAATTGAAACTTAAGGTGTATTCGTAACAATTATCGGAACGGAATTGCTTAAGTGGGAAGTCTAAGGTGTCAAGACTGTATTGATCTTGTTGAATCGTTCTCAGCTTCCTAATTATGATTTCGTAGGTAAGTCGGGTAATGCGAAGAATTAATTAAAGATTTTTTTTTCGGTATGGCTAAATAAACGGGGAAAGTTCGAAACTAAAGAAAATAGCACAAGTATTGCTCTGTTTCATTAACTTACGAAAGGAAATACAACGGAAATGGAAAAGTGCGGAAAGGGAAAATGCGGAAAATGAAAGGTACCTCTCCCACACTATATCAGACATTGTCCTCAATGTTGTGATATAATAGCGGTTAAAGTAAAATACAAACAACGGAAATGGAAAAACATAAACAAAAACTAAAACTAAGGCTGCTGATGACCACGGCCTCGGCTTCTGGTGCGGGAGCGTCTGGTCGGAGTCGCTTCGAGATCAGAACCGGTACCGGTGATAGCAGTGATATCAATGCGCAAAGCCTCTAGCTCGCTAAAGATCTCTCCGAGCTTGTCATCAGTAGTCTTCTGGTTGGTGGCAACAGCTAGGAGTAATGCATCATGCTGCTCCTTTTGCCTTCGCTCCAGTGCGGCATTCATCTGGTTCTGCTGATGAATCGCACGGAGGACGTCCTCAAGTGTGATGCCGGTTAAAGGAGGCTGTCGGGTGGATGACTTAGGAATGTCTTGGACAGGCTCAACTGCATCCATGGTGTCTTGCATCTTGTCCGCTGGTGGATCGGCCTGCTCATCAGGAATGGGGGCGTGGCCGACAGCATCCGGTAAAGCAAATAGCCAGTTGGCTCGGCTAGACGGATCGATGCGGTCGCGACACGGCAGGATGATGTGGTGATAAACAGTGCCTTGGATAACAGGGCTAAACCTGCCATCCTCTCTCTGAGCAATCAAGTGGGCGGACAGGCAATAATTCTTCGTTAGGAACTCCGCGGCTCTGCTAGGCAAATTGACGACCAAGTCACCAAGATCCAGCTGAATGGCCAGGGTAGTGACAATGCCGCCTATGTAAAAGGGGGTTGTGCCTCTTTGCGCTATGGACTGGATATGGGACAGCATGAATGGGGCAGCATTAATGGGCTCGTCATTCAAGGCGCAGTGTAAGAACAAGAGCTCCTTGGAGTTGAGCTTGTGGTTACTCTCTCGTCCAAAGATGGTATTGCAGATGATGCGATGAAAGTATCTGATCGCCGGGTTGTGGATATGTGTAGCATTCAGGCTCTGAAAGGCTGAGGCACGGGTGTTGGTGATGTCGTGCCATAAGGTGAAAGCGGTTTCACTGAAATTGTCCGGCACGCGGAGGTGAGCTTCATTTCCGTGATCGAAGCCTAGCAACTCGGCAATCCTTGTTTGCGGAACTTCAAACTCCCGGCCAAGCAATCTGAACTTAGCAACACCGGTGAGCTGACTCTGTGAACCTGTAGGAGTGATGTAATGAAACAAACTCAAAAATTCCAATGTCAGAAGCTCGAATGTGGGCTGGGGCTGACTGCATAGATCCCACAGACCAACCTTTTGAAGCAGGCTCTTGACACTGTTGAGCATTCCCAATTCTCTCAAACAGACAGTGTCGACATAACGCGTGGGTTGAACACCACGGTTCTGGAATCGGATGAACCTTTGTCTCTGGTTTTCTCCATGCTCGCCATCTCTAAATTGAATTGCTTCCATTGCATGCAAGAACAAGAGTGGGAGATAAGAGGTTTTTGGTTTTTTGTGAGAAAAGTGGAAAATGAGAGGAAATTGCTTCGGATTATAATGCAAGGTGAGAATGTGATAAGTGTGGAGTTAATGGAGAGGTTAATGGGGTTTAATTTGGGTAATGGGAGGTTACGAGAGTTGGAAGAGATAATGGGGTTTTTTGAAGGTTATGGAAGTTGAAAGAGGAAGAGGTTGCGAAGAAGAACAGTTCTGCTTTTCACGAATCCTATAACTGGGGTCGTCACGATCGTGATGGGGGGATGACGGTCGTGACGCACTAATTAGCTTGTCACGATCGTTAGAGGGTTATCACGACCGTGAGGGCTTAAAACATAGAATAATTTCCAGAATGCATTATCTCTCTCACGCTTAATATAATTTATATAATATTTTATGATCACTTCTCACTTATGTTAAACACAAACAATATATAATATATAATACCAACATAAATTTGTAAATTTCATCACACGAGAGATTATATAAAACATTAATCAATTTAAACATAACAGTAAATAAATTGAAATCATAGAAATTGATTAAATTGGAAAAATTTGTAAACTAGAAGTGCTTTGCATTTGATAATTGAAATGAAATTACATTAATAAAAATACGGTACGAAAATGTTTGCGAAATGTTAAACTAACTAGAAACGAAAACAATAAGTAAAATAAACTAGATCACTACAGCATTTTCAAAAGTGCTTCTTCAAATCTTCGATTGCAGAGTTCAGGTGGTAGAATTGCTCACGTGTTATGTCAGTTAATCCTATAATGTCCAATCACATGCTCTTAATATCATCCTTAACAGTATTTATATCGGCTTGGTAAGCTTCAAGAGTGTTCATGATTTTCTTTAAGTTGTCATCATATTCTACTTGATTCACTTCAGGGGTTTCAATCACTTCGTCAGTGTGGTCAATATCATGGTAACCAGGAGGTGTCTCAGGGTCACTTTCTACATCGGTCATTATATCATCCCTTATCTTGTAAGATTGAGGTGTTTCAGGAGTAGATGGATAGTCAGGAGGGGTTAACTCATAAAGCCAATTATCCTTATTGTGAACACTTACTCTAGCATGGTTTGGTATTGTGAACAGGGTTACTACTTCATTCCTGATTAGGTACTCGAAAGGTGGTTGTCCTAAATTCCTAAGGATATGGCGGTTAAAGCAAAAGTTAAGATTCATAGGACGGATGGTACCCAAACGGTTACACCTGTGTAACTGGTATCTAAGTCCTAAGGCATCAGCAATCATGGTGACAAGACCTCCTACTAATATGGGTAGATCAGGTTCTTCTTGGATTCGGGTGAAGGTTTGCATCATGAAAGGCACACCATTGACTGGCTGTCCATTAGTAAAACATGACATAATGAATATCTCATCTTTAGATACTCCATTAAGGTTCTCTTCTTTTCCAAAGAAGGTGTGGGCAAGGATCTTATGGAAGTAACGGATAGCAGGGTTATGTATCTCATCATTGTTCATGTTATTTGGTTCAGGATGGTAATTTCCGGTCAATGTTCCCCAAAAGAAATCCAGCTCAATGTCCATCAATTCTACCTGTGTGGTAGTAAAAGCAAAGGGTCCACTAGGGAATCCTAATAAGTCAGCTAGTTCTTTATGGTTAAAGTCATATTCTATTCCAAACAGGCGGAAACTGATAAATCCTTTCCTGAATCCAAAACCGCGCTCGGGTAGGTAAACTAAGGAGCTGAGGAACTCAAGGGTGAGCTCGCGGTAAGTCACAAACTTTTGTTGAATCAGTGCATTCTCCCATCCAAGTCGGTTAAACAAGTATAGGATGCTATCATGTATACCTAAGGTTTCCATAGTCAGATCATCCGGGTACAGAGTCAAATCCATTGGTCTCTGTGATAACTCTTCAAATTTCATTCTTTGGTTCCTACCTCTAAATTTGGTTTCCATAAGGTTTATCGGTTGGTTAGCCATAGTTAGTGCAAATACGGAGGAAACAAATCAGGGGGAGAAGGAAAGTGGAAAAGACTTTAGAAAATCTGTAAAAGTGATTTTAAATTAAAATAAGGAAAAATAAGAAAATAAAATGCATAAATAAAAGCAATAATAATAATAATGAAATAAAACTATAATAAAATGACAAAACAAATAAACTAATAATAAAATGATAAATGACAAAATAATAAAATGATCAAAATGATTTAATTGATTTAAATGGGTTGCCTCCCACTAAGCGCTGTTTTTATCGTCTAAAGCCTGACGTAATGCTTAGGTGTAGATTAATCGGGGAAATTAGTGGACAACTCTAAAAGCCTTAGACTATTTGCATAATCTCTATTTTCAACTTTATGATAATGTTTTAAACGTTGTCCGTTTACTATGAATGGTTCACTATTCCTACCCTTAATTTCTATTGCTCCGCTCAGGAACACTCTAGTTATTTCAAAGGGTCCTGACCATCTAGATTTTAGTTTTCCAGGAAAGAGCCTAAGTCTTGAATTAAAGAGGAGTACAACGTCTCCCACACTAAATTCTTTCCTAGATAGGCGTTTATCGTGCCATCGCTTAGTTCTTTCTTTATATATCTTAGCATTCTCATAAGCATCTAGCCTTAACTCTTCTAATTCGTTAATATCTAGGATTCGCTTTTCTCCTGCAGCATTATAGTTTATATTGAGAGTTTTGATCGCCCAATAAGCTTTGTGTTCTAGTTCTACCGGGAGGTGACAAGATTTTCCATAAACTAATTTGAAAGGTGTAGTTCCTATGGGTGTCTTGTAAGCTGTCATATAAGCCCATAAAGCTTCATTAAGTTTAGATGAACAATCTTTACGAGATATGGCGACAGTCTTTTCTAAGATTTGTTTGATTTCTCTGTTCGAGACTTCGACTTGTCCACTTGTTTGTGGATGATATGATGTTGCCACACGGTGTCTTACTCCATACTTAGATAGTAATTTGTCAAAGATTTTTGAAATGAAGTGCGAGCCACCGTCACTTATGACGAGTCTAGGCACACCAAATCTGGGAAAGATTATATTTTTGAAAAGCTTTATTACTACTCGTGTGTCATTTGTAGGAGAAGCTATAGCTTCAATCCACTTTGAAACATAATCAACCGCTACGAGTATGTAATTATTACCGAAAGATGATGGGAATGGTCCCATGAAATCTATTCCCCAGACGTCAAAGATTTCTACTTCCAATATTCCTTTTTGAGGCATTTCATCTCTTCTTGAAATATTACCGGTGCGTTGACACCGATCGCAATTTATAACTGCGATGTGGACATCCTTCCATAGATTAGGCCAGAATAGGCCGACTTGCAAGATTTTTGCACAATTCTTAGAAGTGCTTGCATGTCCACCATAAGGAGATGAATGGCATTGAGCAATGACATCTTCTATTTCTTCTTCGGGAATACATCGACGAAAGATTCCATCGGGTCCTCTTTTGAACAATAATGGTTCATCCCAATAGTAATGTTTGAGATTGTGAAAGAATTTCTTTTTCTGCTGATAGGTTAAATCAGGTGGAAGAGCTCCTGCAGCTAGGTAGTTAACAATGTCAGCGTACCATGGCAGTCCTACAGTCGTTTGGATTGTTTCCACGGGTTCTGGTTCATCTACGTCTAACTGAACTGGGTCGCTTCCTATTTGTGTTATCAACTGTTCATACGGAAAATCATCGTTAATCGGCACTTGTTCGGGTTTAATACCTTATATTCTAGATAAATGGTCCGCTACGACGTTTTCAGTACCTTTCTTATCTTTTATTTCTAGATCAAACTCTTGTAAGAGTAAAATCCATCTCAAGAGTCTTGGTTTAGCATCTTTCTTAGTCAATAGATATCTGATAGCAGCGTGGTCTGTGTAAACGATTATTTTCGCTCCTACTAGGTAAGAACGGAATTTGTCAAGCGCAAAGACAACTGCTAACAATTCTTTTTCAGTAGTGGCGTAGTTCATCTGAGCAGAATCTAAGGTTCTACTAGCATAGTAAATCGCATGAAGTTTCTTTTCCTTCCTTTGGCCTAGAACTGCGCCTACAGCATAGTGTCACTCCCACCAAATGACACCGGGCCAAGAGGGGTACAGACGCGAACGGTCGGCGAAAGAGGAAGAAAATGAATAGAGTCGCCAGCTAGGCATTTTTATCCCGAAGGAAAGGTAATGCTGCATAAACCTAGAAAGATATGGATAAGACGGTTGCGAACCAGAGAGACTGAGAAAGGGGGTTGGTTACAACCTGGGAAGGTATTAGCACCCAGATTGTCCGCCGTACTCGACGGGATCCATGCTTAAAAGATTTGTGTTTTAAAGGGGTAATGTCTGTGCAATCTGTGTATCAAGGTTGGAAAAGAATGCAAGTGTCAGTGTAAAAGAAGTGTGAAGTGCATAAATGAAGTGTCAGTGTAAGAATAAGGATGAAATGCTCAAGACCATGAGGCTTAAAGAATAAGACTGGAAAGAGGGGGAATATATAGAAACTTTTGTTCGATAACTGTTAAGTTATGCCTACGTATCCTCTCGTGCAACGAGGAAGTCAGAACACCGTAGTTCGACCCAAAGAGACTGAAAGATGAATTGACTTGTGAACTGCTTACTTGTCTATGCTCAAGTGTATGACCTGTCTGGCTCAGGTGCTAACTGTCTTGCATTAGACGGAAGAAGCGAGTTCTCGGTTGTGAATGAATGAGGTGAGAAAAGAATCCCGAAGGAGACGATTATTGTTTGTTTTTTTGTTTTCAGTCTTTTATTGCTTTTTGAGATTTGTCATAAGTTAATGAGCTTAAGCCTAAACCAACGGGTTAGTAAACTCATCACATCTTCCCTCTAATTAGGGGTAATGAGAATACCTTTAGTGTGAAGTCAGCTTCTCACACTTAATCACCTTTGATGTAGGATTAAGATCACTAACCTACTTGTGATTATTTAGATGTTTTTGTTGTTTAGTGTTAAGTAATGAGCTTAAGCCATAATCAGGGATTAAACAGACTCATTACACCATCCTAATAGAAGGATAATAGATGAGAATGTTTAAGCTGAGGAAAGCTCCTCAACTCAATCCATGATTAGGGATTAACCTCATGACAAAACAAAGCCTTTATTAAATGGATTTTAGTTAATGATGTGATGAAGAAGTGATTTTTATGGTTTGTAAGACAACTTGAGGGGGACTTGTCCATTAACACTAGGGTTAGTCCTTCTTAACTAATTAAGGAAGAATTAGAACCCTAATGCAAGGCCCAAGTTACAAGCTTGATGTCTTGATGATTATTAAGAGGATTGATTAAAGGATTTAAACACATTAAGGGTTTAACACTTAGGATTAAAGTTATACACTCCATCCTAATAGAAGGATGCAGGCATAATCTTAATCACAAAGCCTTAAAGCCTTTAGGGTTTAGTCCCTGATTATGAGATGAGAAGAGAAAACTCAAAGATGACAAAAAGGTGAAAGCTAAGTGGGGGGACTAATCAACCCTAATTGTTATCATGCTTGGAAGTCCTAGGGTTTGTGAGGTTTAAGAGAAAGATCTTCAAAGAACCACCAAGGAGAGAAGTAGATGAAAGGATCAAGAAGCAAAGAGAAGCAAAACAACTTGCTTCACTTAAGAAGACAAGTTGCTTGAAGAAAGGAGGTAAGATGAACAAGAATGAGCAAGCTCAATCCAATACACATACAAAAAATGCAGCAATGATGCACAAAGGAGATGAAAGGAAATTGTGAGAAGTGAAGGCAAATTCACTTCTCAGAGTACTTACCACCTGAAAAGTTAGCACAAAAGAAAGAAATAAAGTGAAAGTGAAATTAATACTGGGATGCAAACCGAAACCAAAAGCATGTTCACGATGCAGAATAGGTTACGAGATGATATGAATGATCATACAAGTGAAATCGAACAAAAGATAACTAACTAAATTAAAATGAAATTAATTAATGGAATGGATTAACAAATTAGCTAATAACTTTATCTTATATAATTAGTTAATATAAGTGTTTTCTTTATTTTTATTTTTGTTTATATAATTTTATTTAAAAGAAAAATAAATAGTTTGCATAATTTTATCCAAGAGAAAAAAATAAATAGTTTGTATAATTTTAAATGAGCAAAAGAAGAAAGAAGAAAACAACAAAAAAGAACAACAAGGGCCTTCCTGCAGGCAAAAAAGCAGGCCCAATGCTGGTACTCCCCTCCTAAATGGGCCCGGGTCACGAAAGGCCCGGATGTCCCACAATGCCCAACCCAACGCTAACAATCTGAGAAAGAAAAAAACGCAAATCCTAGCCAACGGTCAAACGTCTATGACGTGTCTAAGGGATAACAGCAAGTGGCCTTGGGAGAAACAACACGTTATGGTATTGGAAAATGAAAGGCAGCGAATCTTGCTGTTTCCAAAAGCTTTTAATGGTCATAAACAAAGCAAAATTGGGACGACATAGAAAAAGCAACAAGGTCTCAGAGACCTTCACCCATCTCTCAACTCTCGCTTCTCTACTTACCAAAACCCTAAGGAACTCAAACAAAAAAAAAGAAGCTGAAGAAAAGGCCTCCTATCCTTGATCGCACAAACATGGCGAGGACGGAATACCCCAACGAGCGAAACGGCGGAGCTACCCCTAAACTCAATCAACACTCAAACCCTAACGTTCGTCAATATCAACCCAGCAGCCAAACCAGCACCAAACAAACAACAAATCGTCATCAGTGGAGACACCAAACAAGGAAAGCAGAAGAGAAATTGAAACAGATGCTCACCAACAAAATGAGAAAATGGAAATCGAAAGGAAACTAGAGTTTTATACCTGCTCTGAACGTTCTCAGAGGGGCGATTTTTCTTCAGGTATCCCTTTCTTTTGCTCAAGCTTTCCTTTTCTCTTCGTTTGAAAACTTCTCCTTCTTCAAATTTTTGCTTTCTTTTTCAACCAGAGACAAAAGGGGATTTTTTAGGGTTTTTTCTCTGTGTGTTGTATTCGGTTTTTGAATCCTCTTTATATTTTCAAATTAGGGTTTCAAAATTGAGGTTTAACTGAAGTATTTTTTTCACTTTGGCTATGTTTGCTCCTTCTTTCTTTGTACCAGAGCTTTTCTTTCCTATTTTGTGAAAACTTTGGTCCTGCGATCCTGCTGATGCTTCTGCTTTGTTTTTGTCTGCTTATACCTTGGCACTGCACCCTTGTTGACTTAGTTAGAGTTAGAAATGAACTGAATTGATTGGGTTTTGATTGAATTGAGAGATTGGTTTTCAATAGGTTCAGCCTGTGTTTTTTACTACTTGTTTCCCCTTTTAACTGCAGTAAAAATTTCTCTTCTTTTGCAGGTTTGGAAAGAGGCATAGCAGATGTGAAACTTCCAACAAGTAAGAACGCAAGTTGGGCCTGAATTGCCAGAATCAGGGCCAAACTTATTCAGTCATTTCCCATTGTTTGGACTAGGGCCAATGGTTGGATCAACTGGTGCAAGAGAGGTCTGCGAGTGTTCATGTTCTTTCCAACACCAAATGTGCCTAAAGCTGCAGGAGTTTGAGGAAAAGAGCAGACCACCAAGCAGGGAGCTCAAAAATTGATCAATGTGAGGTTTGTAATCAATTCAGTATTCTTAATCTTCTGCTGTCATTGCATCTGAAAGGAGGTCATTCATGTTGGTTTGATCATCTTTACAATTCTCAGGATCAAAGTCCAGGATGGTGCTCTCTACTTCCGTTTGAGATGGAGATACATCACTTCCAACTCCATCGAAATTATGTGGGGTGTGTACTGGTGAAGACTTGTAACTTGGAGAAACAACACCAGCCGCATCTTCCTGAGCTATCCAGGCCATCAATCGGCAAGACCAAACTTGAGCAAACCTCATCATGAAGCACAGCTGGTTTCGGATTTTCAGAGTTTGCTGTTGGAATGTCATGAAGACCTGTAGCGGCCTGATTCTGAGAAGGCTGAATGTGTGCAGGTTTAAGAGAATGTGGATCAAAAGAGAAATTGAACAAATCATCTCTGATTGAATTCTTGTCGCGAGGATTTTCTGTATATTCTGAGATTGGAGAATTTAAATTCATGTTTTCAGTGTTTCTGCCATAAATTCATGTTTTCAGTGTTTCATAACTTGTCTGTTGTAATCTCTTTGGATTTTTTTGCTGACGGCCTTGTTTAACTGTTAACAAAACTTTGTGCCATTTAATCCTTCAGTATAATCTGTCTTTTACTGCTTTTCAAATCCAGTTTCCTTGACAATATACCAATCAAGATCTCAATGTCTTGTAAAACTTGGAAACTATCAATGCTACCATGCTTGAGAACAGTGCACCTTAACTAACATACAGCAATCTAAAATGAATCATGACTCAAAACAAACGTGCATCCAAATCCCACATAATCCAAATCCAACATAATCCAAATCCAACATAATACCATGAAATGCCCATGCAATGCCGTTTGAATCCAAGTCCAACATGATACCATGAAGTTTCTTTTCTTTTTTTTTTGAAACCAATGAATCAAATCCAATAAGCCATCCTCCTTAAAATTAAGTTTCGAAACCAATGAACCAAGGAAGTCACACTTTTTTTTTTATAAAAATAGTGCAACAAGTTTAAACCCATGGCCTATCAATTTATTGAAAATAAATTCAAGATGACTTAAAACCACTTTGAAACTTTAATGATGCTTAATCATCAATGAAACTCCAATTGATTGTGCCTTGGCATTTGTGTACCTGAGATGTAACTCCCTATAGGCGATGATTCAGGTAGTTTCAGGGGGTTTCAGAGCAAGGTGAAGGGTCGGGGGTGATCAATGGGATGTTTCGAGATGGATGGTGGAAGAAACTTTGAGGAATGGGTGACCGAGTTAAGGGATTCAATGAAAAATGCAAGGTGGGGGGTTTTGTGTAGGCTGACTTGCGTGTGTGTTCAGGCTCCAAGATGTTGTGAAATGGTTTGCGGGAAACGTATTTGTAAGGTCTTTGATTGGTAAGAATAGCTGGTATGGCACAGGCCTATGGATCAGATCTTGGGGATTGCAACAGGTGGAGGCATAGTCACATGGGCTTTTGCAAATTGGTACAAGTCTGGCCCCTTTGTGATTTCTTGAAGCATAAGTCATGAAACTTGGAGATTCTTTGGTGCATTCTGAATTTAAGGCCATGGTTTATGCTTGCGTGATGATTAGAAGTCGCATTGAAGTCACATAAAGGCTTGCCATGAGAATTTGCAAGTTCTCCAATACAAGTCATTTTTCCCAAAAAGGAAATTTTGCAAAACGGCTCGAAATTCTTCAATCTTGTGAACTTCTAACATCTTCTATGACCAAATAAAGATCATACACACTCAAAATGATGAAGAATACCCTTTGTTTGGGTCATTGGGGGCCTCAGATGCCCTGATTTTGCACTGACTTGCTCAAGAAGTCAACTCTTGATCAGATGCCTTCCCCATGGAATTTCTTCATGAAAATTGATATGCATGATCCTCATATCATATAATGACCAATAGAAACAAGAATAGGCAAAAAATTTGGAGTTACGGCCCCTGAAACCAAAACCCTAATTTTAGGTCATCTGTGCAGCCAAACCTGGCTCTGCTCCTATGCCTTTCTCAGTTCTTGTGATTCTTTGACTTTCTTCACTTTGTGGGGATACAATATGATGTTTGAACATACATGGACCCCTTTGAAGTGATTTATGACCTTTGGAGTGGCTCAAATAGCTCTTGGATTGCTCAGATCACAAACACTAGATGCAGATGACTTTGAACCAATGCAGTGAAACAAAAAGTACAATATGAAATGATATGATTGAACTTATTTATATGAAGAGATCACAAGCCATGGTGTGAATGGGTGAGGGCAAATTTGGGGTGTTTACAGCTGCCCCTATTCAAACATGAGTTAGCTGTGCAGGATGTAAGCGACGGCTTAACAGGCGAACAAGATAACTTGTGGTTGAATACCAAAGACAGTCCAAAATTTGCACTCACAGAATGAAGAAGAAAAGGGATATAGATTGTAAAAGCAAAATAAGTATATTTATAAAGTGTGGGCGAAGGAGGACGACCGTCGAGCAGAGGACGACTGCCGAGCAGAGGACGACTGCTGGGGAAGGAGCAATGACGGGGACGGCCGACATGCTGGGGAAAAATGCGGGAAATAAAGCAATGACGGGGACGACCGACAAGCTGGGGATATAAGATATTATGATGGGGACGGCCATCATGTAAAGCTATAAGATTCTCTGGGGATTATAGGTAAAAAAAATGATGAGGTACGGTCATCAGGTTCATAAAGTAATGTAAACAACGATGGGGACGACCATCGGGCTAAATTGATGAAGGACGATCGTCAGGAAAAGGAAAAGGGACCACGATGGGGACGACCATCGGGTTAAAGGATAAATGAAATAATGATGAGGGACGGTCATCAAAGGTGAAGGATGATCACCTAGCAGGGGACGGCTGCTCTGTTGGGGATAAGATGAGGGACGGTCATCTAAGGTGAAGGACGATCACCTGGCAGGGTACGGCTGCCAAAAGTACCACGACATAGGACGAATGTCGGGTGACGAGGTCGACGATAGGGACGACCACCGGATGAGCATGATGAAGGACGATCATCAAGAGGTGAAGGACGATCACCTAGCAGGGGACGACTGCTCTCAAGGTTTATCATGACATATGACGAATGTCAGATAACAAGATCAACGATGGGGACGGCCATCGGATAAAATTGATGAAGGACGATCATTAAAAGGTGAAGGACGATCACCTAGCAGGGTACGGCTGCTAAAAATCACGACATAGGACGAATGCCGGATAGAAAAGGGGTTCTAATGAATAGAGACTCCGCTGGGGAAAGGATGAGGGACGGTCATCCAAAGGTGAAGGACGATCACCTAGCAGGGGACGGCTGCTAAAAATATCACGACATAGGACGAATGCCGGATAGGAAAGGTTGCTTTGCTGGCGACCTACTGGGGAATAGTAAACACGGACGAGTGTTTACATCCAAGAAATAAAAGGTATAAGTGTTTTGACGTTGTGTATAGATTAAAGATGCGAACGAGCCTCCTTAAGACCACGATACGGACGAGTATCGGTAGAAACAAACGCTTGACGCATGTTCAGAGATGATGATACGGACGAGTACCAACTGGTTAACAAAGAACACGGACGAGTGTCGAATCTGAGGACGTATAAGTGGTGTATACAAGATACGGACGAGTATCTGTATGAATAAAACTGGAGTAACAAGTATGAGTGGTGTACAGACGAGTGCTTTAACTTGCTGGGGAGAGTGACACGGACGAGTGTCAAAAAGAGAAAAGTGTAATATAAACAAGTGTATGTGTACCAAGGAAGTTGTGTATAAGTATCTGTGGGTGCAAAGGGGGTGCTTTGGCTTTCTACTGGGGATATGACACGGACGAGTGTCAAGAAGTATCTGTATCTTATAAGTGTCTGTTTGTAAAGAAAGCCTGGGTGACTTTACTGGGGAATGATGACACGGATGTGTGCCAAAAGGAGTATGCATTCGTATTTACAAGTGTAAGGAAAATGCCTTGGTTTCCTGCAGGGGAATTTGGAGAGTTTCTCTGTATACCACCAATGGATTGTCAGCCTTCAGACATGGCTTATGATTATGCAAAATGTTTGATTTTTTCCGTAATGCTCCGTATTAGACGGAATTCTACGCTCTGTGGGGGGAAATATGATGCGAATGCTATGATTATGCAAAGGTAACGGCCCGGGATTCGGATCCCGTTGCCGTGGAGATCTCCGACTGCTCTGCTTGAGGTGGACATCCTAGCTGGGGATAAGATCATTGGTAGATCTGATAAGATGTATCTGCACGGGGAAAGTAGGTCACTGATAGACCTATCCCTGGTAATGAGGGACCCAGCTGGGGTTTGTAGAAGCTTTCTCCACTCTATTGTGGTTTCCTTACACGTTGCTCTTCCGGGTAAAGGTTGACACTCTGTGGGAGATGGTTCCCAGGCTCTTGTATTCGGCTGAGGAGGAAATAACAAATGGCAACTCAGCTGGGGAGAAAGCACTTCTGGTGCTACGATTGAGTAGATTGTGATTTGCCAACTTGCTGGGGTGAAGCTTTCACGCCCCATATTGTGTTTCGAAAACCTGCAATCTTGAAAAGGCATAGAAACGCACAAGTAATCCAGAGGTATCCCTTACCGGATTCCATCGCAGGAGTTTAGACACTCCCGGGAGTAAGTATATTTCCTGCAAGCACGTATTTTTAGAAGAGAAGCATCTGTATTTATGTAACCAGGATCTTTAAAGACATCGGACATTCTTGCAAATGAAAATAAAATGTACAAAACATGACTGAAAATCTGATTTTATTAATTCGTGTTCCCTGAATTGGCAAGATACAGTCAAGGAAACAGATCCCCTAAAATGAGGAGATTGTTACAAATTGAGAAACAAAAGATGCTGGCAATGTTGATGACGCTTCAAAGAGCTCCCCTTTGCTATGAATCGTATGACATTTGACGTTCTTCTCGTGTTGCTTTCTGAAGAAAGTTGATTCTGAACGAAGCTTGATCTTTTCGAAACTTACCAAGTCGTAAGTGATACAAGCGAATTCAGAATGCAGTTGTTCGCTTATTCCCTTATTTTGCGTGGATCGCCCTTTCGGGTTTTCGATCCACCGGGATACCCATTTTTGCCTGAGTTGTCCAATGCGGCTTTTCAACTCAGCGGGTGTACATTTTGTTTATTTTCCCTTATTTTTGCCCGAGTTTTTTATTCTGTTTTTGACTCGTCGGGATGCCCTATTTTTGCCTGGACTTACATTCTGTTTTTATGTCCAGCGGGTCATTTTTTTATGCGAAGTATTTTTTAACTGCATCTGAATTTACAGGGGACGGGAAGTCTTCACCATCCATATTACTGAGCATGAGTGCTCCACCGGAGAAAACTTTCTTTACTACGAATGGTCCCTCATAGTTCGGAGTCCATTTGCCCCTGTGGTCTGTATGAGGAGGAAGGAGTCTTTTCAGCACAAGATCTCCCACTTGGTACTCTCGGAGTCTGACTTTCTGATCGAAGGCTTTCTTCATTCTTTTCTGATATAACTGCCCATGACAGATTGCAGCCAATCTCTTCTCTTCAATCAGACTCAGTTGCTCGTATCGGGATCGGACCCACTCTGCTTCATTCAGCTTAACATCCATTAATACCCGTAGGGAGGGTAGTTCAACCTCAACAGGTAGGACTGCCTCCATACCATATACAAGCTGATACGGTGTTGCCCCAGTGGATGTTCTGATTGACGTACGGTACCCATGCAAGGCGAATGGTAGCATTTCATGCCAGTCTTTGTAGGTAACTACCATCTTCTGCACAATCTTCTTGATATTCTTGTTAGCTGCCTCAACAGCGCCATTCATCTTTGGCCTGTAAGGAGAGGAATTGTGGTGTTGGATCTTGAAGTCCCTACACAACTCTGCCATCATTTTGTTGTTTAAGTTGGAACCATTATCAGTAATGATTCGCTCGGGCACTCCATACCGACAGATGATATCTCTCTTCAGAAATCGGGCTACCACTTGCCTTGTAACATTTGCATAGGAAGCTGCTTCGACCCACTTGGTGAAATAGTCAATAGCAACCAGGATGAATCTATGGCCGTTTGAAGCAGTTGGTTCAATTTTTCCAATCATGTCAATGCCCCACATGGCAAAGGGCCAGGGTGAAGACATCACATTCAAAGGATTAGGAGGCACATGCACCTTATCCGCATAAATCTGGCATTTATGACATTTTCTGGCGTAAGCACAACAATCGGCATCCATTGTGATCCAGTAATAACCTGACCTTAGCAACTTCTTGGCCATGGCATGCCCTCCCGCATGGGTACCAAAGGATCCTTCGTGTACATCGTGCATCAGCAAGTCTGCTTCCGTTTTATCAACGCATCTGAGGAGTAGCATATCAAAGTTTCTTTTGTACAGGGAACCGTCAGTATTCAGAAAGAAACTACCAGCTAGCCTTCTTAATGTCTTCTTATCATTGGAAGATGCCCCAGGTGGGTATGTTTGATCTTCCAAGAAGCACTTAATGTCATGGAACCAAGGCTTATCATCTTTAACAACATCTGCTGAGAACACGTATGCTGGTCTGTCAAGTCTGGATACTGATATCCGAGGCACAAAGTTGGCAGCTTGAACTTTGATCATGGATGAAATGGTGGCAAGAGCATCTGCAAATTGATTCTCGTCCCGAGGGATATACTCAAGCTTGACCGTTGTAAAGAAATTTAATAACCTCCTTGTATAATCCCTGTAAGGTATCAGATGATCCTGGTGTGTGTACCATTTGCCGTTGGTTTGATTGATTACCAAAGCCGAATCTCCGAACACAGTCAAAGTTTTGATCCTGAGGTCAATGGCTTCCTCAAGACCCATAATACAAGCTTCGTATTCAGCTTCGTTGTTAGTGCAGTTAAAGGTGATTTTTGCCGAGAAAGGCATGTGAACCCCTTTAGGTGTAATGAGTACTGCACCAACACCACGACCATTCATATTAACAGCCCCATCAAACATCATAGTCCATTCTTCTTCTGGGTCAGGCCCTTCAGTGTGAATAGGATCTTCATGATCTTTTGCTTTTATGAACATGATGTCTTCATCTGGGAAGTCAAATCTCATAGGCTGGTAATCATCAATGGGTTGCTCAGCAAGATAATCAGACAATACACTGCCCTTGATGGCTTTCTGAGATGTGTACTGAATGTCATATTCTATGAGGATCATTTGCCATCTTGCAACCCGTCCGGTAAGTGCTGGCTTCTCAAATATGTACTTAACTGGGTCCATCTTTGAGATCAATAAGGTAGTGTGGGTCAACATATACTGCCTTAGTCGGCGAGCAGCCCACGCTAAAGCACAACAAGTTTTCTCGAGCAGTGAATAACGTTGTTCACAGTCGGTAAACTTTTTGCTTAGGTAGTATATTGCATACTCTTTTCGACCAGACTCGTCATGCTGGCCCTACACACACCCCATTGACTCTTCTAATACTGTTAAGTACATGATTAGAGGTCTTCCTTCAACTGGAGGCATAAGGATTGGAGGCTCTTGTAAGTATTCCTTGATTTTGTCAAAAGCTCTCTGGCAGTCTTCGTTCCACCTGACCGTTTGTTCTTTTATTAACAATTTGAACAAAGGTTCACAAGTTGCTGTAAGGTGAGATATGAACCATGAAATGTAGTTCAATCTACCTAAGAAACCCCGAACTTCTTTCTCAGTCTTAGGTGCAGGCATTTCTTGAATGGCTTTAACTTTATCAGGGTCAACTTCAATCCCTTTCTCGCTTACAATAAATCCCAGCAGCTTACCGGATCGCACCCCGAATGTGCACTTGTTGGGGTTTAAATTCAGTTGATATTTCCTCAGACGCTTGAACAGCTTCAACAGATTCACCAGGTGGACTTCTTCTGTGAGGGACTTGGCAATCATGTCATCCACGTAACATTCAATTTCTTTGTGGATCATGTCGTGGAATAATGTTACCATAGCCCGTTGGTAAGTGGCACCAGCATTCTTCAGTCCGAATGGCATCACCTTGTAACAGAACGTGCCCCAGGGCGTGATGAAAGTTGTCTTCTCCATGTCTTCAGGTGACATCTTGATCTGATTGTATCCTGAAAATCCGTCCATGAAGGAGAACACCGAGAACTGAGCCGTATTATCAACCAATACATCAATGTGAGGTAAAGGGAAGTCATCTTTAGGGCTGGCTCTGTTCAGATCCCGGTAATCCACACACATCCTCACCTTGCCATCCTTCTTAGGCACAGGCACAATATTAGCAACCCACGGTGGATAGCTAGTCACAGCAAGGAACCCGGCGTCCCACTGCTTTTGTACCTCTTCTTTAATCTTCATTGCCATGTCTGGGCGAGTACGGCGCAGTTTCTGTTTGACCGGTGGGCAATCCTCTCTCAGAGGCAGCTTGTGCATAACAATATCGGTGTCCAACCCTGGCATATCCTGATAAGACCAAGCAAAGACATCCACATATTCCCGAAGCATATCAATCAGTTGCCTTTTCACAGAATTTTGTAGGCAGGCCCCGATCTTAACTTCTTTCACATCTTCTTCCGTACCAAGATTAACTGTTTCAACCTCCTCCTGATGAGGAGTAATAATCTTCTCCTCTTGCCTTAACAACCTAGCTAGCTCTTCAGGAAGCTCATAATCTTCTTCAACCCCTTCATCAGCTTGATTGATTGGATTGTCAAAGTCATACGAGGCCATAGCTGTGTTGTTGTCGGTGTAGTCTGAAAGGCACTCTCTGCAAGGGTTTAGATTGTTCATTTTAGTGATTGATTTTAATCTTTGTTTAGAAAAAGTGAAGTAAAGCTATCATTTTGGAAAACATTGCCATTTTATTTTTGTACAAAAATAAAAATGGAAAAACAGTGAGCGGAAAAGAAAAAGACTCATTTGCAAAAGATGTCCGATATTCATTGATTGATCTGTTTGCACAAAATTACAAGATGGCCCGATTACAAAATGAGTCTTGTCATCTTGGGCAAGATGCAAGACTTGATGCATGCTTAAAATATACAGGAAATAAAAATTACTCTGCAGGAGTAACCCTTATAATTTCCTGGGAAGACCAGTTTGAGATACGGCTCCCCGGGGTCCTTGGACGTATCCAGCTCTCCAGGTTGTGCTCAGCTTCTGAATCATCTTCCAAGTTGTTCACTGCATCCGGGGTGAGCATTCCCCCGCTGACAAAACTGGGCTTCTTAGCAGCCTCTGATTGATCTTGTTGAGTTGGTTTGTAACCCAACCCAAATCTGTCCTCCTTCTTCTCCACAGGCAACAGCTTGCCCCAGCCTTGGGCAGTCCCCTCTTCAACAACCTTCCTGGCTTGCTGATAAGACGTCATGGAGGTTCCTAGTACAGCAGACGCTTCATTAATGTTCAGGGCCTCAAATCCTTGGCTCATGGTTTCATGGATTTCTCTGTCCATTTCAATGTACTTGTACGTAGCCAGATGGCTAACAAAGATATCCTCTTCAACACAGATGGTGATGATTTGACCTTCCCACTCGAATTTCAACTTCTGGTGAAGGGTAGACGTAACTGCGCCAGCGGCATGGATCCAAGGTCTACCCAACAAACAGCTGTAGGCCGACTGAATGTCCATCACATAGAAGGTAATTTTGAAGGTCTGCGGGCCAATCATCACAGGTAGATCAATCTCCCCTAGCACTGATATTTTAGAGCCATCAAAAGCTCTCACCACAAAATTACTCGGACGCAGTGCCAAGCCATCATACTCCAGCTTCACTAAGGCTTTCTTTGGTAGAACATTGAGTGAAGACCCAGTGTCCACCAGTACATGGGATAGAACAGCACCTTTGCATTCCAAGGTGATATGCAAAGCCTTGTTGTGGTTACGTCCCTCAGTTGTTAAATCAGTATTGGTAAAGCCCAGTCCATGACTGGTGTTGACATTTCCCACCATAGTTTCCAGCTGATTAATAGTGATCTCTTCTGGCACGTATGTTGCGTGCAAGACTTTCAGTAATGCATTTCTGTGAGCTTCAGAACACATCAGCAGGGATAATATGGAGATCTTTGAGGGAGTTTGGTGAAGCTGATCCACCACCTTATAATCACTTCTCTTTATAATTCTCATAAACTCGTCTACATCTTGCTCGAAAGATGTCTTCTGAGTTTCTTTGATGATTGGTTCTTCAACCACCACACTCTTCCCCTTTGCTTTGGCAACAGCTTCTGCTTCAGCATTAGGTCTTTGCAATTGTGAGGCAAAAAGGCGTCCGCTTCTGGTGAAGCCTCCGCCTCCCCCAACATTATCAATTTGTGGAGAAGAGGTTGAAGAATCCAAAGTGATTTTCTCCCCGTTGCAGTAGAGATCAGAGCCATAATGCCAAGGTATGGCATTACTGCTTTCATATGGAACTGGCCCAGGCACCGTGATGGTAACTGGACTGACTGCAGCAGAGGAGGGTACTGAAATGGTGTGCGGATTGTAGTAAATGGTGACTGGTGGCCTGGCAGGAGATGCCACTGTTTGTTGTTGGAAGTTATTGTTTGGAGGAACATCTGATGGATCATAGTAAATGGTGACTGCTGAGATATCTTCATCAATTTCTGTCGGTGCTGTAGAAGATTCTGCAGAATGAAGGGATGCTGACGTTGTAGAAGAAATGGTTGTTGACATCTGGTTTGTTGAAGTGATGGATGAAGCCATGGTTGATGATATTGATGAATTGTTCGGAATGATTGTTGTTGCAGTTGTAGAAGAGTCAGGAATTGTTGCCAAAGGGATTGCTGGATTTGTAGGTGCTGATGTTGTGATCTGAAGTACGCCGCTCTTGATAAGACCATCTATGCCACTTCTCAAGTTATCACACCCGTTGACCAAAATGTTGCAATAACCACAACCGAGCTCACACCCAGGGAACATCTGGCACTCTAGAAGCTAAGCTTTAATTTCTACCAGAGGTGTTCGAATCTGTCCAACACTGGTGATTAAGAAAGACGGCTTATCTTCCTCAATAGCTTTAATCCTTGGTCCTCCATGATTGGGCATGGGATTCTTGTTGACATTTGGAGGGGGTGCAAAGTTGAGAGCCTTAGAATCCACCAGATCTTGTACTTTCATTTGTAAAGCCCTGCATTTCTCAGTGTTGTGGCCAGGTGCATTGGAATGAAAAGCACACCGGGCGTTGACATCATAGTTTCTTGGCAGATTGGAAGGATCTGGCGGTGCCAATGTCCTTAATTCAACCAAGTTGAGTTTCAGGAGTTGTGGCAATAAAGCGGCATAAGGCATAGGGATAGGGTCAATCACCCTATTTGCCTGTGATGGTCTTTTCTGAAAGGGTCTTTGCTGTTGATTGTTGTTATTGTTGTTGTAGGTCCTCTGTGGCGGGTACTGAATTTGTTGCTGATACTGTGGTTGTTGTTGTTGTGGTTGATATGCTGGTTGCTGAGGAATCGGAGCTGGAATAGTGACAGCTGCTACTGATCTATGATCATACTGAGGTCTGCCCCTGCTGGCATGGATGGAATTCGTCTCACCAGTCCTTCGGGGTCCCACAAAAGGTTTCCGGGGATTACTGGATGAACTTGCACCATTATCGGAAATCTTGCCCAACTTTAGCAGGCTTTCAATCCTTTCACCAGCTATAACCACGTCTGCGAAACTGGCGGAAGAAAAGGCAGCTAACCTATCGATATATGTTCCTTACAGGGTGTTCATGAACATGTCGGCCATCTCTCTTTCCGTCATGGGTGGCTGGACAGCAGCAGCAAGCTGCCTCCACCTTTGTGCATATTCCCTAAAGCTTTCCTTGGAGGATTGAGACATACCCATCAGAAGGGTCCTGTTAGGGGCCATGTCCAGGTTGTATTGGTACTGCCTGATGAAAGCTTCAGCTAGGTCCTTCCAGCACCTGATAGTAGCCCTGGTCAAATGAGAGTACCACTCCCTTGAAGCCCCAGTCAAGCTATCTTCAAAGTAAAACATCCACAGTTTTTCATCCATGGTGTATGCCTTAAGTCTTCCCAGAAAAGACTGCAAGTGAGTTCGTGGACAGGAAGTCCCGTTGTACTTCTCGAAGCACGAGGGTTTAAACTTGTGGGGAATTCTCACCCCATCCACTAACCCCATGTCCATTACATCGAAGCCTAGGGAATTTTGGGACTCCAGAGATCTCAACTTCTCAGCAATTTCATCAAACCTCCTATCATAAACTTCATCCCCAGCTCCCATCACCGTGAACTGTTCTTCCTGAGGATCTTCTTGCAAGATTCTACCTGCAGCAGCGTTGCCTTGTACATTCATGGGGATGTTGGCCTCTGGGTCTAGATGAGGTCCAAATACTGGTGGGTTAACATGAGGCTGACCTCCTTCATTATTACTAGTTCCTCCAGTGCCAGGCTGAGGTTCCCCGGGGGTTTGTCTTTCTACCAATGCTCTTAGCCTTTCCTGACTCTGGGCCAAGTTAGTCATTACAGTCATGAATTGAGCCATTTGGTTTCTCATCTCCACTCTCTCGTTAGCCATCTGGGTTCTGACTTCCGCCAGGTCCTGTTGTACTTTGTCCATCTGGATACCAGGAAGATTGTTGCGAGTAGGGTATCTGTGCGGACGGTTGAGAGGGAACACCCGACGGCGAGCAATAATTCCTGAATCACAACAGAGTTAGTAACAAACAAAACAAAAACCTACAAAACAAAACAAAAGTTAGTATGCAATGCGGTATGCTTATTTATTTTCCAAGGTATCCGGCTTGGTGCTTGGTTTTGACCTTTCCAGACCTTGGGGAAGATGCTTTGATGTTGCTTGAGAAAGAGAAACTCAATGAAACAAACTAGCAAATATATTACAAAAAGGTGCATAACACATAGCCTGTTTTTACAACACATGCCCCCCGAGGGGTCAAAATACAACATAAAAGGAAAAGTACATGAAATGAAAGCAACAACAAACAAAAAGTCAGACATCAAGACCAAATTCATCCTCCTTAACCTCCTTCAAAAGTGCTTCAGTTACAGGATCAGCCGAATGCTCTGTGATGTTCCTGATAAGAAGGTTTCTGGTGACAATAGCAGTGGTCAGCTTCTTGCGCCTGTCTTGTTCCTTTGACCTCTTTAATCCAGCCCTAAGCTTTAATTCTGAAATTTCTTTTTGGGCTGCTAGCAGAGCCTCCTGTTGCTTCTTTTCATTTTCCTCCAACTGCTCAATTCTGTCTTGAGTTCTCTTATCTCCTTGAGTGCGAGCCTCAGTGATCCTTACCCACCTAGCTTGACTTTCCTTCAGATAGAGATCAGTTCTGGCCTTCTGAAACTGGGCCTCTTTACAGGCATTCTTCAAGATCTGCTCTCCTGCTCTTGATTTCTTGATGTAGTCCTCTAACTTCTCAATCCTGGCTAGATGCTCCACTTTAAGCTTTTCTAACCTCTCAATGTCTAGACGACCATCACTTCTCTCCCAGACGGTCTTCTGCAGAGCTTGAGACAGGTTCTCATTCCTCTCCTTCAGTTTCTCAAATTCTTCCAGGCTGACAGTGGCTGGAGGTGGTGCTGTGGATGGTCCAGGTGCATCTTCAATGGTGAAAGGCATCCCAGAAATCTGAGCCCTAGTATGAGACCACTCATAATACTGTGCTGAAGCCACATTGTTGCATCTCCCAAGAATGGCCATCCCTTTGGTCTGGATGTTGTCCCAAGCCCAGGATGCTTGTCTGACAACATCTAGATTAGGCTTTATCTCACAATAAAGGGTTTCAGCCAAGTCTTGCACTCTAGGAGGGTGAACCAAAGCATAGCCCAATTGTCTTTTGAATAGCAAAGGGTTGTAGTTGATGCAACCCTTCACTCCTATCAGAGGTACATTGGGGAACTGCCCACAACTAGTAATTATGTCCCTGCCTTTGGTGCTCTGGGTGCACCATCTGATGTCATCTGAAGTTAAAGCAGTGAGTCTTCTAGCCCAATTCCTCTGTTGGTGAGGATTCAGGAAGGCATCAGTCTTGGGTAAGTGTTTAAGCAACCAGGTATGAAATATAGGAGCACAACATCTCACCAATCTCCCTCTCTGCTTCTCATTCCTTTGGTGAACAGAATAATAGAAATCTCCCAGCAAGGTGGGTACTAGGTTCCTCAAAAGGAAGAGACGAATAGCATTATTGCTTATAAACTTGGGCTCATCTGCAAAAAGTATAACCCCATATATATTGAGGGCTAACAATGCACAAAATGCCTTCCATTCTCCCAAGGAGGCCTTCAGGATGGCCTGAGAAGTGAGAAAATCCAAGTGTAGGCCAGGAATTCCAGCCTTTGTGGTCATGTTCTGCTCAATCAGAATAGGTTCCAAATGTAGTGCCTTTGCCACTTCTTCATTGTTGGGAGAAGGCATCTCTGGGTTGAAGGGGATACCACCCCTGACAGGCACTCCAACCAATGATGAAAACTCCTCCAGCAAAGGCCCTAGCTGAAAGTTCTGAAAAGTGAAGCATCTCAAAGGAGGATCATAGAACTGTAGACAAGTGTGAATCAAACTCCTCTGAGAAGGGTCCAAGTCCATAACCATATCAAGGATGCCTCCATAATGTTCTCTGAATAATGGGATATGGTCTGGAGTAATGAGTGTCTGGATCTGCCTGATGCCAGCCAGCACAGGCTCAAAGAAGTGATATGAAATGTTGCTCTTCTTGGGTGCCATGACTGCTGATGAAGAGCTGAAAACAGATGCTGATGATGGAGACTGATACTGGTGATGAGCCACTGACAGGCTGAGACTGGTGATAACAGTAGCTGAAGCAGGCAACAGTTGAAGCAGATAACTGATGAACAGGGGTCTATGCAGATGAAAGAGGTCAAAACCAAGCCAGATGTAATATGGATACCCTGAAAAACAAATAAGCAAATGTTAAAGGATGCAATAATGATGTATGCAAATGATATGCAAGGGTTTGTGATCAAGCTGGATCTGATTATCTGTCTTGATATAAAACGCCCATGTAACCAAGGTGGAGGACTCAAATAAAGAGTCACATGTCCTGGGTTAAATCACAAGAACTGTCCAAAGTGAAGCATTCTTAAACACAATAGGTAACAGGGTATGATGTGGCCAAGGGTTCCTGCAAACCTGTAAACAGCCCAACCCCCTCACAGGTGGTGTTCTAAAACAAGGATCCTCAGACTTGGATCAGTTATGAGAAGTGTAAACACTTCTAACCCGGAGGTACAGTGTTTACAATAACCATAAAAGATCCTCCTCTAATTCACCTCAGTTTCTGAAGGTCATAATAAAGGTCATCCAGACTTAGCAGGCTTCCCAGATAGCCCTAGCACTACAGGAAATCTATAGCACAGAGTTCTCAAGAAGAAACCCACATCTGAACCGTGTTTCATATTCCCGCACCAGACCGAAATGGAATGGGAAATAACATGAACCACTCTAGCCTAGGTGTCACTCAGGTCCCAAGTATAAGACCTTAAACTCTCAGTAGAACCCCACCCACCAAGACAAAAGCCAGATCCAGCCAGATAACAGTATGACAGTATGATATATAAAGCTGTAAAGAAAGCAATAAATAACTATACATAAAGCAATAAAATAAATATAAATATACAAACACAATTAGCACATAACACCCCAGTAAACACAAATCAAACAAGCGCTAGGAGGAACCCACAAAAAGAACCAGAAGCCCTGGTTACAGTATAAGGGTCCCCAGCAGAGTCGCCAAGTTGTCGCTCCCACCAAATGACACCGGGCCAAGAGGGGTACAGACGCGAACGGTCGGAGAAAGAGGAAGAAAACGAATAGAGTCGCCAGCTAGGCATTTTTATCCCGAAGGAAAGGTAATGCTGCATAAACCTAGAAAGATATGGATAAGACGGTTGCGAACCAGAGAGACTGAGAAAGGGGGTTGGTTACAACCTGGGAAGGTATTAGCACCCAGATTGTCCGCCGTACTCGACAGGATCCATGCTTAAAAGATTTGTGTTTTAAAGGGGTAGTGTCTGTGCAATCTGTGTATCAAGGCTGGAAAAGAATGCAAGTTTCAGTGTAAAAGAAGTGTGAAGTGCATAAATGAAGTGTCAGTGTAAGAATAAGGATGAAATGCTCAAGACCATGAGGCTTAAAGAATAAGACTGGAAAGAGGGGGAATATACAAAGACTTTTGTTCGATAACTGTTAAGTTATGCCTACGTATCCTCTCGTGCAATGAGGAAGTCAGAACACCGTAGTTCGACCCAAAGAGACTGAAAGATGAATTGACTAGTGAACTGCTTACTTGTCTATGCTCAAGTGTATGACCTGTCTGGCTCAGGTGCTAACTGTCTTGCATTAGACGGAAGAAGCGAGTTCTCGGTTGTGAATGAATGAGGTGAGAAAAGAATCCCGAAGGAGACGATTATTGTTTGTTTTTTTTGTTTTCAGTCTTTTATTGCTTTTTGAGATTTGTCATAAGTTAATGAGCTTAAGCCTAAACCAACGGGTTAGTAAACTCATCACATCTTCCCTCTGATTAGGGGTAATGAGAATACCTTTAGTGTGAAGTCAGCTTCTCACACTTAATCACCTTTGATGTAGGATTAAGATCATTAACCTACTTGTGATTATTTAGATGTTTTTGTTGTTTAGTGTTAAGTAATGAGCTTAAGCCATAATCAGGGATTAAACAGACTCATTACACCATCCTAATAGAAGGATAATAGATGAGAATGTTTAAGCTGAGGAAAGCTCCTCAACTCAATCCATGATTAGGGATTAACCTCATGACAAAACAAAGCCTTTATTAAATGGATTTTAGTTAATTATGTGATGAAGAAGTGATTTTTATGGTTTGTAAGACAACTTGAGGGGGACTTGTCCATTAACACTAGGGTTAGTCCTTCTTAACCAATTAAGGAAGAATTAGAACCCTAATGCAAGGCCCAAGTTACAAGCTTGATGTCTTGATGATTATTAAGAGTATTGATTAAAGTATTTAAACACATTAAGGGTTTAACACTTAGGATTAAAGTTATACACTCCATCCTAATAGAAGGATGCAGGCATAAGCTTAATCACAAAGCCTTAAAGCCTTTAGGGTTTAGTCCCTAATTATGAGATGAGAAGAGAAGACTCAAAGATGACACAAAGGTGAAAGCTAAGTGGGGGGACTAATCAACCCTAATTGTTATCATGCTTGGAAGTCCTAGGGTTTGTGAGGTTTAAGAGAAAGATCTTCAAAGAACCACCAAGGAGAGAAGTAGATGAAAGGATCAAGAAGCAAAGAGAAGAAAAACAACTTGCTTCACTTAAGAAGACAAGTTGCTTGAAGAAAGAAGGTAAGATGAACAAGAATGAGCAAGCTCAATCCAGTACACATACAAAAAATGCAGCAATGATGCACAAAGGAGATGAAAGGAAATTGTGAGAAGTGAAGGCAAATTCACTTCTCAGAGTACTTACCACCTGAAAAGTTAGCACAAAAGAAAGAAATAAAGTGAAAGTGAAATTAATACTGGGATGCAAACCGAAACCAGAAGCATGTTCACGATGCATAAGAGGTTACGAGATGATATGAATGATCATACAAGTGAAATCGAACAAAAGATAACTAACTAAATTAAAATGAAATTAATTAATGGAATGGATTAACAAATTAGCTAATAACTTTATCTTATATAATTAGTTAATATAAGTGTTTTCTTTATTTTTATTTTTGTTTATATAATTTTATTTAAAAGAAAAATAAATAGTTTGCATAATTTTATCCAAGAGAAAAAAATAAATAGTTTGTATAATTTTAAATGAGCAAAAGAAGAAAGAAGAAAACAACAAAAAAGAACAACAAGGGCCTTCCTGCAGGCAAAAACGCAGACCCAATGCTGGTACTCCCCTCCTAAATGGGCCCGGGTCACGAAAGGCCCGGATGTCCCACAATGCCCAACCCAACGCTAACAATCTGAGAAAGAAAAAAACGCAAATCCTAGCCAACGGTCAAACGTCTATGACGTGTCTAAGGGATAACAACAAGTGGCCTTGGGAGAAACAACACGTTATGGTATTGGAAAATGAAAGGAAGCGAATCTTGCTGTTTCCAAAAGCTTTTAATGATCATAAACAAAGCAAAATTGGGACGGCACAGAAAAAGCAACAAGGTCTCAGAGACCTTCACCCATCTCTCAACTCTCTCTTCTCTACTTACCAAAACCCTAAGGAACTCAAACAAAAAAAAAGAAGCTGAAGAAAAGGCCTCCTATCCTTGATCGCACAAACATGGCGAGGACGGAATACCCCAACGAGCGAAACGGCGGAGCTACCCCTAAACTCAATCAACACTCAAACCCTAACGTTCGTCAATATCAACCCAGCAGCCAAACCAGCACCAAACAAAAAACAAATCGTCATCAGTGGAGACACCAAACAAGGAAAGCAGAAGAGAAATCGAAACCGATGCTCACCAACAACATGAGAAAATGGAAATCGAAAGGAAACCAAAGTTTTATACCTGCTCTGAACGTTCTCAGAGGGGCGATTTTTCTTCAGGTATCCCTTTCTTTTGCTCAAGCTTTCCTTTTCTCTTCGTTTGAAAACTTCTCCTTCTTCGAATTTTTACTTTCTTTTTCAACCAGAGACAAAAGGGGATTTTTTAGGGTTTTTTCTCTGTGTGTTGTATTCGGTTTTTGAATCCTCTTTATATTTTCAAATTAGGGTTTCAAAATTGAGGTTTAACTGAAGTATTTTTTCACTTTGGCTATGTTTGCTCCTTCTTTCTTCGTACCAGAGCTTTTCTTTCCTATTTTGTGAAAACTTTGGTCCTGCGATCCTGCTGATGCTTCTGCTTTGTTTTTGTCTGCTTATACCTTGGCACTGCACCCTTGTTGACTTAGTTAGAGTTAGAAATGAACTGAATTGATTGGGTTTTGATTGAATTGAGAGATTGGTTTTCAATAGGTTCAGCCTGTGTTTTTTACTACTTGTTTCCCCTTTTAATTGCAGTAAAAATTTCTCTTCTTTTGCAGGTTTGGAAAGAGGCATATCAGATGTGAAACTTCCAACAAGTAAGAACGCAAGTTGGGCCTGAATTGCCAGAATCAGGGCCAAACTTATTCAGTCATTTCCCATTGTTTGGACTAGGGCCAAGGTTGGATCAACTGGTGCAAGAGAGGTCTGCGAGTGTTCATGTTCTTTCCAACACCAAATGTCCCTAAAGCTGCAGGAGTTTGAGGAAAAGAGCAGACCACCAAGCAGGGAGCTCAAAAATTGATCAATGTGAGGTTTGTAATCAATTCAGTATTCTTAATCTTCTGCTGTCATTGCATCTGAAAGGAGGTCATTCATGTTGGTTTGATCATCTTTACAATTCTCAGGATCAAAGTCCAGGATGGTGCTCTCTACTTCCATTTGAGATGGAGATACATCACTTCCAACTCCATCGAAATTATGTGGGGTGTGTACTGGTGAAGACTTGTAACATGGAGAAACAACACCAGCCGCATCTTCCTGAGCTATCCAGGCCATCAATCGGCAAGACCAAACTTGAGCAAACCTCATCATGAAGCACAGCTGGTTTCGGATTTTCAGAGTTTGCTGTTGGAATGTCATGAAGACCTGTAGCGGCCTGATTCTGAGAAGGCTAAATGTGTGCAGGTTTAAGAGAATGTGGATCAAAAGAGAAATTGAACAAATCATCTCTGATTGAATTCTTGTCGCGAGGATTTTCTGTATATTCTGAGATTGGAGAATTTAAATTCATGTTTTCAGTGTTTCTGCCATAAATTCATGTTTTCAGTGTTTCATAACTTGTCTGTTGTAATCTCTTTGGATTTTTTTGCTGACGGCCTTGTTTAACTGTTAACAAAACTTTGTGCCATTTAATCCTTCAGTATAATCTGTCTTTTACTGATTTTCAAATCCAGTTTCCTTGACAATATACCAATCAAGATCTCAATGTCTTGTAAAACTTGGAAAATATCAATGCTACCATGCTTGAGAACAGTGCACCTTAACTAACATACAGCAATCTAAAATGAATCATGACTCAAAACAAACGTGCATCCAAATCCCACATAATCCAAATCCAACATAATCCAAATCCAAAATAATACCATGAAATGCCCATGCAATGCCGTTTGAATCCAAGTCCAACATGATACCATGAAGTTTCTTTTCTTTTTTTTTGAAACCAATGAATCAAATCCAATAAGCCATCCTCCTTAAAATTAAGTTTCGAAACCAATGAACCAAGGAAGTCACACTTATTTTTTTTTTTTTAAATAGTGCAACAAGTTTAAACCCATGGCCTATCAATTTATTGAAAATAAATTCAAGATGACTTAAAACCACTTTGAAACTTTAGTGATGCTTAATCATCAATGAAACTCCAATTGATTGTGCCTTGGCATTTGTGTACCTGAGATGTAACTCCCTATAGGCGATGATTCAGGTAGTTTCAGGGGGTTTCAGGGCAAGGTGAAGGGTCGGGGGTGATCAATGGGATGTTTCGAGATGGATGGTGGAAGAAACTTTGAGGAATGGGTGACCGAGTTAAGGGATTCAATGAAAAATGCAAGGTGGGGGGTTTTGTGTAGGCTGACTTGCGTGTGTGTTCAGGCTCCAAGATGTTGTGAAATGGTTTGCGGGAAACGTATTTGTAAGGTCTTTGATTGGTAAGAATAGCTGGTGTGGCACAGGCCTATGGATCAGATCTTGGGGATTGCAACAGGTGGAGGCATAGTCACATGGGCTTTTGCAAATTGGTACAAGTCTGGCCCCTTTGTGATTTCTTGAAGCATAAGTCATGAAACTTGGAGATTCTTTGGTGCATTCTGAATTTAAGGCCATGGTTTATGCTTGCGTGATGATTAGAAGTCGCATTGAAGTCACATAAAGGCTTGCCATGAGAATTTGCAAGTTCTCCAATACAAGTCATTTTTCCCAAAAAGGCAATTTTGCAAAACGGCTCGAAATTCTTCAATCTTGTGAACTTCTAACATCTTCTATGACCAAATAAAGATCATACACACTCAAAATGATGAAGAATACCCTTTGGTTGGGTCATTGGGGGCCTCAGATGCCCTGATTTTGCACTGACTTGCTCAAGAAGTCAACTCTTGATCAGATGCCTTCCCCATGGAATTTCTTCATGAAAATTGATATTCATGATCCTCATATCATATAATGACCAATAGAAACAATAATGGGCAAAAAATTTGGATTTATGGCCCCTGAAACCAAAACCCTAATTTTAGGTCATCTGTGCAGCCAAACCTGGCTCTGCTCCTATGCCTTTCTCAGTTCTTGTGATTCTTTTACTTTCTTGACTTTGTGGGGATACAATATGATGTTTGAACATACATGGACCCCTTTGAAGTGATTGATGACCTTTGGAGTGGCTCAAATAGCTCTTGGATTGCTCAGATCACAAACACTAGATGCAGATGACTTTGAACCAATGCAGTGAAACAAAAAGTACAATATGAAATGATATGATTGAACTTATTTATATGAAGAGATCACAAGCCATGGTGTGAATGGGTGAGGGCAAATTTGGGGTGTTTACACATAGTCACTCACATCGCACATGATTTCGAAAGGTAATCTCCAATCAGGGGGTTGCATGATTGGTGCGGTGATGAGGGCTGTTTTTAGAGTTTCGAATGCTTTAAGACAATCTTCATTGAATATGAACTCATCGTCTTTCATTAATAAACCGGTAAGAGGTTTAGTGATTTTCGAGAAATCTTTGATGAATCGTCGGTAGAAACCGGCGTGTCCTAAAAAGCTTCGTATTTCTCGAACGGTTTTAGGGGGTTGAAGATCTTTTATGACTTCTATCTTAACTTTATCAACTTCAATTCCCTTGTCGGATATAACATGTCCTAATATGATTCCTTCTCTGACCATAAAATGACATTTCTCCCAGTTAAGCACGAGGTTTACTTTTACACATCTTTCTAACACCATTTCTAAATTTGATAGGCATCCTTCAAAACTTTGCCCGCATACAGAGAAGTCGTCCATGAACACTTCCATGATGTTGTCTATAAAATCTGCGAAGATTGACATCATACATCTTTGAAAGGTTGCAGGAGCGTTGCATAATCCAAAGGGCATTCGTCTATAAGCGAACGTTCCATAAGGGCATGTGAATGTAGTCTTTTCTTGATCATCTGGGTGGATAGGGATTTGGAAAAATCCTGAGTAACCATCAAGATAACAGAAATAAGAATGTTTGGCTAATCGTTCTAACATTTGATCTATAAAAGGTAGTGGGAAATGATCTTTTCGAGTGGCTTTGTTTAGTTTACGATAATCGATGCACACTCTATGTCCTGTCACTACTCTTTGCGATATCGATTCGCCTTTAGCGTTTTTCACAACAGTGATACCTCCTTTCTTAGGTACAACATGTACTGGACTAACCCATTTACTATCAGAGATTGGATATATTATTCCGGCATCTAGTAGTTTCTTAACTTCTTCCTTTACTACAATGCTAAGGATTGGGTTAATTCTTCTTTGAGATTCTCTAGAGGTTTTGCAATCTTCTTCTAGCAAAATACGATGCATACAGATTGAAGGGCATATTCCTTTGAGATCAGATATGTTATATCCTAACGCAGTTGGATATTTCTTTAAAACATCTAAAAGTTTCTTTGTTTCAATTGTTCCTAAACTGGAATTTATTATAACTGGTCTTGTACATTCAATGTCTAAGAATTCGTATCTTAGGTTCTTAGGTAAAGTTTTTAATCCTAATGTAGGTTTATCTTTACTTGGCATTGGATCCGGTGTAAGTGCTAAACTTTCGCTTAGACTATCATCCTGATATGGTTTACGCCAATTATCATCTTCGAAAATCGGAGGGATTAGAATTTTCATAATTTCAGAATAGGTAGTTTCTTTCATTTCCATTTCTCTTATACATTCGTCAATTTCGTCCAATAGATAGCATGTATCCTCTATAGCTGGTGATTGTAAGAATTGTGTTAAAATAAATTCAACTTTCTCTTCACCTACTTCAAAGGTTAGCTTTCCTCTCTTTACGTCTATTATAGCTCCGGCGGTAGCTAAGAATGGTCTTCCTAGTATGATAGGTGTAGTGGAGTCTTCAGAGATGTCCATGATTATGAAATCAGTAGGGATGTAGAATTGTCCTATACGTACTGGGACGTTTTCTAGTATGCTTACAGGATATTTAACAGAGCGATCGGCTAGTTGAACAGACATTTTAGTTGGTCTTAGGTCTCCCATGTCTAGCCTTTTGCAAATCGTTAAGGGCATAACACTGATACTGGCTCCTAAATCGCATAGAGCTTTGTCAATGGCGAATTTTCCTATTACACAGGGTATAGAGAAACTTCCTGGATCTTTTAGCTTAGGAGGCATATTATTCTGAATTATGGCGCTACACTCAGCAGTAAGTGTAACGGTTCCGTTATCCTCTATCTTTTTCTTATTGGATAATATTTCTTTTAAAAACTTAGCATACGAGGGCATTTGAGTGATAGCTTCTGTAAACAGAATAGTAATATTCAACTGTTTCAGAAGTTCGACAAATTTCTTAAATTGGCCCATCGTCTTGGAATTGGTTAATCTCTGAGGGTACGGAATTGGTGGTTTATAGGGTGGTGGAGGCACATAAGGCTTTTCTTTCTCCACTGCCTCTTGATTATCATCTTCCTTTTCTTCTGGATCATTCACCATTTCAGTCGGTTTATCCGGTTTTTGGTACATGGCTGGATTGTCAAGTCTTGGATCGGTAGGTCCGTCAAGTTCCTTGCCACTTCTTAATATCACAACATTGGCCTGTCCTTTCGGATTAGGTTGAGGTTGTCCAGGAAATACTCCAGCTGGTGCAGCGGTAGGTGCTTGTTGTTGAGCTACTTGTGAAATCTGAGTTTCAAGCATTTTGTTATGTGTAGCTAATGCATCTACTTTGCTCACTAATTGCTTAATCTGCTCACTAGTATGTATGTTTTAGTTTAAGAAGTCCTTGTTTGTTTGAGATTGGTTAGCTATAAAGTTCTCCATCATCAATTCAAGGTTCGATTTTCTAGGGACATTAGGAGCAGTCTTTTGATATCCTGGTGGTGTAGCTGGTGCTTGACCTGGTGCGTATAAAGCATTGTTATTCTTATAGGAGAAGTTCGGATGATTCTTCCAACCTGGGTTGTATGTGTTTAAGTATGGGTTTCCTTGAGCATAATTCACTTGATCTGTGGGAATTCATGTTAATAGTTGACAATCAGGAACTTCATGTCCTGGAACTCCACATAACTCACAGTTAGGTGTTACTACAGCCACGGTGGTTGTTGGTGTTATGGCCAAGTTGTCGATCTTTTGGTTTAGTTGGTCAAACTTTGCATTAACCTGGTCCATACTACTCACTTTGTACATACCTCCTTTTGTTGGTTTCTCAGTTGCGACTCTCTCGCTTCCCCATTGGTAATGGTTTTGAGCCATACTTTCGATAAGTGCATAAGCATCGTTATATTCTTTGTCCATTAGTGCACCGCCTGCGGCAGCGTCAATTGTCATTCTTGTATTGTACAAGAGTCCATTATAGAAGGTATGGATGACCATCCATTCTACTAATCCGTGATGTGGACAAAGTCTCAGCATATCCTTATAGCGTTCCCAAGCTTCGAAAAGTGATTCGTTTTCCCTTTGCTTAAATCCGTTGATCTGAGCTCTCAGCATAGCTGTCTTGCTAGGTGGGAAATATCTGGTCAAGAAAACTCTCTTTAGTTCCTCCCACGTAGTAACTGAATTCGAAGGCAGAGATTGAAGCCAGGCTCTTGCTCTGTCTCGAAGTGAAAAAGGAAATAGACGTAGTCTAATAGCTTCTTGGGTAACTCCATTGGCTTTTACGGTATCTGCGTATTGCACAAAGATCGAAAGATGAAGGTTCGGATCCTCGGTAGGATTTCCGGCGAATTGATTTTGTTGCACGGATGATATCAGCGAAGGTTTTAATTCGAAATTGTTTCGGTTGATAGCCGGTGCGGCAATGCTGGAATGCGGTTCAGCTTACGAAGGACTAGCGTAGTACTTGAGTGGGTGATTCTGTTCTTCAGCCATCTTTGCGTCCTTTGATGTTACGACTGGTTTAGGTGGATCTAATTGAAGATCTGGAATATTGTAATTTTGTTCGTAATCGAATATCCGTCTTCTTACGTGTAAGAAGCGTTCCGATTCTGGGATTAGAGGTTGCAAGTCTTTCCCTTAGGAGCGAGTACTTGGCATACACTCGGGAATTTAGATTAAGAAAAGAAAATAGTTGTTACCTTAGTCTATACAATGCTACCCTAAAGTGCACTAGTAACTAAATTAAGGTCCCCGACAACGGCGCCAAAAACTTGATGGGCTAAAGACGTATCTAACTATGTGTCTAGCGGTATCTTAACTGCAAGTGCACAGCCTATCGAAGTAATATTTAAGATTATCGATCCACAGGGACTCTATGATTACTTAGTGCTAGAGGAATTTCTAGTTTAGCTAAGGTGAAGGGTTGTCACGATTTTTGGTTGCTTTTAAAGATTAAAGGCGGGAATTAAATTTAAGTTTAATAAAATAATACTAAAGTGGTCGGTATGTAATTATGCTAACTTAGGCGGGTCAATCTATCCTAGGCTTATAAAGATGGTTCACTTAATCTATTCTGTAGAAGTTACCAGTTTAAATACCTTTAACTCACACTCTCGTGGTCTTATCTCAGATCTTACCCCTAAAGCCCTATGCCTGCTCTCGCTAGCCCATAAGTGTTTAGAAATAATTTTTGGAAACTTAGTAATTCTAATTTATTTTAAAGCGCTCTCGTTGTGTTTAAATTAAATGCCTAACTTTAGCTATCTGGTTAAAATCTCACACTCTCGTGGTCTTGACCTAACCTAATACACTTTCCTTACTCTCGTAACAAAAAGGTTGATTTTATAATAAAAAGTCTCAGCCAGAATTTTAAGCTCTTAATTATTTTAAGCCTAGAGTTGATTTTACCGATTTAGTTTGTTTTAATTACATACTGCCCTAAGGTGTTTAGCTACTCATTATTGTTGAACCAGACAGAGGCAGAGAAATATAAAATAAAATATGCATGGCAGAAAAATAAATACTTAACATTAAATAAATGTAATTTAAATAGAAACCTGGTTAACAATGAAAAATATTGACTCCTTCTTCCACAGGCTGAAAGCTCGGAGTACTGACCGGAATTGGAAATAAATTCTAAAAGAATCTGAAGGCTTTGAAACAAATTTAATTATAACAATTTCTTGATGTTGGAAATTGTTATATGGTTGGTTGGGATACAAGAAAATCAAAGCAAGAAAATAATGTTGGAAAAATAAATGGGTGCAAAATAAAAACGGCAGAGCTTCCGCAAGAAAATTTAAAACTAAAACTCTGTAAATTGTTCATTCAAATAAAGCTATTTATAGCAAACTAAATGGGCTTGGCAGTTGAATTGGTGCTTGGGCCTCGTAGGAAATGAGAGAATCCAGGGAACACGTTGGAATACTTGGTCTGCTGGAAAATAGGCACGTTGGATTTCATGTAGCGTAACGTTCATGACCAAGTCTTCAGTCAAATACCCTAGTTTTCCCTTGTCACGGTCGTGACAAGGGTGTCACGTTCGTGTTCCTTGTTTGATATGCGTCACGGTCGTGAGGGACTTGTCACGGTCGTGACTGCTCCTTTTAGCGTGTCACGGTCGTGACTCCTAGGTGACGACCGTGAGTGTTACAAAATATGTAGGTTATGTAGAATTCCTCCTTTCTTCATCTTTTAATGGTTGTTTTTGCTCATTTCACTTGTGGCTCATGATTTAGCTCTGTATATGATGTACCTGCAAAATGGCAAAGAAAACTCGAGGAATCGGGTGTTAAAACGGTAATTATGCGATAAAACGGTATTGAAACATAGCAATATAATCGATACTTTTTCTCGTTATCAAATAACAAAACTGAAAAACACAAAAAACAAACAATAATCGTCTCCTTCGGGATTCTTTTCTCATCACACTCATTCACAAGCGAGAACTTGCTTCTTCCGTCTAATGCAAGACAGTTAGCACTCAAGCCAGACGAGTCATACACTTGAGCATAGACAAGCAAGAAGTTCACGGTCAAAATTATTTCCAGTCTCTTTGAGTCGAACTACGGTGTTCTGACTTCCTCATTGCACGCGAGGATACGTAGGCATAACTTAACAATTATCGAACAAAAGTCTCTTTGTCTTCCCCCTCTTTCAGCATTCTTTTCTAAGCCTCAGGTCCTGAGCATTCACCCTTTTTCACTGAACACCTCTACATTTCTTTTCCAGCTTTTGCACACAGATAGCACATACACTACCCCCTTTAAACACAATCTCTTAAGCGTGGATCCCGTCGAGTACGACGGACAATCTGGGTGCTAATACCTTCCCAGGTTGTAACCAAACCCCTTTCTCAGTTTCTCTGGTTCGAAACCGTCTTATCCATCTTTTTCTAGGTTTATGCAGCATTACCTTTCCTTCGGGATAAAAATGCCTAGCTGGTGACTCTATTCACCTTCACCTTCATTTTCTCCTTTCGCCGACCGTTCGCGCTTGTATTGGGATGCAAATCTTCGGGAGCGACACTTGTTTCCTCTATAAATTGGCAAGATTTTAAGTTAGGAGTTTTGCTCCATTGGTACCACATGCATCATATTGTTTAAGTTGCATTTCCAGGTCTTATTGTATGTGGTTATGTTGTATCTTGTGTTGTTTAAATTGTTGTTGAGTTGTGGAGTGATGATTTAGGTAATCTAATTCAATATGTTATTTATCATATATTTGATTATATAGTTCGATATCTCACCCCTTATGTTGAATGTTGTCCTCTGCTGGTAATATGCAGGTAATCCAGAGTAGAGCTGAGTACCTTAGTAGATTTGATTCGGTGTTGTTGCTCTGATACATAGCACTCGGGGGGATAACACATGTTTTCTATTGATGTTGGATTTTATTATAGTTGTTGAATTCTAAACTTGTTTTATTAAAGAAGTGTTGTTTTAAGTTGTTTTTATGTTGAACACAAGTTATGATATAATAAAGTTGAATTTTATGAATCTGTTGCGTAGCATTGAAAGTATTTTGTTTGAAAGACTAATCTAATGTTGACTGTTGGCTCAAAGGTGAAAATGAAATCATCTCATGTGTTTTGTTGAAACTTTTATACTCTGATTTTATAATAAATTATCGGGTAGACATGGCGTGTTATATTAGTGGTATCAGAGCTGGTCGGTTCGTCCGGCCAAGTTGTCTGACCTTGTTTGTTCCTTAGTATGTGACATGTGTGTGAAACACTGTCGGTACTTGCTTGTAGCTTTTCTAACCATTTGTCTCCGGGAGTTGGTTTGAAACAATTGGGGGATGAGTTGCTTCTCATAGATGTTTATGATATGTGAAGTTGGTTCAAGATGGTATTTATTGCAGGAGTGCAAAGTGTTGTCGGAGTTGTGTTGTTGTAGATCAAAGAGAGTATGGACTTACGATATTATCCACCGGTCAAGTTGAGATGCTATTGAAGAATTACAAATCGGTATGGTTGAGGTTTTCTTCTCGGAGAAGAGAGGACATTGTGATGAATAGTGATTTGCAAGTGGAGTATAACTACTGAGGTTGCTTGAGGATGATTGCGACTTGCTTCTTGAGTACAAGTTGGAGTTGGAGTTGGTTGAGGAATAGTGTTTATCCGCTAAGTGAGTAAGATGAATCGTAGAGGATGAAGCGTATATAAGTGCATGTGTGTGATGAAGATTATATGAGATGTTCTCGGATTATTGACGGTGGGTTAAGGAATTGTTTAGAATAAGAATATATTCCAAAAGAAGTGTCAAATTTTTTTATCAACTAATAGACTCATATGTCTTGATTATAGTCGAATTAAAGTCGGATGATTTTCAGAGTTAGGTGAAAATTAAGGATAGTTGGAAGAGTTTAGAAGCAAGAGAAAGAGGTAGAACTCATGTTCACCAATTTTAGTTTTTATTTTCGTATTTATGGAGTAGCCTTCAGTAAAAGAGGCATATAAAGTTATACTCGTGAATCTGATGGGAGTGATTCTAGACTTTTTGGAAAGCTTACGAGATTCCCTACAGTTTGCATATAAATTTTGCATTCAACATGTTTTTGAAGAGGGAGAAAAATGTGTTTGAACATTTGGGTCTAATGCTGATTTTTGCTGGAAGTTGTATACGGGATTTCTTAACCAGTCTCATTGTTAAGACGATAACTTTATACTCGTAACTCAGATTGGAGTGATTCTTGAAGTTATGGAATCTACATGAAATTCCCTTCAATTTGGAATATAATTTTATGTTTGGTAGGTCTGTGTTGAATGAGATAATTGTGTTTGAAGTTGGACAATTCTTGCTGGAAATAGTAAGATTGAAGTCAAGTATAAGACATGTGATAATGGGAAGAAGGTAAGAGTATCGAAGACGCAAATGGAAGTGCAGTATATGATGGTTGATAATGTTTAAAGTATAGAAGTCTTTGAGGAAGGTTAAATAGTTAATTAGATTGTGTGTTATTGACGAGATGTGTCAACATAAGTCGGAAATTTTTGGGAGTTCTATCACCAACCAAGTGATGAGATTGTATTGTTGAGATTGTGATTGGAATAAGAACCAAGTGTGATTCTATACGGATCAATGAAGTTAAGAGATTAAAGATAAAGACGAAGGATTTATTATTTTTGTTAAAACTCTTAATTTGGAATAAATGTTTCGAGTAATGTGGACCAATTTGGATAGTACTTGATGTGGTAGTGATTATGGTATTAGAAGGATATTTAATGATTATGTTGTGCGACTAGTTGTATAAGAGAATATGTGTTGGATCTTGGACATTGTGTATAAATGATAAGGTTGGAAATAAGTAGATTAAGGAAACGTTTGTAAGCCTTATAAGGATGGTGGAGAAGTATGCTGAAGTAACCTTGAGCACAAGGTAGAGGACACTATTTTAGTTATGTAATGATGATTTATTCCACCGTTATGGTTGTCGGCTGTCTATTGACAAATTGAGGAACTGATCTCCCTTAATCTCTTGTTAATAGTATATGGAATCATGTTGGATGTAATAGACGTGTCTTGCTAACTAGAATAGTATGTACCATGAATGGGTTGGAGTTGATCCAGGTGTTAATGATTCGTTTTGATTAGTCAATGTAGATTCCTATATAGGAAAATAAGGTAGACTTGAGGACGTCGGTACGAGGTTGCAAGTTGATCGGTGAGTAGTGTGGAAACTTACAATTGTGGTTTGGATAACTTGAATTTTGATCTATGGTGGATCGAGAATTTGATTGACATGAAACTTGAAGCGTTGTAGAGATGATCCAAGGAGTAAGTAGATGAGAATGTAAGACCATGATTTGACCAATGATGTTGGATAGAGCATGGTAGTGGCTAATGTGCCTTAAAGTGTATATAGGAAATATGAATTGTATTTTCCACAATTGTTTGAATAAGTTATCACTGGTGTTCGTTGTGGATGTTCTTATCTGTTATGAAATCAGAAGGAAAGTGCTTAGAGTATTTGAGAGTTGAATTACAAGTATTAAGAGAAGTGAAGTTATACATTGAGTTAGAAATGTGTGATTTTTGAGTTGTAAAGATGTGTTTGCATGGTGGTGTTAATTCAGATGAGGGGTTTTGGAGCATCGTGCCAGTAAGAGTAGGACTTGATGAATTAGTTGTTTGATTGGTTTGGTTGATGTGCACATGATAAGTGTAGGTTAGTGATGCAAAATCGGTGGTAATTGGGTGTTAAGAATTGTTTGGAAGATAATTTTTCTTGTGGAGATTAGGTAAACACATGTATCATTATATTGTTGTAATGTTGTTATGTGTTGAGATGTGTTTGGATGATGTGTTAATATAAGGTGGTAAAGTTGTAGCTTATGCTGACGATAATTGGAGATTCTTGAACGTATCTATCTTACTCAATATTTGAGAATGGCTGCAGTTGTAGTTGTGTTAGATATGAAGAGGTATTATTTATGGATCTAAGTTTAAAGTATTCAGTAATCATGGGAGTGTAGAATACTTGTTGGTCGGAATTTCCGGTGAATTAAGTTGAAATTCGTTTCTGAGGTTTGCTTTGATGGTCTGGAGTCAATGTGAACTAGGTAGATTTATGATTGCTAGCACTCATAGTGCGCAACGAAAGCCTTATGTAGTGCAGTTGTTTTTATATGGGTAACAACGATGTTGGTAGTTGATTTCATTGATGTTATGTTAAGACTTATGTGTTTTATCCTTGTTGGTGCCTTATTACTTATGGTGATGGTTCAAGTGCGAGTCGCTAATTCCTATGATGGAGAATTAGGGGAGTGTTGCTTATGGTGATGGTAACAGTTGTGTTATGTTGTTATTAGTGTTGGCATTCGTGGCATGAAAGTTGATTCGTCAGTTGTGAGAACGTGTTCATATTGGTTGCATTGGAAATAATTTTGAGGACGAAAATGTTCTAACTAGGGGAGAGTTGTAACGACAGATTATTTAATTATTTATATAATAAAATATTATCGTATATTTGGTGTTGATTTGTGTTGAGTTGCTAAGTTGGTTTTAGTTGAATTAATTAAATTAAGTCGATTAAGTTGATTTAAGTTGTGTTGTTGTTAGTCGGATTAAATTAAGTCGATTAAATTGATTAGGTTGATTTAAGTTGGGTCCTTGTTAGTTGAATTAAGTTGAGTTGATTAAGTTGTAGGTTTATTAGTAGAATTGCACTATTCTTGAAAAATGGGCTTGTTTTGTGATTAGAAGTACTAATTGTGAGGGTGTGTGGTTTAGGCCCAATAGAAATTATTAAGTTTAATAAAACCATAAGTTAATTAGATTATAGAAAATAGATTATCAGAATAACGAAAATAAGAAGTTGAGAAAGAGGCTACGTGAAGTGCTTAGGAAAGGAAAGGCTAGGGTTCCGATCAAAAGTGTTAGAGTCGCTGTCAATCCAAGGTAAGGGTGGGGTTTTGACTCTATAATCGAGATATATAATGAAAACATGTGGGATTGGGTGATATAAATTACTTTGTTAGTGTGTTGTGTTGTTTGGTGGAATAATGAAGTTGATCAATGTTGTTGAATTAATCGTGGGATAATTAATCTGTATCATTTGTGTATGTCTGTATGTTGATTTTTGGTTGATACAGAAAGTTAAAAATTGGTTGATGTTAACGATGATCATAGAAAAACGGATGTAGGATAATAGGTATAAAATTCCTAAATTATGTGTACTAAGGAGAGGTAGTTGAAATGTAGGATCGGTCATAAGAAAAACCTGATAGAGGAAATAACAAAGACGAATCAGAGAGAAAGGGGTTTGGATGTGTGACGCTCGTCGGGGCATGGTGATGCCCGTCAGGGAATTGGGAAGACCGTCCCATTGTGTAACGACTGTCACATGGTGTGACGGGTGTCGCTCCCTGGATTTTCATCCTAGTACAAACGCGAAAGTGGCGCGGAAAAGGTAGAGTCGTCAGCCAGGCATTTTTATCCCGAAGGAATGGGAAAGGTAATGTTGCACAAACCTGAGGATGAAGGAAAAGGAAGAGGCCTTATGAAACAAAGATCTGGGTCCAGAAGTCGGTTACGAATTGGGAAGGTATTAGCACCCCAATCCGTCCTCCGTACCCGACGGGATCCACGCTTGTTAGTCTGTTTCAAAGGGTGAGAAATAATATGATGTTTGGATGAAAGAATGGCTATCTGGAATAGAAGATGAATATGGAAGGGAATTGGAAAAGAAAATGGAAAGAGAGGGGGAAAACGTAGGGAAAATAAAGAATGTGCTAGAATGGGCCCTACCCCACTGCCTACGTACCTCATCGGGAAAATGAGGATCAGAGTCGTCGTGGTTCGTCTAACTAAGGCGAGAACTATGTGTTTGTGTTTTTTATAGCTGGAACTGCGTATGTCTATGCTCAGGTGTTGCAGGCTCGTCTGGTACGAGTGCGTTTACCGTCTTGCATTAGAGACAAGTCGTCGCGAGTTCGCGTTCAGAATGAATGAGATGAGAAAGAGAAGTTCCCGCATGAAAGTCACTTATTGTTTGTTGTTTGCTTTTTAAGAGTTTTGTATGAATTTGGCACAAGGAAGTGAATTCAAACTCTTTTCCATGGAATGTGTACTTGCTACTACATTCCAAGATGGAATAATAGAGCAAGTACACCAAGCAAGGAGAATTTATCCAAGACTTGTTTCTGTGAATTAGGGTTTAAGTTCACTAGCTTATTGAACTTTATTAAGTGTTTTCGTGGATTTTGTGAAGAAGTATCTTTTATGTTTTTCTTTGTGAAACAACCCCTTGATAAGACTTGTACATCATGCTAGACAAGCTTACACCACTCCAAGATGGAATGAGTGCAAGTGCCTTATGGAATAAGGCTATACACAAGGGATCCTTTCATGCATTTGTTAAGTCTTTTTGGATTTGTTTGAAGATGAGAAGAGAAGACTCAAAAGGAAAAGGTCAAAGCTAATGGGGGACTAAGACACAACCCTAAGTCATCTTATTATGTACAAGTGTGATCCTATGGTTAATGAGGTTTTCTAACCTAATGAGAAGAAATAACAAGTTAGAATTCAACTTACTTCCTAAGGTAGTTAAGTTGAATCTAAAGAGAGAAAGAGGGAACCTATGAACAAGGCACAAAGTGTCAAGGCAAACACAATTATAATGCATAAGAGATAAAGAATTAAGTGATTACCTCATCTTCCCCTCCTACAAAACAAATGTTAGTATGATGGAGAAAAATGAAAAATTATTACAAGATAAATCCTCACAAACAATCCTTACTATCTAATGAAGAGATTAGTGAATTCCTAAGACAAATACTTAAGCATAAGGCAACTTATAAGATGGTGAAATTAAAAAGTCAGTAGCTACTCCTAACTTGAGTATTCTAAAGCTACAAAAGTGGACAACTCCAGAGGCTATCCTTTAACCTAAGTCTCCTAAGGGGTCAAACAAGATGGAGGGAAGAGGATCAAGTGAAAGAGATGTAAACTACTTGAGAAGTAGTGGTGAACATAAGAAAGGATGCATATGAACCTTCAAAAGGAAGAAACTTTAAAGTAAACATAATAATGCACACAAAGGATTTGAAATCCCATACAAGGACCAGAGACTTAATGGAATGTTAAAATGAAGTTAAAACATACAAGAATCCTCTCAAAATAGGTTTTGAGGGGTTTAGATGGAAGGTGAAGAAGAATTAGGTCAAAATGGAGACAATGGTGACTTAAGGTTCAAGGTAAGCCTAAAAACAAAGGTGAGGACCCAAGGGTGGTTTTCAATGTTAGAGGACCAATAATATGACTCCCAAGAACCAGAAACAAGACCTTAGACTAATGGCATGAATGCCTTATGCTAATGGGACCAAAGAAAGTGAACAAAAGGGTCAAAACATGACTTGTGAACCAAGCAAATTAAAAAAATAGCAAATGATCATGAAAAATTATGTAACTTGACACTTGAATATAAAATCCAGAGAGTAACATATGTACAAACAAAATCATCAAAAATCCTATTTTTGAGTGGTGTAAGGCTCATTGGAACACCTTTAGGGTTTATATGATCAATGTGAAAGAAAGGGTTTAAAAATGATCTAAAAATGACCTAAAAAATCAGAGAAAAATGTTTTGGGTATGATTAGTGAGTTCTTAAAAGGATGCAAAAAAATGGGCCATTTAAGTTTTATGGTTTGAGAGAAAGAAAATAGACAAAAAGATTGGTAAAAAATGAAGGAAATAGAAATTAATTCAAGGAGAAATTAATTCTGGTTAAAATATAAAAGAAAAATATGAACAAAAGTTATGGAAAATTGGAGAAAAATGCAAAGACCTCACATGAATTAATTCATAATTATTTATGAAGTTTAAGTATTTTTTAAAATCAGAAACGAAAATGGAATAAAAATGAAAAGAAATAAGAAAAAGAAATGGACTGAATTGTTTGGATTGGGCCTTGGGGGTGCTGATAGCAACAAAAAAACTGAATTGGGCCTCAAACACACGCTTGGGGGGTGTTGATAGTATGCTGAGGAAATTCTTCACAAAATTATGCACGTGAGTTACATGCTCTCATTTATGTGCTGGCTAGATCATGACCCTAGGATGAATCTGATCTAATGGACACGATATGTTCACATAATTAAATTAGGGCTACTGTTCCGACGGACGGAGCTAGTCTCTGGTCATCTTCTCCGATCACAGCTCTGCTAGGGCTTCCTTTATCCACCACTAAAATGGAATCTAAAGGCATCATCTCACTCGTCTCAATGCGCACATCAATAATCCATGTCTAGAGTTCATTTTTGATTCAAGAACAAAGCAAATCGAAGCCAAACAAAATGCACCTAAAAATGTCATCTAAGCCTGTAAGAGGCCTATCAACTAGCCATATTATCCAGGGCTTCTATTAAGCTTCACACATCATAAATCCATTAAAAAAAGTGAAAACGAGCAAGAGATTTTTGAGGAAGAACCTGAGTTGCAGAGCAGTTCTTAGTTGAAGAAAACCAGAGGTGAGGATCCCAATCTCAAGGTGATGTGTTCTTGATCCACAATCGAGTGAAATAAACACTCTAATGTTGATGAATTCCACTGTGTCTCGAAAAATGCAGGGATGTTGCTGAACCTGATTCTTGCTATCTCAATCCAAATTCTTCATGGGACTCAATCCTTTGATGAAGAGGAAGTTGATTTGATGATGACTGATGATGGAGTGATGGAGATGAATGCATACCTGGAAAAATTGCATAGATTCTTAATGGTGCAATTTGAAGAAGTTACTTGACTGCAGCCATGGAAGTAGAGCTCTGAATTGATGATGATGATACTTAGTGAATCAGATGGAGAATGCTGGTAAGAGATGAAGCTAGATCCACTCAATTTGCACTAAATTTGCAGAGAAAAATCAGAGCATGAAGGATGAACTCTATGATGAATTTCGAGCAAAATGAATCTTAGCCTTGAATGTGCATTGAGCTCTTTCTTTTATAGGGTCCTTGACCTCTGATTAGCAGTTAGAACCAGGGTTAGGACCCTGGTTAACTGAGTGGATTCAGTTGAAGCTGAGTCAAGTTGGTTATGAGTTTGTTAAGCTGAGTGGAAGTTGATTTGAACTCGAGTTGAAGTGAATTATGAAGCTGATGGAATGAGTTATGAAGCTGATGGAGTTTGATTGTATGCGGTGATGTTCATGCTTGCTATGGTGAGGTTTGATGCAATGCCATGAAGTTGGACTGATCAGGCTGTGCAGCTGAGTGTAATGTCTAAAGATGCACCATTACTTTGATTAGCATGAAGCACATGGCAACTAACATGATCTTGCATCCGTATGATCTCTTGAGCTCTTCTGAATCAATACAATGCTACACTCCACTATATGGATCTTAAAACATGTCATAATGTAATACCTTATGCTGCAAGCAAGACAGTTTGGTATGATGAACTTCCATGGGTGATTTCTTCCAATTCAAGCAACCAATGAGAATGATTCTTGTGCTCAATTTGCAGGGAATATTTCATAGAACATGTTTGATGTTCAACCCAAGATGAGCATGACCTCTAAACATCTCAAAAAGACCATTGAATAAAAGATCCCATGACTGCATAGTTGGTTGGATTGACTTGAGCATGCCTTGTGGAAAATTGCCTATGGAGGATCAATTTGAACTTGCTGACTTTGACCCTTTATAAGTCCAAGAAATATTGATCAAATGAAAATTTGGTAAACTTGAAACATGTAACAAACATGGAAAGGAACAATTTTGATGTTGGAAGATTTTCCATTTGAGGTCATCTTGTTAAATAAAAATGGCTCCACGTCTTGCCCTCCACATGTTTGATAAATTGCCTGGCAAGTCACGCGCGCCTGGCCTGCCTTGCCTTGCCCATGACCTAGTTTTTGCCTTGATTTGTCCAAACTTTGTAAGATCATATCTCTCTCAATTTTAATGTTATGGGTGAGTTCCACATAGGGATTTGAAGCTTAAGATGCCCTCTTTAATTGGATCCAAGTATAATTTTCATAGCCCTCATATTTTGGGAGAAGACCTCATTCAAAGTAGCTGCAAAACTAGCCAAAGCTTGCCATTTTTGGAAACCCTAATTTTCCAAAAATGGTAAGTTTTGGTTTTCTTGATTTCTCTTTATTCCTCCATCATTTCTTGATCAAATTTGAAACATAGGACCCTTATAACGCTAATTTCATCATTTTGATCTCAAAAAGTCAGGAGTTGACTTTTTCTTCAGCAGGGTTGACTTTTCCCCAAATTCCTGATTTTCAATCATCTGACCAATTAAACCTCTTCCAAAATGAATTTGTGGATGAAATTTGAACCTTATACACTTGTTGTCATATAGAACACAATGGAATCCACTTTTGCTAAAAAAATAATGGAGAGGCCCTTCACAATTGAAACCCTAATTTGGACCATTTCCTCAGGAGATGTTGCACTGCTTGCTTCCTTGGAGCCATTCAATTCTTTTCATGAATTGTAGCTTCAAATAAGAACTTGAGGGATGTTATGGACCCTTAGAATTATGTTGAGAAGCTTTGTGACCCTTTGATTGCCTTTGTATAGCCTTCAGTTTCTCCATCCATTGACCACATACCTATGCCTCAGCCATGATGATTATGATGCAATGTTTTTTATTATTCCATGCACTTATGTATGCTAAATGATATGCAAAATGTTGAGGATATGAGAGGGAAAATTTTGTGGTATTACAGCTTCCCCTATTCAATTATCTACAAGCTTGAATAACTAATTGCGAAAACTCTTAGACGTTCAAGATATGGAGTGATTGAATACTCGAATAAAACCTGAAAATTTGCGCACTGCGGGTAATAAAATATGCTGGAAGAATGTGTAAACACCCCAAATTTTCCCTCACTAATTTCACACCATGGCTTGTGATATTTCATCTTTGCATAAGTTTAAGCATATCATCTCATATTGCATTTTTGTTTCACTACATTAGTTCAAGTTCATCTGCATCTAGGGTTTGTGATCTGAGCAATCCAAAGATCCATCTGAGCCACTCCAAAGGTCTCCAATCATTCCAAGAGGGTCCATGTGTGTTATACCATCATATTATATCCCTCAAAGTTCAAGGAAGTCAATAAATCACAAGAACTGGCAAGGCATGGAAGCAGAGCTAGGGTTTTCACTACATAGATGACCAAAATTAGGGTTTTGGTTTCAAAGGCCTTAACTCCAAAATTTTGGGTCATTCTTGTTTCTATTGTTCTTAGGATTCTATAAGGATCATATGTACCAAGTTTGATGAATAAATTCATTGTGGAAGTCATTTGTTCATTGGGTAACTTCTTGAGCAAGTTAGAGCAAAATCAGGGCATCTGAGGCCCCAACAATGGAACCAAAGTGGTATTTTCATCAATTTGAAGTTATATGATCTTTATTTGTAGATTGGATCAAATGAAAAATTGTTGGTCATGAAAGTTGTAGATTGGATCATTCCCTTTTCAAAGAGTACAAGAACATGTCCTAATTCATTATGGAACTCAAGTTATGGCCTTGCAAAATTGGCAAAATCCTATAATTTTCACATTCACATCAAAGAGGATTTTTTGCAATTTCACATACCAAGCATCATACAAACATAATACAACTTATTGTGACCAGAATTGCCCAAGGAATCACAAGTTTCTATGGCTTGCATCACAAGAAATCACAAAAGGGGCAAATTGCATAACACTTGCAAAATCTCTTGCAACCATGCTTCCACTTGTGCCAGCTGCATAATCTCAATCCCATGGCTCTTCTTGATCAATGCTGAGGACAGACATGCTCTTGAACAACCCCTGCCATAGCCCATACCTCAAGTACACATAATGTTGACTTTTTGCAAATCACACCATACCAATCACCACAGGCCACCACCCACTTTCTGACCTATCAAGACATGTTATATGGACTCAAAGCAAGCTAACTCACACAATATTGGAGCTCAGAACCTCTCATAAGCCAAGTTCACAAAAATCACTCAAAACCTTTCTCTCTTCAAAACACTTTGCACAAGCATCAAACCTTTAATATTTTTCCATAGATCAACTCACCATCATCCACAAATCATTTCCCAACCATTACATAGCCCTAAAAGCCAGCCAAACGCAAACACAATTTTGGACCAGCTGAGTTGCAACCTCTCAATCCAGCCATTCTAAACTCTTTCAAAGCTTTGCAACATCATTAGAGGATCAAGTGAGGTGGATTTGCACAGGAGAAGAGGTCCAAAAGCTTCAGAGGTGAAAGCTCCAGCTCAGGTAGCCATCTTCAAACTTTTTTCCAGAACTTGTTTTTTATGTTATAGAAATGATCTATATGCTTCACTGATCACACTGCACTTGTTGGTTTTGAAAATGGTTGCGTATTAAGAATTTCATGGCTGTCTGAAAGTTTTTCCATTTTTACGTTTTTCTTCGAATCTTGAGAATGATGAATGAGAAGTGATTTTTGAGGATTGATTCTTGCTGGGGAAGGTTTGGGGATGTGATCTGGAGCTTTAGAACTCTGGAAATGGCCTAGGGAAGAATTTGATGTTGAGGTCTCGCCGGAGAATATGACCGGAACATTGTTCCGGTCATCTGAAAGTGATTAGGGCTAATTTAGGGTTTAGTTTGCCAGATGCATTCTGGGCCTTTGGATCAGGATTAATTTAGAATGAGTGGCCAGGATTAGTTCATTTAGGGTTAATTCGTATTAATTAAATTAATTAATTAAGTTTAGCCAGTTTGAATCTGAGCCATAAGATCTGGCGCGCGGTCTTTCCCTCCATCCCCAGTTCAAACCTAGACCATTGGATGCGTTGACTTTCTTTTTATTCCATTTATTTTGTTTTCTTTTCATTTATTTTGTGCATTTTATTTAAAATATCAAAACTCATCAAAAAAAATTCAAACTTTGCATTTCTGATTCAAATATTTTTCTTCATCCAAAAACATTTTTATTTTTATTTTTTGCATTTTAAAATCATTTTAAAAATATTTAAATATTTATTTTAATCAATTAATGGAAATTAATTAATTAAAATACCATTTAAGTTTCTAAAAATCACAAAACAATTCACATTTCATCTTAAGACATTTAGAAACATTATCAAACCATTCATACAAATTTCTTTTTGGTTTTGAACATGTTTTGACATTGTTTTCTGCCTAACCATGAATGGTTTGATGATGGTTCTTTTTGCATTGTTTTCCATATAGCATGTTGTTTCTAGGATATTTTTTCATGAATTTATCTTTCATTTTCAAATTGATTTGTATTTTTTTCTCTTAAGGTACCCAAAAACCCTAGTTAACTTAGAAAAATCATAACTTCCTTTAGGTTAAGAGTTAGACCTTCTCCTTTGGGGTGTGATATCATATGGGGTTAGGGTTTGTTTGAGCTCATTTGCAAATTTGTATCATGTGAATTGATTCTGTTTTGATCATTTGCATCTCATCCTTTCATGTAACCCTAGTTTTGCATCCTCACTTGCATCTTACATTGCATTTTATGAACATGTGAGCTTGCCATGACATTCTAAGCACTTGTATGCCATCTTAGACATCTTAAGACATTTCTTGAACATTTCTTGGTCATTTATTCGTACATTTGATATGCTTTGCATCCATTTCATTTCATAAACATCCATGTGTTTTCATACTTCAAAGCATGCTTCATTTGTATCCAATCTTTTATATGACCATTCATTGCACTTTGTATGCCTTTGTATCATCTCATAGCATCATTTGCATCATGTGTTTGCTTCTGATTTTGGTTTTTCCCTTGGGATATGTTTCATTCCATTCCATTCCTTTCTTTACGCATCTTGTGCTAACATTTTCAGGTGGTAAGTTAACTTGAGAAGTGAATTTTCCTTCACTTCTCATTTCTCTTCATCTTCTTCATAAGCATCCTTGCTGCATTTTTCATTTTCTTAGAGTGAGCTTGCTCATTCATGTTCATCTCACTTTCTTTCTCTAAGTTACTTATCTTCTTCTGTGAAGTAAGTAACTTATTCATTTGCTTCTTCCTCCTTTCATCTGCTTCTTCCATTGGTGGCTTCTCTGAAGATCTCTTTTAAGCCTCACAAACCATAGGAACATCCAAGCATGACAATAATTATGGTTGTGATTAGTCTCCCTTTAGCTTTTACCTTTGTGTCTTCTTTGTTTCTCTCTTCTCATCTCATTATTAGAGACTAAACCTTTAAGGTTTTAAGACTTTGGAATTAGGGTTATGCATGCATCCTTCTCTTAGGATGGAGTGTATAACTTTAACCCTAAGTGTTAAACCTTTAATTTGTTTAAATCTCTTAATCAATCCATCTTAATAATCACTAAGACATTAACTTGTAACTTGGGCCTTACATTAGGGTTCTAATTCTTCCATTATTGGTTAAGAAGGACTAACCCTAGTGTTTAATGGACAAGTCCCCCTCAAGTTGTCTAACAAACCATAAAACTCATTTCTTAATCTTACCCTTAATTAAAATCCACTTCAATAAAGGCTTGTTTTGTCATGAGGTTAATCCCTAATCATGGATTAAGTTGAGGTATCTTCTTCAGCTTAAGTGTGCTCATCTATTATCCTTCTCTTAGGATGGTGTAATGAGTTCATTAATCCTTGATTATGGCTTAAACTCATTACTTAACACTAAACAAAAACTCAAAAAACATCTAAATAATCACAAATAGGTTAATGATCTTAATCCTACATCATCATGGCAATTAAGTTGAGATGTTTATCTCATACTTAAAGTATTCTCATTATCCCTAATCAGGGAGGATATAATGAGTTTACTAACCCTTGGTTTAGGCTTAAGCTCATTAACTTATGAAAAAAACCAAAAACAATAAAAAATTGAAAACACAAAAATAAACAATAATCGTCTCCTCCGGGATTCTTTTCTCATCATCTTCACTCTGAAAACGAGAACTCGTTTCTTCCGTCTAATGAAAGACAGTTAGCACTCGAGCCAGACGAGTCATACACTTGAGCATAGACAAGCATGCAGTTCACTGTCATTTTATCTTTCAGTCTCTTTGAGTCGAACTACGGTGTTCTGACTTCCTCATTGCACGAGAGGATACGTAGGCATAACTTAACTGTTATCGAACAAACGTCTTTGTGTCTTCCCCCTCTTTCAGCATTCTTTTTAAGCCTCATTCCTGAGCATTTCACCTTCTTGCACTGACACTTGTATATCTCCTTTACAGCTTTTGCACACAGATAGCACATACACTACCCCCTTAAACACAAATCTTTTAAGCGTGGATCCCGTCGAGTACGAAGGACAATCTGGGTGCTAATACCTTCCCAGGTTGTAACCAACCCCCTTTCTCAGTTTCTCTGGTTCGCAACCGCCTTATCCATCTTTTTCTAGGTTTATGCAGCATTACCTTTCCTTCGAAATAAAAATGCCTAATTGGCGACTCTATTCACCTTCATTTCATTTCTCTTATCGCTGACCGTTCGCGCTTGTACCGGGATGTAAATCTTCGGGAGCGACAGAATGCCATCCTCAAATGACAATTATCAAAAGATTCTCGGATCTAAAACGAAACCATCCTCGAATGGAGACACAATGGCATACCGACCTCAGTCAATAACCCGAAACACAAAGACTGGCCTCAGACAGACTTTGCAAAAGAGATAAACTGACCTCAATCAATAAGCTTAAAATGGTCTATCATCCTCGAATGATAGCCACAACAACAAGGCCAACCTCAGAAGGACTTGAAGAAAAGAATGCCATCCTCGAATGACAATTCTCAAACGATCCTCGGATCTAAAATGAAACCATCCTCGAATGGAGACGCAACGGTATACCGGCCTCAGTCGATAACCAAAAACACAAAGGCTGACCTCAGACAGACTTTTCAAAAGAGACAAACTGACCTCAATCAATAAGCTCAAAATGGTCTATCATCCTCGAATGATAGCCACAACAACAAGACCAACCTCAGAAGGACTTGAAGAAAACAATGCCATCCTCGAATGACAATTCTCAAAAGATCCTCAGATCTAAAACGAAACCATCCTCGAATGGAGACGCAACAGTATACCGGCCTCAGTCGATAACCAAAAACACAAAGAAAATAGGACAAGATGGAACGGGATCGTTGTACATAAACGAGAGCCCAGTCCGACAGGACCGTTGTACAAAACGAGAACCTGCGACGCGACTGTTGTACCAAACAAGACGCGGAATAAGTGACAAACATTGTCTTGAAAAGGCAGGGATGCCTGGAAAATGGTATTGATATCCTATGCGAGGAGTATCTCAGGTTGAGAAGATGTTACAGGTGTAAACACCCCAAATTTGCCCTCACTCATTTCACCATGGCTTGGGATTCTTTTCATTTGCATAGTTTCAATCATATCATCCCATATTGCATTTTTGTTCACTGCATTGATTCAAAGTCATCTGCATCTAGGGTTTGTGATCTGAGCCATCCCTGAGCCATCTGAGCCACTCCAAAGGTCATCAATCATCTCAAAAGGATCCATGCATGTTCAAGCATCATGTTACATCCTCCCCAAGGTCAAGGAAGTTAGAAAATCACAAGAACTGAGGAAGGCATGGAAGCAGAGCCAAGCTTAACTGCACAGATGACCTAGAATTAGGGTTTTGGTTTCAGAGGCCATAGCTCCAATTTTTTTTGTCATTCTTGATACTATTGGTCTCTATATGTTATGAGTATCATGCATGCCAATTTTCATGAAGAAATTCAATGGGGAAGGCATCTGATCACAAGATGACTTCTTGAGCAAGTCAGTGCAAAATAAGGGCATCTGAGGCCCCCAATCACCCAACCAAAGGGGTTTCTCCATCATTTTGAAGGTGTATGATCTTTATTTGATCTTAGAAGATGTTAGAAGTTCACAAAATTGAGGAATTTCAAGCCATTTGCAAAATTGCCTTTTTGGGAAAGTGACTTATAATGTAAACTTGCTATTTTGGGAAAGTTTTTCAACCTACTCTTTTTGATTCAAAAATGCTTCAAATGGAAAATCTTTGGTCATGAAAGTTGTAGATTGGATCATTCCCTTTTCAAAAAGTACAAGAACTCATTCTAATTCATTTTGAATCAAAAGTTATGGCTTGTCAAAGTTGGACAAAATCACTAAATTTCCACTTTTGACACCAAAGAGGGATTTTTGCAAATTCAAGTTCTAAGTACTTTCAAGACCTCTAAATGACTTCTTGGCATCATTACAACATATTGCAACTTAGCAAAACCAGAATTGCCCAAGAGTTTACAAGGTTCATGCCTTGGATCACAAACTTTCATAAGCCATTTTCCATAAAATTCTCCAAAAAGGAATTCTTGCAAGAATGATGTCCAAGGATTGGTTTGACTTCTAATTGGTATCAAAACACCATAACAACATCACATAACTCATTTTGTTACAAATTTCCCAAGAAATCATGAGATTTCATGCCTTGGTTCACAAGAAACTTCAAAGAGGGCAAAATGCAAAACTCATGCCATCTTGCTATCCAAGCCATCCAGTTGCATCTTATTGATCCTAGGGTCATCCTCAAACTCAGCTGAGGCAGATACACCCTTTAGATTTCTTCTGCCATGGCCCATGCTTGAAGTACACCTAACATTGACTTTTTGGCCAATTGCCCCATGCCATTCCCACAGTGTATGTCAAGTCTTCTGACTCATTCCAATAACTTAGGATTTGTATAAGGATCATAAAACACACCACACACAAGCAAGAAACCTCCCACAATCCAGCTTGCACAAAATATGTCCAAAACTTCTCCTCTTCGAAACTCTTCACACAACCTTCAAACATCCAAAATTTCTTCACCAACAAATCACACATCACTCATAGAACAAAATCCACTCCCTGAAACAGCTTGAATCACCACACACACTAACCTCCATTTCTGCTACACCAGAACCAAACAGCATCAACCAGCCATCCTCAAAGGTTTCTAAGCTTCATATCATCTTCAGGAGGTTCATAGGAGTGTGCTTGCACAAAGGGTGAGTCCAGAAAGCTCAGAACCAGAGAGTCTTCATCTCAGGTAACATGAAGAACTTTTTTTCCAGAACTTAGTTTTTAAGTTCTTTTATGATTCTGTATGTTCCCCTGATCATGGGGATGTGTTTGCTTTTGAAAATAGTGAAGAAACCATCATGTATGATGCCTCTGAATATTTGCCCTTGTTTTGCATTTTGCTTCGATTCATGCTTGTGAGGTAAAATAAATGAGTTTCAGGAGAGGGTTTAGGTTTAGAAGAGTGAGAGGATCATTTTTGTGGAAGAAATTTGAGGTTTGGTGACCTGTAGAAGAAGCTAGGGTTTTGTGTCGTCGGAGAAGACGATCGGAGTACTGTTCCGGTCGCCTGAGGGTCATTAAGCCCTAATCCCATTAATTAGCCAACTTTGAATACTGGCCCTTGATCTGGCTTTCCCGCGCGCGTATGAGTGGACCAGATTCATCATTAAACCCTAATTATGATTTATTAAATTAATTATTTAGGATTAAATTTAGGTTTAGCCAGTTTGAATCTGGACCATAGGATCTAGCGCCAGTCAATTCCCTCCAATTCCATTTGAATCTCAGCCTCAGGATTTGCATACTTCTCCATTTATTTAATTTAATTTTCATTTTCATTGTATTTCTTTCCACGAAATTTTAAAAATAGCAAAACATATTAAAAAATTATGAAATTTTTTGTCAAGCCTTTTATTAATTTTCAGAACCCAAAAATATTTTTATTTTTATTTTTTGCATCAAAAATTATTTTTAAATCATTTAAATGTTTATTTTTAATTAGTTAAGGAAAATTAATTAATTAAAAATGCATTTAAGTATTTAAAAATCACAAAAAAATTCACATTGCATTTTAAAACATTTAGAAACATTATCAAACTCTCAAAACAAATTTCTTTTTGGTCCTTAATGTATTTTGACAATTTTCATTGGAATTAAAGTTGTTTAAAGGCAATATTTTGGTCCAAACTTAGAAAAATTCATTCTGCCTAACCATGAGGAGTTTGATGATGGTTCTTCTTGCATTGCATCCTTCATATCATGTAGTTTCTAGGGTAAAATTGGTTTGAATTATCTTTCATTTTCAATTTGTTTTGCATTTTTCATTGTGAGGTATCCCAAAACCCTAGTTGACTTAGAAAAATCATAACTCTAATTAGGTTAAGAGTTGGGTCCCCTCCTTTGGGCAGTGAACTTGTGTAGGGTTAGGGTTCCTTTGATCCTATTTTCAATTTTTTATCATGTCATTTGCTTCTGATTTTGAATTTTGTGTTGTATGTTATGCATAAGCCCTAATTTGTGCCTTCATTTGTATCCATCTCTCATATGCTTGCATTCAAGAACTTGTCATGACATTTTGTGCATCCACGTGATTCATAAGACATCTTAGGACATATTAGAATCATGTTTGATCATTGCATCATTCATTTGACATGTCATACCTTCATTTCATTTCATGAACTTTCATGAACTTTCATGGTTCAAAGCATGCTCCATATACATCCATTCTCTTGTATGCTCACATATATGCACCTTGTATGACTTTGAACCATCTCTTGACATCATTTGCATCATGTGTATGTTTCTAACTTTGGCATTTTCCCATCCATATGCATTGTTTCATCTCATTTCTTCCCTTATGCATCTTGTACTAACTTTTCAGGTTAATGGTAAGTTTGTTTGGGAGGTGGATTTGCCTTCACCTCCTACCTCTTCTCACCTTATAATTATACATCCTTGCTGCATTTTTACTTTTCTTTGAGTGAGCTTGCTCACTTGTGCCTCTCTTCCCTCTTTTCTCTTCTCATCTCATCTCTTTTCTATCTTGCTTCCTTGGTGGCCTTTGGAGATCTCTTTCTTTCTTAAGCTTCATAAACCCTAGGAACACCCAAGCATGATCACAATTAGGGTTTAATTAGTCCCCCATTTAGTTTTACTTTTGTGTCATCTTTGAGTCTTCTCTTCTCATCTTTTAATCAAGGACTAAACCTTAAAGGTTTTAAGGCTTTGTGATTAAGCTTATGCCTACATCCTTCTATTAGGATGGAGTGTATAACTTTAATCTTAAGTGTTAAACCCTTAATGTGTTTAGTTCCTTTAATCAATCCACCTAATAATCACTAAGACATCAAGCTTGTAACTTGGGCCTTGCATTAGGGTTCCAATTCTTCCTTAATTGGTTAAGAAGGACTAACCCTAGTGTTAATGGACAAGTCCCCCTCAAGTTGTCTTACAAACCATAAAATTCACTTCTTAATCCTACCATTAACTAAAATCCATTAATAAAGTCCATTTAACAGTTATCGAACAAAAGTCTCTGTACATCCCCCCCCCCCTCTTCCAGCATTATTCTTTAAGCCTCATAGTCTTGAGCTTTGCATTCTTTCTTAGACTGACACTTCATATATTTCACTCCACTTTCTTCCAGCACTGACACTTGCATTCTTTCCAGCTTTGATACACAAATTGCACTGACACTACCCCTTTAAAACACAAATATTTCAAGCGTGGATCCCGTCGAGTACGACGGACAATCTGGGTGCTAATACCTTCCCAGGTTGTAACCAACCCCCTTTCTCAGTTTCTCTGGTTCGCAACCGTCTTATCCATATTTTCTTAGGTTTATGCAGCATTACCTTTCCTCTAGGATAAAAATGCCTAGCTGGCGACTCTATTCTTTTCTGAGTTCACCCCTGGGTGTTCTCTTCTCTCTCGCCGACCGTCCGCGTCTGTACCCCTCTTGGCCCCTGTGTCATCAGGTGGGAGCGACAGCTTGGCAACTCTGCTGGGGACCCTTATACTGTAACCAGGGCTTCTGGTTCTTTTGTGGGTTCCTCCTAGCGCTTGTTTGATTTGTGTTTACTGGGGTGTTATGTGCTAATTGTGTTTATTTATTTGCCTTATTTATTGCTTTATGTACAACTTTATTTATTGCTTTCCTTTACAGTTTTCATATTTCATACTGTCATTATCATTGCTGGATCTGGTTTCTGTTTTGGTGGGTGGGGTTCCATTGAGAGTTTAAGATCCTATACTTGGGACCTGAGTGACACCTAGGCTAGAGTGGTTCATATTCTTTCCCATTCCATTTCGGTCTGGTGCGGGAATATGAAACACGGTTCAGATGTGGGTTTCTTCTTGAGAACTCTGTGCTACAGATTTCCTGTGATGCTAGGGCTATCGGGGAAGCCTGCTAAGTCTGGATGACCTTTATTATGACCTTCTGAATCTGAGGTGAATTAGAGGAGGATCTCTTATGATTATTGTAAACATTGTACCTCCGGGTTAGAAGTGTTTACACTTCTCATAATTGATCCAAGACTGAGGATCCCTTTTTTAGAACACTACCTGTGAGGGGGTTGGGCTGTTTACAGGTTTGCAGGTACCCTTGGCCACATCATACCCTGTTACTATTTGGTTTAAGAGAACCTCATTTTGGACAGTTCTTGTGATTTAACCCTGGACATGTGACTCTTTATTTGAGTCCCCTACCCTGGTTACTGGATTTCTGAACCTTCATCTGGACTTTCCTTGAACATACATGGACTTATGTCAAAACAGATAATCAAATCCAGCTTGATCACAAACCCTTGCATATCATTAGCATACATCATCATTGCATCATTTAACATTTGTTTATTTGTTTTTCAGGGTATCCACAGTATACCTGGTTTGGTTTTGACCCTTTCTTCTGCATAGACCTCTGCTTCATCAGTTATCTGCTTCAGCTATTCTCATCATCAGCATCAGCCTGTCAGTGGCTCATCTCCAGTATCAGCTTTGTTCTTCATCAGCACTTATCTTCCTCCTCTTCAGCATTTATGACTACTCCCAGGAAAAGCAACATATCCTACCATTTTTTTGAGCCTGTGTTGACTAGTATCAGGCAGGTCCAGTCACTCATCACACCTGATTATATCCCTTTGTTTAGAGAGCATTATGGAGGAATCCTGGATATGGCTATGGACCTTGACCCTTCTCAGAGGAGCATGATCCACACATGCTTGCAGTTTTATGACCCTCCATTGAGATGTTTCACATTTTCAGACTTTCAGTTAGGGCCACTACTGGAGGAATTTTCTTCATTGATTGGGGTACCTATCAGGGGTGGACTCCCTTTCAACCCAGAAATGACTTTTCCCAGCAATGGAGAAGTAGCAAAAGCATTGTACCTGGAGCCTGCTTTGATTGAGCAGGGTATGACAACAAAAGCTGGGATCCCTGGTTTGCACTTGGACTTCTTGATTTCTCAGGCCATCCTAAAGGCCTCCTTGGGAGAGTGGAGGGCAGTCTGTGCATTGTTAGCCCTCAGCATATATGGGGTTATACTGTTTGCAGATGAGCCCAAATTTGTCAGCAAGAATGCCATTCATCTGTTTCTTCTAAGGAACCCAGTACCCACATTGCTGGGAGATTTCTATTACTCCATTCATCAGAGGAATGAGAAACAAAGGGGGAAGTTAGTGAGATGTTGTGCTCCTTTGTTTCACACCTGGCTGCTCAGACACCTGTCTAAGTCAGATGCCTTCCTGAATCCTCACCAGCATAATAATTGGGCCAAGAGATTCATTGCTTTGACTTCAGATGATATTAGATGGTGCACCCAGAGCACTAAGGGCAAGGACATCATCACCAGCTGTGGGCAGTACCCAAATGTGCCTTTGATAGGAGTAAAGGGTTGCATCAACTACAATACTTTGCTGTTTAGAAGACAACTAGGCTATGCTTTGGTTCACCCTCCTAGAGTGCAAGATCTAGCTGAGACCCTATATTGTGAAGTGAAACCTAATGTAGCTGCTGTCAGACAAGCATCCTGGGCTTGGGACAACATTCAGGCAAAAGGGATGGCTATTCTTGGAAGGTGTAATAATGTTGCTTCATCTCAGTACTATGATTGGTCCCGTACTAGAGCTCAGATTACTAGAATGCCTTTCACCATTTAGGACATGCCTGGACCATCTACAGTACAGCCAGCAACAACTGTCAACCTGGAGGAATTTGAGAAGCTAAAGGAAAGGAATGAGAACCTGTCTCAAGCTTTGAAGAAGACCCTTTGGGAAAGAAGTGATGGTCGTCTGGACATTGAGAGATTGGAGTGAAGGAAAATTGCGATCTAAACGCAGCGGAAAACAAAAATTTTCCTTTAGTGATCCTTACGAATGAGCATGGTCAGTGATAGAATCGTTACCTCTTTGTGGCGATTCAGATCTTTGATGCAGCGATCACAAGCGTTGATGAAGTGCAACGCCTCTACTCAGTCCACACGAACAGCTTCCGGTCACAGTGCTAGCTGCTTACGAACGGAATTATTTGAGTGAGAATCAAAAACGAAATTGCATCAAGTAAAAGCTTCATCACAAGGGTTCCTTTTATAGACTCTCTTGTGGGCTGCGGGCTAAAAGCCCAATTCACATGATCCATAATAATATTATATATTATTATAATAACTATTATTATAATAAATATATTTATTTTATTATTATTTTATAACCATTATAAAATAACAATAATTATTATTATATTATCCGAATTTCTATTTTTCACTTAAGTGCACCGTACCTTACGGTGTTCCTTTGATTTCTCTATCTCTCATCAAACTGTCCTTATGTGTGTGACCCTGTAGGATTTCGTAACGTTGGTAATTATATTAAATTATATATTTAACATAATAAACAGTGAGCGGTATCTAGCAACACATCACTGCTACCCAAGTCACGAAAATGTCATGTGATCTGACAAAACCTTTTTCGTGATAATATATGTTTGTACAATTACCCTTTTGCCCCTATGTCTATATTGAACACAAGGCATACACTGTGTCATCCTTGTCCAGTTCAATATTGGGCCCTTAGACATTTCTCCTGTTATGCAGGATTGGCAAATTCCATCTAGGACACTCATGTCCCTCAGCATGCTTCGTGGAGTGCCCATCAACTGTCTTTATGATCATCCAGTTACGGATAATGTTTGATCAGCAATAAAGCACCCGACTCTACATCTAGGGTCCATAGTGGTTTCAGGTCGAAGGGTGGTAATACACCATTATCACCATGAGAATAACTTATGACACTTTGCATAACATACTATGTAGTATTCTCATAGCGGGTCAATCCGGTATAAATATTACTCCTAATATTTATACCTATGTCAAGACTTGATAACCCTTTATCCATGATCCATGAGATGTGATCATCAGTCTATCTTCATAATAGTCTCAATGCTTTAATGTTATCCCACTTTGCAATAAAGCTTGACTACGGATATTTTAAGAATAATGTCTTTATGTTTAATGGGATCTCATGATTAAGTCACACTTAACATTTCATTAAACAGACTAACTATTCTAGGGACTTTATTATTCTGAAAGACAAACATAATAAAGAAATGCCTTTTATTATTAAACGAATAATCCGATACAAGTACCAAAAAGTATTGGCCTCTAGGGCTTACACCAACATGGAGAATCTTAGGGTGGAGCATCTGGCCAAAATTGAGAAGACAGAGGACTACATCAAGAAAGCAAGGGATGGGGAACAAATATTGAAGAATGCTTGTAAAGAAGCCAAGTTTCAGAAGGCTATGACTGAGCTCTATCTGCAAGAGATTCAAGCTAGGTGTGTCAGGATCACTGAGGCCCGTACACAAGAAGACCAGAAGACTCAAGCTAGGATTGAACAGTTAGAGGCCAATGAGAAGAAGCAGCAGGAAGCTTTGTTGGCAGCCCAGAAAGAGATTTCAGAGTTGAAGCTTAGAGCAGGAGTGAAAAGATCAAAGGATCAGGACAGTCACAAGAAGTTAACCACTGCCATTGCCACCAGGAACCTCCTCATTAGGACCATTACAGAGCACCCAGCTGGTCCGGTGACTGAGGCACTCCTGAAGGAGGTCAGAGAGGATGAGTTTGGACTGAATGTCTGACTCTTTGTTTGTTGTTATTTCCACTTGATGTACTTTTCCTTTTATTGTATTTTGGCCCTCCATGGGCATGTGTTGTAAAACAGACTATGTATTGTTCACCATTTGTAATATATTAGTTTGCTTTCATTGGGCTTCTTTTCTCAGCAACATCAAGCATCTTCCTCGAGGTCTGGAAAGGTCAAAACCAAGAACCAAACCGGATACCTTGGAAAACAAATAAGCATACTGCATTGCATACTAACCTTTGTTTTGTTTTGTAGGTTTTATTTTTCTTTGTTTCTAACTTTGTTGTGATCTCAGGAAATATTGCTCGTCGCCGAGTGTTCCCTGTCAACCGCACGCACCGGTACCCTACTCGCAACAACCTTCCTAGTATTCAAATGGATCAAGTATAGCAAGATCTGACTGAGGTCAGAAATCAGATGGCTACTGAGAGAACAGAAATGAGAAATCAGATGACACAATTCATGGCTGTGATGACTGGCTTAGCCCAGAGTCAAGAAAGGTTAAGAGAGCTGGTGGAAAGACAAACTCCTGAGGAGCCTCATCTTGGGACAGGAGGGACTAGTAACAATGAACGGGGCCAGCCTCGTATTGATCCACCAGTATTTGGACCTCATCTGGATCCAGAAGCTAACATCCCAAGGAATGTGCAGGGTAATACTGCTGGGGGGAGAATCTTGCAAGAGGACCCCCAAGAAGAGCAGTTTACTGTTATGGGAGCAGGAGATGAAGTCTATGACAGGAGGTTAGATGAAATTGCTGAGAAACTGAGATCTTTGGAGTCTCAGAATTCGTTGGGCTTCGATGTGATAGACATGGGGCTGGTGGATGGGGTGAGAATTCCCCACAAATTCAAACCCCCATGCTTTGAGAAGTACAATGGTACCTCCTGTCCTCGCACTCATTTGCAGTCTTTCCTGGGGAGACTTAAAGCTTATACTATGGATGAAAAGCTGTGGATGTTCTACTTTGAAGATAGTCTGACTGGGGCTTCAAGAGAGTGGTATTCACACTTAACCAGAGATACCATCAGATGCTGGAAAGACTTAGCTGAGGCTTTCATCCGACAATATCAATACAACCTGGATATGGCTCCTAACAGGAACCTTCTGATGGGAATGTCTCAATCCTCTAGAGAAAGCTTCAGGGAATATGCCCAAAGGTGGAGACAGCTTGCTGCTGCTGTCCAACCACCCATGTCAGAGAGAGAAATGGCTGACATGTTCATGAACACCTTGCAAGGGACCTATATTGATAGATTGGCTGCCTTCTCCTCTACCAGTTTTGCTGACGTGGTCATAGCTGGTGAAAGGATTGAAAGCCTTTTGAAGATGGGTAAAATCTCCGACAGTGGTGCAAGTTCATCCAGTAATCCTAGAAAGCCTTTTGTGGGACCCCGAAGAGCCGGTGAGACCAATTCCATTCATGCAAACAGGGGCAAGCCTCATTATGCTCACCAGTCAGTAGCGGCTGTTACCATTCCAACTCCGATTCCTCAACAATCAGCATATCCTCAACAACAACAACCACAGTATCAACAACAAGTTTATTATCCGCAACAAAGGTCGTACAACAACAACAACAGTCCACAACAGCGTCCTTTCCAACAAAGACCATCACAGGCAAGCAGGGTAATTGACCCAATTCCCATGCCGTATGCTGCACTTTTGCCGCAACTCCTGAAGCTTAACTTGGTTGAGTTAAGGACATTGGCACCACCTGATCCCACTAATCTCCCAAAGAATTATGATGCAAATGCCAGGTGTGCATTCCACTCAAACGCATCGGGGCATAATACTGAAAAATGCAGGGCCTTACAGATGAAAGTTCAAGACCTGGTGGACTCAAGAGCTCTCAACTTTGCACCTCCTCCGAATGTCAACAAAAATCCTATGCCTAATCATGGAGGACCTAGGATTAATGCTATTGAGGAAGGCAAACCCTCCACCTTGATCACCAGTGTCACACAGATCCGAACACCTTTGGTCGAAATTAAAGCTCAGCTTTTAGAATGCCAAGTGTTCCCCGGATGCGAGCTCGGCTGCGGGTATTGCAACATTGCAGTCAATGGGTGTGAAAGGCTGAGAAGCGGCATAGATGGTCTTATTAAGGATGGTATCCTTCAGATTTCAACAACGGCGCCTACAAATCCAGCAATTCCTTTGACAACAATTCCCGACTCTTCTACAACAGCAACAACAATCATTCCTACCGATTCATCAATATCATCAGCAATTACTCCGTCCATCACTTCAACAAATCAAAATTCAATAACCATTTCTTCTACAACATCAGCATCCATTTTATTAACAGAATCTTCTACAATGCCAGCAAGGATTAATGAAGATGTCTCGACAGTTACAATCTACTATGACCCGTCAGAAGTTCCTCCTAGTAGCAATTTCCAACAACAAACCTTGGCACCTCCTGTCAGAGCAAAATCAGGGCATCTGAGGCCCCCAATCACCCAACCAAAGGGGTTTCTCCATAATTTTGAAGGTGTATGATCTTTATTTGATCTTAGAAGATGTTAGAAGTTCACAAAATTGAGGAATTTAAAGCCATTTGCAAAATTGCCTTTTTGGGAAAGTGACTTATAATGTAAACTTGCTATTTTGGGAAAGTTTTTCAACCTACTCTTTTTGATTCAAAAATACTTCAAATGGAAAATCTTTGGTCATGAAAGTTGTAGATTGGATCATTCCCTTTTCAAAAAGTACAAGAACTCATTCTAATTCATTTTGAATCAAAAGTTATGGCTTGTCAAAGTTGGACAAAATCACTAAATTTCCACTTTTGACACCAAAGAGGGATTTTTGCAAATTCAAGTTCTAAGTACTTTCAAGACCTCTAAATGACTTCTTGGCATCATTACAACATATTGCAACTTAGCAAAACCAGAATTGCCCAAGAGTTTACAAGGTTCATGCCTTGGATCACAAACTTTCATAAGCCATTTTCCATAAAATTCTCCAAAAAGGAATTCTTGCAAGAATGATGTCCAAGGATTGGTTTGACTTCTAATTGGTATCAAAACACCATAACAACATCACATAACTCATTTTGTTACAAATTGCCCAAGAAATCATGAGATTTCATGCCTTGGTTCACAAGAAACTTCAAAGATGGCAAAATGCAAAACTCATGCCATCTTGCTATCCAAGCCATCCAGTTGCATCTTATTGATCCTAGGGTCATCCTCAAACTCAGCTGAGGCAGATACACCCTTTAGATTTCTTCTGCCATGGCCCATGCTTGAAGTACACCTAACATTGACTTTTTGGCCAATTGCCCCATGCCATTCCCACAGTGTATGTCAAGTCTTCTGACTCATTCCAATAACTTAGGATTTGTATAAGGATCATAAAACACACCACACACAAGCAAGAAACCTCCCACAATCCAGCTTGCACAAAATATGTCCAAAACTTCTCCTCTTCGAAACTCTTCACACAGCCTTCAAACATCCAAAATTTCTTCACCAACAAATCACACATCACTCATAGAACAAAACCCACTCCCTTAAACAGCTTGAATCACCACACACACTAACCTCCATTTCTGCTACACCAGAACTAAACAGCATCAACCAGCTATCCTCAAAGGTTTCTAAGCTTCATATCATCTTCGGGAGGTTCATAGGAGTGTGCTTGCACAAAGGGTGAGTCCAGAAAGCTCAGAACCAGAGAGTCTTCATCTCAGGTAACATGAAGAACTTTTTTTTCCAAAACTTAGTTTTTAAGTTCTTTTATGATTTTGTATGTTCCCCTGATCATGGGGATGTGTTTGCTTTTGAAAATGGTGAAGAAACCATCATGTATGATGCCTCTGAATATTTGCCCGTGTTTTGCATTTTGCTTCGATTCATGCTTGTGAGGTAAAATAAATGAGTTTCAGGAGAGGGTTTAGGTTTAGAAGAGTGAGAGGATCATTTTTGTGGAAGAAATTTGAGGTTTGGTGACCTGTAGAAGAAGCTAGGGTTTTGTGTCGTCGGAGAAGACGACCGGAGTATTGTTTCGGTCGCCTAAGGGTCATTAAGCCCTAATCCCATTAATTAGCCAACTTTGAATACTGGCCCTTGATCTGGCTTTCCCGCGCGCGTATGAGTGGACCAGATTCATCATTAAACCCTAATTCTGATTTATTAAATTAATTAATTAGGATTAAATTTAGGTTTAGCCAGTTTGAATCTGGACCATAGGATCTAGCGCCAGTCAATTCCCTCCAATTCCATTTGAATCTCAGCCTCAGGATTTGCATACTTCTCCATTTATTTAATTTAATTTTAATTTTCATTGTATTTATTTCCACGAAATTTTTAAAAATAGAAAAACATATTAAAAAATTCTGAAATTTTTTGTCAAGCCTTTTATTAATTTTCAGAACCCAAAAATATTTTTAATTTTATTATTTGCATCAAAAATTATTTTTAAATCATTTAAATGTTTATTTCTAATTAGTTAATGAAAATTAATTAATTAAAAATGCATTTAAGTATTTAAAAATCACAAAAAAATTTACATTGCATTTTAAAACATTTAGAAACATTATCAAACTCTCAAAACAAATTTCTTTTTGGTCCTTCATGTATTTTGACAATTTTCATTGGAATTAAAGTTGTTTAAAGGCAATATTTTGGTCCAAACTTAGAAAAATTCATTCTGCCTAACCATGAGGAGTTTGATGATGGTTCTTCTTGCATTGCATTCTTCATATCATTTAGTTTCTAGGGTAAAATTGGTTTGAATTTATCTTTCATTTTCAATTTGTTTTGCATTTTTCATTGTGAGGTATCCCAAAACCCTAGTTGACTTAGAAAAATCATAACTCTCATTAGGTTAAGAGTTGGGTCCCCTCCTTTGGGAAGTGAACTTGTGTAGGGTTAGGGTTCCTTTGATCCCATTTTCAATTTTTTATCATGTCATTTACATCTGATTTTGAATTTTGTGTTGTATGTTATGCATAAGCCCTAATTTGTGCCTTCATTTGTATCCATCTCTCATATGCTTGCATTCAAGAACTTGTCATGACATTTTGTGCATCCACATGATTCATAAGACATCTTAGGACATATTAGAATCATGTTTGATCATTGCATCATTCATTTGACATGTTATACCTTCATTGCATTTCATGAACTTTCATGAACTTTCATGGTTCAAAGCATGCTCCATATACATCCATTCTCTTGTATGCTCACATATATGCACCTTGTATGACTTTGAACCATCTCTTGACATCATTTGCATCATGTGTATGTTTCTGACTTTGGCATTTGCCCATCCATATGCATTGTTTCGTCTCATTTCTTCCCTTATGCATCTTGTACTAACTTTTCAGGTTAATGGTAAGTTTGTTTGGGAGGTGGATTTGCCTTCACCTCCTACCTCTTCTCACCTTATCATTCTACATCCTTGCTGCATTTTTACTTGTCTTTGAGTGAGCTTGCTCACTTGTGCCTCTCTTCCCTCTTTTCTCTTCTCATCTCATCTCTTTTCTATCTTGCTTCCTTGGTGGCCTTTGGAGATCTCTTTCTTTCTTAAGCTTCATAAACCCTAGGAACACCCAAGCATGATCACAATTAGGGTTTAATTAGTCCCCCATTTAGTTTTACTTTTGTGTCATCTTTGAGTCTTCTCTTCTCATCTTTTAATCAAGGACTAAACCTTAAAGGTTTTAAGGCTTTGTGATTAAGCTTATGCCTACATCCTTCTATTAGGATGGAGTGTATAACTTTAATCTTAAGTGTTAAACCTTTAATGTGTTTAGTTCCTTTAATCAATCCACCTAATAATCACTAAGATATCAAGCTGGTAACTTGGGCCTTGCATTAGGGTTCTAATTCTTCCTTAATTGGTCAAGAAGGACTAACCCTAGTGTTAATGGACAAGTCCCCCTCAAGTTGTCTTACAAACCATAAAATTCACTTCTTAATCCTACCATTAACTAAAATCCATTTAATAAAGGCTTTGTTTTGTCATGAGGTTAATCCCTAATCATGGATTAAGTTGAGGAGCCTTCCTCAGCTTAAATGTTCTCATCTATTATCCTTCTATTAGGATGGTGTAATGAGTCCATTAAATCCTTGATTATGGCTTAAACTCATTTCTTAACACTAAACAAAAAACTCCAAAAACATCTAAATAAATGCAAGTGGGCTAATGATCTTAATCCTATATCATGGTGATTAAGTGTGAGGTGTTTACTTCACATTTAAGGTACTCTCATTACCCCTAATCAGAGGGAAGATGTGATGAGTTTACTAACCCTTGGTTTAGGCTTAAGCTCATTTTCTCGCGACAAACTCTAAAAGCAATAAAAGATTGAAAACATCAAAAACAAACAATAATCGTCTCCTCCGGGATTCTTTTCTCATCTCAATCACTCACAAACGAGAACTTGCTTCTTCCGTCTAATGCAAGACAGTTAGCACTTGAGCCAGACAGGTCGTACACTTGAGCATAGACAAGTAAGCAGTTCACAAGTCAATTTATCTTTCAGTCTCTTTGAGTCGAACTATGGTGTTCTGACTTCCTCATTGCACGAGAGGATACGTAGGCATAACTTAACAGTTATCGAACAAAAGTCTCTGTACATCCCCCCCCTCTTCCAGCATTATTCTTTAAGCCTCATAGTCTTGAGCTTTGCATTCTTTCTTGCACTGACACTTCATATATTTCACTCCACTTTCTTCCAGCACTGACACTTGCATTATTTCCAGCTTTGATACACAAATTGCACTGACACTACCCCTTTAAAACATAAATCTTTCAAGCGTGGATCCCGTCGAGTACGACGGACAATCTGGGTGCTAATACCTTCCTAGGTTGTAACCAACCCCCTTTCTCAGTTTCTCTGGTTCGCAACCGTCTTATCCATATTTTCTTAGGTTTATGCAGCATTACCTTTCCTCCGGGATAAAAATGCCTAGCTGGCGACTCTATTCTTTTCTGAGTTCACCCTCGGGTGTTCTCTTCTCTCTCGCCGACCGTCCGCGTCTGTACCCCTCTTGGCCCCTGTGTCATCAGGTGGGAGCGACAACAGGTCATGCGTAATATACCTCAAAACTGGCCCATGCTGGCATGCGTATGCTTGGATTTATGGTGTAATGCTCCATGAGGATGGAAATGCTACGCTTTGGGGATGAAAATGCAATGATGAATACGCGTATGCAAATGCAAAGGATCTCCCAGAAAGGAGACTGCAAGTATCCCAGATGGCCTGACTGGGGAGGAACTGATGATCACAACACTGATCTGATCCATCCTGATGAGGAGGAGACAACTCTGCAGTGAAAGATGTTAATGATACACCGGCTCTGAACAGCCGCCACTGCTGTAAACACCCCAAATTTTCCCTCACTTTTTATCACACCATGGCTTGTGATCTTTCATTTTTTAACATAAGCATTACATCTCATATTGCATGTTTGCTTCACTGCAGAGTTCCATTTCATCTGCATCAAGGGTTTGTGATCTGAGCAATCCAAGAATCAATCTGAGCCATCCCAAAGGTCTTAAAGCTTTCCAATAGGGTCCATGTATGTTCTATGATCATATTATGCTCCCCAAAGTTCATGAAAGTCAAGGGATCACAAGAATTGGCAAAGGCATGGAAGCAGAGCTAGGGTTTTCCTACACAGATGACCAAAATTAGGGTTTTGGTTTCAGAGGCCTTAACTCCAAATTTTTTGGTCATTCTTGTTTCTAATGTTCTTAATATGTTATAAGGATCATGTGTACCAAGTTTTATGAAGATATTCATTGTGGAAGTCATCTGATCATTGGGTAACTTCTTGAGCAAGTTAAGTCAAAATCAGGGCATATGAACCCCCCAACAAGGGAACCAAAGGATCATTTTTCATCAAATTTAAGTTCTATGATCTTTATTTGATCTTAGAAGTTGTGGGAAGTTTACAAGATTGAAGAATTTTGAGCCAATTGCAAACTTGCCATTTTTGGAAATGACTTGTACTTCAAATGAAAAATTCTTGGACATGAAAGTTGTAGATTAGGTCTTTCCATTTTCAAAAAGTACAAGAACATGTCTTGATTCATCCTAGAACTCAAGATATGGCCTTTCAAAGTTGGCAAAAATCACATAATTTTCAAGTTCATGTCAAAGAGGGATTTTTGCATATTGGCATTTCAAGCTTCTAAGTGACCTCTAATGTACTCAATTATGTCATAACATGTCAAAGCAACCTTCAAAGATCAGAATTATGCCTTGAACCTAGGGTTTTGGTGACTTAATTCACAAGAGTTTTCAAAATGGCCAAGTTGCATAAAGCTTGTTGTCTCTTCACCTAAGCATTACAGCTGCATTTTAATGATCTAAGGGCTCCCCATGAACCATGCTGAGGCAATCTATGCTCAGAAATCCTTGTTGCACAAGCCCATACCTCAAGTACACATAATCTTGACTTTTTGCATTTCCTCCCATACCAATCACACTATGCCACTAACCACTCTCTGACCAATCAAGACATTACAAACAAAGGTTATGGAGCTCATTTGATAACACATTCAAGACTGAAACATTAGAGAACTCAGAATTCACAAAAATTGTCAAAACCTTCCCTTCTTCGAAACTCAAAACACAGCTGTAATACCTCAAAATTTGCCCTCTCATTTCCTCCACATTTTGCATAGCATTTTGCATTCATAAATTCATAAAATAACAAAAACAACATTGCATCAAATATTGCATAGTTGAGGCATAGGCATGTGATCAATGGTCGGATCAATCGAAGGCATTACAGAGGCTACCGAAGGGCCACAAAGTTTCCCAACCTTGTGCAAAGGGTTCACAATATCCCACAAGTCTTCACTTGAAGCCACAAGCCATGGAAAGATGGGGTTTAATCAAAGGAGGCGAGTTGTGCAATACTTCCTGATGAAAGGGCCAAATCAGGGTTTCGCTCCTACTGGGCTTCTGCATGAAGTTCTGATTCAAAGAGGATTCCTTTGTATTATATACGATGTCAAGTGCCTAGGGTTCAAATCTCGTCCACAAATTCATTTTGGAAGGGGTTCGACTGGCCGGATGACGGAAAATCGAGGAATCGGGGAGAAGGCAACTGAGCTAGGTAAAAAGGGTCGACTCCGGACTTTTAAGATTGAAATCGTGAAATTAGGGTTACAATGATCACATGTTTCAAATTTGGTCAAGAAATGATGGAGAAATCATAAAAAAATCAAAGAAAAATCATTTGAAAAGTAGTTGGTTTTGTATTTCCCTCCACCTTTCCTTCCACTTTCTTTCCACACTTCCTTTCATTCCTTCCATCTTGCTTTTCCATTTCAATTCCACTCCATTTCCCTTGGAAACTTCCACCATGTTCTACCATCTTCTAGAGTATTCCAAGGAATATTCCAAGGAATATTCCATTTTCCAATCCTAACCCTAACTAACTACCAAACCTAATTTTGGATCCCAAGCCTAATTTTTGGGCCCCAAACCCAAACCTAGCTCCAAGCCTAGCCTCTATATATGCATTAATCACTTCATTGTTCAAGGTTCACCCAATTCTCCAATTTTTCACTCTTTCATAAGCATTTTTCTCTCACTTTTCCTCCTTTTTTCCCCTCCTTTCACTAAAGCTTTTCAAATAAGCTCTTCAAATTTCACATTGAAACTTGAAGATCTTAAAGCTTAAGCCTTCAACCTTCATTGATTGTGGATTGGAGAAGAAGAAGCTACTGAATTTTGTTGAAGATTTCGGATTATCGGAAGCATACGAAGATCCAAACGTCAAGAACGCATTTATTTTGCAGTTTTCGGTTTTCTCTTCGATCAAGCTCTGATTCGTGCAACAATTACCGAAGCACTTCTCCGCTTCATAGGTTGGTGAACTAAATCACTTCTTCTTTAAGTTATTCTCTTCATCTCGCCGTTTTGGCATTCTTTAATTGCTTTTTTCGCTTTGCTTGAAATCGTTTTGTTTCGATTATGTTTTCTTTTGATTTGTGATTTTTGTTGAATTAGGATTTAAAGTGTTGGTAGATATAGGTTCTATCATGTGTAAATAAGCTCAAATTAAGTAGAAATTAGTGTTAGCATGTTCCTAGATATGTTAGGGATCATTAGAAGTGAGTTTGTGGCCAAAAGCACTTTTTCAAAGACTTTTTTTTCAATTATCTTCAGCGTTAACCGGTTAATGCATTGGGTTAACCGGTTAACGCATTGGGTTAACCGGTTAACGCGTGCGTTTTGCCACAAATTACTTCTGTTTTGGGTCCGTTAACCGCTTAACGCATATGGTTAACCGGTTAACGCTGTAGTTTTTTTGGTTTTTAGCTTAGTTGATAGCTCATTCCTAAGTCCTAGTGCCTCTAATGTTCATACATGTTTAGGTAGTGATTTTAGGGAATTTTTGGGTCCATTTCCAGTAGTTCATTCCCCCATTTCGAGTCATTTCGACACGATTCCATGCATGTTGCATGTTATGCGATTTTTGTGTTCTTTGTGCATACTTTGATTTCTTGCATTTTTGTTGCTATGTTCATGCATCTTTAGGTATGTAATAATCATGTTGCATTCTGTTTTTATATGTTTGCATTGCATTAAATCATTTTTGCATTTCCATTATATCAAGATATGTTGCATTTCACATAATCATGTATGTATGTGCATTTGGTTGCATTTTGTTGCATACTTGATCATATCATTTGCATCAATTCAATTCTGAATTTTGCATTGAGTTTAGCATTATAGTTGAGTTATTATATTGCATGTTCATAATCAATAGTTATCATGTTCATATGCCATGTTCATGTATTATATTTTTGCATTACTTGTTGCATAATTAACCATATGATGCATGTTTGCAGAATCATAAAAAATGTTCATGTTCTTGCATTTATAGATGTTGATCCATGTTCAAATGTATGTTCATGTGGAAATTAGTGTATGTTGCATTGAGTTTGTGCATTAAAAATGTAAATAATCAATTCTGAATTTTGCATTTCATAGCTGTTTTGTTTTGTATAAGTGTTGTAAAATGTATGCTGTTTGTTTGTTTGCATGTTGTATTTGACATTTTACACCTACTTTTTCATGCTACATGCTGGCTGTAAAAAGCTGATTTGTGTTATGCATTGTTTTCATAGCTGTTTGTGTATTAGGGGCTGTAATAGGTGTTGTATTTTTGTCCTAGCTTTTTTTAGTTCCTTTAGACTTAAGATTGAGTATAGTTTAGGTCCAAGTTGCCTTAGGATTTAATTAGGGTATGTTTGCCTTATTATTTTTAATAAAAATGCAACACTAACTTTTGTTTTGTAGAGGGGAAGATTGAGGTAAGTTCCTTACCTTATCCTTTATTTTATTTTTATGCATGTCCTTTATGCATTTTAATTCATTTTTCCTTTCATATTTGTGTTTGGTAGGGTTCCCCTTTGTTAGGACCAACTTACCTTCCTTAGGAAGTAAGTTGCATCCTTTTTGCTTCTTACTTTTCCTTTTGATCTTTAGGATTAGAAAAACCTCACTAACCATTAGGATCTCCCTTTTGTATATAATAAATAACTTAGGGTTGGTCTTAATCCCCCTTAGTTTTTGCCTTTTCCGATTTGAGTCATTCTTTCTCACCTCATGAAGAAAATAATAAAACACCTAATAAAGGTAGAACGTTCTTGTACGACACGATACTTTGTTGCGGAATGCTTATACGCGTCCTGTTTCGGGGCGAGGTGTAAATATTTCCCGCGATGGATAGGTCTTAGTATGAGAATGTTCACAAACAAATTCAAAACATTTCTCATAAAAGACAAAAACAAACAATAAGCGGCTTTCCTGCGGGAACTTCTTTTATCATCTCATTCACTCACAACGCGAACTCGCGACGACTTGTCTCGCATGCAAGACGGTTAACGCACTCGTACCAGACGAGCCTGCAACACCTGAGCATCGACATACGTAGTTCCAGTTCATAAAAAACAAAAAAATAAGTTTCCGTCTTAGTTAGGCGAACTACGTCGACTCTGATCCTCATTATCCCAATGAGGTACGTAGGCAGCGGGGTAGGACCCGTTCGAGCGCATTCTTTATTTTCCCTACATTTCCCCCCTTATGTTCTTTCTCTTTTCCAATTCCTTTCTCATTTTCGTTCCCATTCTAGTTAGTAGTTCATTTGTTTAGCAGCATTCGTATCTTTCACACCCTTTGAAACAAACAAGCAAGCGTTCGTATCTTTCCTAGGTCATATAACATTCTATATGATTCTATATGATTCGAAAATCTTGTTTGCTTCGATTCGTGCTTTTGATGAAATATAAATGTTATATGATGATGGATTCTTGCTTAGGGGGGTTAGAAGATTATTTCTGGAGATTTAGAGGTGTTAATTTGACCTAGGAAAGAAGTTGAGTTTTTGAGTGGCCGGAGAAGATGACCGGAGCTAGCTCCGGTCACCTGAAAATGCTTAGGGTTTAATTAGCTAGTTTGAATGTAGGCCCTTGGATCTTAGGGTTAGCGCGCGAATGAGTGGCCCAGATTGTTCCATTAACTTTAATTCTGTTTAATTAGTTTAAATTAGGATTAATTAATAAATTTCCTTAAATTGAATCTCGAACTTTTAAAAACGCGCGCAGTCAACTCTCATTTCCCTAGTTTGAATCTCATCCTTTGGATAAGCATACCTTCCATTTTATTTGATTTTTATTTCATTTTATTTCATTTTCTTTCCACATTTTATTAAAAATACCAAAACACATCAAAAAATTCTCAAACTTTGCATTCTGGTTTTAAATATTTTTCTCAACCTGAAAATTATTTTTATTTTATTTTTGGCATTTAAAAAGTATTTTTAAAATTTTTAAATGTTATTTTTAAATAATTAAAGTATTTTAATTAATTAAAAATGCATTTAGGTTTCTAAAAATCATTAAAAAAATCATGAACCATCCCAATACATTTAGAAACATTTTCAAACTATTCATACAAATTTCTTTTTAGGTTTGATCATAATTTCACAATTTTCTTTGAATTAAGGTTCTTAAAAATCACATTTTTTAACCCTAACTTTGAAAAATCATTTCTTCCTAACCAAGAAGAGTTTGAACTTGATTCTTTTTGCATTGTTTCACATATTGCATGTAGTTTCTAGGTTATTTTTCCCATGAGTTTATCTTGCATTTTCAAATTAATTTGCATTTTCCCTTTTGAATCATCCAAAAACCCTAGCAAACTTAGGAAAATCATAACTTTCAATAGGATGAGCTTCTGACCTTATCCTTTGGGGTGTGACTTTATATGGATTTAGGGTTTGATTGAGCTTGGTTTAAATTTTTTTATCATGTTGTATGCTTCTGTTTTGTTCATTTGCATCTCATATGTTCATAAAACCCTAATTTCTCATGTTCATTTGCATTCACCTTGCATATTCATCATCATGTGAACTTGCCATGACATTTCAAGCATTCATATGTCATCTTAGACATCTTAGGACATGTTAGAACATTGCTTGATCATTTCTTCATTCATTTTCCATGTCTTGCATTCATTTCATTTCATAAACATCCATGTGTTTTCAAGCTTCCAAGCATGCTTTCATGACATCTCATCTTTGTATGATCACTCATATGCACATTGTATGACATTGCATCATCTCATATGTCACTTTCATTGCATAATCACTTCTGACTTTGGTCTTTGCATCTCATCCCCATTCATTTCTTTGTGCTTTACATCTTATGCATTCAACTAACATTTTCAGGAACTTTTGGTAAGTTATTTGGGAGGAGGATTTGCCTTCATCTCTCACCTCTTCTTATCTCATTCATATGCATTTTAACATGTCCTTGAAGTTAACTTGTTCACTTATGTTCCATCCTTCTTACTTTCTTTCCTTCAATTTGCTAATCTTCTTCATGAAGTAAGTAACTTGTTCTTCTTTCTCATTCTCTTTTCATACGCTTCTTCCATTGGTGGCCTTGAAGACCTTCTCTCTTAAGCCTAACAAACCATAGGACATCCAAGCATGATAACTTCTAGGGTTGTGTATAGTCCCCCTTTAGTCTTTTACCTTTGAGTCTCCTTGAGTATCTCTTCTCATCTCAATAATCAGAGACTAAACTCTTAAAGTTTTAGGACTTTGGAATTAGGGTTATGCCTGCATCCTTCACTTAGGATGGAGTGTATAAATTTAATCCTAAGTGTTAGACCTTTAATTTATTTAAACCTCTTAATCAAATCACACTGATAATCACTAAGACTTTATCTTGTAACTTGGGCCTTACATTAAGGTTCTAACTCTTCCTTATGGTTAAGAGGGACTAACCCTAGTGTTTAATGAACAAGTCCCCCTCAAGTTGTCTTACAACCATAAAATCCACTTCTTAATCTCACTCTTTAATTAAAATCCATTTAATAAAGGCTTGTTATATAATGGATTTAGTCCCTAACCATGGATTAAGTTGAGGTATCTTCCTCAGCTTAAGTGTTCTCATCTATTATCCTTCTATTAGGATGGTGTAATGAGTTCACTAATCTGTGATTAGAGATTAAACTCATTACTTAACACTAAACAAAAACCCAAAAACGTCTAAATAATCACAAGTAGGTTAATGATCTTAATCTTACATCATCATGGTAATTAAGTTGAGGTTTTTATCTCATACTTAAGTATGCTCATTATCTCTAATCAGGGAGGATATAATGAGTTTACAAACCCTTGATTTTGGCTTAAGCTCATTAACTTATGCAAAACACCAAAAACAATAACAAAACTGAAAATATCAAAAACAAACAACAATCGTCTCCTTCGGGATTCTTTTCTCATCACACTCATCCATAAATGGGAACTTGTTTCTTACGTCTAATGCAAGACAGTTAGCACTCGAGCCAGACGAGTCATACACTTGAGCATAGATAAGTAAGCAGTTCACAGTCAAAATCATTTTCAGTCTCTTTGAGCCGAACTACGGTGTTATGACTTCCTCATTGCACAAGAGGATACGTAGGCATAACTTAACAGTTATCGAACAAAAGTCTTTGTGTCTTCCCCCTCTTTCAGCATTCTTTTCAAGCCTCAGTTCCTGAGCATTCACCTTTTTGCACTGACACCTGTACATTCTTTTTTTTAGTTTTTGCACAGATATCACATACACTACCCCTTTAAACACAATCTCATAAGCATGGATCCCGTCAAGTACGACGGACAATCTGGGTGATAATACCTTCCCAGGTTGTAACCAACCCCCTTTCTCAGTTTCTCTGCTTCGCAACCGTCTTATCCATCTCTTTCTAGGTTTATGCAGCATTACCTTTCCTTAGGGATAAAAATGCCTAGTTGGCGACTCTATTCAGTTCATTTTATTTTCTCTTTTCGCCGACCGTTCGCGTCTGCACCCTGGGACCCTGGTGTCTTTTCGGGGGAGCGACAGCTTGGCGACTCTGCTGGGGATCTTATCTTGCAACCAGGGCTTCTGGTTCTTTTTGTGGGTTTCTCCTAGCGCTTGTTTGATTTGTGTTTATGGGGGTGTTATGTGATACTTGTGCTTTTTTGTTTATTGCTTTATTTATTTCTTTCTGTACAACTTTATTTATTGCTTCATTTACTGTTTTTATGCATTTCATGTTATTATCATCATATCATGTGTTGGATCTCTTGTTTGCCTTGGTGGGAGGGATATTCAGTGAGTAAGGTTCCATACCGGGAGCCTGAGTGACACATAGGATAGAGTGGCTTCATATTCTTTCCCATTCCATTTCGGTCTTGTGCGGGAATATGAAACACAGTTCAGATATGGGTTTCTTCTTGAGAACTCTGTGCTACGGATTTCCTGTGGTACTAGGGCTATCTGGGAAGCCTGCTAAGTCTGGATGACCTTTTATGACCTTCAACATTTGAGGTGAATTAGAGGAGGATCCTTTATGATTATTGTAAACATTGTACCTCCGGGTTAGAAGTGTTTACACTTCTCATAACTGATCCAAGTCTGAGGATCCTTGTTCTAGAACAATACCTTTGAGGGGTTTGGGATGTTTACAGGTTTGCATGAACCCTTAGCCTCATCATACCCTGTTATCATATTTGTTTTAAGGTTACATCATTTTGGACTATTCTTGTGAAACCCTGGACTTGTGACTCTTTATTTGAGTCCCCCACCTGGTTACCGGTTCTCTAGCCTCCATCTGGACTTATGAACACATATGGACCTTTATCAAGGCAGATAACAGATCCGACACTTGGTCACATACCCTTGCAAATCATTCTGCATACATCATTTTTGCATCATTTTAACATTTGTCTATTTTTTTTACAGGGTATCCACATCTTATCTTTGGTTTGGTTTTGATTGTTCTTCTGCTCAGACATCTTCATCAGATATATTCATCAACCATCTTCACTAGAGTTTCCCTTCAACACCTTCATCAGTTGCCTTCATCAACAGTTCTCCTCAGTTGTTTCCTTCAGCATCCATTGTCAACATGGACCTATCTAGGAAGAGCAACATTACTTATCATTTCTTTGAGCCCACTCTTGCAGGCATCAGGCAGATTCAGGCACTCATCACTCCTGATCATGTCCCTTTATTCAGGGAACATTATGGTGGTATCATGGACATGATCATGGACTAGGATGCACCACAGAGGAGTATGATCCACACTTGCCTTCAGTTCTATGACCCTCCTCTCAGATGTTCTACCTTTCCAGATTTTCTGTTAGGTCCTTTGTTAGAGGAATTTTCCATGTTGTTGGGTGTCCCCATCAGGAGAGGGATTCCTTTCAACCCTGAGATGACTTCTCCCAGGAATGAGGATATAGCTAAGGCTCTGTATTTGGAGACCACCATCATTGATTAGAACATAACCACCAAGGCTGGAATCCCAGGCCTCCATTTGGACTTCTTGATTACTCAGGCCACCAGTCATGTTGCAGTAGGGAAGTGAGAAACTGTTTGTGCTCTCTTGGCCCTTAGCATATATGGTATCATCTTGTTTGCAGACGAGCCTAAGTTTCTAAGCAAGAGTGCTATCCATCTCTTCCTGCTGAAGAATCCATTTCCTACCTTGCTTGGGGATTTCTACTACTCAGTGCATCAAAGGAATGAGAAGCAAAGGGGAAGATTAGTCAGATGTTGTGCACCTCTCTTCTACTGTTGGTTATTGAGACACCTACCAAAGACAGAAGCTTTCTTGAATCCTCATCAGTCAAGAAACTGGGCTAAGAGAATGATTTCTCTCACTTCAGAAGACATCAGGTGGTGCACTCAGAGCACCAAAGGCAAAGACATAATCACCAGTTGTGGGCAGTACCCCAATGTACCTCTGATTGGAGTGAAGGGTTGCATCAACTACAATCCTTTACTGTTCAAAAGGCAATTAGGGTATGCCTTGGTACATCCACCAAGAGAGCAGGACTTGTCAGAAACCCTTTATTGTGACATTCAGCATAACCATGCCATTGCCCGACAAGCAGCCTGGGCTTGGGATAATATTCAGACAAAAGGGACTGTCATTCTTGGCAAGTGCAACAATATAGCTTCAGCTCAGTATATTGATTAGTCTCGTATCATAGGACAAACCACCCGCATGCCTTTCACCCTGGAAGATGTGCCTGGACCATTAGTAGTAGAGCCTATAGCTACAGTCAGTTTAGAGGAGTTTGAGAAGTTGAAGGAAAGGAATACTCAGCTTTCTGAAGCTCTAAAGAAGACCCTCTGGGAGAGAAATGATAGTCGTCTGGACAATGAAAGGTTAGAGAAGCTCCGGGTCAAGCATATGACCAAGATTGGGAAGACAACTGATTACATCAGAAGAGCCCGAGCAGGGGAGTTAGTGTTGAAGAATGCTTGCAAGGAAGCCAAGATTCAGAAGGCCAGAGATGAGCACTACTTGGAAGAGAGTCAGGCTAGATGGATAAGAATTATTGAAGCTCGTTCACAGGAAGATCAGAAAACCCATGCCAAGATAGAGCAGTTGGAAGTTAATGAGAAGAAGAATCATGAAGCCTTGTTAGCAGCACAGAAAGAAATCTCTGAGTTGAAACTCTAGGCGGGGTTGAAGAGATCAAAAGACCAAGACAAGTATAAGAAGTTGACAAATGCTATTGCCACCAGGAACCTTCTTATCAGGACCATCACAGAGCATCCAGTTGGCCCATTGACTGATGCTCTCCTGAAAGAAGTCAGAGAGGATGATTATGGGTTGGATGTTTGATTTCTTTGTATTTGTACTTCATTTTGTTTGTACTTTTGTTGATTTTGTTGTATTTTGATCCATCATGGGGACTTGTTTGTAATCACAAAACTATGTATCTTTGCATTTGGTAATATATGGTTTGTTTGTTATTCTACGGGCTTCATTTCTCTTCAGCATCATCATTCCTCGAGGTCTGGAAGGTCAAAACCAAAGAACCAAGCCGAATACCCTCGGAAGACAAATAGACATACTGCATTGCATACTAACTTCATTCTTTGTTTTGTAGGTTTTTTTGTTGTTATTTCTCACTTTGTTGTGGTTTCAGGAAACATTGCTCGTAGGAGAGTCTTCCCCATCAACAGAGTTCACCGGTATCCTACAAGAAACAACCTTCTGAGCTTACAAATTGACCAGGTTCGACAAGATCTGACTGACGTGAGAACCCAGATGGCTAATGAAAGAACTGAAATGAGGGCTCAGATGAATCAGTTCATGGCAGTAATGACTGGGTGGGCCCAAAGCCAAGAAAGATTAAGAGAGTTGGTCGAGTGGCAAACTCCTGAAGAAAACCACCCAGGTACAGGGGGTACCAGCAACAATGATCATGTACAACCTCGTACTGACCCCCCGGAGTTTGGACCTCATCTTAACCCTAACATTAATGCTATCAGGAATACCCAGGGTAATACTGGAGGGTGTGCCTTGCAAGAGGACCCTCAGGAGGAACAATTCACTGTAGTTGGAGCAGGAGATGAAGTCGATGATCGTCGGCTAGACGAGATAGCAGAAAAGTTGAGATCTCTGGAGTCTCAAAAATATTTAGGGTTTGATGTTATGGATATGGGGCTGGTAGAGGGAGTTAGAATTCCTCACAAATCCAAACCTCCCTGCTTTGAAAGATATAATGGAACATCTTACCCTCGCACCCATCTTCAATCTTTCCTGGGAAGACTAAAGGCTTACACTATGGATGAAAATCTATGGATGTTTTATTTTGAGGATAGCTTGATCGGGGCATCCCGTGAGTGGTACTCTCATCTGACTAGGGCAACAATCAGAAATTGGAAAGATTTGGCTGAGGCTTTCATTTGCCAATATCAATACAATTTAGATATGGATCCTAACAGAACTCTTCTAATGGGAATGTCACAATCCTCCAGGGAAAGCTTCAGAGTGTATGCTCAGAGATAGAGGCAATTAGCTGCTGCTGTTCAACCTCCAATGTCGGAAAGAGAAATGGCAGATATGTTTATGAACACCCTTCAGGGGACATACATTGATAGGTTGGCTGCTTTCTCTTCCACTAGCTTCGCAGATGTGGTCATAGCTGGAGAAAGGATTGAAAGTTTGTAAAATATGGGTAAATTTTCTGATAACGGCGCCGGCTCAAGCAGCACAAGGAAACCTTTTGTAGGGCCTCGAAGGTCGAGAGAAACCAATTCAGTACACATGGGCAGAGGTAGGCCCTAGTATATGCCAAGATCAATTACCACTGTCACAATTCCTACTCCACCTCCTCAACAACAATACACTCCGCAACCACAACAGTTCCCTCAACAACATTTTCCTCAACAAAGGTCCTACAACGTCCTTTCCAACAAAGGCCATCTCAAGTCAACAGGGTAATTGACCCTATACCAATGCCTTATGCCACTTTGTTACCACAACTTCTGAAGCTTAATCTTGTTGAATTAAGGACTCTGGCTCCACTAGATCCTCAGAACCTTCCGAGAAATTACGACGTTAATGCCATATGTGCCTTCCATTCTAATGTACCTGGCCACACCACAAAAAAGTGTAGAGCTTTGCACATGAAGGTCCAGGACCTAGTTGATTCAAAGGCTTTAAATTTTACACCACTTCCTAACATCACCAAGAATCCTATGCCCGACCACGGTGGGCTAAGGATAAATGCAGTTGAGGAGGATCAACCCATGAACTTAATTGAGGATACTGCAAGCATTCAAACACCTTTGGCCGAGGTTAAAGCACAACTTTTAAGGTTCTAGGTGTTCCCATGTTGTGAGGCGCGCTGTGAATCTTGCAAAGTTTCCATTAATGGGTGTGCAATATTGAGAAATGGCATCATTGGCCTTATCAGAGAGGTTATCCTGTAGATAACATCAACGGTTTCTACAACATCAGCAATTCCTCTTACAGCAACAACAAGTACTCCTCCGACAACTTCAAAGACAATTGTTTCGACAGACTCGTCTACAAAATCAACAATCATCTCTTCCACCACTTCAACAAACATTAGTTCAACCGCATCCACTTCTACAACTACAGCAACCATTAAAAATGACATCTCCATAGTCACCATATACTACGACCCAACAATGGTCCCCGATTCCAACAATTTTCAGCAACAATCTCAACAACAAACCAGCTTCAGTCTTTCACCACCACCATCAGTCAGAAATCCTGTTACCATATATTACGATCCACAGACAATCACAGTTCCTACTTCCGCTGCAGTCAGTCCAGTCACCATCATGGTACCTGGACCCATTCCGTATGAAAAAGATAATGTTGTGCCATGGCACTATGGTTCAGACCTCTACTGCAACAGGGAGAAAGTCGTTCTTGATTCTTCAACTCATACACCACAGGTCAGTAATGTCGGGGGAGGCGAAGGCTTCACTCGAAACGGACGCCTCTTCACGTCACAAGTTCCAAAAGTAAATACTGAGGCAGAGGCTGCTGCCAAAGCTAAAGGCAAAAATGTGGTGCCTGAGGAACCAGTTTTGAAAGAAGCTCATAAAGCATCCTTTGATCAAGATGTGGATGAATTTATGAGGATAATCAAGAGAATCGACTACAAGTTTGTGGATCAGCTCCACCAGACTCCTTCCAAGATCTCCATTTTATCATTGCTATTGTGTTCTGAAGCTCATTGGGATGCATTACTTAAAGTCCTGCACGCAGCCTACGTGCCCGAGGAGATCACAGTAAATCAGCTAGAGATAGTGGTGTCTAATGTTAATACTAGTCATGGGCTAGGCTTCACCAATGTTGATTTAACAACGGAAGGTCGTCACCATAACAAAGCTTTACACATCACTCTGGAGTGTAAAGGGGTTGTGCTTTCACATGTTCTAGTTGACACTAGGTCTTCACTCAATGTCTTGCCAAAGAAAGCCCTTGTTAAGCTTTAATATGATGGTATAGCTCTTCGACCAAGCAATCTGGTGGTCCGAGCTTTTGATGGTTCCAAGAGGTCTATTCTTGGAGAGGTATAGCTTCCTGTGATAATTGGCCCCCAGGTCTTTCAAACTACTTTCTACGTAATGGACATTCAGCCGGCCTACAGCTGTTTGTTGGGTCGACCATGGATTCACGCCGCTGGCGCAGTTACGTCGACCCTTCACCAGAAATTAAAATATGAGTGGGAAGGGAAAATTATCACAATCTATGGTGAATAGGATATTTTTGTTAGCCATCTGGCTACCTACAAATACATTGAGATGGATGGTGAAATTCACGAGACCATGAGCCAAGGTTTCGAAGCACTGAACGTTAATGAGGCGACAACTGAAGTATTCGCTACATCCCAGGAGGATAGGATGGGTACTTTAATTGTCTCCTACCAACAAGCTCGGAAGGTTGTTGAAGATGGAAATGCCCAAGGCTGAGGCAAGCTGCTACCTGTGGAGAAGAAGGAGGACAGATTCGGTTTAGGTTACAAACCATTCCGACAAGATCAAGCAGAGGCTGCTAAGGAGCCCAAGTTCATAAGTAGGGGGGTGCTAACCCCAGATGCTTTCAATAACGTGGAAGACGAGGCTGAAAGCGACCTCAACCTGGAGAGCTGGATTCGTCCAAGGATCCCGGGCCAACAAGTTCTTAACTGGTCTTCCTAGGAAATTATAAGAGTTACTCCTGCAGAGTAATTATTATTTCCTACTTTTTAGCATGCATCAAGTCCTGCATCTTGCCCAAAGTGTCAGGACTCACTTTGTAATAGGGCCATATTTGTATTTTGTGCAAATGGAATATCAATGAACAATGGACATCTTTTGCAAACAATTTTCTTTTTCGCTCACTGTCTTTTCATTTTTGTTATTTTTTGCACAAAACAATAGATTATCAATGTTTTCAAAATAATAACTTCATTTACACTTTTTTCTAAACAAGATTAAAATCGATCACTAAAAAGAACAAATCTCAACCCTTGCAGAGATTATCCTCCAAATTGCACCGACAACAGCACCGCTATGACCTTGTATGACTTCGACAATCCAATTAATCAAGCAGATGAAAGGGTTGATGAAGACTATGAGTTTCCTGAAGATTTAGCCAGGTTGTTGAGTCAAGAAGAGAAAGTGATTACTCCTCATCAAGAGGAAATTGAAATTATTAATCTTGGTACCGAGGAAGAGGTAAAAGAAGTGAAGATTGGGGCCAGTCTGCAAGCTTCAGTAAAAGAAAAGCTTATCAGCATGCTTCGGGAATACGTCGACGTCTTTGCTTTGTCCTATCAAGACATGCCAGGTCTAGATACGGATATTGTCATGCACAGGCTACCCTTGAAAGAAGATTGCCCTCCAGTTAAACAGAAGTTGCGCCACACTCGCCCAGATATGGCCATGAAGATTAAGGAAGAAATACAAAAACAGTGGGACGTCGGTTTCCTTGCTGTAACTAGTTACCCGCCGTGGGTTGCTAACATTGTAACCGTGCCTAATAAGGATGGCAAGGTGCGTATGTGTGTGGATTACCGGGATCTGAACAGAGCTAGCCCGAAGGATGATTTCCCATTATCTCACATTGATGTATTGGTAGACAACACAGCTCAGTTCTAAGTATTTTCTTTCATGGACCGATTTTCTGGGTATAATCAGATCAAGATGTCACCCGAAGACATGGAGAAAACAACCTTCATCACACCTTGGGGAACATTTTGTTACAAGGTAATTCCATTTGGACTGAAGAATGTCGGTGCAGCTTATCAACGGGCCATGGTAACATTATTCCATGATATGATCCACAAAGAAATTGAATGCTACGTAGATGACATGATTGCCAAGTTCCTTACTAAAGAAGAACATTTGGTGAATCTGTTGAAGTTGTTTAAGCCTCTGAGTAAGTATCAGCTAAAACTGAACCCCAACAAGTGCATATTCGGGGTACGTTCTGGTAAGCTGCTGGGCTTTATCTAAAGTGAAAAGGGAATTGAGGTTGATCCTGATAAAGTCAAAGCCATTCAGGAAATGCCTGCACCTAGGACTGAAAAAGAAGTTCGAGGGTTCTTGGGTAGATTGAACTACATCTCAAGGTTCATATCTCACCTCACTACAACCTGTGAACCCTTGTTCAAACTGTTAAGAAAGGAATAAACAATCAGGTGGAACGACAATTGTCAGAAAGCTTTTGATAAGATCAAAGAGTACCTACAAGAACCTCCAATTCTCATGCCTCCAATTGAAGGAAGACCTCTAATAATGTACCTAACAGTATTAGAAGGATCAATGGGGTGTGTGCTGGGCCAGCATGACGAGTCTGGTCGAAAAGAGTCATATCTCACCTTACAGCAACCTGTGAGCCTTTGTTCAAGCTGTTAAGGAAAGAACAAACGGTCAGGTGGAACGAAGACTGCCAGAAGGCTTTTGACAAAATCAAGGAATACTTACAAGAGCCTCCGATCCTTATGCCTCCAATTGAAGGAAGACCTCTAATCATGTACTTGACAGTATTAGAAGAGTCAATGGGGTGTGTGTTGGGCCAGCATGACGAGTCTGGTCGAAAAGAGTATGCAATATACTACCTAAGCAAAAATTTTACCGACTGTGAACAACGTTATTCACTGCTCGAGAAAACTTGTTGTGCTTTAGCGTGGGCTGCTTGCCGACTAAGACAGTATATGTTGACGCACACTACTTTGTTGATCTCAAAGATGGACCCCGTCAAGTACATATTTGAGAAGCCAGCACTTATCGGAAGGGTTGCAAGATGGCAAATGATCCTGACAGAGTATGACATTCAGTACACCTCTCAAAAGGCCATCAAGGGCAGTGTACTGTCTGACTACCTAGCTGAGCAACCCATTGATGATTACCAGCCCATGAGATTTGACTTCCCTGATGAAGACATCATGTACTTAAAAGCAAAAGATTGTGAAGATCCAGTTCACATTGAAGGGCCTGGTCCAGAAGAGGCATGGACTATGATGTTTGATGGGGCTGTCAATATGAATGGTCGTGGGGTTGGTGCAGTGCTCATAACACCTAAAGGAGTTCACATGCCTTTCTCGGAAAAACTCACCTTTTCCTGCACTAACAACGAAACAGAATACGAAGCATGTATCATGGGTCTTGAGGAGGCCATTGACCTCAGGGTCAAAACAATGAATGTATTCGGAGATTCGGCTTTGGTAATCAATCAGACCAACGACAAATGGTACACTCATCAGGAGCATCTGATTCCATACCGTCATACCCCAAATTTGTCCTACCCGCACCATTTTATTTTACTGTCTAACAGATATTCAAAAATCCAAAATATGTCACTTGTTTTTATTTTATTTTTATACCCGATTTTGTCCATTATCTAATTTCATCCATATCCAATATCCTTTTATATTTTATTCAAAAAAAAATTAATTACCAAAAATCTAAAAAAAATGCATTTATTTCTTTTTAAAATAAAAAATTCTAATCCCTTTTTATTTTATTCACTATTTTAAATACTTACTATCCATTTTTAATCCATTTTAACCATTACTTTTAAAATTCATCACATATTATTATTATTATTATCATTTTTCATACTACCACATTTTATTAAAATATTCTATCATTGTTACTATTTTATTATTATCATTAGTATTATTTTTTTATTTTAATTATTTTTTTATATTATATTTATTATTATTTTCGGTTATTATTATAGCATCACAATTTCATAGCTCACACTTTCTACAACCAAGACCCCACCTCCATACGTTTCTTATTTTTTCAACACCACTACCTAACCAATACAACCATCACAAAAATGTCACGTGTTACAATATTTTATCAGACCCCATTTGTAAATATCTCATAAGCTCATTATCTCTCTTCTTAAATCCATTTACTATTATTTAAACAAGATCACAAAAAAAATATTTTTATTACTTTTACTAGTTTATTATCTCTATTCTTAGTGTTATTATTATTTGTATTATTTTTATTTTATTATTATTATTATTATTATTATTATTATTATTATTATTATTAATTCCATATAGTTATTTTTCTATCACTTTCTTTATTTTTCTGCCAGCACAATACAACACATGCTATTATACCCCAATTTTGTCATATTGTTTTATTTTCTTTTTCACCTTTATTAAAAAAAATCCAAAAAATATGCATTTTCGTTTCTTCAAGATTTTTGTGAAATCGGAGTTTATTTAAGTTTATTAGTGCATGAGTGCGCAATGTTAAAAGTCGGTGTTGTGTGGACGTTTTTGCCCGTTTATCAATTTCATTTTTCATTAGCTATTCCTATCATATTTTTTCTATCATAACATAATCTAAAAAAAAATCAATGTCTCTTTTATTTATTTTATTTTATATTTTATTTTTAATATCTGCTGCTACTTTATTTCACTTTTATTTCATTTATTATTATTTGTTCCAAAAAAACACAAAAAACTTGTTATTATTACTACTAGCTCTTTTTTATTCTTTTTTAAATATCTTGTTATTATTACTAACTCTTTATAACTTCTTTTGTTATTATTATTTTATTTTCCATTTCTTTTATTATATTATTATTATTAATATTTATAATTTTTGATATTTCTATTTTTCACTATTATTTTTATTATTATTATTATTATTATTATTCACCTTTTTTGTTTTATTTCCTATTTTTATTCCTTAACATTAGCATTATTTTTTTTTACTCTTATTAGTCATTATTCTAAACCACATAACATCACTCTTTTATCAACAATATTCCACTCAAACTGAATTTTCCCATATCTGTCCCAAATCTACACTACCATTTGCTTCCTCAAACAAATCGCAACAAATCTTTTACAAAAACAAATTTCCAGCTCATTGCTCATCCTTATCCTCAATAATCTTTTTCCCCAAGTCTCTCTATTTTACCCTCAATTCAATCTCTATTTAAAGATCCTTTCTATCATTCATAAAAAAGCTTGGAAAGTCTAAAGAGCCTCTGCAAAAAAAACAATCCAAAAACCAAGCTTCAATCACCAGAAAAATAAACCAAAAAATTTCTGTCATAAGCATCAACAATATTATAATACAAAAAAATCTGCAAAACTCAAACACCCTTCAAAACGCAACAACATAAAACACCGTGAAATCCAATTCGCACAAAACCTTTCCAAATCTGGTTCGCACAAAACCTTTCCAAAACACACATAAACTGCATCAAATGAACTCACCATGAAACCTTGAATCAAACTGTGAGCACGAACCAACAAACCAAAAATGAAATCCAAACGCATAAAACCAAGCCAAACTCAGACGAAAACCGCGACGGAACTCGTGAGAAACTAAGGGAGGAGAGATTGAAAAAGCCACCAAACCCGAAGCCAAACCACCACCCAGAACACACAAAATCTGATCGAAACTTTCACAGAACCATAACCAACACCGATTTGAAACCGCCGCGCCGAGATCATCCGAAACGAGATTCACCACGAGAGAGACGAGAGCCTTCTTGCTTTTGGATCTGCCGCCGTGAACTTTTGAAAAGGGGTAGGGTTCTGAATCGCGCTCTAATGCGTTTTGTGAATCTGTTTCCTTTCTCAAATTCTTTGTTTTGCTTTAACTTGTGCTGGTGTTATTGTTTTCTTTTTTCTTTTTTGTTTGTTAAATAATAAATTTGTATTTATTTATGTTTTAGGGCTCCTAAAAAACATTAAACCCATTAAACCAACTTCTTAATACACACATACAGATCCAACGCACACACATTCCTATTTTATATATTTATTATTTATTATTTCTTTCTTTATTTATTATTATTATTTTGTTTGATTTAGTTAAGTAAGTTTTTTTATTTATCTTATAATGATTTTGATTTGATACTTTTTTTATTATTAGAAAAATTTATAAAGTATTTTAAATTCATGTAACTCATTTCCATTCCGTTGTTTATTTTGGGGGCCAATGATATAATAAAAAATCAAGTTGTCTACCCGATTTCGTTAAATCGGTAGAATTTGATTAATATGAGGCCAAGGTAGTTAGATTTATTTCTAGTTACCATTTTTTTTATTTCAATTATTTAACTTAGCTTAATTTATTTATTGTATTATTCCGACTATTCATCAATTTAATCAATTTAATTTATTATATCATATTTGTTATTCTATTTCCGCAATTTAATTTAGTCAATTTATTTATCGCATTCCAACAAATTGTTTCGACTCCTCATAGAACGATTTCAATTTTAAATCGGCTCTAAGGAAGTAAACGAACTATATTTCGACGCGTCCGAATAAAAGGTTAAACTCCTCCGAATAGTTGCATTTAACTTATTTTGTTGCATTTTATCGCTTTAATCGATTCGCAAACCATGTAAGCCGAGCGCACCATGCCTCGCCATCGAACCATTTCCTAACTCGAATACTTCAAATATTTTCTTAATTAAATAACGGAAAAACTGAATTCTGGAGTCTAGCATTCCTCGAATTCTTGAATGAACGCTCCTGAGGCTCGCCCCACGGGATGTGGTTCATTTGACCTTTCGTAATCAAAACGCTTAATCCACATATCAAATAACGAGAGAACTGAGTTCTGGAGTGTAGTATTCCTCGAATTCTTGAATGAACGCTCCTGAGGCTCGCCCCACGGGACATGGTTCATTTACTCTTTCATTTTTAAAACACTAATCAAATCAAACATATTTTCTCTAAACGAACATTGTCTAAATCCTTTCTATCTCGCAAACAAGCTAGCGCTTTCGCCTCCTATCGCGAGCAGACAAGTGTCGCTCCCACCAAATGACACCTGGTCAGAAGGGGTACAGACGCGGACGGTCGGCGAAAGGGATGAGAACACACAAGGGTGAACTCAGGAAGAAAAGAGTCGCCAGCTAGGCATTTTTATCCCGAAGGAAAGGTAATGCTGCATAGACCTAAGAAAAGATATGGATAAGACGGTCGCGAACCAGAGAGACTGAGAAAGGGGGTTGGTTACAACCTGGGAAGGTATTAGCACCCAGATTGTCCGTCGTACTCGACGGGATCCACGCTTGAAAGATTTGTGTTTTAAAGGGGTAGTGTCAGTGCAAACTGTGTATCAAAGATGGAAAAGAATGTAAGTGTCAGTGTAAAAGAAGTGTGAAGTGTATAAGTGAAGTGTCAGTGTAAGGAAAGAGTGGAATGCTCATGATAATGAGACTAAAAGAATAATACTGGAAGGAGAGGGGAATATACAGAGACTTTTGTTCGATAACTTTTAAGTTATGCCTACGTATCCTCTCGTGCAATGAGGAAGTCAGAACACCGTAGTTCGACCCAAAGAGACTGAAAGAAAAATTGACTTGTGAACTACTTGCTTGTCTATGCTCAAGTGTATGACCTGTCGGGCTCAGGTGCAAACTGTCTTGCATTAGACGGAAGAAGCAAGTTCTCGTTTGTGAGTGAAGGTGATGAGAAAAGAATCCCGAAGGAGACGATTATTATTTGTTTTTGTGTTTTCAGTGTTTTATTGCTTTTGAAAGTTTGTCATAAGTTAATGAGCTTAAGCCTAAACCAATGGGTTAGTAAACTCATCACATCCTCCCTCTGATTAGGGGTAATGAGAATACTTTAAGTGTGAAGTCAGCATCTCACACTTAATCACCATGGTGTAGGATTAAGATCATTAACCTACTTGTGATTATTTAGATGTTTTTGTTGTTTTTGTTTAGTGTTAAGTAATGAGATTAAGCCATAATCAGGGATTAAACAGACTCATTACACCATCCTATTAGAAGGATAATAGATGAGAATATTTAAGCTGAGGAAGACTCCTCAACTTAATCCATGATTAGGGATTGACCTCATGACAAAACAGAACCTTTATTAAGTGGATTTTAGTTAATGATAAGATGAAGAAGTAAGTTTTATGATTTGTAAGACAACTTGAGGGGGACTTGTCCATTAACACTAGGGTTAGTCCTTCTTAACCAATTAAGGAAGAATTAGAACCCTAATGCAAGGCCCAAGTTACAAGCTTGATGTCTTGATGGTTATTAAGTGAATTGATTAAAGGATTTAAACACATTAAGGGTTTAACACTTAGGATTAAAGTTATACACTCCATCCTAATAGAAGGATGCAGGCATAAGCTTAATCACAAAGCCTTAAAGCCTTTAGGGTTTAGTCCCTGATTATGAGATGAGAAGAGAAGGCTCAAAGAGACACAAAGGTAAAAGCTAAGTGGGGGACTAATCAAACCCTAATTGTTATCATGCTTGGTCATTCCTAGGGTTTGTGGGGTTTAAGAAGGAAATCTTCAAGGAACCACCAAGGAGAGAAGCAAATGAAAGGAGAAGGGAGCAAGGAGAAGCAAAACAACTTGCTTCACTTAAGAAGACAAGTTGCTTGAAGAAAGAAAGTAAGAGAACACGAATGAGCAAGCTCAATCCAATACACATACAAAAATGCAGCAAGGGAAATATGAAAAAGATGAAAAGAGAATGTGAGAAGTGAAGGCAAATTCACTTCTCAAACAACTTACCACCTGAAAAGTTAGCAAAAGAAATGAAATGCAATGCAAAATGAGATGCAATGTCATGATGCAAACCAAAACCAGAAGCATGAGTATGATGTTAGTGATGCTAAGAGATGATGCAAACATGAGGCAAGGCATGAGAATTATCATACAAACATATGGATGCAAGAGAAGCATGCTTTGAACCATGAATGTTCATGAAAAGTTATGGAATGCACAAGACATATAGCATGGCAAATGAAAGATGAAATGATCAAACATGATTCTAATATGTCCTAAGATTTATTATGAATCAAATGGATGCACAAAATGTCATGGCAATTCATGGTATGCAAGCAAATGGAAGATGGATGCAAGAGAAAGCACAAATTAGGGTTATATGCATCACACAAAGCAAAAATTCAAAATCTGAAACAAATAACATGGTAAAAAATTGAAAATGCAATCAAAGGAACCCTAAACCTATACAAACTCACAGCCCAAAGGAGGGGATCCAACTCTTAACCTATTGAAAGTTATGAATTTTCTAAGATTGCTAGGGTTTTAAGGTACCTTGACAAGAAAAATGCAAAACAAATTGAAAATGCAAGATCAATTCAAACCAATTTTATCCTATAAACTACATGCCCTACAAGATGCAATGCAAAAAGAATCATGATCCAACTCTCAAAGGTTAGGCAGAAATGAATTTTTGAAGTTTGAAACAAAATATTGCCTTGAAATGAAATTAAATCCAAAGAAAATTATCAAAAGGCATCAAGATCAAAAAGGAAATTTGGTTTGAGAGTGGGACAATGTTTCTAAATGTTTTCAAATGCTATGTGAATTTTATTGTGATTTTTAAATACCTAAAAGTATTTTTAATTAATTAATTTTCATTAATTAATTAAAAATAAACTTTTAAATGATTTAAAAATAATTTTTAATGCAAAAAATAAAAATAAAAATATTTTTGTGTTCTGAAAATTAATTAAACCTTTGACAAAAAATTTCAGAATTTTTAAAGGTTTTTTGCTATTTTAAATTAAATGTACAAAATAAATCAAATAAAATGAAAATAAAAATGAATTAATGAGAAGTATGCGCAATCCATGGCTGAAATTCAAAGCTGGGTGGAGGGAGTTGACTGACGCGTAAAGGAATGGTCCAGATGCATTCTGACTAATTAATTCAAATTAATTTAATTAATTAAAGATTAGGGTTTAATGACTGATCTTGGCCGTCCATACGCGCGGGGAGTCAACCAAAGTCCACAAGATCAAGGGTCCAAATTCAAATTTTGCCCTAAACGCAATTAAGACTCTAATCACTTTCAGGTGGCCGGAGAAGACCTCCGGTCATCTTCTCCGGCCAGCTCTCCCCTGAGATTTTTCTAAAACACTCCCTAGGCTAAATCAAACACCCCAAATCTCCAGAAATGATCCCCAAACCCCCTAGAACAAGAATCCAGCATCAAATCTCATTTATTCATCATCAACAACAAGATTCGAACAAAAACCTAAAACTGAACAAAATTTCAGAACATCCATACACCCTCAAAACTCAATCATTTTCAAAAATAAAAGGTTCAGTGTGATCAGGAGAGCATGCTTTATCATTTAGAAATAAGAAATAAGAGTTCTGGAAAAATGAATTTCCATGGCTACCTGAATCGAAGCTTTCAACCCAAGAGCTTCTGGACCAGTTCCTTGCTTTCAATCAACTCTACTGACCTCCCTCAAGTGTTTGCAAAGCTTATCTGGAGTTTATTTAGGCTAGTTTGTGAGATTGACTGAGTTCTGTTCAAAGAGGGGGAGAAATCGTATTTGGTTTGTGTGAGGTTTTGGGCTGTTTCAATGGTTGGTTTGTGATCAGTGAGTCATTTTGAGATCAATGGTGAAGTTGGTTTGAAGAATGGTTGAGTGAGCTGAGAGATTCGAATGGTTTTGCAAGTTGGAGGATTTTTGATAACTATGGCTTGGGGAGAGCTTCAGCATGAGTTGTGTGTGGTGTTGTGATGTATTTGGTCCACTTATCAATCTTGGGTAGGTCAGAAGAGTGGCTTGGGGAGAGCTTCAGCATCAGTTTTGAAGCCAGCCAGCAAGTGGATTAGGGTTTGAAGGATGTTTTGCAACTTTGTTCCACTTTGCCCCTTTTGAAATTTCTTGATCCACATGCCATGAAAATGAGTAAAATTTTGATGCAATCTGATCCTTAGGCCTTGGTTTATGTTTGTATGAAGATTAGAAGTCCATTTGATAGCACAATTTGTCTTGGCAAGTGGTTTTGCAACTTTGCCTCTTTGGTAGAAAACTTGAAATTATGTGATTTTTCCCAACTTTGACAAACCATAACTTTTGATCCAAAATGAATTAGAACAAGTTTTTGTACTTTTTGAAAAGGGAATGATCCATTATACAACTTTCATGACCAAAGTTTTCTCATTTGAAGCATTTTTGAATCAAAAAGCAAGGGTTGAAAAAGTTTCCCAAAATGGCAAGTTTCCATTACAAGTCATTTTCCCAAAAAGTCAACTTTGCAAATGGCTTGAAATTCTTCAATTTTGTGAACTTATAACATCTTATATGATCAAATAAAGATCATACATAATCAAAATGATGATGAACACCCTTTGGTTGGGTCATTGAGGGCCTCAGATGCCCTGATTTTGCACTGACTTGCTCAAGAAGTCAACTCTTGATTAGATGCCTTCCCCATGGAATTTCTTCATGAAAATTGATATGTATGATCCCTATACCATATAGAGACCAATAGAAACAAGAATGACCAAAAAATTTGGAGTTATGGCCTTTGAAACCAAAACCCTAATTCTAGGTCATCTGTGCAATCAAACCTGGCTCTGCTTCCATGCCAATCTCAGTTCTTGTGATTTTTTGACATTCTTGACTTTGAGAGGATATAATATGATGATTGAACATACATGGACCCCTTTGAAATGATTGAAGACCTTTGGAGTGGCTCAAATGGCTCAGGGATGGATCAGATCACAAACCCTAGATGCAGATGACTTAGAAGCAATGCAGTGAATCAAAAATGTGGTATGAGATGCTATGGTTGAGTTTATGCTAATGAGAAGATCACAAGCCATGGTGTGAATGGGTGAGGGCAAATTTGGGGTGTTTACAACTGCCCCTATTCAAACATGAGTTAGTTGTGCAGGATGTAAGCAACGGCTTAACAGGCGAACAAGATTACTTGTGGTTGAATACCAAAGACAGTCCAAAATTTGCACTCACAGAATGAAGAAGAAAAGGGATATAGATTGTAAAAGAAAATAAAGTATATTTACAAAGGGCAGGCGAAGGAGGACGGCCGTCGAGCAGAGGACGACTACTGGAGAAAGAGTGATGACGGGGACGACCGACATGCTGGGGATATAAGAGGTTATGATGGGGACGACCACCAAAATAAAGCAACAAAGATTCTCTGGGGATAAAAGGTAATAGTGAATGATGGGGACAACCATCAAGTTCAAGGTATGAATAAAATAAATGATGAGGTACGGTCATCAAAGGTGAAGGACGGTCACCTAGCAGGGGACGGCTGCTCTGTTGGGGGATAAGATGAGGAACGGTCATCTAAGGTGAAGGACGATCACCGGGCAGGGTACGGCTGCCGATAATAACACGACATAGGACGAATGCCGGATAAAAAAGTCGACGATGGGGACGGCCATCGGATAAACATGATGAAGGACGATCATCAAGAGGTGAAGGACGATCACCTAGCAGGGTACGGATGCTCTCGGGGTATCATGACATAGGACGAATGTCAGATAACAAGATCAACGATGGGGACGACCATCGGATAAAATGATGAAGGATGATCATCAAAAGGTGAAGGACGAACACCCAGCAGGGGACGGCTGCTAAATATCACGACATAGGACGAATGTCGGATAGAAAAGGGGTCCAAAAACGGAGATTCCGCTGGGGAAAGGATAGGGATGGTCATCCAGAGGTGAAGGACGACCACCTGGCAGGGTACGGCTGCCGGAAAGGTATCATGACGTAGGACGCATGTCAGATAGGAAAGGAATAGTTCACTGGGATTTGCTGGGACAAGTAAACACGGACGAGTGTCTATATCCAAGAAATGAGAGGCATTAGTGTTTGGGTACGGTGTATAGATTAAAGATGCGGACGAACATCCCTAAGACTATGATACGGACGAGTATCAGGTAGACACGAATATTGACACATGTTCGGAGATGATGATACGGGCGAGTATCAACTAGTTAACAAAGAACACGGACGAGTGTTGATTCTGTGGGGACTCCTCTGGGGAATAGTAGACACAAACGAGTGTCTAAATTCAAGAAGACATGAGTGTTTGACACGTGTATGGATTAGAGATGCGGACGAGCATCCCTAAGACTATGATACAGACGAGTATCTGGTAGAAACAAACGCTTGACGCATGTTCTGAAATGATGATACGGACGAGTATCAACTGGTTAACAAAGAACACGGACGAGTGTTGATTCTGAGGATGTATAAGTAATGTATAATGATACGAACGAGTATCTGTATGAGTGAAGCAGGAATAATAAGTATGAGTGAAACACCGACAAGTGTTTAACTTGCTGGGGAGGGTGACACAGACGAGTGTCAAAAGGTATATTATAGACAAGTAAATGCTTTACAAAGTATTCAGGTAGTTATGTTGGGGAAGGTGACACGGACGGGTGTCAGGGAATCTGTATGAATATATGTATCTGTGAGTGCAAAGAGGACGCTTTGGCTTTCTACTGGGGATATGACACGGACGGGTGTCAAGAAGTATCTGTAATATATAAGTGTCTGTTTGTAAAGAAAGCTCGGGCGACTTTACTGAGGGAATGATGACACGGACGAGTGCCAAAAGGAGTGTGTATTTGTATTTATGAGTGTAAGGCAAATGCCTTGGCTTCCTGCCGGGGAATCTGGAGAGTTTTCTGTATATCTTTGGTGAATTGTCAAAATTCACAAGTGTTTGATTCAGAACATGACTTATGATTATGCAATATGTTTGATTTTTGCCGTAATGCTCCGTATTAGACGGAATGCTACGCTCTGCGGGGAGAATATGATGCAGATGCTATGATTATGCAAAGACACTGATCCGGGATTCGGATCCCGTTGCTATGAAGATCTCCGGCTGATCTGCTTGAAGTGGACATCCCAGCTGGGGATGAGATCATTGGTAGATCTGACATATGGAACTCTGCTTGGGGATATAGGTCACTGATAGACCTATTTCAGTAATGAAGGACCCAACTGGGGTTTGTAGAAGCTTTCGTCACTCTGTTGTGAGATCTTCAGGCATTGCTCTTTTGGATAGAGGCTGAAACTCTGTGGGGAGATGGTTCCCTGGCTTTGCACCTGGCTGAGGAGGGAATAACAAAGGGCAACTCAGCTGGGGAGAAAGCACCTCCGGTGCTAGGACTGAGTAGATAATGATTTGCCAGCTTGCTGGGATGAAGTTTTCATGCCCCATGTTGTGCTTTGAACACCCGCAATCCTGAAAAGACAGAGAAATGCACAAGTAACCCCGAGGTATCCCTTACCGGATTCCATCATAGGAGTTTAGACACTCCCGGGAGTAAGTATATTTCCTGCACACACGTATTTTTTAGAAGAAAAGCATCTATATTTATGCAATCAGTATCGGACATTATTTGCAAATGAAAATAAAATGTACGAGACGAAACATGACTGAAAATCTGATTTTATTAATTCATGTGCCCTGAACTGGCAAGATACAGTCAAAGAAACAAATCCCCTAAAATGAGGAGATTGTTACAAATTGAGAAATAAAAGGTATTGGCAATGTTGATGACTCTTCAGGGAGCTTCCCTATGCTATGACTCGTATGACATTTGACATTCTTCTCATCTTGCTTTCCGAAGAAGGTTGATTCTGAAAGAAGCTTACCAAGTTGTAAGTGATACAGATGAATTCAGAGTACAGTTGTTCGCTTATTCCCTTATTTTGCATGGATCGCCCTTTCGGGTTTTCAATCCATCGGGATACCCCTTTTTTGCCTGAGTTGTCCAATGCGGCTTTTCAACTCAGCGGGTGTACATTTTTTATTTATTTCCCTTATTTTTGCCCGAGTCTTTTATTCTGTTTTTGACTCGCCGGGATGCCCCATTTTTGCATGGACTTACATTCTGTTTTTATGTCCAGCGGGTCATTTTTTATGCGAAGTATTTTTTAACTGCATCTGAATTCACAGGGGACGAGAAGTCTTCACCATCCATAGTACTGAGCATCAGTGCTCCACCAGAGAAAACTTTCTTTACTACGAATGGTCCTTCATAGTTCGGAGTCCATTTGCCCCTGTGGTCTGTATGAGGAGGGAGGAGTCTTTTCAGCACAAGATCCCCTACTTAGTATTCTCGGAGCCTGACTTTCTGATCGAAGGCTTTCTTCATTCTTTTCTGATACAGTTGTCCATGGCAGATTGCAGCCAATCTCTTCTCTTCGATCAGACTCAGTTGTTCGTATCGGGATCGGACCCACTCTGTTTCATTTAGTTTAACATCCATTAGTACCCGCAAGGAGGGTAACTCAACTTCAACAGGTAGGACTGCTTCCATACCATACACAAGCTGAAACGGTGTTGCCCCAGTAGATGTTCTGATTGACGTACGATATCCTTGTAAGGCAAATGGTAGCATTTCATGCCAGTCTTTATATGTAACTACCATCTTCTGCACAATCTTCTTGATATTCTTATTAGCTGCCTCAACAGCGCCATTCATCTTTGGCCTGTAAGGAGAAGAATTGTGGTGTTGGATCTTGTAGTCCCGGCACAGTTCTGCCATCATTTTATTGTTCAAGTTGGAACCATTGTCAGTAATGATTCGCTCAGGCACTCCATATCTACAAATGATGTCCCTCTTAAGAAATCGGGCTACCACTTGCCTGGTGACATTTGCATAAGAAGCTGCTTCGACCCACTTGGTAAAATAGTCAATGGTTACCAGGATGAATCTGTGGCCGTTTGAAGCAGTCGGTTCAATCTTGCCAATCATATTAATGCCCCACATGGCAAAGGGCCAGGGTGAAGACATCACATTCAGAGGATTTGGAGGCACATGCACCTTATCCGCATAGATCTGACATTTATGGCATTTTCTGGCATAGGCACAACAGTCTGCATCCATTGTGATCCAGTAATAACCTGATCTTAGCAACTTTTTTGCCATAGCATGCCCTCCTGCATGGGTACCAAAGGATCCTTCGTGCACCTCGTGCATCAACAAGCCTGCTTCTGTTTTATCAACACATCTGAGGAGTACCATATCAAAGTTTCTCTTGTACAGGGAACCGTCAGTATTCAGGAAGAAACTACCAGCAAGCCTTCTTAATGTCCTCTTATCATTGGAAGATTCCCCAGGTGGGTATGTTTGATCCTCCAAGAAGCACTTAATATCGTGGAACCAAGGCTTATCATCTTTAACAACATCTGCTGCAAATACATATGCTGGTCTGTCAAGTCTGGACATTGAAATCCGAGGCACAAAGTTGGCAGCTTGAACTTAGATCATGGATGAAATGGTGGCAAGAGCATCTGCAAATTGATTCTCGTCCCGAGGGATATACTCAAGCTTGACCGTTGTGAAGAAAGTCAATAACCTCCTTGTATAGTCCCTATAAGGTATCAGATAATCCTGGTGTGTGTACCATTTGCCGTTGGTTTGATTAACTACCAGAGCTGAATCTCCGAACACAGTCAAAGTCTTGATCCTGAGGTCGATGGCTTCCTCAAGACCCATAATACAAGCTTCGTATTCAGCTTCGTTGTTAGTGCAGTTAAAAGTGAGTTTTGCCGAGAAAGGCATGTGAACTCCCTTAGGTGTAATGAGTACTGCACCAACACCACGACCATTCATATTAACAGCCCAATCAAACAGCATAGTCCATTCTTCTTCTGGGTCAGGCCCTTCAGTGTGAATAGGATCTTCATGATCTTTTGCTTTTATGAACATGATGTCTTCATCCAGGAAGTCAAATCTCATAGGCTGGTAATCATCAATGGGTTGCTCAGCAAGATAATCATACAATACACTGCCCTTGATGGCTTTCTGAGATGTGTACTGAATGTCATATTCTGTGAGGATCATTTGCCATCTTGCAACCCGTCCGGTAAGTGATGGCTTCTCAAATATGTACTTAACTGGGTCCATCTTTGATATCAACAAGGTAGTGTGGGTCAACATATACTGCCTTAGTCGGCGAGCAGCCCACGCTAAAGCACAACAAGTTTTCTTGAGCAGTGAATAACGTTGTTCACAGTCGGTAAACTTTTTGCTTAGGTAGTATATTGCATACTCTTTTCGACCAGACTCGTCATGCTGGCCCAACACACACCCCATTGACTCTTCTAATACTGTCAAGTACATGATTAGAGGTCTTCCTTCAACTAGAGGCATAAGGATTGGAGGCTCTTGTAAGTATTCCTTGATCTTGTCAAAATCCCTCTGGCAGTCTTCGTTCCACCTGACTGTTTGTTATTTTCTTAGCAGTTTGAACAAAGGTTCACAGGTTGCTGTGAGGTGAGATATGAACCTTGAAATGTAGTTCAATCTACCTAGGAACCCCCGAACTTCTTTTTCAGACTTCGGTGCAGGCATTTCTTGAATGGCTTTGACTTTGTCAGGGTCAACTTCAATCCCTTTTTCACTTACAATAAATCCCAGCAGCTTACCGGATCGCACCCCAAATGTGCATTTGTTGGGGTTTAACTTTATAAACACCCCAAATTTGACCTCACCCATTCACACCATGGCTTGTGGTTCTTTTTCATTTGCATAATTTCAATCATAGCATCTCATATTGCATATTGGCTTCACTGCATTGGTTCAAAGTCATCTGCATCTAGGGTTTGTGATCTGAGCAATCCAAAAGCCATTTGAGCCACTTCAAAGGTCATCAATCACTTCAAAGGGGTCCATGTATGTTCAAGCATCATATTATATCCTCTCAAAGTCAAGAATGTCAAAAATCACAAGAACTGAGATGGGCATGGAAGCAGAGCCAGGTTTGACTGCACAGATGACCTAGAATTAGGGTTTTGGTTTCAAAGTCCATAACTCCAATTTTTTTGGTCATTCTTGTTTCTATTGGTCTCTATATGGTATAGGGATCATGCATATCAATTTTCATGAAGAAATTCAATGGGGAAGTCATCTGATCAAGAGTTGACTTTTTGAGCAAGTTAGTGCAAAATCAGGGCATCTGAGGCCCCCATGACCCAACCAAAGGGTGTTCATCATCATTTTGATTATGTATGATCTTTATTTGATCATAGAAGATGTTAGAAGTTCACAAAATTGAAGAATTTCAAGCCATTTGCAAAGTTGACTTTTTGGGAAAATGACTTATAATGGAAAATTGCCATTTTGGGAAACTTTTTCAACCCTTGCTTTTTGATTCAAAAATGCTTCAAATGGGAAAACTTTGGTCATGAAAGTTGTAGAATGGATCATTCCCTTTTCAAAAAGTACAAGAACTCTTTCTAATTCATTTTGGATCAAAAGTTATGGCTTGTCAAAGTTGGCCAAAATCACATAATTTGAAGTTTTCTACCAAAGAGGCATTTTGCAAAATGGTATGATCAAGTGTTCTAAAGGCTTCAAAAGTGTACAAACTCTTCACAACATGATCACATGACCTCTAAAGATCAGAATGGGCCAAAGAATATTGCATTTTGATGCCATGAATCTCATGAATTTTCAAAGGGGCCAAACTTTGTGAAAATTGCAAAACATCTCATAAGTCTTGATCCACTTGCTGATTTATCTCATAAACAATTCCATGGTTCTCCCTAAACTCAGCTGAGCCAAGACAAGCCAAAAGGCTAGCTATACCATTGCCCATACCTCAAGTACAAGTCAAGTTGACATTTTGGCAACTTGCCCATACCAATCACAACAGGCCACCAACAACTCTCTGCCCAATCCAGACTTTACAAACACACCCCAAGGCTTCATTTTCATAAGACACACAAGCCTAAAAGCTCCAAGAACACAGCATTCTCATTTTTCACCTCATATGCAAAACCATTCGAAACACTCTCCACAAGCTTCAAACACACAAACAAACTTCACCATTGATCTCAACATGACTCACTGATCACAAACCAACCATTGAAACAGCCTGAAAGTCACTGAAATCAAAACACGATCAACACCCCTCACTGAACAGAACTTCTGCAATCTCCCAAATCATCCATCAACAAAAGCTTTGAAGCATTCCATTGAGCTCAGGGGGACCAGAGGAGTCAGTTTGCATAAGAGAAAGGCTCAAAAAGCTCCAGTTCGAAGAACTTCAGTTCAAGTATCCATCAAGAACAAATTTTCCAGAACTTCATTTACTTGTTATAAATTGATTCTACATGTTATCCTGATCATCATGATGTGTTTAAAAATGAAAATGGTGGAGTATTGAGTATGTATGAGTTGTCTGAAACTTTCTGCCCTAAATTTGTTTTGCTTCGATTTGCATGATTAATGAATGAAAAATGGTTTTTGTTTGGGGGTTTTGATTCAGTGATGAGTGGGGTTTGATTCTGTGCAGAGAGATTTCATTTTTATGGAGTTTTGAGAGAGTTAGGTCAGAGGTCTCGCTGGAGAAGACGACCGGAAGTCTTCTCCGGCCACCTGAAGTTGATTAGGGTTAATCAGTGTCATTAATGTGAGTTTGAATGTGAAGCGTTGGATGGCTTGACCAGGGTTGACCCGCGCGTGTTTGAATGGACAGGATGCATCTTTAGAAACCCTAATCCTCATTAACTTAATTTAATTCAGTTTAATTAATTTAAAATAGTAATTAGCTCAGTTTGAATTGTGGCCAATAGATGTGGCGCGTAGTCAAGCTAGAATTCCTCAGGTTCAATCCAGACCTTTAGATGCGCATACTTTCATTTTATTCATTTATATTTTCATTTGTTTTGCATTTATTTTCTTCATTTAATTTAAAATAGTAAAAAATGTTTAAAAATTCTGAAAATTTTTATCAAACCTTTTATTAATTTTCAGAAACCAAAAATATTTTTATTTTAATTTTTTGCATCAAAAATTATTTTTAAATCATTTAAAAGTTTATTTTTAATTAATTAATGGAAATTAATTAATTAAAAATACTTTTAGGTATTTAAAAATCCCAAAAAAATTCATGTAACATTTAAAAACATTTAGAAACATTGTCCAACTCTCAAACCAAATTTCTTTTTTGTTCTTGATGCCTTTTGATCATTTTTAATGGAATTAATTTCATTTCAAGGCATTATTTTGATTCAAACTTCAAAAATTCATTTCTCCCTAACCATTGAGAGTTGGACAATGATTCTTTTTGCATTGCATCTTGCATATCATGTAGTTTATAGGATAAAATTGGCATTAATTGATCTTGCATTTTCAATTTGTTTTGCATTTTTCTTGACAAGGTACTTTAAAACCCTAGCAATCTTAGGAAATTCATAACCCTCATTAGGTTAAGAGTTAGAACCCTTCCTTTGGGCAGTGAGTTTGTATAGGTTTAGGGTTCCTTTGCTTGTATTTTCAAATTTTTATCATGTCATTTGCTTCTGGTTTTGTATTTTTTCTTTGTATGTTGCATATAACCCTAATTCATGCTTTCCTTTGCATCCATCTTTCATTTGCTTGCATACCATGACTTGCCATGACATTTTGTGCATTAATTTGATTCATAATACATCTTAGGACATATTAGAATCATATTTGATCATTGCATCTTCCATTTGCCATGTTGTATGTCATTTGCATTTCATAACTTTTCATGAACATCCATGGTTCAAAGCATGCCTCATTTGCATCCATATGTTTGTATGATCATTCTCATGCCTTGCCTCATGTTTGAACCATCTCTTAGCATCATTAACATCATACTCATGCTCCTGGTTTTGGTTTGCACCATTGCATTGCATCTCATTTGCATTATATTTCATTTCTTTGCTAACTTTTCAGGTGGTAAGTTGTTTTGAGAAGTGGATTTGCCTTCACTTCTCACAATCTCTTTTCATCTCCCTTATGCATCATTGCTGCATTTTATCTTGTGTATTGGATTGAGCTTGCTCATTCTTGTTCATCTTACTTTATTTCTTCAAGCAACTTGTCTTCTTAAGTGAAGCAAGTTGTTTTTCTTCTCTTTGTTCCTTTCATCTGCTTCCTGGTGGTTTCCCTGAAGATCTTCTTGCAAACCTCACAAACCCTAGGAACAACCAAGCATGACAATGATTAGGGTTTTGATTAGTCCCCCCACTTAGTTTTACCTTTGTGTCATCTTTGAGTCTTGTCTTCTCATCTCACAATCAAGGACTAAACCCTAAAGGTTTTAAGGCTTTTTGATTAAGCTTATACCTGTATCCTTCTATTAGGATGGAGTGTATAATTTTAATCCTAAGTGTTAAACCCTTAATGTGTTTAACTCCTTTAATCAATTCATCTTAATAATCATCAAGACATCAAGCTTGTAACTTGGGCCTTGCATTAGGGTTCTAATTCTTCCTTAATTGGTTAAGAAGGACTAACCCTAGTGTTAATGGACAAGTCCCCCTCAAGTTGTCTTACAAACCCTAAAAATAACTTCTTCATCATATCATTAACTAAAATCGACTTAATAAAGGTTTTGTTTTGTCATGAGGTTAATTCCTAATCATGGATTAAGTTGAGGAGCTTTCCTCAGCTTAAACATTCTCATCTATTATCCTTCTATTAGGATGGTGTAATGAGTCTGTTTAATCCCTGATTATGGCTTAATCTCATTACTCAGCACTAAACAAAAAACAACAAAAACATCTAAATAATCACAAGTAGGTTAATGATCTTAATCCTACATCATGGTGATTAAGTGTGAGATGCTGACTTCACACTTAAGGTATTCTCATTACCCCTAAACAGAGGGAGGATGTGATGAGTTTACTAACCCATTGGTTTAGGCTTAAGCTCACTGACTTATGACAAACTTCAAAAGCAATAAAAGACTGAAAACATCAAAAACAAACAATAATCGTCTCCCTCGGGATTCTTTTCTCATCTCATTCACTCACAAACGAGAACTTGCTTCTTCCGTCTAATGCAAGACAGTTAGCACCTGAGCCAGACAGGTCATACACTTTAGCATAGACAAGCAAGTAGTTCACAAGTCAATTTATCTTTCAGTATCTTTGGGTCGAACTACGGTGTTCTGACTTCCTCATTGCACGAGAGGATACGTAGGCATAACTTAACAGTTATCGAACAAAAGTCTCTGTATATTCCCCCTCTTTCTAGCCCTATTCTTTTAGCCTCATTATCATGAGCATTTCACTCTGCCCTTACACTGACACTTCACTTATACACTTCACATTCTTTTTACACTGACACTTGCATTCTTTTCCAGCTTTGATACACAGTCTGCACTGACACTACCCCTTTAAAACACAAATCTTTTAAGCGTGGATCCCGTCGAGTACGACGGACAATCTGGGTGCTAATACCTTCCCAGGTTGTAACCAACCCCCTTTCTCAGTCTCTCTGGTTCGCAACCGTCTTATCCATATCTTTCTAGGTCTATGCAGCATTACCTTTCCTCCGGGATAAAAAATGCCTAGCTGGCGACTCTTTCTTTTCTGAGTTCACCCTTGTGTGTACTCTCCTCTCTCTTTCGCCGACCGTTCGCGTCTGTACCCCTCTTGGCCCTGTGTCATTTCGGTGGGAGCGACAGCTTGGCGACTCTACTGGGGAAACTTATACTGCAACCAGGGCTTCTGGTTCTTTTTGTGGGTTCCTCCTAGCGCTTGTTTGATTTGTGTTTACTGGGGTGTTATGTGCTATTTGTGTTTATATAGTTGCTTTATTTATTGCTTTATGTACAACTTTATTTATTACTTTCTTTACAGTTTTACATTTTTCATAATGTCATACTGTTATCTGGCTGGATCTGTTTTCTGTCTTGGTGGGTGGGGTTCATTGAGAGATAAGGTCCTATACCTGGGACCTGAGTGACACCTAGGCTAGAGTGGTTCATGTTCTTTCCCATTCCATTTCGGTCTGGTGCAGGAATATGAAACACGGTTCAGATGTGGGTTTCTTCTTGAGAACTCTGTGCTACAGATTTCCTGTAGTGCTAGGGCTATCTGGGAAGCCTGCTAAGTCTGGATGACCTTTATTATGACCTTCAGAAACTGAGGTGAATTAGAGGAGGATCTTTTATGGTTATTGTAAACACTGTACCTCCGGGTTAGAAGTGTTTACACTTCTCATAACTGATCCAAGTCTGAGGATCCTTGTTCTAGAACACCACCTGTGAGGGGGTTGGGCTGTTTACAGGTTTGCAGGAACCCTTGACCACATCATACCCTGTTACTTTGTTTTGATTAAGAGTATTCCACTTTGGACAGTTCTTGAGATTTAACCCAGGACATGTGACTCTTTATTTGAGTCCCCCACCTTGGTTACTGGACTTTTGAACCTCCATCTGGACTTCTTAAACATACATGGACTTATATCAAGGCAGTAATCAGATCCATCTTGATCACAAACCCTTGCATTTCATTTGCATACATCATCATTGCATCATTTAACATTTGTTTATTTGTTTTTCAGGGTATCCACATTGCATTTGGCTTGGCTTTGACCCCTTCATCTGCATAGACCCCTGCTCATCAGTTGTCTGCTTCAGTCATCTTCATCATCATCAGCATCAGCCTATCAGTAGTTCATCTTCAGTACCAGTCTTCATCATCAGCATCTGTTTTCAGCTCTTCATCAGCAGACATGGCACCCAAGAAGAGCAATATTTCATACCACTTCTTTGAGCCTGTGCTGGCTGGCATCAGACAGATCCAGGCACTTATCACTCCATACCATATCCCTTTATTCAGAGAGCATTATGAAGACATCCTTGATATGGTTATGGACTTAGACCCTTCTCAGAGGAGCTTGATCCACACTTGCCTACAGTTCTATGATCCTCCTTTGAGATGCTTCACATTCCAGAATTTTCAGTTGGGACCCCTGTTGGAGGAGTTTTCATCACTGATTGGAGTACCTGTCAGGGGTGGTGTCCCCTTCAACCCTGAGATGGCTTTTCCCAACAATGAAGAAGTGGCAAAAGCACTGTATTTGGAACCTATTCTGATTGAGCAGAACATGTCAACAAAGGCTAGCATCCCTGGCCTACACTTGGATTTCTTGACTTCTCAGGCTATCCTGAAGGCCTCCTTGGGAGAATGGAAGGCAGTTTGTGCATTGTTAGCCCTCAGTGTATATGGGGTTATACTTTTTGCAGATGAGCCCAAGTTTATCAGCAAGAATGCTATCCATCTCTTCCTTTTGAGGAACCCAGTACCCACCTTGCTGGGAGATTTCTATTATTCTGTTCACCAAAGGAATGAGAAGCAGAGAGGGAGGTTGGTGAGATGATGTGCTCCTCTATTTCATACCTGGCTGCTTAAACATTTACCCAAGACTGACGCCTTCCTGAATCCTCACCAACAGAAGAATTGGGCTAGAAGACTCACTGCTTTGACCTCAGATGACATCAGGTGGTGTACCCAGAGCACCAAAGGCAGGGACATAATAACTAGTTGTGGGCAGTTCCCCAATGTACCCTTAGTAGGAGTGAAGGGTTGCATCAACTACAATCCTGTGCTGTTTAAAAGAAAATTGGGCTATGCTTTGGTCCACCCTCCTAGAGTTCAAGACTTGGCTGAAACCCTGTATTGTGAGATAAAGCCTAATCTAGTTGTTGTCAGACAAGCATCCTGGGCTTGGGACAACATCCAGACCAAAGGGATGGCCATTCTTGGAAGATGCAACAATGTGGCCTCAGCTCAGTATTATGAATGGTCCCATGCTAGAGCTCAGATTTCTGGGATGCCTTTCACCATTGAGGATGCACCTGGACCGTCCACAGCACCACCTCCAGCCACTGTCAGCCTGGAAGAATTTGAGAAACTAAAGGAGAGGAATGAGAATCTGTCTCAGGCTCTGAAGAAGACCCTTTGGGAGAGGAGTGATGGTCGTCTAAAAAAAGAGAAGTTAGAAAAGCTTAAGGTGGAGCATCTAGCCAGGATTGAGAAATCAGAGGACTACATCAAGAAATCAAGAGCAGGAGAGCAGATTTTGAAGAATGCCTGTAAAGAGGCCCAGTTTCAGAAGGCTAGGACTGAGCTCTATCTGAAAGAAAGTCAAGATAGATGGGTCAGAATTACTAAAGCTCGGACTCAGGAGGATAAAAGGACTCAGGCTAGAATTGAGCAGTTGGAGGCTAATGAGAAGAAGCAACAGGAAGCTTTGCTGGCAGCCCAGAAGGAAATCTCAGAATTGAAGCTTAGGGCTGGTGTGAAGAGGTCAAAGGACCAGGACAGGCACAAGAAGATGACTGCTGCTATTGCCACCAGGAACCTTCTTATCAGGAACATCACAGAGCATCCGGCTGGTCCTGTAACTGAAGCACTTTTGAAGGAGGTTAAGGAGGATGAATTTGGTTTAGATGTTTGACTCCTTTGCTTGTTGTTATTTCCATTTCATGTACTTTTCCTTTTTATGTTGTATTTTGGCCCTTCAGGGGCATGTGTTGTAAAAACAGACTATGTATTATCCACCTTTTGTAATATATTTGTTAGTTTCATTAAGTCTCTTTCTCTCAAGCAACATCAAAGCATCTTCCTCAGGGTCTGGAAAGGTCAAAACCAAGTGCCAAGCAGGATACCCTGGAAAGCAAATAAGCATACTGCATTGCATACTAACTTTTGTTTTGTTTTGTAGGTTTTTGGTTTGTTTGTTACTAACTCTGTTGTGATTCAGGAATTATTGCTCGTCGTCGGGTGTTCCCTCTCAACCGTCCGCACAGATATCCTACTCGCAACAACCTTCCGGGTATACAGATGGACCAAGTACAGCAAGATCTGACAGAAGTCAGGACCCAGATGGTTAACGAAAGATTAGAGATAAGAAACCAAATGACCCAGTTCATGGAAGTAATGAATGGCTTGACCCAGAGTCAAGAGAGATTGAGGGCATTGGTAGAAAGGCAGACCCCAGAAGAACCCCATCTAGGGACTGGAGGAACGAGTAACAATGAGAGGGTTCAGCCTCATGTCAACCCACCAGTATACGGGCCTCATCTGCATCCGGAAGTCAACATCCCGGGTATTGTGCAAGGAAATACAACGGGAGGAAGAGTCTTACAAGAAGACCCCCAAGAAGAGCAGTTTACTGTGATGGGAGCTGGGGATGAAGCCTATGATAGGAGGCTTGATGAAATTGCTGAGAAATTGAGATCCCTGGAGTCTCAAAACTCCTTGGGTTTTGATGTCATGGATATGGGACTAGTAGATGGAGTAAGGATTCCCCATAAGTTTAAACCCCCGTGCTTCGAGAAGTACAATGGAACTTCCTGTCCACGAACCCACCTGCAGTCTTTTCTGGGAAGACTTAAGGCATACACCATGGATGAAAAACTGTGGATGTTTTACTTTGAAGACACTTTGATTGGGGCTTCAAGGGAGTGGTACTCTCACTTGACCAGAGCTACTATCAGGTGCTGGAAGGATCTAGCTGAGGCCTTCATCAGACAATACCAATACAATCTGGACATGGCTCCTAACAGGACTCTATTGATGGGAATGTCTCAATCCTCCAGGGAAAGCTTTAGGGAATATGCCCAGAGGTGGAGACAGCTTGCTGCTGCTGTCCAGCCACCCATGTCGGAAAGAGAAATGGCCAACATGTTTATGAATACCCTACAAGGGACATATATTGATAGGCTAGCTGCCTTTTGTTCCACCAGCTTCGCTGACGTGGTCATATTTGGAGAAAGAATTGAAAGCCTTCTGAAGATGGGTAAAATTTCTGATAATGGTGCAAGCTCGTCAAGTAATCCCAGGAAGCCTTTTGTGGGACCTAGAAGAACTGGTGAGGCAAATGCCATTTATGCCAGTAGGGGCAGACCTTAGCATGTCCACAGATCAGTAGCAGCTGTCACAATTCCAGCTCCAATCCCTCAGCAACCAGCATATCAACCTCGACAACAACCACTTTATCAACAACAAGTTCAGTATCCTCCACAAAGGACCTACAACAACAACAACAACAATCAGCAACAAAGACCTTTTCAGCAAAGACCATCACAGGCAAATAAGGTGATTGACCCTATCCCTATGCCTTATGCCACTTTATTGCCACAACTCCTGAAACTCAACCTGGTTGAATTAAGGACGTTGGCACCACCAGATCCCTCCAGTCTTCCAAGAAACTACGATGTCAACGCCAAATGTGCTTTTCACTCCAATGCACCTGGCCACAGTACGGAAAAATGCAGGGCTTTACAAATGAAGGTACGGGATTTGGTGGATTCTAAAGCTCTAAACTTTGCACCCCCGCCAAATGTCAGCAAGAATCCCATGCCCAATCATGGAGGACCAAGAATTAATGCCATTGAGGAAGACAAGCCATCTTTCTTAATCACCAGTGTTGGGCAGATTCGGACACCTCTGGTAGAGATTAAAGCTCAGCTTCTAGAATGCCAGATGTTCCCCGGGTGTGAGCTTGGTTGTGGTTATTGCAACATTTCGGTCAACGGGTTGAGAAATTGAGAAGCGGCATAGATGGTCTTATCAAAAGTGGTATACTTCAGATCACAACATCGGCACCTACAAATCCAGCAATCCCTTTGACAACAGTTCCTGACTCTTCTACAACTGCAACAACAATCATTCCAACCAATTCATCAACATCATCAACAATGGCTCCGTCCATCACGTCAACAAGTCAGATATCAACAACCATTCCTTCTACAACATCAGCACCTCTTTATTCAGAATCTTCTACAACTCCAACAGACATCTCAGCAGTCACTGTTTATTATGATCCAGCATATGTTCCTCCAAATAACAACTTTCAACAACAAACGGTGGCATCTCCTGCCAGGTCACCAGTCACCATCTACTACGATCCGCACACCATTTCAGCACCCTCCTCTGTAGCAGTCAGTCCAGTTAGCATCGCGGTGCCTGGAACCGTCCCATATGAAAGCAGTAATGCCATCCCTTGGCATTATGGCTCTGACCTTTACTGCAACGGGGAGAAAATCACTTTGGACTCTTCAACTTCTTCTCCACAAATTGATAATGTTGGGGGAGGCGGAGGCTTCACTCCAAGCGGACGCCTTTTTACCTCACAATTACAAAGACCTAATGCTGAAGCAGAAGCTGCTGCTAAAGCAAAAGGAAAGAGTGTGGTGGTTGAAGAGCCAGCTATCAAAGAAACTCAGAAGACGTCTTTTGAACAGGATGTAGACGAGTTTATGAGAATTATAAAAAGAAGTGATTACAAGGTGGTGGATCATCTTCACCAAACTCCCTCAAAGATCTCCATATTATCCCTGCTGATGTGTTCTGAAGCTCACCGGAATGCATTATTAAAAGTCCTGCACGCAACATACGTGCCAGAGGAGATCATAGTTAATCAGCTAGAAACTGTGGTAGCAAATGTCAACACCAGCCATGGATTGGGTTTCAACAATGCTGATCTGACAACTGAGGGACGTAACCACAACAAGGCTTTACACATCACTCTAGAATGCAAGGGTGTTGTTCTATCTCATGTACTGGTAGATATTGGGTCTTCACTCAATTTTCTACCAAAGAAAGCCTTAGTGAAGCTGGAGTATGATGGCTTGGCACTGCGTCCAAGTAATTTGGTGGTGAGAGCTTTTGATGGCTCTAAAAGATTAGTGCTAGGGGAGATTGATCTGCCTGTAATGATTGGCCCGCAGACTTTTAAAATTACCTTCTATGTGATGGACATTCAGCCGGCCTACAGCTGTTTGTTGGGTAGACCTTGGATCCATGCCGCTGGCGCAGTTACGTCTACCCTTCACCAGAAGCTGAAATTCGAGTGGGAAGGCCAGATTATCACTATCTGTGGTGAAGAAGATATCTTTGTTAGCCATCTGGCTACGTACAAATACATTGAGATGGATGGAGAAATCCATGAAACCATGAGCCAGGGATTTGAGGCCCTGAACATTAATGAAGCATCTGCTGTACTAGGAACCTCCATGACATCTTATCAGCAAGCCAGGAAGGTTGTTGAAGAGGGTACTGCCCAAGGATGGGGCAAGCTGCTACCTGTGGAGAAGAAGGAAGACAGATTTGGGTTGGGTTACAAACCAACTCAACAAGATCAATCAGAGGCTGCCAAGAAGCCCAGTTTTGTCAGCGGGGGAATGCTCACCCCGGATGCAGTGAACAACTTGGAAGATGAGTCGGAAGATGAGCGCAACCTGGAGAGCTGGATACGTCCAAGGATCCCGGGGAGCCGCATCTCAAACTGGTCTTCCCAGGAAATTATAAGGGTTACTCCTACAGAGTAATTATTATTTCCTGTATATTTTAAGCATGCATCAAGTTTTGCATCTTGCCCAAGATGACAAGACTCATTTTGGTAATCGGGCCATCTTGTAATTTTGTGCAAACAGATCAATCAATGAATATCGGACATCTTTTGCAAATGAGTCTTTTTCTTTTTTCGCTCACTGTCTTTTCATTTTTCTTTTTGTACAAAAATAAAATGGCAATGTTTTCAAAATGATAACTTTATTTCACTTTTTCTAAAAAAACAAGATTAAAATCAACTAAAATGAACAATCTAAACCCTTGCAGAGAGTACCTTTCAGACTGCACCGACAACAGCACAGCTATGACTCTGTATGACTTTGACAATCCAATCAATCAAGCTGATGAAGGGGTTGAAGAAGAATATGGGCTTCCTGAAGAGCTAGCCAGGTTGTTAAGGCAAGAGGAGAAGGTTATCACTCCTCATCAGGAGGAGGTCGAAACAGTTAATCTTGGTACGGAAGAAGAGGTGAGAGAAGTTAAGATCGGGGCCTGCTTACAAAATTCAGTAAAAGAGCAACTGATTGACATGCTTCGTGAATATGTGGATGTCTTTGCTTGGTCTTATTAGGATATGCCAGGGTTGGACACCGATATTGTTATGCACAAGCTGCCTTTAAAAGAAGACTGCCCACCAGTTAAACAGAAACTACGCCGTACTCGCCCAGATATGGCAATGAAGATCAAAGAAGAGGTACAAAAGCAATGGGACGCCGGGTTCCTTGCTGTGACTAGCTATCCGCCATAGGTTGCTAATATTGTACCCTTGCCTAAGAAAGACGGCAAGGTGAGAATGTGTGTGGATTACCGGGATCTGAACAGAGCCAGCCCAAAAGATGACTTCCCTTTACCTCACATTGATGTATTGGTGGATAACACGGCTCAGTTCTCGGTGTTCTCCTTCATGGACGGATTTTCAGGATACAATCAGATCAAAATGTCACCTGAAGACATGGAGAAGACAACTTTCATCACTCCCTGGGGCACGTTCTGTTATAAGGTGATGCCATTCGGACTGAAGAATGCTGGTGCAACATATCAACGGGCTATGGTAACATTATTCCACGACATGATCCATAAAGAAATTGAATGTTATGTGGATGACATGATTGCCAAGTGCCTCACAGAAGAAGACCACCTGGTAAATCTGTTGAAGTTATTCAAGCGTCTGAGGAAGTACCAACTGAAGTTAAACCCCAACAAGTGCACATTCGGGGTGCGATCCGGTAAGTTGCTGGGATTTATTGTAAGTGAAAAAGGGATTGAAGTTGACCCTGATAAAGTTAAAGCCATTCAAGAGATGCCTGCGCCGAAAACTGAGAAAGAAGTTCGAGGGTTCCTAGGTAGGTTGAACTACATTTCACGGTTCATATCTCACCTTACAGCAACCTGTGAACCCTTGTTCAAGCTGTTAAGAAAAGAACAAACGGTCAGGTGGAACGAAGACTGCCAGAGGGCTTTTGACAAAATCAAGGAGTACTTGCAAGAACCACCAATCCTTATGCCTCCAGTTGAAGGAAGACCTCTAATCATGTACTTGACAGTATTAGAAGAGTCAATGGGGTGTGTGTTGGGCCAGCATGACGAGTCTGGTCGAAAAGAGTATGCAATATACTACCTAAGCAAAAAGTTTACCGACTGTGAACAACGTTATTCACTGCTCGAGAAAACTTGTTGTGCTTTAGCATGGGCTGCTCGCCGACTGAGACAGTATATGTTGACCCACACTACCTTATTGATCTCAAAGATGGACCCAGTTAAGTACATTTTTGAGAAGCCAGCACTTACCGGACGGGTTGCAAGATGGCAAATGATCCTCACAGAATATGACATCCAGTACACGTCTCAGAAAGCCATCAAGGGCAGTGTATTGTCTGATTATCTTGCTGAGCAACCTATTGATGATTACCAGCCTATGAGATTTGACTTCCCTGATGAAGACATCATGTTCATAAAAGCAAAAGATCACGAAGAGCCTGTTCACACTGAAGGGCCTAACCCAGAAGAAGAATGGACTATGATGTTTGACGGGGCTGTTAATATGAATGGTCATGGTGTTGGTGCAGTACTTATTACACCTAAAGGAGTTCACCTTCCTTTCTCGGCAAAACTCACTTTCAACTGCACTAACAACGAAGCTGAATACGAAGCTGAATACGAAGCTTGTATTATGGGTATTGAGGAAGCCATCGACCTCAGGATCAAGACTTTGACTGTATTCGGAGATTCAGCTCTGGTAATCAATCAAACCAATGGCAAATGGTACACACACCAGGATCATCTGATACCTTACAGGGATTATACCAGGAGGTTATTAACTTTCATCACAACGATCAAGATTGAGTATATCCCTCGGGACGAGAATCAATTTGCAGATGCCCTTGCCACCATTTCATCCATGATCAAAGTTCAAGCTGCCAACTTTGTACCTCAAATTGCAGTATCCAGACTTGACAGACCAGCATATGTATTTGCAGCAGACATTGTCAAAGATGATAAGCCTTGGTACCATGATATTAAATGCTTCTTGGAGGATAAAACATACCCACCTGGGGCATCTTCCAATGATAAGAAGACTTTAAGAAGGCTAGCTGGTAGTTTCTTCTTGAATACCGACGGTTCCCTGTACAAGAGAAACTTTGATATGGTACTCCTCAGATGCGTTGACAAAACGGAGGCGGACTTGTTAATGCACGAAGTGCACGAAGGATCCTTTGGTACCCATGCGGGAGGGCATGCCATGGCAAAGAAGTTACTAAGATCAGGCTATTACTGGATCACAATGGATGCCGACTGTTGTGCTTATGCCCGGAAGTGTCATAAATGCCAGATTTATGCGGATAAGGTGCACGTGCCTCCCAATCCTTTGAATGTGATGTCTTTACCCTGGCCATTTGCCATGTGGGGCATTGATATGATTGGCAAGATTGAACCGACTGCTTCAAACGGCCACAGATTCATCCTGGTTGCTATTGACTATTTCACCAAGTGGGTTGAAGTAGCTTCTTATGCAAATGTTACAAGGCAAGTGGTGGCCCGATTTCTAAAGAGAGATATCATTTGTCGATACGGAGTTCCCGAGCGAATCATTACTGATAATGGTTCCAACTTGAACAACAAAATGATGGCAGAACTGTGTCGGGACTTCAAGATCCAACACCACAATTCTTCTCCTTACAGGCCAAAGATGAATGGCGCTGTTGAGGCAACTAACAAGAATATCAAGAAGATTGTGCAGAAAATGGTGGTCACGTACAAAGACTGGCATGAAATGCTACCGTTTGCCTTGCATGGGTACCGTACGTCAATCAGAACATCCACTGGGGCAACACCGTATCAGCTTGTGTATGGTATGGAGGCAGTCCTACCTGTTGAAGTTGAATTACCCTCCCTGCGGGTACTGATGGATGTTAAGCTGAACGAAGCAGAATGGGTCCGGTCCCGATACGAACAACTGAGTCTGATTGAAGAGAAGAGATTGGCTGCAATCTGTCATGGGCAGCTGTATCAGAAATGAATGAAGAAAGCCTTCGATCAGAAAGTCAGGCTCCGAGAGTACCAAGTAGGAGATCTTGTGCTGAAAAGACTCCTCCCTCCTCATACAGACCACAGGGGCAAGTGGACTCCGAACTATGAAGGGCCATTCGTAGTAAAGAAAGTTTTCTCTGGTGGAGAACTCATGCTCAGCACTATGGATGGTGAAGACTTCCCGTCCCCTGTGAATTCAGATGCAGTTAAAAAATACTTCGCATAAAAATGACCCGCTGGACATGAAAACAGAATGTAAGTCCAGGCAAAAATAGGGCATCTCGGCGAGTCAAAAACAGAATAAAAGACTCGGGAAAAAATAAGGGAAAATAAACAAAAAATGTACACCCGCTGAGTTGAAAAGCCACATCGGACAGCTCAGGCAAAAATGGGTATCCCGATGGATCGAAAACCCGAAAAGGCGGTTCATGCAAAATAAGGGAATAAGCGAACAACTGCATTTTGAATTCGTCTGTATCACCTACAACTCGGTAAACCTCGAAAGGATCAAGCTTCTGTCAGAATCAGCCTTCTTCAGAAAGCAAGACGAGAAGAACGTCAAATGTCATACGAGTCATAGCAAAAGGGAAGCTCCCCGAAGCGTCGTCAACATTGCCAATACCTGTTATTTCTCAATTTGTAACAATCTCCTCATTTTAGGGGATTTGTTTCTTTGACTGTATCTTGCCAATTCAGGACACATGAACTAATGAAATCAGATTTTCAGTCACACACTGTCTCGTACTCTTTTATTTGCAAAAATGTCCGATGTCTTTAAGATACTGATTGCATAAATACAGATGCTTTTCTTCTAAAAAATACGTGCTTACAGGAAACATACTTACTCCCGGGAGTGTCTGAACTTCTATGACGGAATCCGGTAAGGGATACCTCGGGATTACTTGTGCACTTCTCTATCTTTTCAGGATTGCAGGTATTCAAAGCACAGCATGGGGTATGAAAGCTTCATCCCAGCAAGCTGGCAAAACATTGTCTACTAAGTCCTAGCACCGAAGATGGTTTCCCCCCAGCTGAGTTGTCAAGTATTATCCTCAGCAAGACCCCTACAGAAATCTCCAGGAAGACCTTCCCATGGTCTTTCTTCTTCCCCAGCCGAGTGGCCAGTCATCATTCAAGTGTCAGGAAGGGAACCATCTCCCCACAGAGTTTCAAGCTTCTGTCAAGAAGAGCAATGTCCGAAGAACTCACAACAGAGTGAAGAAAGCTTCTGCAAACCCCAACTGGGTCCCTCATTACCAAAGATAGGTCTATCAGTGACCTATATCCCCAAGCAGAGTCCCATATGTCAAACATACCAATGATCTCATCCCCAGCTGGGATGCCCACTTCAACCAAGATCAACTAGAGATCTTCGTAGCAACGGGATCCGAATCCCGGATCGTATCTTTGCATAATCATAGCATTCGCATCATATTTCCCACAGAGCGTAGCATTCCGTCTAATACGGAGCATTACGGCAAAAATCAAACATATTGCATAATCATAAGCCATGGTCTGAATCAAACACTTGTAAATTTCGACAATTCATCAACGATGTACAGAAAAACTCTCCAAATTCCCCACCAGAGAGCCAAAGCACTGGCCTTACACTCACAAATACAGATACACCCTCCTTTTGGCACCCGTCCGTATCATCATTCCCCCAGTAAAGTCTCCCGGGATTTCTTTACAAACAAACACTTATATATTACAGATACTTCTCGACACCCGCCCGTGTCATATCCCAAGCAGAAAGCCAAAGCGTCCCCTTTGCACTCACAGATACGTCTTTATACAAATTCCATGACACCCGTCCGTGTCGCTTTCCCCAGCACAGTTGCCTAAACATTTTTGCAAACCATATACTTGTTTATATTACACCTTTCTCTTTTGACACTCGTCCATGTCACTCTCCCCAGCAGGTTAAACACTCATACTTATTTCACTCATACAGATACCCGTCAGTATCTTGTATATATCACTCAAGTCTCCTCAGAATCAACACTCGTCCGTGTTCTTTGTTAACCAGTTGATACTCGTCCGTATCATCATCTCAGAACATGCGTCAAGCGTTTGTTTCTACCTGATACTCGTCCGTATCATAGTCTTAGGGATGCTCGTCTGCATCTTTAATCCATACACGTGTCAAACACTTATGTCTTCTTGGATTTAGACACTCGTCTGTGGCTACTATTCCCCAGAAGAGTCCCCTCAGAATCAACACTCGTCCGTGTTCCTTGTTAGCCAGTTGATACTCGTCCGTATCATCATCTCTGAACACGTGTCAGTATTTGTTTCTACCCGATACTCGTCCGTATCGTAGTCTTAGGGATGCTCGTATGCATCTTTAATCTATACACAACATCAAAACACTTATACCTTTTATTTCTTGGATGTAAACACTCTTCCGTGTTTACTATTCCCCAGTAGGTCGCCAGCAAAGCAACCTTTTTTTCTATCCGACATTCGTCCTATGTCGTGATACCTTTCGGCAGCCGTACCCTGTCAGGTGATCATCCTTCACCTTTGGATGACCGTCCCTCATCCTTTCCCCAGCGGAGTCTCTATTTCATTAGAACCCTTTTTCTATCCGACATTCGTCCTATGTCGTGATATTGAGAGCAGCCGTACCCTGCTAGGTGATCGTCTTTCACCTCTTGATGATCGTCCTTCATCATGCTCATCCGATGACCGTCCCCATCGTTGATCTTTCTATCCGACATTCGTCCTATGTCGTGATATTTTTAGCAGCCGTCCCCTGCTAGGTGATCGTCCTTCACCTCCTGATGATCGTCCTTCATCATTGTCCGATGGCCGTCCCCATCGTCGATCTTGTTATCTGGCATTCGTCCTATGTCATGATAAACCTTGAGAGCAGCCGTCCCCTGCTAGGTGATAGTCCTTCACCTCTTGATGATCGTCCTTCATCATGCTCATCCGATGGCCGTCCCCATCGTCGACCTTTTATCCGGCATTCGTCCTATGTCGCGATACTTTCGGCAGCCGTACCCTGCCAGGTGATCGTCCTTCACCTTAGATGACTGTCCCTCATCTTATCCCCAACAAGAGCAGCCGTCCCCTGCTAGGTGATCGTCCTTCACCTTTGATGACCGTCCCTCATCATTATTTCATTTATTCTTTAACCCGATGGTCGTCCCCGTCGTGGTCCCTTTTCCTTTTCCTGGTGATCGTCCTTCACCTTTGATGACCGTCCCTCATCATTATTTCATTTATTCTTTAACCCGATGGCCGTCCCCGTCGTGGTCCCTTTCCTGGTGATCGTCTTTCACCTTTGATGACCGTCCCTCATCATTATTTCATTTATTCTTTAACCCGATGGCTGTCCCCGTCGTGGTCCCTTTTTCTTTTCCTGATGATCGTCCTTCATCAGTTTAACCCGATGGCCGTCCCCGTCGTGGTCCCTTTTCCTTTTCCTGATGATCGTCCTTCATCAGTTTAGCCCGATGGTCGTACCCATCGTTGTTTACATTACTTTATGAACCTGATGACTGTACCTCATCATTTATTCATTACCTATAATCCCCAGAGAATCTTACAGCTTTACTTGATGGCCGTCCCCATCATAATCTCTCATATCCCCAGCATGTCAGCCGTCCCCGTCATTGCATTATTTCCCGCATTTTCCCCAGCATGACTGTCGTCCCCGCCATTGCTTTCCCCAGCTGTCGTCCTCTGCTCGACGGTCGTCCTCTGCTCGACGGTCGTCCTCTGTCGCCCGCACTTTATAATTATACTTTATTTTCTTTTTTCAAATCTATATCCCTTTTCTTCTTCATTCTGTGAGTGCAAATTTTGGACTGTCTTTGGTATTCAATCACAAGTTATCTTGTTCGCCTGTTAAGCCGTTGCTTACATTCTACACAGCTAACTCATGTTTGAATAGGGGCAGCTGTAAACACCCCAAATTTTCCCTCACCCATTCACACCATGGCTTGTGGTTCTTTTTCATTTGCATAATTTCAATCATAGCATCTCATATTGCATATTGGCTTCACTGCATTGGTTCAAAGTCATCTGCATCTAGGGTTTGTGATCTGAGCAATCCAAAAGCCATTTGAGCTACTTCAAAGGTCATCAATCACTTCAAAGGGGTCCATGTATGTTCAAGCATCATATTATATCCTCTCAAAGTCAAGAATGTCAAAAATCACAAGAACTGAGATGGGCATGGAAGCAGAGCCAGGTTTGACTGCACAAATGACCTAGAATTAGGGTTTTGGTTTCAAAGTCCATAACTCCAATTTTTTTGGTCATTCTTGTTTCTATTGGTCTCTATATGGTATAGGGATCATGCATATCAATTTTCATGAAGAAATTCAATGGGGAAGTCATCTGATCAAGAGTTGACTTTTTGAGCAAGTCAGTGCAAAATCAGGGCATCTGAGGCCCCCATGACCCAACCAAAGGGTGTTCATCATCATTTTGATTATGTATGATCTTTATTTGATCATAGAAGATGTTAGAAGTTAACAAAATTGAAGAATTTCAAGCCATTTGCAAAGTTGACTTTTTGGGAAAATGACTTATAATGGAAAATTGCCATTTTGGGAAACTTTTTCAACCCTTGCTTTTTGATTCAAAAATGCTTCAAATGGGAAAACTTTGGTCATGAAAGTTGTAGAATGGATCATTCCCTTTTCAAAAAGTACAAGAACTCTTTATAATTCATTTTGGATCAAAAGTTATGGCTTGTCAAAGTTGGCCAAAATCACATAATTTGAAGTTTTCTACCAAAGAGGCATTTTGCAAAATGGTATGATCAAGTGTTCTAAAGGCTTCAAAAGTGTACAAACTCTTCACAACATGATCACATGACCTCTAAAGATCAGAATGGGCCAAAGAATATTGCATTTTGATGCCATGAATCTCATGAATTTCCAAAGGGGCCAAACTTTGTGAAAATTGCAAAACATCTCATAAGTCTTGATCCACTTGCTGATTTATCTCATAAACAATTCCATGGTTCTCCCTAAACTCAGCTGAGCCAAGACAAGCCAAAAGGCTAGCTATACCATTGCCCATACCTCAAGTACAAGTCAAGTTGACATTTTGGCAACTTGCCCATACCAATCACAACAGGCCACCAACAACTCTATGCCCAATCCAGACTTTACAAACACACCCCAAGGCTTCATTTTCATAAGACACACAAGCCTAAAAGCTCCAAGAACACAGCATTCTCATTTTTCACCTCATATGCAAAACCATTCGAAACACTCTCCACAAGCTTCAAACACACAAACAAACTTCACCATTGATCTCAACATGACTCACTGATCATAAACCAACCATTGAAACAGCCTGAAAGTCACTGAAATCAAAACACGATCATCACCCCTCACTGAACAGAACTTCTGCAATCTCCCAAATCAGCCATCAACAAAAGCTTTGAAGCATTCCATTGAGCTCAGGGGGACCAGAGGAGTCAGTTTGCATAAGAGAAAGGCTCAGAAAGCTCCAGTTCGAAGAACTTCAGTTCAGGTATCCATCAAGAACAAATTTTCCAGAACTTCATTTACTTGTTATAAATTGATTCTACATGTTATCCTGATCATCATGATGTGTTTAAAAATGAAAATGGTGGAGTATTGAGTATGTATGAGTTGTCTGAAACTTTCTGCCCTAAATTTGTTTTGCTTCGATTTGCATGATTAATGAATGAAAAATGGTTTTTGTTTGGGGGTTTTGATTCAGTGATGAGTGGGGTTTGATTCTGTGCAGAGAGATTTCATTTTTATGGAGTTTTGAGAGAGTTAGGTCAGAGGTCTCGCCGGAGAAGACGACCGGAAGTCTTCTCCGGCCACCTGAAGTTGATTAGGGTTAATCAGTGTCATTAATGTGAGTTTGAATGTGGAGCGTTGGATGGCTTGACCAGGGTTGACCCGCGCGTGTTTGAATGGACAGGATGCATCTTTAGAAACCCTAATCCTCATTAACTTAATTTAATTCAGTTTAATTAATTTAAAATAGTAATTAGCTCAGTTTGAATTGTGGCCGTTAGATGTGGCGCGTAGTCAAGCTAGAATTCCTCAGGTTCAATCCAGACCTTTAGATGCGCATACTTTCATTTTATTCATTTTTATTTTCATTTGTTTTGCATTTATTTTCTTCATTTAATTTAAAATAGTAAAAAATGTTTAAAAATTCTGAAAATTTTTATCAAACCTTTTATTAATTTTCAGAAACCAAAAATATTTTTATTTTTATTTTTTGCATCAAAAATTATTTTTAAATCATTTAAAAGTTTATTTTTAATTAATTAATGGAAATTAATTAATTAAAAATACTTTTAGGTATTTAAAAATACCAAAAAAATTCAAGTAACATTTAAAAACATTTAGAAACATTGTCCAACTCTCAAACCAAATTTCTTTTTTGTTCTTGATGCCTTTTGATCATTTTTAATGGAATTAATTTCATTTCAAGGCATTATTTTGATTCAAACTTCAAAAATTCATTTCTGCCTAACCATTGAGAGTTGGACAATGATTCTTTTTGCATTGCATCTTGCATATCATGTCGTTTATAGGATAAAATTGGCATGAATTGATCTTGCATTTTCAATTTGTTTTGCATTTTCCTTGACAAGGTACTTTAAAACCCTAGCAATCTTAGGAAATTCATAACCCTCATTAGGTTAAGAGTTAGAACCCTTCCTTTGGGCAGTGAGTTTGTATAGGTTTAGGGTTCCTTTGATTGTATTTTCAAATTTTTATCATGTCATTTGCTTCTGGTTTTGGATTTTTTCTTTGTATGTTGCATATAACCCTAATTCATGCTTTCCTTTGCATCCATCTTTCATTTGCTTGCATACCATGACTTTCCATGACATTTTGTGCATTCATTTGATTCATAATACATCTTAGGACATATTAGAATCATATTTGATCATTGCATCTTCCATTTGCCATGTTGTATGTCATTTGCATTTCATAACTTTTCATGAACATCCATGGTTCAAAGCATGCCTCATTTGCATCCATATGTTTGTATGATCATTATCATGCCTTGCCTCATGTTTGCACCATCTCTTAGCATCATTAACATCATACTCATGCTCCTGGTTTTGGTTAGCACCATTGCATTGCATCTCATTTGCATTATATTTCATTTCTTTGCTAACTTTTCAGGTGGTAAGTTGTTTTGAGAAGTGGATTTGCCTTCACTTCTCACAATCTCTTTTCATCTCCCTTATGCATCATTGCTGCATTTTATCTTGTGTATTGGATTGAGCTTGCTCATTCTTGTTCATCTTACTTTCTTTCTTCAAGCAACTTGTCTTCTTAAGTGAAGCAAGTTGTTTTGCTTCTCTTTGTTCCTTTCATCTGCTTCCTGGTGGTTTCCTTGAAGATCTTCTTGCAAACCTCACAAACCCTAGGAACAACCAAGCATAACAATGATTAAGGTTTTGATTAGTCCCACCACTTAGTTTTACCTTTGTGTCATCTTTGAGTCTTCTCTTCTCATCTCACAATCAAGGACTAAACCCTAAAGGTTTTAAGGCTTTTTGATTAAGCTTATACCTGTATCCTTCTATTATGATGGAGTGTATAATTTTGATCCTAAGTGTTAAACCCTTAATGTGTTTAACTCCTTTAATCAATTCATCTTAATAATCATCAAGACATCAAGCTTGTAACTTGGGCCTTGCATTAGGGTTCTAATTCTTCCTTAATTGGTTACGAAGGACTAACCCTAGTGTTAATGGACAAGTCCCCCTCAAGTTGTCTTACAAACCCTAAAAATCACTTCTTCATCATATCATTAACTAAAATCCACTTAATAAAGGTTTTGTTTTGTCATGAGGTTAATTCTTAATCATGGATTAAGTTGAGGAGCTTTCCTCAGCTTAAACATTCTCATCTATTATCCTTCTATTAGGATGGTGTAATGAGTCTGTTTAATCCCTGATTATGGCTTAATCTCATTACTCAGCACTAAACAAAAAACAACAAAAACATCTAAATAATCACAAGTAGGTTAATGATCTTAATCCTACATCATGGTGATTAAGTGTGAGATGCTGACTTCACACTTAAGGTATTCTCATTACCCCTAAACAGAGGGAGGATGTGATGAGTTTACTAACCCATTGGTTTAGGCTTAAGCTCACTGACTTATGACAAACTTCAAAAACAATAAAAGACTGAAAACATCAAAAACAAACAATAATCGTCTCCCTCGGGATTCTTTTCTCATCTCATTCACTCACAAACGAGAACTTGCTTCTTCCGTCTAATGCAAAACAGTTTGCACCTGAGCCCGACAGGTCATACACTTGAGCATAGACAAGCAAGCAGTTCACAAGTCAATTTATCTTTCATTCTCTTTGGGTCGAACTACGGTGTTCTGACTTCCTCATTGCACGAGAGGATACGTAGGCATAACTTAGCAGTTATCAAACAAAAGTCTCTGTATATTCCCCCTCTTTCTAGCCCTATTCTTTTAGCCTCATTATCATGAGCATTTCACTCTGCCCTTACACTGATACTTCACATTCTTTTTACATGGACACTTGCATTCTTTTCCAGCTTTGATACACAGTCTGCACTGACACTACCCCTTTAAAACACAAATCTTTTAAGCGTGGATCCCGTCGAGTACGACGGACAATCTGGGTGCTAATACCTTCCCAGGTTGTAACCAACCCCCTTTCTCAGTCTCTCTGGTTCGCAACCGTCTTATCCATATCTTTCTAGGTCTATGCAGCATTACCTTTCCTCCGGGATAAAAATGCCCAGCTGGCAACTCTTTCTTTTCTGAGTTCACCCTTGTGTGTACTCTCCTCTCTCTTTCGCCGACCGTTCGCGTTTGTACCCCTCTTGGCCCTGTGTCATTTCGGTGGGAGCGACAAACTTCAGTTGGTATTTCCTCAGACGCTTGAATAACTTCAGCAGATTTACTAGGTGGTCTTCTTCTGTGAGGGACTTGGAAATCATGTCATCCAAATAACATTCAATTTCTTTATGGATCATGTCGTGGAATAATGTTACCATAGCCCGTTGATACGTTGCACCAGCATTCTTCAGTCCGAATGGCATCACCTTGTAACAGAACGTGCCCCAGGGTGTGATAAAAGTTGTCTTCTCCATGTCTTCAGGTGACATTTTGATCTGATTGTATCCTGAAAATCCATCCATGAAGGAGAACACCGAGAACTGAGCCGTATTATCAACCAATACATCAATGTGAGGTAAAGGGAAATCATCTTTCGGGCTGGCTCTATTCAGATCCCGGTAGTCCACACACATCCTCACCTTGCCATCTTTCTTAGGCACAGGTACAATATTAGCAACCCACGGCGGATAGCTAGTTACAGCAAGGAAGCCGGCGTCCCACTGTTTTTGTACCTCTTCTTTAATCTTCATTGCCATATCCGGGCGAGTACGGCGCAGTTTCTGTTTTACAGGTGGGCAGTCTTCTTTTAAAGGCAGCTTGTGCATGACAATATCGGTGTCCAACCCTGGCATATCCTGATAAGACCAAGCAAACACATCCACATACTCCCGAAGCATATCAATCAGTTGTTCCTTTACTGAATCTTGTAGGCAAACCCCGATCTTAACCTCTTTCACGTCTTCTTCCGTACCAAGATTAACCGTTTCAACCTCCTCCTGATGAGGAGTGATAACCTTCTCCTCTTGCCTTAACAACCTGGCTAGCTCTTCAGGAAGCTCATAATCTTCTTCAACCCCTTCATCAGCTTGATTGATTGGATTGTCAAAGTCATACAGAGTCATAGCTGTGTTGTTGTCGGTGCAGTCTGAAAGGCACTCTCTGCAAGGGTTTAGATTGTTCATTTTAGTGATCGATTTTAATCTTGTTTAGAAAAAGTGAAAAGAAGTTATCATTTTGGAAAACATTGCCATTTTATTTTTGTACAAAAAGAAAAATGAAAAACAGTGAGCAGAAAAGAAAAAGACTCATTTGCAAAAGATGTCCGATATTCATTGATTGATCTGTTTGCACAAAATTACAAGATGGCCCGATTACAAAATGAGTCTTGTCATCTTGGGCAAGATGCAAGACTTGATGCATGCTTAAAAATATACAGGAAATAATAATTACTCTGCAGGAGTAACCCTTATAATTTCCTGGGAAGACCAGTTTGAGATATGGCTCCCCAGGATCCTTGGACGTATCCAGCTCTCCAGGTTGCGCTCATCTTCCGACTCATCTTCCAAGTTGTTCACTGCATCTGGGGTGAGCATTCCCCCGTTGACAAAGTTGGGCTTCTTGGCAGCCTCCGATTGATCTTGTTGAGTTGGTTTGTAACCCAACCCAAATCTGTCCTCCTTCTTCTCCACGGGTAGCAGCTTGCCCCAGCCTTGGGCAGTACCCTCTTAAACAACCTTCCTGTCTTGCTGATAAGATGTCATGGAGGTTCCCAGTACAGCAGATGCTTCATTTATGTTCAGGGCCTCAAACCCCTGGCTCATGGTTTCATGGATTTCTCCATCCATTTCAATGTACTTGTACGTAGCCAGATAACTAACAAAGATGTCTTCTTCCCCACAAATGGTGATGATCTGGCCTTTCCACTCGAATTTCAGCTTCTGGTGAAGGGTAGACGTAACTGCGCCAGCGGCATGGATCCAAGGTCTACCCAACAAACAGCTGTATGTCGGCTGAATGTCCATCACATAGAAGGTAATTTTGAAGGTCTGCGGGCCAATCATCACAGGCAGATCAATCTCCCCTAGCACTGATCTTTTAGAGCCATCAAATGCTCTCACCACCAAATTACTTGGGTGCAGTGCCAAGCCATCATATTCCAGCTTCACCAAGGCTTTCTTTGGTAGAAAATTGAGTGAAGCCCCAGTGTCCACCAGTACATGAGATAGAACAGCACCCTTGCATTCCAGAGTGATGTGTAAAGCCTTGTTGTGTTTACGTCCCTCAGTTGTTAAGTCAGCATTGGTAAAGCCCAGTCCATGACTGGTGTTGACATTTGCCACCACAGTTTCTAACTGATTAACAGTGATCTCCTCTGGCACGTATGTTGCGTGCAAGACTTTCAGTAATGCATTACTGTGAGCTTCAGAACACATCAACAGGGATAGTATGGAGATCTTTGAGGGAGTTTGGTGAAGCTGATCCACCACCTTGTAATCACTTCTCTTTATGATTCTCATAAACTCGTCTACATCTTGTTCAAAATATGTCTTCTGAGTTTCTTTGATGATTGGTTCTTCAGGTACCACACTCTTCCCCTTTGCTTTAGCAGCAGCTTCTGCTTCGGCATTAGGTCTTTGCAATTGTGAGGCAAAAAGGCGTCCGCTTCTGGTGAAGCCTCCACCTCCCCCAACATTATCAATCTGTGGAGAAGAAGTTGAAGAATCCAAGGTGATTTTCTCCCTGTTGCAGTAAAGATCAGAGCCATAATGCCAAGGTATGGCATTATTGCTTTCATATGGAACTGGTCCAGGCACAGTGATGGTAACCGGACTGACTGCAGTAGAGGAGGGTACTGAAATGGTGTGCGGATCGTAGTAAATGGTGACTGGTGACCTGGCGGGGGATGCCACAGCTTGTTGTTGAAAGTTGTTGTTTGGAGGAACATTTGACGGATCATAGTAAATGGTGACTGTTGAGATATCTGTTGGCGTTGTAGAAGATTCTGCTGAATAAATGGGTGCTGATGTTGTAGAAGAAATGGTTGTTGACGTCTGGTTTGCTGAAGTGATGGATGGAGCCATTGTTGATGATATTGATGAATTGATCGGAATGATTGTTGTTGCAGTTGTAGAAGAGTCAGGAATTGTTGTCAAAGGGATTGCTGGATTTGTAGGCGCTGATGTTGTGATCTGAAGTATACCACTTTTGATAAGACCATCTATGCCGCTTATCAAGTTATCACACCCGTTGACCGAAATGTTGCAATAACCACAACCAAGCTCACACCCGGGGAACATCTGACATTCTAGAAGCTGAGCTTTAATATCGACTAGAGGTGTCCGAATCTGTCCAACACTGGTGATTAAGAAAGATGGCTTGTCTTCCTCAATAGCATTAATTCTTGGTCCTCTGTGATTGGGCATGGGATTCTTGTTGACATTTGGCGGGGGTGCAAAGTTGAGGGCTTTAGAATCTACCAGATCTTGTACCTTCATTTGTAAAGCCCTGCATTTCTCAGTATTGTGTCCAGGTGCATTGGAGTGGAAAGCACATCTGGCGCTGACGTCATAATTCCTTGGGAGATTAGAGGGATCTGGTGGTGCCAATGTCCTTAACTCAACCAGGTTGAGCTTTAGGAGTTGTGGCAATAAAGCGGCATAAGGCATAGGGATAGGGTCAATCACCCTATTTGCCTGTGATGGTCTTTGCTGAAAGGGTCTTTGTTGTTGATTGTTGTTGTTGTTGTTGTAAGTCCTTTGTGGCGGATACTGAACTTGCTGTTGATAATGTGGTTGTTGTTGTGGTTGATATGTTGGTTGCTGAGGAATCGGAGCCGGAATAGTGACAGCTGCTACTGATCTGTGGACATGCTGAGGTCTGCCCCTGTTGGCATAAATGGCATTTGTCTCACCAGTTCTTCTAGGTCCCACAAAAGGCTTCCTGGGATTACTTGACGAACTTGCACCATTATCAGAAATCTTACCCATCTTTAGAAGGCTTTCAATTCTTTCTCCAGCTATGACTACGTTGGCGAAGCTGGTGGAGGAAAAGGCAGCTAGCCTATCAATATATGTTCCTTGCAGGGTATTCATGAACATGTCGGCCATTTCTCTTTCCGACATGGGTGGCTGGACAGCAGCAGCAAGCTGTCTCCACCTCTGGGCATATTCCCTGAAGCTTTCTCTGGAGGATTGAGACATTCCCATCAGAAGGGTTCTGTTAGGAGCCATGTCCAGATTGTATTGGTACTGTTTGATGAAAGCTTCAGCTAAGTCCTTCCAGCATCTGATGGTTGCTCTGGTCAGGTGAGAGTACCACTCCCTTGAAGCCCCAGTCAAACTATCTTCAAAATAGAACATCCACAGCTTCTCATCCATGGTGTATGCCTTAAGTCTTCCCAGAAAAGACTGTAAGTGAGTTCGTGGGCAGGAAGTTCCATTGTACTTCTCGAAGCACGGGGGTTTAAACTTATGAGGAATCCTTACCCCATCCACTAACCCCATATCCATGACATCAAAACCCAAGGAGTTTTGAGACTCCAAAGATCTCAATTTCTCAGCAATTTCATCAAACCTCCTATCATAGACTTCATCCCCAGCTCCCATCACAGTGAATTGTTCTTCTTGGGGGTCTTCCTGTAAGATCCTTCCTCCAGTAGTATTTCCTTGCACATTACCCGGGATGTTGACTTCCGGATGTAGATGAGGCCCATATACTGGTGGATTAACATGAGGCTGACCCCTTTCATTGTTACTTGTTCCTCCAGTTCCCATAGGAGGTTCTTCCGGGGTTTGTCTTTCTACCAATGCCCTCAACCTTTCTTGACTTTGAGCCAAGCCATTCATTACTTCCATAAATTGGGTCATTTGGTTTCTCATCTCCAGCCTTTCGTTAGCCATCTGAGTTCTGACCTCTGTCAGGTCTTGCTGTACTTGGTCCATCTGGATACCAGGAAGATTGTTGCGAGTAGGATACCGGTGCGGACGATTGAGAGGGAACACCCGACGGCGAGCAATAATTCCTGAACCACAACAGAGTTAGAAACAAAATAATATAAAGACAAACCTACAAAACAAAACAACAGTCAGTATGCAATGCAGTATGCTTATTTATTTTCCAAGGTATCCGGCTCGGCTCTTGGTTTTGACCTTTCCAGACCCTGAGGAAGATGCTTTGATGTTGTTTGAGAGAAAGGAAAACTTAGTGAAACAAACTGACAAATACATTACAAATAGTGAATAATACATAGTCTGTTTTTACAACATATACCCTTGAAGGGTCAAAATACAACATAAAAAGAAAAGTACATGAAATGGAAATAACAACAAGCAAAGAAGTCAAACATCTAAGCCAAACTCATCCTCCTTAACCTCCTTCAAAAGTGCTTCAGTTACAGGATCAGCCGGATGCTCTGTGATGTTCCTGATAAGAAGGTTTCTAGTGGCAATAGCAGTGGTCAGCTTCTTGTGCCTGTCTTGGTCCTTTGACCTCTTCACACCAGCCCTAATCTTCAATTCTGAGATTTCCTTCTGGGCTGCCAGCAAAGCCTCCTGCTGCTTCTTTTCATTAGCCTCCAACTGTTCAATCCTAGTTTGAGTCCTCTTATCTTCTTGAGTGCGAGCTTCAGTGATCCTGACCCACCTAGCTTGACTTTCCTCTAGATAGAGATCAGTCCTAGCCTTCTGAAATTGGGCCTCTTTACAGGCATTCTTCAATATTTGCTCCCCAGCTCTTGATTTCTTGATGTAGTCTTCTGCTTTCTCAATCTTGGCCAGATGTTCCACTCTGAGCTTCTCCAACCTCTCAATGTCTATACGACCATCACTCCTCTCCTAGAGGGTCTTCTTCAGAGCTTGAGACAGATTTTCATTCCTCCCCTTCAGCTTCTCAAATTCTTCCAGGCTGACAGTGGCTGGAGGTGGTACTGTGGATGGTCCAGGTTCATCCTCAATGGTGAAGGGCATCCCAGAAATCTGAGCCCTAGCATGAGACCATTCATAATACTGAGCTGAAGCCACATTATTACATCTCCCAAGAATGGCCATCCCCTTGGTCTGGATGTTGTCCCAAGCCCAGGATGCCTGTCTGACAACAGCTAGATTAGGTTTTATCTCACAATATAGGGTTTCAGCCAAGTCTTGCACTCTAGGAGGGTGAACCAAAGCATAGCCCAATTGTCTCTTAAACAGCAAAGGATTGTAGTTGATGCAACCCTTTACTCCCACTAGAGGTACATTGGGGTACTGCCCACAACTTGTAATTATGTCTCTGCCTTTGGTGCTCTGGGTGCACCATCTGATGTCATCTGAAGTCAGAGCAATGAGTCTCTTAGCCCAATTCTTCTGTTGGTGGGGGTTCAGGAAGGCATCAGTCCTGGGCAAGTGTTTGAGCAACCATGTGTGAAATAGGGGAGCACAGCATCTCACCAACCTCCATCTCTGCTTCTCATTTCTTTGGTGAACAGAATAATAGAAATCCCCAAGTAAGGTGGGTACTGGGTTCCTCAAAAGGAAGAGGTGAATGGCATTCTTGCTGATAAACTTGGGCTCATCTGCAAATAGTATAACCCCATATATACTGAGGGCTAGCAATGCACACACTGCCTTCCATTCTCCCAAGGAGGCCTTCAGGATGGCCTGAGAAGTCAGAAAGTCTAGGTGCAAACCAGGGATTCCAGCCTTTGTTATCATGTTCTGCTCAATCAATATAGGCTATATGTGCAGTGCTTTTGCCACTTCTCCATTGCTGGGAGAAACCATATCAGGGTTGAAGGGAATTCCACCCCTAATAGGCACTCCGATCAGTGATGAAAACTCCTCTAGCAGAGGTCCCAACTGAAAGTTCTGGAAAGTGAAGCATCTCAGAGGAGGGTCATAAAACTGTAGGCAAGTGTGGATCAAACTCCTCTGAGAAGGGTCTAAGTCCATAACCATATCAAGGATGCCTCCATAATGCTCTCTGAATAATGGGATGTGGTTTGGAGTGATAAGTGCCTGGACTTGCCTGATAGCAGCCAGCACAGGCTCAAAGAAATGGTATGAAATGTTGCTCTTCTTGGGTGCCATGACTGCTGATGAAGAGCTGAAAACAGATGCTGATGATGAAGAATGATACTGGTGATGAGCCACTGATAGGTTGAGGCTGGTGATAAAAAGCAACTGAAGCAGGCAGCTGATGAAGATAGCTGAAGCAGATCACTGATGAACAGGGGTCTATGCAGATGAAGGGGTCAAAACCAAGCCAGATGTAATGTGGATACCCTGAAAAACAAATAAACAAATGTTAAATGATGCAAATGATGAGTATGCAAATGACATGCAAGGGTTTGTGATCAAGCCGGATCTGATAATTGTCTTGATATAAAAGGTCCATGTATGTTTAAGAAGTCCAGATGGAGGTTCAGAAATCCAGTAACCAAGGTGGGGGACTCAAATAAAGAGTCACATGTCCAGGGTTAAATCACAAGAACTGCCCAAAGTGGAGCATTCTTAAACACAATAAGTAACTGGGTATGATGTGGCCAAGGGTACCTGCAAACCTGTAAACAGCCCAACCCCCTCACAGGTTGTGTTCTAAAACAAGGATCCTCAGACTTGGATCAGTTATGAGAAGTGTAAACACTTCTAACCCGGAGGTACAGTGTTTACAATAACCATAAAAGGTCCTCCTCTAATTCACCTCAGTTTCTGAAGGTCAATAATAAAGGTCATCTAGACTTAGCAGGCTTCCCAGATAGCCCTAGCACTACAGGAAATCTGTAGCACAGAGTTCTCAAGAAGAAACCCACATCTGAACCGTGTTTCATATTCCCGCACCAGACCGAAATGGAATGGGAAAGAACATGAACCACTCTAGCCTAGGTGTCACTCGGGTCCCAGGTATAGGACCTTAAACTCTCAATGAACCCCACCCATCAAGATAATAAACCAGATAACAGTATGACAGTATGAAATATGAAAATGTAAAGGAAAGAAATAAATAAAGTTGTACATAAAGCAATAAATAAAACAACTATATAAACACAATTAGCACATAACACCCCAGTAAAATCAAATCAAACAAGCGCTAGGAGGAACCCACAAAAAGAACCAGAAGCCCTGGTTGCAATATAAGGGTCCCCAGCAGAGTCGCCAAGTTGTCGCTCCCACCAAATGACACCTGGTCAGAAGGGGTACAGACGCGGACGGTCGGTGAAAGGGATGAGAACACACAAGGGTGAACTCAGGAAGAAAAGAGTCGCCAGCTAGGCATTTTTATCCCGAAGGAAAGGTAATGCTGCATAGACCTAAGAAAAGATATGGATAAGACGGTCGCGAACCAGAGAGACTGAGAAAGGGGGTTGGTTACAACCTGGGAAGGTATTAGCACCCAGATTGTCCGTCGTACTCGACGGGATCCACGCTTGAAAGATTTGTGTTTTAAAGGGGTAGTATCAGTGCAAACTGTGTATCAAAGCTGGAAAAGAATGTAAGTGTCAGTGTAAAAGAAGTGTGAAGTGTATAAGTGAAGTGTCAGTGTAAGGAAAGAGTGGAATGCTCATGATAATGAGACTAAAAGAATAATACTGGAAGGAGGGGGGAATATACAGAGACTTTTGTTCGATAACTGTTAAGTTATGCCTACGTATCCTCTCGTGCAATGAGGAAGTCAGAACACCGTAGTTCGACCCAAAGAGACTGAAAGAAAAATTGACTTGTGAACTGCTTGCTTGTCTATGCTCAAGTGTATGACCTGTCGGGCTCAGGTGCAAACTGTCTTGCATTAGACGGAAGAAGCAAGTTCTCGTTTGTGAGTTAAGGTGATGAGAAAAGAATCCCGAAGGAGACGATTATTGTTTGTATTTGTGTTTTCAGTCTTTTATTGCTTTTGAAAGTTTGTCATAAGTTAATGAGCTTAAGCCTAAACCAATGGGTTAGTAAACTCATCACATCCTCCCTCTGATTAGGGGTAATGAGAATACTTTAAGTGTGAAGTCAGCATCTCACACTTAATCACCATGGTGTAGGATTAAGATCATTAACCTACTTGTGATTATTTAGATGTTTTTGTTGTTTTTGTTTAGTGTTAAGTAATGAGATTAAGCCATAATCAGGGATTAAATAGACTCATTACACCATCCTAATAGAAGGATAATAGATGAGAATATTTAAGCTGAGGAAGACTCCTCAACTTAATCCATGATTAGGGATTGACCTCATGATAAAACAGAACCTTTATTAAGTGGATTTTAGTTAACGATAAGATGAAGAAGTGAGTTTTATGGTTTGTAAGACAACTTGAGGGGGACTTGTCCATTAACACTAGGGTTAGTCCTTCTTAAACAATTAAGGAAGAATTAGAACCCTAATGCAAGGCCCAAGTTACAAGCTTGATGTCTTGATGGTTATTAAGTGAATTGATTAAAGGATTTAAACACATTAAGGGTTTAACACTTAGGATTAAAGTTATACACTCCATTCTAATAGAAGGATGCAGGCATAAGCTTAATCACAAAGCCTTAAAGCCTTTAGGGTTTAGTCCCTGATTATGAGATGAGAAGAGAAGGCTCAAAGAGACACAAAGGTAAAAGCCAAGTGAGGGACTAATCAAACCCTAATTGTTATCATGCTTGGTCATTCCTAGGGTTTGTGGGGTTTAATAAGGAAATCTTCAAAGGAACCACCAAGGAGAGAAGCAGATGAAAGGAGAAGGGAGCAAGGAGAAGCAAAACAACTTGCTTCACTTAAGAAGACAAGTTGCTTGAAGAAAGAAAGTAAGAGAACACGAATGAGCAAGCTCAATCCAATACACATACAAAAATGCAGCAAGGGAAATATGAAAAAGATGAAAAGAGAATGTGAGAAGTGAAGGCAAATTCACTTCTCAAACAACTTACCACCTGAAAAGTTAGCAAAAGAAATGAAATGCAATGAAAAATGAGATGCAATGTCATGATGCAAACCAAAACCAGAAGCATGAGTATGATGTTAGTGATTCTAAGAGATGATGCAAACATGAGGCAAGGCATGAGAATGATCATACAAACATATGGATGCAAGAGAAGCATGCTTTGAACCATGAATGTTCATGAAAAGTTATGGAATGCACAAGACATATAGCATGGCAAATGAAAGATGAAATGATCAAACATGATTCTAATATGTCCTAAGATGTATTATGAATCAAATGGATGCACAAAATGTCATGGCAAGTCATGGTATGCAAGCAAATGGAAGATGGATGCAAGAGAAAGCACAAATTAGGGTTATATGCATCACACAAAGCAAAAATTCAAAAACAGAAATTTGGTTTGAGAGTGGGACAAATTCAAAATGCAAGATCAATTCAAACCAATTTTATCCTATAAACTACATGCCCTACAAGATGCAATGCAAAAAGAATCATGATCCAACTCTCAAAGGTTAGGCAGAAATGAATTTTTGAAGTTTGAAACAAAATATTTCCTTGAAATGAAATTAAATCCAAAGAAAATTATCAAAAGGCATCAAGATCAAAAAGGAAATTTGGTTTGAGAGTGGGACAATGTTTCTAAATGTTTTCAAATGCTATGTGAATTTTATTGTGATTTTTAAATACCTAAAAGTATTTTTAATTAATTAATTTTCATTAATTAATTAAAAATAAACTTTTAAATGATTTAAAAATAATTTTTAATGCAAAAAATAAAAATAAAAATATTTTTGTGTTCTGAAAATTAATTAAACCTTTGACAAAAAATTTCAGAATTTTTAAAGGTTTTTTGCTATTTTAAATTAAATGTACAAAATAAATCAAATAAAATGAAAATAAAAATGAATTAATGAGAAGTATGCGCAATCCATGGCTGAGATTCAAAGCTGGGTGGAGGGAGTTGACTGGCGCGTAAAGGAATGGTCCAGATGCATTCTGACTAATTAATTCAAATTAATTTAATTAATTAAAGATTAGGGTTTAATGACTGATCTTGGCCGTCCATACGCGCGGGGAGTCAACCAAAGTCCACAAGATCAAGGGTCCAAATTCAAATTTTGCCCTAAACGCAATTAAGACTCTAATCACTTTCAGGTGGCCGGAGAAGACCTCCGGTCATCTTCTCCGGCCAGCTCTCCCCTGAGATTTTTCTAAAACACTCCCTAGGCTAAATCAAACACCCCAAATCTCCAGAAATGATCCCCAAACCCCCTAGAACAAGAATCCAGCATCAAATCTCATTTATTCATCATCAACAACAAGATTCGAACAAAAACCTAAAACTGAACAAAATTTAAGAACATCCATACACCCTCAAAACTCAATCATTTTCAAAAATAAAAGGTTCAGTGTGATCAGGAGAGCATGCTTTATCATTTAGAAACAAGAAATAAGAGTTCTGGAAAAATGAATTTCCATGGCTACCTGAATCGAAGCTTTCAACCCAAGAGCTTCTGGACCAGTTCCTTGCTTTCAATCAACTCTACTGACCTCCCTCAAGTGTTTGCAAAGCTTATCTGGAGTTTATTTAGGCTAGTTTGTGAGATTGACTGAGTTCTGTTCAAAGAGGGGGAGAAATCGTATTTGGTTTGTGTGAGGTTTTGGGTTGTTTCAATGGTTGGTTTGTGATCAGTGAGTCATTTTGAGATCAATGGTGAAGTTGGTTTGAAGAATGGTTGAGTGAGCTGAGAGATTCGAATGGTTTTGCAAGTTGGAGGATTTTTGATAACTATGGCTTGGGGAGAGCTTCAGCATGAGTTGTGTGTGGTGTTGTGATGTATTTGGTCCACTTATCAATCTTGGGTAGGTCAGAAGAGTGGTTGTGCCCTATTGTGATTGGTATGGGTCTTTTGCAAAAAAGTCAAGCTTTGTGTAAGAGAGGTATGGGCTCATGGCTATCCAAGGACACGAGGGGTGTCCTGCGCAGCAAGCAGTGAGGAGGACCATAGGATCAGTTTTGAAGCCAGCCAGCAAGTGGATTAGGGTTTGAAGGATGTTTTGCAACTTTGTTCCACTTTGCCCCTTTTGAAATTTCTTGATCCACAAGCCATGAAAATGAGTAAAATTTTGATGCAATCTGATCCTTAGGCCTTGGTTTATGTTTGTATGAAGATTAGAAGTCCATTTGATAGCACAATTTGTCTTGGCAAGTGGTTTTGCAACTTTGCCTCTTTGGTAGAAAACTTGAAATTATGTGATTTTTCCCAACTTTGACAAACCATAACTTTTGATCCAAAATGAATTAGAACAAGTTTTTGTACTTTTTGAAAAGGGAATGATCCATTCTACAACTTTCATGACCAAAGTTTTCTCATTTGAAGCATTTTTGAATCAAAAAGCAAGGGTTGAAAAAGTTTCCCAAAATGGCAAGTTTCCATTACAAGTCATTTTCCCAAAAAGTCAACTTTGCAAATGGCTTGAAATTCTTCAATTTTGTGAACTTATAACATCTTCTATGATCAAATAAAGATCATACATAATCAAAATGATGATGAACACCCTTTGGTTGGGTCATTGAGGGCCTCAGATGCCCTGATTTTACACTGCCTTGCTCAAGAAGTCAACTCTTGATTAGATGCCTTCCCCATGGAATTTCTTCATGAAAATTGATATGTATGATCCCTATACCATATAGAGACCAATAGAAACAAGAATGACCAAAAAATTTGGAGTTATGGCCTTCGAAACCAAAACCCTAATTCTAGGTCATCTGTGCAATCAAACCTGGCTCTGCTTCCATGCCAATCTCAGTTCTTGTGATTTTTTGACATTATTGACTTTGAGAGGATATAATATGATGCTTGAACATACATGGACCCCTTTGAAATGATTTAAGACCTTTGGAGTGGCTCAAATGGCTCAGGGATGGATCAGATCACAAACCCTAGATGCAGATGACTTAGAAGCAATGCAGTGAATCAAAAATGTGGTATGAGATGCTATGGTTGAGTTTATGCATCTGAGAAGATCACAAGCCATGGTGTGAATGGGTGAGGTCAAATTTGGGGTGTTTACAACAAGCCAACGCTTAGCAGTTAGAATGCGGTTTAAATAATCATTCGTTAAAACAAATCAACCAACCAACCTTAGTACCACGAACTATGAAGCTCTGACTTTCCCATTGCACAAGGGAATACGTAGGCACACGGATCTTACTCCTTGCCGAGCACCCTAGGAACAAAATACCCCATTTCCCCTATTAACCTTATATTAGAATCGTTCGCATTTATTTTATTATTCGAAGAAAACAGAAAGCATAAGTCAACATTAGATCACAAGTTAAACTAAGAGGTTCCCGTTGAGTACAACGGACGTAAGGGGTGCTAATACCTTCCCCTTACAGAATCGACTCTCGAACCTAGAATCTGGTTTCAAAGACCTTGTTCTATCTGTTTTCTAAAAGGTTTCTCGATATTTTCCTTTTCCTTAATTGGAATAAAATAAGTTCGATGGCGACTCTGTTGTTTATTTTTTATCCGCGGTATTTTTTTTATCGCGAGGTCGTATTTTTCGAGGTGCGACATATACCGTGACTATACGAGGAGATTATTGACTTTCTTCACAATAGTCAAACTTGAATACATCCCTCGAGATGAGAATCAGTTTGCAGATGCTTTAGCTACCATTTCCTCCATGATCAAGGTACAAGCTGCCAATTATGTGCCTCGGATTTTGGTATCCATACTAGACCGACCGGCATATGTATTCTCTGTGGACACTGTCAGTGACGACAAGCCTTAGTTCCACGACATCAAATGCTTCTTGGAGAATCAGACATACCCACCTGGGGCATCATCCAATGATAAGAATACATTTAGAAGGTTGGACGGTAGTTTCTTCCTCAATGCTGATGGTTCTTTATACAAGCGAAACTTCGACATGGTCCTGCTTAGATGTGTTGAAAAGAAGGAAGTATACTTGCTGATGCACGAGGTGCATGAAGGTTCTTTCGGTACCCACGCCGGAGGACACGCAATGGCAAATAAATTGTTAAGATCGGTTTATTACTGGATCACAATGGATGCAGACTGTTGTACCTATGTCAGAAAATGCCACAAGTGTCAGATCTACGCAGACAAAGTGCATGTGCCTCCAAATCCCTTGAACGTAATGTCTTCACCTTGGCCATTTTCCATGTGGGGCATTGACATGATTGGAAAGATTGAACCAACTGCTTCAAATGGTCACTGATTCATCCTAGTAGCCATTGATTACTTCACCAAATGGGTTGAAGCAGCTTCGTATGCAAACGTCACTAGACAAGTGGTAGCCAGATTTCTGAAAAGGGACATCATCTGTTGGTATGGAGTTCCCGAGCGAATTATTACTGATAATGGTTCCAATTTGAACAACAAAATGATGGCAGAACTGTGTCGGGACTTCAAAATTCAACACCACAACTCTTCTCCTTACAGGCCAAAGATGAACGACATTGTTGAGGTAGCCAACAAGAACATCAAGAAGATTGTGCAGAAGATGGTGGTTACTTACAAAGACTGGCATGAAATGCTACCATTTGCTTTGCATGGGTACCGAACCTCAACCAGAACATCTACTGGGGCAACGCCTTATCAGCTTGTGTACGGTATGGAAGTTGTCCTACCTGTTGAAGTTGAACTACCCTCCTTACGGGTACTGATGCATGTGAAACTGGATGAAGCAGAATGGGTCTAGTCTCGTTATAATCAACTGAATCTGATTGAAGAGAAAATATTAGCTGCCATCTGTCATGGACAGTTATATCAAAAGCGAATGAAGAAAGTCTTCGATCAGAAAGTCAGACCTCGGGAATACCAAGTAGGAGAGCTTATTCTAAAGAGAATCATTCCTCCCCATACAGACCACAGGGGCAAGTGGACACCAAACTATGAAGGTCCCTACGTCATAACCAAAGTCTTCTCAGGTGGAGCACTGATGCTCGCAACCATGGATGGTGAAGACTTCCCGTCTCCTGTGAATTTAGATGCAGTTAAAAAATACTTCGCATAAAATGACCCGCTGGACATAAAAACAGAATGTGAGTCCAGGAAAAAATAGGGCATCTCGGCGAGTCAAAAACAGAATAAAAGACTCGGGCAAAAATAAGGGAAAAATTCAAAACAAAAAAAATGTACACCCGCTGAGTTGAAAAGCCACATTGGACAACTCATGCAAAAAAGGGTATCCCGGTGGATTGAAAACCCGAAAGGGCGATCCACGCAAAATCAGGGAATAAGCGAACAACTGCATTCTGAATTTGTCTGTATCTCCCACAACATGGCAAGCTTCGAAAGGACAAAGTGTCGTTCAAAACCAGCCTTCTTCAAAAAGCGAGATAAGAAGAATGTCAAGGTCAAACAGGTCATAGCCAAGGAAGCTCGCTGGAGCGTTATCTTCAAACATTGCCAACTCTTTTATTTTCTCAGTTTACAACAATCTCCTCCTTCCAGGGGATTCGCTTCTTTAACTGTACTTGTCAATTTAGGGCACCCAAATTAATAAAATCAGAGTTTTCAGTCACACCTTGTTTTGTACATTTTTGTTTCGTTTGCAAAATGTCCAATGTTCATAATACAACATTTGCATAAAACAAATGATCCATTTTTAATAAATGCTTGCAGGAAATATATTACTTTCAGGTAAATCTAACTCCTATGTCGGAATCCGGTTAGGGATACCTCAGGACACTTGTGCGTTTTCCTTTGTCTTAATAGGTTGCGGGTATTCAATACGCAACAGGGGGCATATCAAGCATTGAATCCCCAGCATACTACTTCCCAGAAGTTATCTCCTCCCCGAGCAGGACCTCCCGAGCAGTGCCTGACAACTATTTCACAACAAAGTGATCAAAGAACCTTCCATTCCCCACAGAGATACTAGATTTCTCTCATCCTCAGTGGAGTTGGTGGAATTGATTCCTCACAGAGTTGTCTCCCCAGTAGGGCAGTACCTGAAACACATCCCCAGCTGAGTTACTAGAACTTCCTCATCCCCATTAAGGAATTCTCCCTCCAGATAGATCTACCAATGATCTATTTCCCCAAGTAGAGTTACCCCTCCGGACAGATCCATCAATGATCTCTTCCCCCAGTCGGGTTATTCCTCCAAACAGATCAGCCAGGGATCAGTATCCCCGCAGGATCTAAGTCTCGGATTAAGCTTTTCATTTGCGTAATCATAGCATTTGCATCATATCCACCGAAATAAGCGTAGCATTCCGTCTAATACGGATCATTACGGAAAAAATCAAACATTTGCATGATCACAAGCCAGGTTCGAGCCAGTCACCTGCAAATACCATCAATATTTCATCAGCAATATACGAAACTCATATCCCGTGCAGATAAAAGCCAAAGCATCCACTTTGCACTCTCAAATACAAATATTTGTTCATAACTTGTATGTATTCCTTTTGACACTCGTCCGTGTCATACTTCCCCAGCAAGTCAAACACTCGTCCGTGTCTTGCACATACTTCACCAACAGATCAATACTTATACATGCTTATACAGAAGTCTTTTGATACTCGTACATATCTTGTATATATCACTCCTCAGCAGATTTGACACTCGTCTGTGTTCCTTGCTTAACCGGTTGATACTCATTTGTATCATCATCTTTGAACCCGAGTCAACATTTGTTTCTATCGATACCCGTACGTATCATGGTCCTAAGGATGCTCGTCTGCATCTTTAATCTATACACATCGTCAAACACTTATATCTTTTATTCTTGAAAGTGTAAGCACTCGTCTGTGTTTATCGTTCCCCAGTAAGTTGTCAACAAAACAACTTTCTTCTATCCGACATTCGTCCTATGTCGTGATATCTTCGGCAGCCGTCCCCTGCCAGGTGATCGTCCTTCACCTTTGGATGACAGTCCCTCGTCCTTTTCCCTAGTGGAATCTCCATTATCGAAACCTTTTATCCGGCATTCGTCCTATGTCGTGATATTTTTAGCAGTCGTCCCCTGCTAGGTGATCGTCATTCACCTTTTGATGATCGTCCCTCATCATTTATCCGATGGCCGTCCCCATCATTGATCTTGTTATCCAACATTTGTCCTATGTCGTGATAATCTCCAAGAGCAGCCGTACCCTGCTAGGTGATCATCCTTCACCTCTTGATGATCGTCCCTCATCATGCTTACCCGATGGTCGTCCCCATCGTTGATCTTTTTCTATCCGACATTCGTCCTATGTCGTGATATTTTCAGCAGTCGTCCCCTGCTGAGTGATCGCCCTTCACCTTTGATGATCGTCCCTCATCAATATTTTATTTATTCTTTAACCCGATGGCCGTCCCCGTCGTTGTTTACTTTACTTTTCAAGCCTGATGGCCTTCCCCATCTATGCTTGTTTAAATCCCCAGAGAGTTTTATTTTATTACCTGACGGCTGTCCCCGTCGTGATCTCTTTATTTCCCTAGCTTGTCGGTCGTCCCTATCATTGCTTTGCTTACCACTGTATCCCCAGCAGTCGTCCTCTGCTCGATGGTCGTCCTCCATCGCCTTCATTTGATTATCATACTATACTATCTTTTACAATTTATATCCCTTTTTTTCTTCTCCCCAACGAGTGCAAATTTCGGACTGTCTTTGGTATTCAACCACAAGTTATCTTGTTTGTCTGTTAAGCCAGACGCTTACATCCTGCACAGCTAACTCATGTTTGAATAGGGGAAGCTATAAACACCCCAAATTTTCCCTCACTTTTTATCACACCATGGCTTGTGATCTTTCATTTTGTTTTAACATAAGCATTACATCTCATATTGCATGTTCGCTTCACTGCATAGTTCAATTTCATCTGCATCTAGGGTTTGTGATCTGAGCAATCCAAGAATCAATCTGAGTCATCCCAAAGGTCTTAAAGCTTTCCAAGAGGGTCCATGTGTGTTATATGATCATATTATGCTCCCCAAAGTTCATGAAAGTCAAGGGATCACAAGAATTGGCAAAGGCATGGAAGCAGAGCTAGGGTTTTCCTACACAGATGACCAAAATTAGGGTTTTGGTTTCAGAGGCCTTAACTCCAAATTTTTGGTCATTCTTGTTTCTAATGCTCTTAATATGTTATAAGGATCACGTGTACCAAGTTTGATGAAGAAATTCATTGTGGAAGTCATCTGATCATTGGGTAACTTCTTGAGTAAGTTAAGTCAAAATCAGGGCATCTGAGGCCCCCAACAAGGGAACCAAAGGATCATTTTCATCAAATTTAAGTTCTATGATCTTTATTTGATCTTAGAAGTGGTGGTAATTTCACAAGATTGAAGAATTTTGAGCCAATTGCAAACTTGCCATTTTTGGAAATGACTTGTAATGGGAACTTTCCATTTTGGGAAAGATTTTCAACCTCCTCTTTCATGACCAAAAATGCTTCAAATGAAAAATTCTTGGGCATGAAAGTTGTATATTAGGTCTTTCCCTTTTCAAAAAGTACAAGAACATGTCTTGATTCATCCTAGAACTCAAAATATGGTCTTTCAAAGTTGGCAAAAATCACATAATTTTCAAGTTCATGTCAAAGAGGGATTTTTGCATATTGGCATTTCAAGCTTCTAAGTGACCTCTAATGTACTCAATTATGTCATAACATGTCAAAGCAACCTTCAAAGATCATAATTATGCCTTGAACCTAGGGTTTTGGGTACTTAATTCACAAGAATTTTCAAAATGGCCAAGTTGCATAAAGCTTGCTATCTCTTCATCTAAGCATTACAGCTACATTCTAATGATCTAAGGGCTCCCCATGAACCATGCTTAGGCAATCTATGCTCAGAAATCCTTGTTGCACAAGCCCATACCTCAAGTACACATAATCTTGACTTTTTTCATTTCCTCCCATACCAATCACACTATGCCACTAACCACTCTCTGGCCAATCAAGACATTACAAACAAAGGTTATGGAGCTCATTTGATAACACATTCAAGCCTGAAACATTGAAGAACTCAGAATTCACAAAAATTATCAAAATCTTCCCTTCTTCGAAACTCAAAACACAACCATCAAACTTCAAAACAAACTTCACCAATCATCTTCAAATCACTCATAGAACACAAAACACCCATCACCATGGCCTGAAACCCCCTAAATCAAAAATACAATTCTGCATAACCAAAACCAAACACTTCAAAATAGCCATCACAAGCTTGTTCTAAGTTTCTCATTAGTTTCAGGGAGTCCATTGGGGTTGATTTACATCAAAGAAAGGGACAGAAAGCTCCAAACTGAAAAGCTTAAACTCATGTATACCTCAAGAACAAATTTTCCAAAAACCCTCTTTTAAGTTTTAGAATGATTCTATATGTTCTCTAGATCACACTGATATGTTTAGTTTTGAAAATGATTGCAAAATGAGCATGTATGGCTGTTCTGAAAGTTTGCCCAAAAATCTTGTTTGCTTCGATTCGTGCTTTTGATGAAATATAAATGTTATATGATGAGGGATTCTTGCTTAGGGGGGTTAGAAGATCATTTATGGAGATTTAGAGGTGTTAATTTGACCTAGGGAAGAAGTTGAGTTTTTGAGTGGCCGGAGAAGATGACCGGAGCTAGCTCCGGTCACCTGAAAATGCTTAGGGTTTAATTAGGGTTTAATTAGCCAATTTGAATATAGGCCCTTAGATCTTAGGGTTAGTGCGCGAATGAGTGGCCCAGATTGCTCCAATAACTTTAATTTTGTTTAATTAGTTTAAATTAGGATTAATTAATAAATTTCCTTAGATTGAATTCTGAGCTTTTAAGAACGCGCGCAGTCAACTCCCATTTCCCCACTTTAAATCTCATCCCTTGGATCAACATACCTTCCATTTTATTTGATTTTTATTTTATTTTATTTTATTTTCTTTCCACATTTTATTAAAAATACCAAAACACATCAAAAAATTCTCAAACTTTGCATTCTGGTTTTAAATATTTTTCTTAACCTGAAAATGATTTTTATTTTATTTTTTGCATTTAAAAAGTATTTTTAAAATATTTAAATGTTATTTTTAATTAATTAAAGTATTTTAATTAATTAAAAATGCATTTAGGTTTCTAAAAATCACCAAAAAAATCATGAACCATCCCAATACATTTAGAAACATTTTCAAACTCTTCATACAAATTTCTTTTTAGGTTTGATCATAATTTCACAATTTTCTTTGAATTAGGGTTCTTAAAAATCATATTTTTTAACCCTAACTTTGAAAAATCATTTCTGCCTAACCAAGAAGAGTTTGAACTTGATTCTTTTTGCATTGTTTCACATATTGCATGTAGTTTCTAGTTTATTTTTCCCATGAGTTTATCTTTCATTTTCAAATTAATTTTCATTTTCCCTTTTGAATCATCCAAAAACCCTAGCAAACTTAGGAAAATCATAACTTTCAATAGGATGAGCTTCTGACCTTCTCCTTTGGGGTGTGACTTTATATGGGTTTAGGGTTTGATTGAGCTTAGTTTCAATTTTTTATCATGTTATATGCTTCTGTTTTTTCATTTGCATCTCATATGTTCATAAAACCCTAATTTCTCATATTCATTTGCATTCACCTTGCATATTCATCATCATGTGAACTTGCCATGACATTTCAAGCATTCATATGTCATCTTAGACATCTTAGGACATGTTAGAACATTGCTTGATCATTTCTTCATTCATTTTCCATGTCTTGCATTCATTTCATTTCATAAACATCCATGTGTTTTCAAGCTTCCAAACATGCTTTCATGACATCTCATCTTTGTATGATCACTCATATGCATATTGTATGACATTGCATCATCTCATATGCCATTTGCATTGCATAATCACTTCTGACTTTGTTCTTTGCATCTCATCCCCATTCATTTCTTTGTGCTTTACATCTTATGCATTCATACTAACATTTTCAGGAACTTTTGGTAAATTATTTGGGAGGAGGATTTGCCTTCACCTCTCACCTCTTCTTATCTCATTCATATTCATTTTAACATGTCCTTGAAGTTAACTTGTTCACTTATGTTCCATCCTTCTTACTTTCTTTCCTTCAAGTTGCTTATCTTCTTCATGAAGTAAGTAACTTGTTCTTCTTTCTCATTCTCTTTTCATCTGCTTCTTCCATTGGTGGCCTTGAAGACGTTCTTTCTTAAGCCTAACAAACCATAGGACATCAAAGCATGATAACTTCTAGGGTTGTGTATAGTCCCCCTTTAGTCTTTTACCTTTGATTCTCTTTGAGTCTCTCTTCTCATCTCAATAATAAGAGACTAAACTCTTAAAGTTTTAGGACTTTGGAATTAGGGTTATGCCTGCATCCTTCTCTTAGGATGGAGTGTATAACTTTAATCCTAAGTGTTAGACCTTTAATTTTTTTAAACCTCTTAATCAAATCACACTAATAATCACTAAGACTCTATCTTGTAACTTGGGCCTTACATTAGGGTTTTAACTCCTCCTTATGGTTAAGAGGGACTAACCCTAGTGTTTAATGGACAAGTCCCCCTCAAGTTGTCTTACAACCATAAAATCCACTTCTTAATCTCACCCTTTAATTAAAATCCATTTAATAAAGGCTTGTTATATAATTAATTTAGTCCCTAACCATGGATTAAGTTGAGGTATCTTCCTCAGCTTAAGTGTTCTCATCTATTATCCTTCTATTAGGATGGTGTAATGAGTTCACTAATTTGTGATTACAGATTAAACTCATTACTTAACACTAAACAAAAACCCAAAAACATCTAAATAATCACAAGTAGGTTAATGATCTTAATCCTACATCATCATGGTAATTAAGTTGAGGTGTTTATCTCATAATTAAGTATGCTCATTATTCCTAATCAGGGAGGATATAATGAGTTTACAAACCCTTGATTTAGGCTTAAGCTCATTAACTTATGCAAAACACCAAAAACAATAACAAAACTGAAAATATCAAAAACAAACAACAATCGTCTCCTTCGGGATTCTTTTCTCATCACACTCATCCATAAACAGGAACTTGCTTCTTCCGTCTAATGCAAGACAGTTAGCACTCGAGCCAGACGAGTCATACACTTGAGCATAGATAAGTAAGCAGTTCACAGTCAAAATTCATTTTCAGTCTCTTTGAGTCGAACTACGGTGTTATGACTTCCTCATTGCACAAGAGGATACGTAGGCATAACTTAACAGTTATCGAAAAAAAGTCTCTGTGTCTTCCCCCTCTTTCAGCATTCTTTTCAAAGCCTCAGTTCCTTAGCATTCACCTTTTTGCACTGACACCTGTACATTCTTTTTTTTTTAGTTTTTGCATAGATATCACATACATTACCCCTTTAAACACAATCTCGTAAGCGTGGATCCCGTCGAGTACGACGAAATATCTGGGTGCTAATACCTTCCCAGGTTGTAACCAACCCCCTTTCTCAGTTTCTCTGGTTCGCAACCGTCTTATCCATCTCTTTCTAGGTTTATGCAGCATTACCTTTCCTTCGGGATAAAAATGCCTAGCTGGCGACTCTATTCAGTTCATTTCATTTTCTCTTTTCGCCAACCGTTCGCGTCTGCACCCTGGGACCCTGGTGTCTTTTCGGGGGAGCGACAACTGCTAAAAATAAATTGGACTTTGAAATTGGAGAGCCAAGACCCTATTGGAGATGGACCCTTCTTGTACTCTGGTGGGGAAGTGAAAATCCTCTGACTAGGCGGGGCACTAGAAGTATGACACTACTGAGGAAGCAACTTGCTGGGGAGGAAAGACACTTCTTGTACTGCTGGGAATTTCCCCTGTTATTGAAGGAAAACTTCTGCTTGGAGAGGGCAAACATCTCTTGCCATTAATGTTGGAGAAGAAATTCAACTTCACTTCCACTGGGGAAAACTGGAGACACCCTGGAAAACACCTGTTCTTGTTCAAGCGTAAAGAAATGTTCCTCCTGAAAATCTGCTTTTAGCTCTGTTAGCAACACATGTACCTGTACTTGCATAAACACAAACGATAGGGCCTGCAACATGGAGAGTTAGTTTGGGACCTGTATGCCCCAGGCTCATAGCATGAATCATTATCCGGGCATCTTGACACCCTTTCAGAGTTATATTAAATGTTTATGTCCTCCTGCATGAGTTAGAAAGCATTCAAATGTTCACAACACGATATAAATCACAATTTGTTGGACATTTTTGCAATCAATCAATGTTAGATGAAAAACAAGAACCAGAAGCGAATAGTCACAAGTTAACTGAAATTGATTTTTTATTGATTCAGGAAAATGGCCATGAATAAGCAGTACAAAGGAAGTAATTCCCTAGAAAGAGGAAATAACCAAAAAGGAAAACAAACTATCCTATTGGCAATGTAAGAAGTGGATCTAATCTAGTTTTAACCCGGTTATGACTAGTATATCTTCAAGACCATCCACTCGCTCTACCCCTTGAGAAAGGTAATTGAACTGGTCTTTAACCCTTAGAATAACCTCAATTGTAGATAGGTTACGTATTTCGCAGATCACAGTCGTTCGTGTTAGTCCCTCTTCTGCGTGGATCACCCTTTCGGGTTTTTCAATCCACCGAGATACCTTTTTTTGCCTGAGTTGTCCGATGTGGCTTTTCAACTCAGTGGGTGTACATTTTTTTCAAGATTTCCCTAATTTTTTCCCGAGCCTTTTATTCTATTTTTTGCTCGCTGGGATGCCCATTTTTGCCTGGATCTTAATTCTGTTTTTATCCAGCGGGTCCTTTTTTACACGAAGTATCTTCTTACTGCGTCTGCATTGACAGGGGACTGGAAGTCTTCTCCATCCATGGTTGTCAGCATCAAGGCTCCACCTGAGAAAACCTTTTTAACCATAAACGGTCCTTCATAATTAGGTGTCCACTTTCCCCTATGATCATTTAGAGGAGGAAGAATCTTTTTCAGCACTAGGTCACCTGGTGTGTACCTTTGTGGTCGTACCTTCTTATCAAAAGCTTGCTTCATCCGCCGCTGATACAACTGTCCATGGCATACAGCTGCTAGACGTTTTTCTTCAATGAGGCTCAATTAATTATATCTGGATCAGAGCCACTCTGCTTCATATAGCTTAATGTCCATCATTAACCTCAATGAGGGGATTTCCACTTCAATTGGTAGGACTGCCTCCATACCATATACCAATGAGAACGGGGTTGCCCCTGTTGAGGTACGCACTGACGTTCTGTACCCATGTAAAGCGAATGGTAGCATCTCATGCCAGTCTTTGTATATTACAACCATCTTCTGCACGATCTTCTTGATATTCTTGTTGGCCGCCTCGACAGCGCCATTCATCTTCGGGCAATATGGAGAAGAGTTGTGATGTTCTATTTTGAAGTCCCGGCACAAGTCAGCCATCATCTTGTTGTTGAGATTAGAACCATTATCAGTAATGATTCTTTCGGGAATTTCGTACCGGCAAATGATGTCTCTTTTGATAAACCGGGCTACCACTTGTTTAGTAACATTGGCATAAGATGCCACTTCGACCCATTTCATGAAATAGTCTATAGCAACCAGGATGAAGCGGTGACCATTGGAAGTTGTTGGTTCGATCTTGCCAATCATATCAATGCCCTACATGGCGAACATCCATGGTGAAGACATGACACTCAAAGGATTCGGAGGCACATGGACCTTATCGGAATAAATCTGACACTTGTGACATTTACGGGAGTATTTACAACAATCGGATTCCATGGTGATCCAATAATATCCCGATCTCAACAATTTCTTAGCCATAGCATGTCCTCCAGCATGGGTACCAAAGGAGACTTCATGAACCTCTTGCATCAATAGGTCTGCTTCGTGTCTATCCACGCATCTAAGCAGAACCATGTCGAAGTTTCGCTTGTATAGCACACCATCTTGATTCAAGAAGAAACCACCTGCTAGTCTTCTGAGGGTTTTCTCTTCTTTACTGGATGCCCCAGCCGGGTATTCTTGAGCCTCAAGAATTGCTTGATATCATGATACCAAGGTTTGTTATCTTCACCACTGTCAACTGCAAAGACATAAGCATGTCTTTCAAGACGGGAGACCATGATTCGAGGCACAAAATTCTCTTGACAAACTTTAATCATAGACGACAAAGTTGCAAGAGCATCGGCGAACTGGTTTTCATCTCGAGGAATATAATTCAACTTGACCTTAGTGAAGAAAGTTAGTAACCTCCTAGTATAGTCCCTGTAAGGAACCAAGTGAGGTTGATGAACTAACCATTTTCCATTGACTTAGTTCACCACCAGGGCGGAATCTCCGAAGATCTCGAGGTTCTTGACTCGCAAGTTGATTGCCTTTTCAACCCCATGATGCAAGCTTCATACTCTTCCTCATTGTTAGTGCATTCGAAAGTCAACCGAGCGGCTAAAGGTGTATGGATCCCTTCTGGTGAGATTGTAACAACACCTACTCCACTTCTGTTCATGTTCACAGCTCCGTTAAACATCAATTTCCATTTGGATTCAGGGTCTGGCCCCACCTCCGGAAGTGGTTCTTCACAGTCTTTCAACTTGAGGAACATGATGTCCTCATCCAGAAACTCGAAATTTCATGGGTTGATAATCATCAATTGGCTGCTGAGCCAAATATTCTAACAATACACTTCCTTTGATTGCTTTTTGCGAAGTGTAATGGATATCATACTCTGTTAGTATCATCTGCCATCGGGCTACCCTTCCTGTCAGAGCCGGCTTCTCGAAAATGTATTTCATAGGATCCATCTTGGAAATTAAGAGAGTTGTGTGAGTCAGCATGTACTGTCTTAGTCGGCAAGCAGCCCATGCCAAAGCGCAGCAAGTTTTCTCGAGTAGTGAGTAGCATGTCTCACAATCGGTAAACTTTTTGCTAAGGTAATAAATGTCGTGCTCTTTTCGACCAGACTCGTCCTGCTGACCCAACACACATCCCATTGATCCTTCGAGCACAGTAAGATACATGATCAAAGGTCTCCTTGGTACTGGAGGCATGAGAATTTGAGGTTCTAGCGAGTATTCTTTGATTCGGTCAAAAGCTAGCTGACAGTCTTCATTCTATTTAATTGCCTGGTTTTTCCTCAGAAGCTTAAAGATGGGCTCACATGTGGCCGTCAAGAGAGAGATAAATCGTGCAATGTAATTTAGTCTCCCTAAGAAACCACGCACTTGCTTTTCAGTCTCTGGCTCAGGCATCTCTTGGATGGCTTTTACTTTGGCTGGATCAACCTCAATTCCACCTCACTAACAATGAAGCCAAGTAGCTTGCCGGAACGAACCCCGAAGGTGCACTTATTCGGATTCAACCTCAATCTGAACTTCCAGAGTTTGTCAAACAACTTTGCTAGATTGACCAAGTGCTCTTCTTCTGTTTGGGACTTTGCTATCATATCATCAACATAAACCTCAATTTCATGATGAATCATTTCGTGAAATAGCGTTACCATTTCCCGTTGGTAAGTGGCTCCAACATTCTTCAGACCAAACGGCATGACCTTGTAACAGAAGGTGCCCCAAGGCGTGATGAAGGTAGTCTTTTCCATATCATCGGGAGACATCTTAATCTGGTTATAACCTGAAAACCTGTCCATGAAAGAGAACACAGAAAACTGAGCAGTATTATCAACAAGCTATTCTATGTAAGGCAGAGGGAAATCATCTTTGGGGCTGGCCCTTTTCAAATCCTTGTAGTCTACACACATCCTGACCTTACCGTCTTTCTTAGGGACCGACACAATATTGGCAACCCACGGAGGGTAACTAGTCACTGCCAAGAAACCAGCATCAAATTGCTTTTGTACTTCCTCTTTTATCTTGATTGCCATATCAGGGTGTGTGCGCCTCAACTTTTGCTTCACTGGCGGACAGTCTTCTTTCAGAGGCAGCTTGTGTACCACAATGTCAGTGTCTAAACTAGACATATCTTGGTACGACCAAGCAAAGACATCAACATACTCTCGAAGCATGGCAATTAGACGAGTCTTGATAGATTCTTCTAATGCAGCCCCAGTCTTAACTTCTTTCTTGTATTCTTCGATACCCATGTTTATCACTTCGACGGCCTCTTCATGCGGCTGAATCATTTTCTCCTCTTGTTTAAGCAGTCTGGCCAATTCTTCAGGTAGTTCGCAATCTTCTTCACCTTCCTCGTCGTCTTGATAAATTGGATTGTCAAAGTCAAACTTATCCATAATAGGGTCGTCATTGATAAGATCCGGTGACGAGCACCTGCATGAATGGTGATTCATGCAAGGCTTTAGAAAAAGCTTGAGAAAAATGAGAAACATTGCCATTTTTAAAAACTTTTCTTTCTTTTTGAAAAACAAAAGAAAAAATGAAAGGCAAAGAACAACATGGATGAATGTGAAACGTCAGCTTTATTGATGATTATGAATTGTGTTAGGAACAAAAGAACCCTTACAAAAAGCTATTATGCCCCGGGCAAGACATAGTGCTTGAATACAGAAAAAACAGAAACAAAGATTATTACTCTTTGAAGGAAGTGACTGAGATAAGCCTTTCAGACGACCAGTTTCTAAGTTGAGTCCCTGGAACAATAGGCCTAATCCACTCATCTAAGTCACAATCATTATTAACTGTATCATCTTGCACGACACTGATGCTTCCATAGTCCACCACTCCCGCACTCGTGAAAGTAATCGAGCCTTGACGACCTCTAGCACTCGGTCCAGATGATGACTGCCTAGGATGGTAACCAATCCCAAACATATCTTTCTTTTATGGCACCTCTACTGGACTGCCCCAGCCTTCTCATATCCCAAATTCTACCACTTCAAGAGCTTGCTTATAAGAGGCTATGGAAACGCCCTTCTTTGGTTCTTTAGAAGAAGCTGCCAATGAAGATGCTTGTTTAGTTTTCAGGGGCTCAAAAGCCTGACATGGAGTTTCAACTATTTCTCAATCCATCTCCATATACTTGAATGAAGCCAGATGACTAACAAAAATGTCTTCTTCCCCACTGACAGTTACAATTTGGCCTTCCCAGACGAACTTTAGCTTTTGATGAAGTGTGGATGATACTGCTCCTACTGAATGTATCCAAGGTCTTCCCAGCAAACAATTGTATGTAGGTTGTATATCCATTATGTATAATGTGGTATTAAAGATTTGTGGACCTACTTTAATTGGTAAATCCACCTCCCCGAACACTGATCTCCTCGACCCATCAAATGCTCTAACTACCAGGTCACTAGGCTTTAGAATTACTCCATCATAATCCAACTTCATTAATGCCTTCTTGGGCAGAACATTCAACGATGATCTGGTATTTACCACCATGTGAGAAAGTACTGCACCCTTACATTCTAAAGAGATATGCAGTGCCCGATTATGAGCACGCCCTTCAGATGTTAGATCCATGTCTGTAAAGCCTAATTCGTGACTAGTGTTGACACTAGATACCACCACTTCTAACTGATTTACTGAAATATCCTGAGGCACATAAGCCTTGTTCAGAATATTCAAGAGAGCCTTCCTATGGGATTCAGAACACAATAGCAAGGACAAGATGGAAATCTTCGGAGTCTGCTGCAGATGGTCCACAATCTTGTAATCGCTCTTTTTGATAATTCTAAAAAATTCTTCAGCTTCTTTATCAAAGGTAATGTCTAGATCAGTCACTGGTGTGGGCTCATTGGGAACCACCGGTTGCTTCCCTCTTGCTTTAGCCTGGGCTTCTGCAGTGTCCCTAGGTGGTATCACACTATTTCTTAGTGTTTTCGGTGCGAATAATCTCCCACTTCTAGTAAAGTCCCCTACTCCAATGTTTTCTACTTGAGCTGGGGTCGAGCTAGACGTGGCCAACTCTTGCTTCTGGCCGTTACAATACACTTCGCCACAATAATTCCAGGGAATGGCTTTATCGCTCTGATACATTACTGGTCCTGCAGTGGTGATGGTTATCGGTGTCACTCTGGCCCGCAGAGGAACTTGAGATGGATCATAGAAAATGGTTATTGTAGAGACTTCGCTTTCTTTTACAACTTTGTCAAACTGTAGAACTCCTTCATTAATCATGCTCTGGATCCCTGCTTTCAACTGTTCACAACCATTTGGAGCTTCAACACACCCTGGATAATCATCTTCACACCCAAGAAAAACACCTCTTTGTGACAAGCAAACTTTAACAACACTCAACGGAGTCTGCAGGTCGTTGACATCACGCACCAAGTTTAGATTCTCCCCTTTATCAATTGCCCCAACTGTACCTCCGTGAGGAGGCATGGGGTTCTGTATTACATTAGGAGTAGGAGCGAAATTAATCGCTTTAGAATCCAGTAGGTCCTGGACAACATGCTTCAGAGCTTTGCAGTTTTCAGTGGTATGCCCGGGAGCTCCGGAATGAAATTCGCATATGGCGTTTGTATCATAACCCTCGGGGATTTGGCCCGGCTTCGGGGGTTGTAGAGTTCGAAGTTGGACCATCTGGAGCTGTAGAAGATTCTTCAAAAGTTGTGAATAGGACATCGGCGGAGTTTCGAAATGTCTTTCTCTGGTCTTCTGGGGGTAATATGGACGAGGAGCTCTTTGTTGATACCCTTGTTGGCGTGGTGGCTGCGGTGGTTGGACTTGGTGTTGAACAGGTTGAGCTGATATAGTGACGGGGGCCACTTGCTGATAAAACCCTATGTTGTTTCCTCCCCTCTGTGCGTATATTGCCTTAGTCTCTCCTTATCTCCTCTTCACGAAGGCTTCTTGACACCAGAACTCAAAGCGCCCCCATTCTGAATCTTCCCTTGCTTGATCCAGCTTTCTACCATTTCGCCCGTAAAGATGATATCTTAGAATCCACTTGAGGAACATCCAGCTAGCCTTTCCATGAAATGCCCAGGGAGGGTATCCAGGAACAGGTCTACCATTTCTCTCTCCAGCAAAGGTGGTTGCACTCTAGTGGCCACTTCACGCCACCTTTGTGCATAATCTTTGAAGCTCTCGGAGTTCTTTTGAGTCAGACTTTGAAGTTGAGTGTGATTGGGCGCCATGTAGATATTATATTGATACTGTTTGAGGAATGCCTCTCCCAATTCCTTCCAGCTTTTCACAGAGCTTCGCTCTAGCTTCATATACCATTCCAAGGATCCTCCGGAGAGACTATCCTGGAAGTAGTACATCCAGAGCTTTTCATCCCTAGTATGGGCAGCAATCTTCCGGTAGAATGCATGCAAGTGAGTTTTGGGGCAGGAGCTACCGTTATACTTTTCAAATGTAGGTGGCCTGAATTTGTGAGGAATAACCACCCCGGTGTAGTGGTAAAATCATGAGTGTAAGTTATTGATTAACTTAACTCAATATACACAGAGTCGCCACCGCGCTTTTATTTATTTCCAAAAGGAAAAAGGCAAAAGAACGAACAAAACCTTAAAGAATCTTAAAAGCTAAAAAGCTAAAAGAATCAAACAGAGAATGAGTACGGGGATTGGTTACAAATCAGGAAGGTTTTAAGCACCCGACTTGTCCGCAGTACTCTACGGGAACCCTTTGAAATGTTTACTGCATTTTTTGGTTTGAAATGGTTTGCTTGAAAAAAAAGATTGAAGAGATGAGAAGAAGAATGTTTTTTAAGATTTTGGTGTTTGAAGAGACGAACGTCTCATGCCTACGTACCCACAAAGTGCAATGCGAGATCAAAACCCCGTAGTTCGTAGTACAAATTGTGAAAAGGCAAATGAGTTGAATTGATTTTAAAATGTAAAGATAAGTCGTCATCCTTTAGCGAATAATTCCGCTAGAAAGGATGAATCATATCTAAACATAAAAAAGGTTAAAAGAAACGTGCACGAGGGCACAAAAACAATTGAATGAGTTGTGAATGTTTTAAAGTTTTTGAGAAAACAATTTCGATATGCTTATGTGGTTTAGTATTTATTTAAAGAAATGAAACGAAAAGGTAAAAGATCATGACCGAAGTCAAGGTTTGATTGAGAAAATGTTTGAAGTTTGAAAACCACGAAAGTTTTGAAAATAGGAAGGAGATTTGAAAATTGAAGAAGATGGGAAGAGATGAAGAGACTATCCTAGTACTTGAAAATAAAAGCTAAGGGAAGAAATGATCAAACCAAATGGCAAGCACTCTTGAGACAATTGGATTTCCATCTTCAAAGGCCAATGAAATAATTTGAGGCTGAGGTTTCTAATCCATTCCAACTTGAGCAAGGGGGAAGATCTTAAAGTCTAAGTCCATTCTCCGAAGCAAGGGATAGTAACCATAGTCCAAAATTAAAAGTCACAAGTCTTTTAAGTGTTTAATCCTTTATTAGTGTTTTGATATCCAAATGGACAAAGGAGAAATAACAAGCAACAATAATATATATAATAAGCAAAAATGATATATGATATAATATGATAAAGCAATATAAAGAGGTAAGGAACGAGGAATTGAAATAAAAGGATAAGGTGCGAGAGATTAAAATTAAATGTTAGTATATTCACATTATTATAATATTTATAATATAAAGTGGTATGATGAACTTAATCAAGCACAACCACGAAAAGAAAAATAAAATCGAGGCAACCGGATCCAAGTGGATCGCTTTCCGAATCGGGACAACTTTAGGTCTATGTTAAGCAATCGCCGAGTAATTTACGGAGTAATTACCCTACAAATGAGGCTGGCCACCACTATTTAAAGTGGAAAATATGCGTGTTAATACATGTTAGAGAAACGATATTATGGATCGTTCTCCGAAAACATGCCAAACTAAAAGAAAGAGAACGGTCTAATCTTAATCGAGATTTTCGTTGAATATATCGAAAGGCAATCTATCACGATCTCAAAGTATGGAGAATGATCCAAATGATCATTCATCCATAGATTTGAAATAATGAAGATTAAACCGATCGGAAATCAACAATCTACGAATCGGAGATTGTCATCGACCAAAAAGAAAAAAATGAATAAGAAATGGATCTAATAATAGAATCCATAAAAAGAAATAGAAATATTTTTTAATCCTCTTCCAAAAATATATTCTAAAAATTGTCTCTAAAATTCTTTTTCTAAACCTTTTTCTAAAATGCCTTTTTTAAACATAATTTCTAAAACACTTTTTCTAAGGATATATTCTAAAATGTTTTCTAAAATGTTTTCTAAAACAATTTCTCTAATGACTAAAAAAAAATCAATTCTTCTTATTATAACAAAATCATAAAGAAACAAAAGTAGGAAAATTAATAAAAATAAAAAAATGAAAGTGAAATGAGGGAGGGGACGTATCATTGAGGGTGATGATAACAAAGACTGATTCAAGGCCATACACATTTATTCTTTTTTTAAAACAATAAACAAATCAATATATAAAAAAAGAACAAAAAAAAATGAAACAGAAGCAAATGTGCTTCTTCTTCACGCGAACTAGGGCCAGAAACAGGGTACGGCGAAGGAAACAAGGTAACGGACAATCCTCACCTCCGAACAACAATCAAACGAAATGCTCTTCCAAAACTGAAAACCCGTCGTTCTCAAACCTTTAACCTCATCAATTTCCTTCTTCTTCTCCTTCTCGATTTTCTGTTTTTCTTTGAATCTGGATTTCTAATCGTTTGAAGGTCTGGGTTGTTTAGAGCTTTGAGACGATGAAAAGTGGAATTGAAATGGAGGTTCGGAGAGTTGAGAGATTTGGATCAAAAATGAATTAGGCAGGGTATTAAGAGGCTCTCTAAGCTTGAGAAATGAAGGTGAAATGAGTTGGTTTTATAGAGTTTCTTGATTGAAGTTTGAGTCTCAATTTCATTGTCGTTTTGACAATTTCGGAAGCGTTTTGGGCTGTGCGAAATTCTCGTGCTCTTGCGTTTTGCTTGCTGTAGGAAATGCGTGTTGTTGGGCCTGTTTGCGTTGAGACGGCGTGAAGTATGAGCTGCTTGGCTTGTTGCTTTTTTAAGTTTGTGAGATGTGCGTATTCGGCTGCGTTTTGTTCAACTGGTATTTGCGTTTTGATTGTGAATTTTGTGTGTGTTTCTCGTGTAAGTTCAGCCTGCTGCGTGCGTGAGGTTCTCGGCTAGTTTTTATGCGTGAGAGGCCTGGCGTGTATGCGGCTTGAAGTTTGTAAAGTGAAGGCTTGTGTTTGAAGCTGTTGTCTTGCGTATTCGAAATGCCGGCTTGCGGCATGTGAAATCTTGGAAAAGTGTTGGGCAACTGGCGTGAGGTGAGCTGAGTATGAAAAGCATGCTGACCTTGTTGCTGTTACTTGTATTTGACGCATGAAGTTTGTGTACTGATGGAATGGCTGAAAATTGGAGTTGTTTTTGTTGTTTTGTGATGTGAAGCTGTGAGCTGGTGTTGGACAAGTTGGCGTTTGGTTTGTGTATAGCTTGGTGTGAAGAAACTTGTGAAATGGCTTACGGATCGTTGGCTAGTGAAAAGCTGTTGATGTGAATGATGTTTGGCTGGTGGCTTACGCTGAGGGCATGCTAGGAGAACTTGTTGGCTTTGCAGCTTGGCAACTCGTTGATTAAATTGATGTGTGGGGCCTGCTTTGAGGCTGACGACTTTGTGAAGGTATGCGAGGTTTCCGTGTGTACGGCGTGAGGCTGATAATTTTGTTTGTGCAGCTTGAGGGGATGGATGGCGTGTTGTGGGGAAGCTTGGATGATTTGTGGCTGGTACGGAAGAGTTGTTTTTGTTTGGCTCAAATGCTATTGAAGCCTTGATGAGAAACTGTGGCTTTGGCTTTTGGATGTTTGTTGCTGCTTGGTAGCTTGCGGCAAGAATTTGGGCATACGGAAGTGAAATTGGCTTCGTGTGGGACTTGCTAGGCAGCTTGAGGATGCGGCTTGTTTGCTGATGGACAATTTCATGGGCCAGGCTGAATTGATGGGAGTGTTGAAGTCACGTGAGAGCTAGTAGAGTGATGTGAGGTTTGGAAAAGCTGTATAGGCTGCCTTGTGATGTATGCAGGTTGATGAAATTGTGTTGCTTTTTTTTATTTTTTTTAATCAATTTTTTTTTTAGAAAAACAAATTGGGTGGGCTTAAGAATAAAAACCATATGAACTAAACCTTTTTTAGGATTTTGTAAAATATGACTAAAAAAAAAGAATTGAAATGTATAATAAGAAAATGAAATTGGATTAAAAGGAATAAGAATGGATATAAAAAAAATGATTATGGGATACGGATAATCGAGAAAGATGGGAAACAAAGTGAATAAATTGGACATAAAAAATCGGAAAATAATGAAAAATGATTTTAAATGATACCTAGAAATGGTTATAAAAAAAATGGATGACAGACGAAAATTGGATAATGTGATAAAAAGTCGAAAAGAATGGATAATTGGACGATTGAATGATCGAGAATTAAAAAATGGTCATTGAAAAGGGAACGATTTGATCTAAAAAATGATGATGGATATGAAAGTGAATTTTAAGCCCACAACAGATCCTGATTTTTCAACAAAGCCACTGAACAACTCATAGCATTGAGCCACACCCACTTGAATCCTCTAAAAATTGCCCAGATTATTTGAGGAAAATAAATCCACAAACAAACCACTGATGAACTGACGATTATTGAAGATTCAAACCAAATTCGTACCAAACACTGTCTGATAACTGATGAATTTTGCACACAATCACAGCTTGAACTTTTTGAATACACATCATCTGAGAAAACAGACCACTGGCACACACAACTTGCAGTCGAAGCAATCTTTTGATAGTTTGACCAAGATTAGGTCAAACGTCCATCTGAATCAAATCGCGATTGAACAAACGCATCTGAATTGAAATTACTGTCCTGTCTTTTAAATCCTGCAACACAGAAGAAGAAGAAGAAACTGCAACATATTTTTTTTATTTTGGTTAGAGGTTAGTAAAATATAAACAGATAACATAAATTAAACTTGGTGATCCTCTACAAGGCAAAGACCTGCACCTGAAAAAGGATAAACGAACAGTGCGTGATCTTGTTTGTATGCAAATGCAGATGAGATGCGAAAAATCTTAGGGTCAAAAATTAGGGTCTGACAGATGCCCCTATTTAAGTTTCTTCAATCCAGAGATAATGAAGATTAAAATCTTCGTTTCGACAAGATGGAAGATACTTAAATATCAAAAAACCCAATATTTGATCCTAAGATGCCAAAAACTGGAATGAAATGAAATGAAATGAAACAAAACGAATGATGTGAAATGATACGAAGATGATATGGAAATGATATGAAGCATATGAAACTGTTTTAAAAAAAATATGAAGGCACATGAGATGTTATGAGAAAAATATGAAATGCTGAGAAAATATGTGACAACATATGAAATATTATGAGAAAATTTATGCGATGATATGAAATGTATCTGTAATCAAATGAAATGCTGAGAAATCCATGAGGGACAAGACCACACATGAAAAAGAATAAACACTGGGGATAAGGAGCATAAGACTCTGACGGAAAAAACAACATGCTAGAGACCAACACATGGCTCAGCCTAGATGAAAATGTCCAAGAACGACAATTGGATAGAAAACATCACAACATCCAGGAATGGCACTGAATGAAGTGAGAAAAAGTCCCGAAACAGTTCATCAGAAGCATCCAAGGATGACATTACTGACTTTAATAGGGATATCCGAGAATGGCATCGGAGAGAGGGTAATCACAACATCTGAGAATGGCAATCAGATAAAATATGTGAATCTCAACATTCAGGAACAGCACTGAATGAAACGGGAGAAAGTTCAGGAAAATACATCAACTCAATGATGATTCCAACATGAAAATCCGAGAATGGCAATCGGAAGTGAAGTGATCACAACATCTGAGAATGGAAATCAGATAAAAAGTGAAGCACAACATTCAGGAACAGAACTGAATGAGATGGAAAAAAGGTCCGGGACAGTACATCAAATCAATGATGACTTCACTATGGACATCCGAGAATGGCAATCGGAAGGAAATGATCACAACATCTGAGAATGGCAATCAGATAAAAAGTGAATCACAACATTCAGGAACAGAACTGAATGAGATGGAAAAAGGTCCGGGACAGTACATCAAATCAATGATGATTTCACTATGGACATCCGAGAATGGCAATCGGATAAAAGGGTGTAATATATGAGAAGACACAACAAGTAGGCGAAGAAGTTCTGAAGAGACAGACAAATGCCAAGTAAGTTGAACTTTAACCAAACAGTAAGAAATTGAAAACAACAAGACCTCGAGAAATGCATATGAGGACTAAAACACTCAGTATGCAGACATTTACGAAAATGGGGACCAAACCACCCAAGAATATGCATAGTGAGGACTAAAACACTCAAATATGCAAAGGTGAACAAAACTGGGGAATAACACACCCAAGGACATGATACGAGAGGAAATGCTGACAACCAGTTTAGACTCTTAGAGGAGTGGAAATGTTGACAACCAGTTTAGACTCTTAGAGGAGTGAAAGGAAATGGAAGACTGATTCCTCAACACAGAGATCACTGCCATTCTGCTCGAAAAATAAAGATACAATTGCTGAACAAAATCTCGGTCACACCAGTACACTCTACCAAGTTGAAAATCCTTTGAGAGAAGTCATGTAAAGCTGCTTGGGGATTCTTGAAGAAAAAATTGCCCCAAGTTCAATGACTGATGAAGGTAAACTGATAACGGATTCAGTTCTCACCTACTGCTGGAGAAATATTCAAATCTTTGAAGTAACTGTTGAGAAAATAAACTGCTCATGGCTTCAGTTCTTGAAATGAATGTTGAGAAGATAAATCCAGTATGACACTTGCAGAGAATCTTCTGATCAACCAAATCTGAGAATAACTTGCACAAAGCAACAACTCTTGAACCATAGGACCTGAGAGAACTTGCCCCTGATAAAATCACTGACCAAGTTTTCTTAACTGTTTGAAAATTTCTTGATGAGAAAAGATTATTTGCAAATAAAAATGTTTGTACAAACCTGGTAATTTTAATGCAAAGTTCAATGCAAAGTTCGAAATCAAGAATCATTTTTGGAATGAAACTTATTGATGTAAAGTAACTGAAAACATTGTCAAAACACGGCGGTTGAGACAACATTAAAGATAAAGCAACAACAAGAAAACAAATGATTGGTAAAGAACTTAGGAGTCAGTTTACGCAACCTTGTTGTAGTATGCTTTTCAAAAGAAACCTGGATTCAATTAGGACTTTTGAAGGTTGTAACGTGGTCTAGTTCACGGTTTATGAAACAAAGGATATAGGCTCAAAGTTATTTGTACCCAACCCAACTTCATGATGAACTCCAGTCTACATTCAATTAATTCAGCCTATACATTCAAGTTCCTAGAGATTTAGGATTGCACAGATGAAGATGGTTCGTAAGCCAAAGGATTTTGAGATAGCAGTCACATCTTCCTTTTAATGAGGACTTTGGTCAACTCAACTTGCTTTTGCTGAGGATTCTGATGACCTCTTGACAAATATTTCCTTTTATTATCCCTAATTTTTGCCTGAACTGTGTCATTTCAACTTACAGTCAGCGGGATGCCCCAGTTTTTGCCTAAGTCTTCTTCATAGGTTTTGACTTAGCGGGCTTTGATTTTTTTTCAATAATTTTTTCAGTATCAATTTTTTTGAAAGATAATGACTGCATGGCTTAATGATTACGATGAACCATCATTGGCTTCTTGAACTGAGACATCTTCAACACTTCTTTGATTTGTGTATGAAGGAAAACTTGAGATTGCAACCTTTGTTGAAAGGTGTCTTGAATGATTCTCTTGTACTTGAATGCACATTCGAATTAATTGAGAACTACCCATTCCCAGGTTAAAATTGAGGGTTTTTTTCGAAATAGAAAGAAACTCCAACTTCAAGGCTCAAAGGGGTTGACAAGGGATTAACTTCCTTATTTCTCCAGTGTTTGGGATTTGAAACAATGCATGTATATCATCAACCAAGTCTCAATTGAAAGCATACCAACGACAATTATGGGTATCTCGTTTTCATCATCCCCCCCCCCCCAATCATTGTCAAACTTTTGAGAAAAAGATAAATGAACTTGAAATGTAAAGCATAAAGATGCAAATAGTAATTGAAATTGAATCAAAACAAAGCAATGCTCATTTCATTAAAACCATCATGAAAGTACAAACAAGCTTAAAAGCAAACAACTTAATATGATTGAAGAAAAATTGCAAACGTAAAGAAACAATGGCCTAGTGATCAATCAACAACAAGGATGAGCTGTCCCGTCTGATATTCTGGCCTTGAAGAAAATTGACAATTGAAGTCTTCTAGAAGATTCACTTCCCAAGCTTCGGCAAAGGATTGTTGATAACATTGGGATTAAGGTCATTAAAGTAAAGGATGTTGTTCCTGATAAGTTCTTGCACTTTAGCTTTCAGAGCAAAGCAATGCTCTAAGTCATGACCAGTTCCACCTTGATGAAACTCACAACGAAGATCCGATCTATAACCAACTGGCAGAGGATTCGGAACAGGAGGCAGAGGCCTAGTAGTAATTAAACCTTTCTCAATCAAGGAAGGAAACAATTCAGTGTAAGACATCAGAATAGGATCAAAGTTTGGCCTATTGCGATACTGATTTTGTCCAGCAGCAGGATGAGGAGTCTGAGCTTGAGCTCGAATCTGAAGTTGAGCTTGAGCTGGTCAAACTTGACCTTGAGCTTGAGTTTGAACAGGTTGAGTTTTAACAATAGGAGCAACGGCAGCTACGTATGGTTGAACATATCGTTGTTGCGGGCGATAAGGTCTCCTCTCGGTTGAAACAGCATAAGCATCACCATCTCTTCTCTTGTGAGGATTCCCAAAAGACTTTCTTGCAGCATTAGGAGCTTCAGAATTGGTAATCTTACCTTTCTTGATACCTTCCTCTAGTCTTTCTCCAATAGTGACTAGATCAGAAAAACCAGATGAAACACTTCCTACCATTTTCTCCCAAAAGAACGGCTGAAGAGTGTCCATGAACAAACCAGTTAATTCCTTCTCAGGCAATGGTGGTTCAACTTGAGTAGCTAGCTCTCTCCAACGCTGAGCATACTCTTTGAACGATTATTTCTCTTTTTGTGACATGTTTTGAAGTTGACGACGATCAGGCGCCATGTCCAGATTGTACTTATACTGTCTTACAAAAGCATCAGATAAATCTTTCCAGCTTCGGATATGACTCTTCTCAAGTCCAACATACCACTTCATAGAAGCACCACTCAAACTATCTTGAAAACAGTGAATAAGAAGTTTGTCATCCTTAGCATGCGCAGCCATTTTGCGACAATACATCAGCAAATGAATCTTTGGACAAGTATGACCATTGTACTTCTCAAATACAGGAACCTTGAACTTATCAGGAAGAACCAAATCGGAAACCAAACACATGTCTATTGCAGCAGAACCAAAGACATGTTTTCCTTCCAGACCTCTTACCCTCTTCTCAAGAGTCAAACATTGTTCTCTAACTTCATCCATATATTCAGGTTCACCCTGAATTTCAGCTTGTTGACCAGGAGCTTGGTATAAGAAAGGAGAATTCTGATAAGTAGTCTGAGCAGTAGCGTGCACAACAGGTTGAGGTTCGACAAAAGTCGGAGCTGAAAAGACTGGCACAACAGATGGACCACCCACTTGAGCAGTAGCAGAAACTGGCACATAATCCGGAGGTAACCCATATTCTGGCCAAGTAGAAACCGGTTGCTGAATGACAGGAGGATCAACAACAGCAGTCAAAACTTCAGAGATAACAGTCCTTTGAGGTGGTTCACCTCGAGCAATCAAAACTTGCATCATTTCAGTGAGCCTGGTCACACCGGCCTTCAACTCATCGATTTCCATTCGGACTTCCATGTTATGTTGTTCTTGGTGTTCCATTCTTAATCTGATAGCTCTTCGTCTGTTAGCAGCTCTAGTACCGTACCTGTGGTGAGGAGTCAGCTTGACAGATCAACAGACAACTGAGGAAAGAAACAACTGGGATGAGTTCCCACACAACTCGGATGAACTCAAGAATATGCGAGGATGCAATGATATGCAATGTTCACTTCCATTTTCAGAAAAACCACTTGATTATTGCAAACATGTTCAACGTCGAGAATATGGTCATGAAATATCTTGACAAAAAGGAGAATTTACTTTTCCAATATTTGCAATAATCGGAATTGTCTTCCTTGAAAAGTGGTTGTGATGATGATCATGATGAATATGTAGATGCAACAAACACAAACAAGATCACGCAAATCACACAGGTTCAAAGGTTCGAATCACGAGCATGGAGTCATGGTAACAGAACACCAACCCACACAGGCATGTACTAAGGTTTGTCTTCATTGTACCTGCAAAAAACCAGAAGGGTGCTAACAGAGGTTCCCGGAGTTAACAGCCATCTTTAGAATATCATCGGTACGTTGGATTACTCCCCAACCGATAACATTCTTAAAATAGACCTCGTCTGAGTGTAGTATCGCGTGACAACCACCTTAGGTTTACACCCAGACAGTTTCCGCACTACGTTCCTAAATTGGCTTAGATTGGTTAAGGGTTCTACGGTCCTCAGTATGATCAGCTCAAAGTCGGAAAATAATGCCACGTACGATTACTCGTCATGACATTGATAGTCCAAGAGAGCCTAACCGAGTGGAGATTATCAAATTGATATTGCTTTGGACTACTCCATCGCATATCGCTTCGAATATCGCCGTCCTATCATAAGTTCCAACTCAGATCCGGGTTAGGATCTATCTCACAGAGGATCGCCGAAACAGAACAACCAAGTAACAAGCAAATCAAACTAAAGCAGTAAACAAATCAAAGTAGGCCGAATCCACTTAGAGATTGACTCCCCAGCAGGGTCGCCACTTTTCTGTAGCGGTAAAATCATGAGTGTAAGTTATTGATTAACTTAACTCAATATACACAGAGTCGCCACCGCGCTTTTATTTATTTCCAAAAGGAAAAAGGCAAAAGAATGAACAAAACCTTAAAGAATCTTAAAAGCTAAAAAGCTAAAAGAATCAAACAGAGAATGGGTACGGGGATTGGTTACAAATCAGGAAGGTTTTAAGCACCCGACTTGTCCGCAGTACTCTACGGGAACCCTTTGAAATGTTTACTGCATTTTTTGGTTTGAAATGGTTTGCTTGAAAAAAAAGATTGAAGAGATGAGAAGAAGAATGTTTTTTAAGATTTTGGTGTTTGAAGAGACGAACGTCTCATGCCTACGTACCCACAAAGTGAAATGCGAGATCAAAACCCTGTAGTTCGTAGTACAAATTGTGAAAAGGCAAATGAGTTGAATTAATTTTAAAATGTAAAGATAAGTCGTCATCCTTTAGCGAATAATTCCTCTAGAAAGGATGAATCATATCTAAACATAAAAAAGGTTAAAAGAAACGTGCACGAGGGCACAAAAACAATTGAAGAGTTGTGAATGTTTTAAAGTTTTTGAGAAAAAAAGATTCGATATGCTTATGTGGTTTAGCATTTATTTAAAGAAATGAAACGAAAAGGTAAAAGCTCATGACCGAAGTCAAGGTTTGATTAAGAAAATGTTTGAAGTTTGAAAACCACGAAAGTTTTGAAAATAGGAAGGGGATTTGAAAATTGAAGAAGATGGGAAGAGATGAAGAGACTATCCTAGTACTTGAAAATAAAAGCTAAGGGAAGAAATGATCAAACCAAATGGAAAGCACTCTTGAGACAATTGGATTTCCATCTTCAAAGGCCAATGAAATAATTTGAGGCCGAGGTTTCTAATCCATTCCAACTTGAGCAAGGGGGAAGATCTTAAAGTCTAAGTCCATTCTCCGAAGCAAGGGATAGTAACCATAGTCCAAAATTAAAAGTCACAAGTCTTTTAAGTGTTTAATCCTTTATTAGTGTTTTGATATCCAAATGGACAAAGGAGAAATAACAAGCAACAATAATATATACAATAAGCAAAAATGATATATGATATAATATGATAAAGCAATATAAAGAGGTAGGGAACGAGGAATTGAAATAAAAGGATAAGGTGCGAGAGATTAAAATTAAATGTTAGTATATTCACATTATTATAATATTTACAATATAAATTGGTATGATGAACTTAATCAAGCACAACCACGAAAAGAAAAATAAAATCGAGGCAACCGGATCCAAGTGGATCGCTTTCCGAATCGGGACAACTTTAGGTCTATGTTAAGCAATCGCCGAGTAATTTACGGAGTAATTACCCTACAAATGAGGCCGGCCACCACTAATTAAAGTGGAAAATATTCGTGTTAATACATGTTAGAGAAACGATATTATGGATCGTTCTCCGAAAACATGCCACACTAAAAGAAAGAGAACGGTCTAATCTTAATCGAGATTTTCGTTGAATATATCGAAAGGCAATCTATCACGATCTCAAAGTATGGAGAATGATCCAAATCATTCATCCATAGATTTGAAATAATGAAGATTAAATCGATCGGAAATCAACAATCTACGAATCGGAGATTGTCATCGACCAAAAAGAAAAAAATGAATAAGAAATGGATCTAATAATAGAATCCATAAAAAGAAATAGAAATATTTTTTAATCCTCTTCCAAAAATATATTCTAAAAATTGTCTCTAAAATTCTTTTTCTAAACCTTTTTCTAAAATGCCTTTTTTAAACATAATTTCTAAAACACTTTTTCTAAGGATATATTCTAAAATATTTTCTAAAATGTTTTCTAAAACAATTTCTCTAATGACTAAAAAACAAATCAATTCTTCTTATTATAACAAAATCATAAAGAAACAAAAGTAGGAAAATTAATAAAAATAAAAAAATGAAAGTGAAATGAGGGAGGGGACGTATCATTGAGGGTGATGATAACAAAGACTGATTCAAGGCCATACACATTTATTCTTTTTTTAAAACAATAAACAAATCAATATATAAAAAAAAGAAAGAACAAAAAAAAATGAAACAGAAGCAAATGTGCTTCTTCTTCTCGCGAACTAGGGCCAGAAACAGGGTACGGCAACGGAAACAAGGTAACGGCCAATCCTCACCTCCGAACAACAATCAAACGAAACGCTCTTCCAAAACTGAAAACCCGTCGTTCTCAAACCTTTAACCTCATCAATTTCTTTCTTCTTCTCCTTCTCGATTTTCTGTTTTTCTTTGAATCTGGATTTCTAATCGTTTGAAGGTCTGGGTTGTTTAGAGCTTTGAGACGATGAAAAGTGGAATTGAAATGGAGGTTCGGAGAGTTGAGAGATTTGGATCAAAAATGAATTAGGCAGGGTATTAAGAGGCTCTCTGAGCTTGAGAAGTGAAGGTGAAATGAGTTGGTTTTATAGAGTTTCTTGATTGAAGTTTGAGTCTCAATTTCATTATCGTTTTGACAATTTCGGAAGCGTTTTGGGCTATGCGAAATTCTCGTGCTCTTGCGTTTTGCTTGCTGTAGGAAATGCGTGTTGTTGGGCCTGTTTGCGTTGAGACGGCGTGAAGTATGAGCTGCTTGGCTTGTTGCTTTTTTAAGTTTGTGAGATGTGCGTATTCGGCTGCGTTTTGTTCAACTGGTATTTGCATTTTGATTGTGAATTTTGTGTGTGTTTCTCGTGTAAGTTCAGCCTGCTGCGTGCGTGAGGTTCTCGGCTGGTTTTTATGCGTGAGAGGCCTGGCGTATATGCGACTTGAAGTTTGTAAAGTGAAGGCTTGTGTTTGAAGCTGTTGTCTTGCGTATTCGAAATGCTGGCTTGCAGCTTGTGAAATCTTGGAAAAGTGTTGGGCAACTGGCGTGAGGTGAGCTGAGTATGAAAAGCATGCTGACCTTGTTGCTGTTACTTGTATTTGACGCATGAAGTTTGTGTACTGATGGAATGGCTGAAAATTGGAGTTGTTTTTGTTGTTTTGTGATGTGAAGCTGTGAGCTGGTGTTGGACAAGTTGGCGTTTGGTTTGTGTATAGCTTGGTGTGAAGAAACTTGTGAAATGGCTTACGGATCGTTGGCTAGTGAAAAGCTGTTGATGTGAATGATGTTTGGCTGGTGGCTTACGTTGAGGGCATGCTAGGAGAACTTGTTGGCTTTGCAGCTTGGCAACTCGTTGATTAAATTGATGTGTGGGGCCTGCTTTGAGGCTGACGACTTTGTGAAGGTATGCGAGGTTTCCGTGTGTACGGCGTGAGGCTGATAATTTTGTTTGTGCAGCTTGAGGGGATGGCTGGCGTGTTGTGGGGAAGCTTGGATGATTTGTGGCTGGTACGGAAGAGTTGTTTTTGTTTGGCTCAAATGCTATTGAAGCCTTGATGAGAAGCTGTGGCTTTGGCTTTTGGATGTTTGTTGCTGCTTGGTAGCTTGCGGAAAGAATTTGGGCATACGGAAGTGAAATTGGCTTCATGTGGGACTTGCTAGGCAGCTTGAGGATGCGGCTTGTTTGCTGATGGACAATTTCGTGGGCCAGGCTGAATTGATGGGAGTGTTGAAGTCACGTGAGAGCTAGTAGAGTGATGTGAGGTTTGGAAAAGCTGTATAGGCTGCCTTGTGATGTATGCAGGTTGATGAAATTGTGTTGCTTTTTTTTATTTTTTTTAATCAATTTTTTTTTTAGAAAAACCAATTGGGTGGGCTTAAGAATAAAAACCATATGAACTAAACCTTTTTTAGGATTTTGTAAAATATGACTAAAAAAAAGAATTGAAATGTATAATAAGAAAATGAAATTGGATTAAAAGGAATAAGAATGGATATAAAAAAATGATTATGGGATACGGATAATCGAGAAAGATGGGAAACAAAGTGAATAAATTGGACATAAAAAATCGGAAAATAATGAAAAATGATTTTAAATGATACCTAGAAATAGTTATAAAAAAAATGGATGACAGACGAAAATTGGATAATGTGATAAAAAGTTGAAAAGAATGGATAATTGGACGATTGAATGATCGAGAATAAAAAATGGTCATTGAAAAGGGAACGATTTGATCTAAAAAATGATGATGGATATGAAAGTGATTTTTAAGCCCACAACAGATCCTGATTTTTCAACAAAGCCACTGAACAACTCATAGCATTGAGCCACACCCACTTTAATCCTCTAAAAATTGCCCAGATTATTTGAGGAAAATAAATCCACAAACAAACCACTGATGAACTGACGATTATTGAAGATTCAAACCAAATTCGTACCAAACACTGCCTGATAACTGATGAATTTTGCACACAATCACAGCTTGAACTTTTTGAATACACATCATCTGAGAAAACAGACCACTGGCACACACAACTTGCAGTCGAAGCAATGTTTTGATAGTTTGATCAAGATTAGGTCAAACGTCCATCCGAATCAAATCGCGACTGAACAAACGCATCTGAATTGAAATTACTGTCCTGTCTTTTAAATCCTGCAACACAGAAGAAGAAGAAGCAACTGCAACATATTTTTTTTTGTATTTTGGTTAGAGGTTAGTAAAATATAAACAGATAACAGAAATTAAACCTGGTGATCCTCTACAAGGCAAAGACCTGCACCTGAAAAAGGATAAACGAACAGTGCGTGATCTTGTTTGTATGCAAATGCAGATGAGATGCGAAAAATCTTAGGGTAAAAAATTAGGGTCTGACACCTGGGAACTAGACCCATGTCAGACACATCTATCCCCAAAGTGTCTCTACACTCGAGGGCTTTGACTTTCTCAACAAGCATAAAAAAGTCTTGAAGATTTCCTTCTCCACCGAACCCCATGTCATTGTTGAAAGAAGGGAACTGATCCTCCTGTCTGTATTGTACTGGAATGAAAGTTGTTGCGCCCTATTCTGGAACTTGAGGTCCAGCTGGGCCATTGTTGGTGTTAGGAGGAGTCACTTGGACGTCAGGAGTAGTTACAGGGACATTAATCTGAGGAGGGTTGAGCCCCTGAATTGCATTTCTTAACTCTTGTTGTCCCTGAACCATCCCTTGCATCATGACCATGAATTCTCCTATTCTGGTGCGAAATTCATTAAGCTCGGTTTGCATAGCATCCATGACTGTCCTCTGGTTGTTGTGAGTTACGTAATGATGCGGGATATTCTGTCGAGGATGACGAGTCTTAGCGGCCCTCGCAATATTTGCCTGAAACACAGATAAGTTAAGCAACCAGTAGAAGACCTGCAAAATAAAGAAAAATGCAAATGATGTGTATGCAATGCAATGTGTTCCTTTTATTCCCAAGGCTTCCACTACTTTCCCATTTTGGTGCTGAGAAAAAGATCCCTTGGAAGAAAATCCTGTGTGACATTCAAACTTGAAGTGGTGGCATTTATTTTGTATCTGTGCAACAGATATAACCAGAGACTTCAAGTACATCGGAAGACAATTGGAATAACAAAGATCCTCACAAGGTACAAATTCAATATGTCAAGAAAGGAAAAGTACATCAAGAAAGAGGGGATTCCCACAACAAGTCTGTGGGTAATCCAAGTCATATGCATACACAACTAAAGCTTAGGAAAGTCTACATCCTGTAATCTCCAACTGAGGCGCTTGACATTTTGCAACATCTGAGCTATACCCGGATGCGTAGGCTCCTGTACAAGCTTCTGAATTAGGATATCCCTAAGGTCAAATGAGGCATGCAATTCCTCGATTTGTTGTAGGAACACCTTTTCACTTTCTTGGCTTGTAAGGGAATCATTCTTGGCCCTCTTGACATCAGCTTTCAATTTCAACTCTTCTATTTCTTTCTGAGCTTCCTATACTGCTTGTTGGCTTTCTGCTAAACTTTGGAGAAGACTCTTCTCTTGGTGATAAGCCTTCTGAAGGAGTTCGCTATGTCCATCCAAAGAATCTTGAAGACTCTTGACTTCTAGCTTGTGCTTGACCTCCAGCTCCTTCTGTTTCCTCAGATTGTCTTCCCACTTCTCTTGCCATAAAGTGACAGCTTCATTGGCTTCATTTAAATCCTTCCTCTCCTTCCGACGTTGGGCCGCCTTGTGAGTTTCAGATAATCCCCTTTTCTTGAAGTAAAGCTCTCTCTCTTGAAAATCTTGCTGCTTGAGCCTAACCGTCTCTTCAGCTTTGTGAGCTCTTTCCTCCAACTTTTGATTTTTCATCTTCAGTTTCTAGCATGAATTCTAAGCTTCTTGATTTTCCAACTTGAGCTGTTGAACCAAGGCTTCCAACTTTTGATAATCTTGAAGAGGCACTGAAGTTGTGGGTGCTACCTCCTTAGGGTAGATAGGTGTTTCTCTAGAAAATGGGAGTAACAGGGTCTTCACACGATCCTCCAACTAGCTGGCGAAAGGATCATAAGTGTTGGGATCCACTCTCCCAAAGTGTTTCTTCCCTTTCATCACTCTAACCTCCCAAGCTTGGGATACTAGTATGCTCTTCTTGAGATTTCCTTCTGTTGGAAAGTACAAAGATTCATTTGCCTCTTCAACCACAGGCACATCTCTTAATGGATAACCAAACTGCTTCCTGGACAAGATAAGATTGTAACTAATCCCACCTTTCCTCCCTATCAAAGGAACACTGGGGAAACTACCACGACTGACTAGTATTTCTTTGCCCACAAGGTCTCTGTTGCATCCCCATGAAATGTTAACTGAGGTTAAGCCCATTAATCTTTTGGACCACTTCCAAGATTATTTCAAATCCTGAAAAGGCCCTGATTTAGGGAGTTGCCTTACAAACCAATCAGCAAATATGGGAGCACAACAATTTACATGCCCCTTCCTCTTTTCATTCCTATGGTGAACCCCGTAATAAAAGTCACCTAGCAAAGTGGGTACTGGATTTCTTTTGGCAAATATAGTGATAGCTTCCATGTTAATTAAAACCTTCTCTCCTGGAAACAAACTAGTCCCATACACTATCAAAGCAAGCAATGTGCTGAACTTGGCCCATTTGTTCTCAGAGGCCAGGTCCTGAGCTTTCTTGATAAGAAAATCTAAGAAAAGTCCTTTACCTTTGGTGGCATCCACTTCTCTGCTAACTTTGGATAAATCCAGAAGAAAAAATTCAGCTATATCTTTGGATGAAGGCATCTTCTCTAAGCCATAGTAAGGAGCACCATTTTTGATGGGGATTTTAAGGATACTGGGTATCTCTTCTAATGTGGGAGCCAAGATGTAGTCAGGGAAAACAAAAACCCTCAGTTGTGGATCATAGAACTGCAGTAGAGAATGCAAGCTATCCCTCTGATCAGTGGTTGGCTTATTCACATAGTTTAAGATCTTTCCAAACTCTTTTCTGAAATCATCAAGCACTTTGTCACCCATTAAGCCAATTAACTTCTGAATACCATCTGTCTCTGGATGTGGGAAAGTATAATGGACATTTCTCTTCCTTGGAATCTCCGTGTTGAAGCAGCAACTATGACCAGAATAGTAGGTAATGAACCCTGAGAGTAAAACGAACACAAAATGATTAATGATGTTATGATGTTATGCAAGGCAAGGCATGTGATCAGTGATGTGTCTGTGTAGTGAATCAGGTAATCAAGTGTCTGTGCAAGGCCACAACATCATCAAAAGTATCTTTCTGATCAGGAGTTCATGATTTCAGACTCCATAATTAACAGAACAAGATCATATCACTGAAGTATACTGGCATACATGGGTATGTTGAAGTTTTGGGCTCCTGCAAACCTGTAAACCCCTCCCAATATCACGGGTGTGCTACTCGGGTTAAACATCACGGACTCTCAAGGACGAATAGCAATAATACGTTCACCATTTCCGAAAAAGGACTCATGGCCAAATCAGGGAATCGGTTTGGCATTATGTACTACTCAGGGAGGTCTCAGCTGAGTCCAAGGAAACAAGCATCCCTCATAAGTCCTCAGTTTCAAGCACTGAATCGAGAAACAATAGTACATTCATCCCAAAGGGTACAATACTATCGTCATACGAACAATTTTCCTTAACTGGGTTCCTATGAGAGAACCAGGCCATCCTATGTGAGTTCCTAGTGGACCCTCGGATGCGAGTGGGTTTGCCAACAAATGTGGTATGCCACTGTCATCACTGGAGAGGGATGTTTCCACAAAGGTTCTCAATGATCGGTCTCCTGACTGCATATAACTATCAAGGTAGTGTATTGCCCCAGACAGATTTCGGCGTCAATACATTTCCGAGAAGGTCGTAAGTCAAGGCGTGGAACTCACTAATACCAACATAGCAAGATGCCATGAAGCCAAAGTGGAACCACTCTAAATCCTAGGTGCACTCAAGCCGGGTATTTGGCTTATCTCACAGTAATAAAGCCCATCCCACAGAAAAAAAATGAAACCAGTACAGTCCAGTATGATGCATGTGAAATAAATACTGAAAGCAGTAAATAAAGATGTAAACAAAAACATTAAATAAACACAGCAACACACAACACAACATATAAACACCCAAAGGAAACAAAAACAAACAAGCGCTGGGATTGACTCTACAAGGGAACCCAGAGATTCTGAAGTAGTCCCCAGCAGAGTCGCCAGCTGTCGCTCCCGGGATTTGCATCCTAGTGCAAACGCGAAAGTGGCATTAAAAAGGTAGAGTCGCCAGCCAGGAATTTTTATCCCGAAGGAATGGGAAAGGTAATGTTGCACAAACCCGGGGAAGAAGGAAAAGGACGAGGCCTTGCGAACCAAAGATCTGGGTCCGGAAGTCGGTTACGAATTGGGAAGGTATTAGCACCCCAATCAGTCTGTCGTACCCGACGGGATCCACGCTTATTAGTCTGTTTCAAAGGGTGAGAAATAATATGATGTTTGGATGAAAGAATGGCTATCTGGAATAGAAAAGGAATATGGAAGGGAATTGGAAAATAAAATGGAAAGAGAGGGGGGAAAAACATAGGGAAAATAAAGAATGTGCATGAATGGGCCCTACCCCACTGCCTACGTACCTCATCGGGAAAATGAGGATCAGAGTCACCGTAGTTCCTCTAACTAAGGCGGGAACTATGTGTTTGTGTTTTTTATAGTTGGAACTACGTATGTCTATGCTCAGGTGTTGCAGGCTCGTCTGGTACGAGTGCGTTTACCGTCTTGCATGCGAGACAAGTCGTCGCGAGTTTGCGTTCAGAATGAATGAGATGAGAAAGAGAAGTTCCCGCAGGAAAGTCGCTTATTTTTTGTTGTTTGCTTTTTAAGAGTTTTGTATGAATTTGGCACAAGGAAGTGAATTCAAACTCTTTTCCATGGAATGTGTACTTGCTACTACATTCCAAGATGGAATAATAGAGCAAGCACACCAAGCAAGGAGAATTTATCCAAGACTTATTTCCGTGAATTAGGGTTTAAGTTCACTAGCTTATTGAACTTTATTAAGTGTTTTTGTGGCTTTTGTGAAGAAGTATCTTTTATGTTTTTCTTTTTGAAACAACCCCTTGATAAGACTTGTACATCATGCTAGACAAGCTTACATCACTCCAAGATGGAATGAGTGCAAGTGCCTCATGGAATAAGGCTATACACAAGGGATTCTTTCATGCATTTGTTAAGTCTTTTTGGATTTGTTGGAAGATGAGAAGAGAAGACTCAAAAGGAAAAGGTCAAAGCTAATGGGGGACTAAGACACAACCCTAAGTCATCTTGTTATTTACAAGTGCGATCCTATGGTTAATGAGGTTTTCTAACCTAATGAGAAGAAAGAACAAGTTAGAATTCAACTTACTTCCTAAGGAAGTTAAGTTGAATCTAAAGATAGAAAGAGGGAACCTATGAACAAGGCACAAAGTGCCAAGGAAAACACAATTATGATGCATAAGAGATAAAGAATGAAGTGATTACGTCATCTTTCCCTCCTACAAAACAAATGTTAGTATGATGGAGCAAAATGAACAATTATTACAAGATAAATCCTCACAAACAATCCTTACTATCTAATGAAGAGATTAGTGAGTTCCTAAGACAAATACTTAAGCCTAAGGCAACTTATAAGATGGTGAACTTAAAAAGTCAGTAGCTACTCCTAACTTGAGTATTCTAAAGCTACAAAAGTGGACAACTCCAAACTATGCCCTAAAAGGGAGCTAAACCCTAACAAAAATCTAAGGTGAAGTTACATTAAGAAATTTAAAGGAATAAGTGACCTAAAAAGGTATAAACCCTAAGGTGAATAGAAAATCCAGGGGCTAACCTCTAACCTAAGTCTCCTAAGGGGTCAAACAAGATGGAGGGAAGAGGATCAAGTGAAAGAGATGTAAACTACTTGAGAAGTAGTGGTGAACATAAGAAGGGATGCATATGAACCTTCAAAAGGAAGAAACTTTAAAGTAAAAATCAAAATGCACACAAAGGATTTGAAATCCCCATACAAGGACCAGAGACTTAATGGAATGTTAAAGTGTAGTTAAAACATACAAGAATCCTCTCAAAATAGGTTTTGAGGGGTTTAGATGGAAGGTGAAGAAGAATTAGGTCAAAATGGAGACAATGGTGACTTAAGGTTCAAGGTAAGCCTAAAACAAAAGGTGAGGACCCAAGGGTGGTTTTCAATTTTAGAGGACCAATAATATGACTCCCAATAACCAGAAACAAGACCTTAGACTAATGGCATGAATGCCTTATGCTAATGGGACCAAAGAAAGGGAACAAAAGGGTCAAAACATGACTTGTGAACCAAGCAAATTAAAAAAATAGCAAATGATCATGAAAAATTATGTAACTTGACACTTGAATACAAAATCCAGAGAGTAACATATGTACAAAAAACCTCATCAAAATTCCTATTTTTGAGTGGTGTAAGGCTCATTGGAACACCATTAGGGTTTATATGATCAATGTGAAGGAAAGGGTTCAAAAAGGATCTAAAAATGACCTAACAAATCAGATAAAAATGTTTTGGGGAAGTTTAGTGAGTTCTTAAAAGGATGAAAAAATAATGGGCCATTTATGTTTTATGGTTTGAGAGAAATAAAATAGACAAAAAGATTGGTCAAAAATGAAGGAAATAGAAATTAATTCAATGAGAAATTAATTCTGGTTAAAATATAAAAGAAAATTATGAACAAAAATTATGGAAAATTGGAGAAAAATGCAAAGACCTCACATGAATTAATTCATAATTTTTTATGAAGTTAAGTATTTTTTAAAATCAGAAACGAAAATGGAATAAAAATGAAAAGAAATATGAAAAAGAAATTGACTGAATTGTTTGGATTGGGCCTTAGGGGTGCTGATAGCAACAAAAACAACTAAATTGGGCCTCAAACACACGCATGGGGGTGTTGATAGTATGCTGAGGAAATGCTTCACAAAATTATGCACGTGAGTTACATGCTCTCATTTATGTGCTGGCTAGATCATGACCCTAGGATGAATCTGATCCAATGGACACGATATGTTCACATAATTAAATTAGGGCTACTGTTCCGATGGCCGGAGCTAGTCTCCGGTCGTCTTCTCCGATCACAGCTCTGCTAGGGCTTCCTCTATCCACCACTAAAATGGAATCTAAAGGCATCATCTCACTCGTCTCAATGCGCACATCAATAATCCATGTCTAGAGTTCATTTTTAATTCAAGAACAAAGCAAATCGAAGCCAAACAAAATTCACCTAAAAATGTCATCTAAGCCTGTAAGAGGCCTATCAACTAGCCAGATTATCCAGAGCTTCTATTAAGCTTCACACATCATAAATCCATTAAAAAAATTGAAAACAAGCTAGAGAATTTTGAGGAAGAACCTGAGTTGCAGAGCAATTCTTAGTTGAAGAAAACCAGAGGTGAGGATCCTAATCTCAAGGTGATGTGTTCTTGATCCACAATCGAGTGAAATAAACACTCTAATGTTGATGAATTCCACTGTGTCTCGAAAAATGAAGGGATGTTGCTGAACCTGATTCTTGCTATCTCAATCCAAATTCTCCATGGGACTCAATCCTTTGATGAAGAGGAAGTTGATGTGATGATGACTGATGATGGAGTGATGGAGATGAATGCAAACCTGGACAAATTGCAGAGATTCTTAATGGTGCAATTTGAAGAAGTTACTTGACTGCAGCCATGGAAGTAAAGTTCTGAATTGATGATGATGATACTCAGTGAATCAGATGGAGAATGTTGGTAAGAGATGAAGCTAGATCCACTCAATTTGCACTGAATTTGCAGAGAAAAATTAGAGCATGAAGGATGAACTCTATGATGAATTTCAAGCAAAATGAATCTTAGCCTTGAATGTGCATTGAGCTTTTGCTTCTATAGGGTCCTTGACCTCTGATTAACAGTTAGAACCAGGGTTAGAACCCTGGTTAACTGAGTGGATTCAGTTGAAGCTGAGTCAAGTTGGTTATGAGTTTGTTAAGGTGAGTGGAAGTTGATTTGAACTCGAGTTAAAGTGAATTATGAAGCTGATGGAATAAGTTATGAAGCTGATGGAATTTGATTGTATGCAGTGATGTTCATGCTTGCTATGGTGAGGTTTGATGCAATTCCATCAAGATGGACTGGTCAGACTGTGCAGCTGAGTGCAATGTCTAAAGATGCACCACTATTTTGATTAGAATGAAGCACATGTCAACTAACATGATCTTGCATCCATATGATCTCTTGAGCTCTTCTGAATGCAATACAATGCTACACTCCACTATATGGATCTTAAAACATGTCATAGTGTAATGCCTTATGCTGCAAGCAAGACAATTTGGTATGATGAACTTCCATGGGTGATTTCTTCCAATTCAAGCAACCAATGAGAATGATTCTTGTGCTCAATTTGCAGGGAATATTTCATAGAACATGTTTAATGTTCAACCCAAGATGAGACATGACCTCTAAACATCTCAAAAAGACCATTGAATAGAAGATCACATGACTGCATAGTTGGTTGGCTTGACTTGAGCATGCCTTGTGGCAAATTTCCTATGGAGGATCAGTTTGAACTTGCTGACTTTGACCTTTCATAAGTCCAAGAAATATTGATCAAATGAAAATTTGGTAAACATGAAACTTGTAGTAAACATGGAAAGGAACAGTTTTGATGTTGGAAGATTTTCCATTTGAGGTCATCTTGTTGAAGAAAAATGGCTCCACTTCTTGCCCTCCACATGTTTGATAAATTGCCTGGCAAGTCACGCGCGCCTGGCCTGCCTTGCCTTGCCCATGACCTAGTTTTTGCCTTGATTTGTCCAAACTTTGTAAGATCATATCTCTCTCAATTTTAATGATATGGGTGAGTTCCACATATGGATTTTAAGCTTAAGATTCCCTCTTTAATTGGCTCCAATTAGAATTTTCACAGCCCTCATATTTTGGGAGAAGGCCTCATTCAAAGTAGCTGCAAAAATAGGCAAAACTTGCCATTTTTGGAAACCCTAATTTTCCAAAAATGGTAATTTTTGGTTTTCTTGATTTCTCTTGATTACTCCATCATTTCTTGATCAAATTTGAAACATAGGACCCTTGTAACCCTAATTTCATGATTTTGATCTCAAAATGTCAGGAGTTGACTTTATCTTCAGCATGGTTGACTTTCCCCCAAATTCCTGTTTTTCAATCATCTGACCAATTGAACCTCTTCCAAAATAAATTTGTGGATGAAATTTGAAACCTATACACTTGTTGTCATATATAACACAATGGAATTCACTTTTGCTTAAAAATTCATGGGGAAGCCTTTCACAATTGAAACCCTAATTTGGATCATTTCCTTAGGAGATGTTGCACTGCTTGCTTCCTTGGAGCCATTCAATTCTTTTCATGACTTGTGGCTTCAAATAAGAACTTGAGGGATATTTTGGACCCTTAGCATGATGTTGAGAAGCTTTGTGACCATTTGATTGCCTTTGTATAGCCTTCAGTTGCTCCATCCATTGACCACATACCTATGCCTCAACCATGATGAATATGATGCAATGTTTTTTATTATTCCATGCACTTATGTAGGATAAATGATATGCAAAATGTTGAGGATATGAGAGGGAAAATTTTGAGGTATTACAACGGGGAGGATAATTGTGTGACGCACATCACAATTGGTGTATTGTATTTGTTTGTTTCCTGTGTATGGGTTACTGGATGTTTCCTTGTCTGTTTTCTTGCCAGAAACATAGTTAAAGTTATAGAGCCATATATATGTTGATAACCATTAAGTAATAGTAGAAAAAATAATTGGTGGACAGATGTTTAACTAGTAGTTACAAGATAAATTAGCATGAAAACTAGTAATACTTAAAAAGAACTATTTAAGTAATAGTGAGGTAGAAGTTAGTAGTGGGATAAATTAATTAAGTTGAGGATCAGCAAGTAGAAGTAGTACTTTAACCAGATTTAGTGAATAGCAGTAACATGATTAAGTAGTATAAATACCACTAATACTTAAAATAAATTATTGGAGTAGTAGTGTAGTAACTAATTAGCAGTAACAGTAGCAATGCTTAAACTGAATAACTTAGTGGCAATAGTAATAACTAATGTGTAGCAGAAATTGTTTAGTAATAGCAGTGTGATAGTACTTTAGTAGCGGATTTTAGTGTGTTAGTTTCTGTGATGGATTTAACAGAAGTATCATAATAAATTAGGTAGTAAGTAGTAATAACAGAGCATAGTAAATAATTTAATTAGTGGGTTTTAGTCGGGACTTTATGAATAAGATTTTGGTAAAATTGGTTGTTCTTGCGTTGTGTTCTTTTGTAGTAAGTTGCAAAGTTGTTGGTTATCATTTACGTTGCAGTTCCTTGGTAATTGCAAGAATATAAGTTGCAGGCCTTCGAGCCAAAGTTGATTGTTGTTGTTGTTGATTAAGTTGTAGGCCTTGAGGAAAAGTTGATTTGTTGTTGTCGTTAAGTTGCGAGAGTAAGTTGTTGTTAAGTCGTTGTAGTAGAATGTTATTGTGAAGTTGTTGTAGTATGTTGTTGTTATTAAGTCGTGATAATATGTTGTGGTTGTATTGTTATATAACTATTATCGTTGCTATTTTGATGTTTGAGTTGAGTTGAGTCGCATTACATATCATTATTTAAATTGGATTTGCTGCTTGGTAAGTTGGTCTGGATTGGAAGAAGTAACGTTGGAGGCTTATGCCTTGTTACCTTTATTAATTGGAATGATTTTAAGTTGGGAGTTCTTCTCTATTGGTACCACATGCATCACATTGTTTAAGTTGCATTTCCAGGTCGTATAGTATGTTGTAATGTTGTATCTCGTGTTGTTTAAGTTGTTTTTTTGTTGTGGGGTGATGATTTGTTTAATCTAATTCAATATGTTATTTATCATATATTTTATTATATAGTTTGAGATCTCACCCATTATGTTTGAATGTTTCCCTCTGTTGGTAACGTGTAGGTAATCCAGAGTAGAGTTGATTATCTTAGTAGATTTGAGTCGGTGTTGTCGCTCTGATACGTAGCATTCTGGGGGATAACGTATATTTTCTGTTGATGTTGGATTTTATTATAGTTGTTGAATTCTAAAGTTGTTTTATTAAATAAGTGTTATTTTATGCTGTTTTGATGTTGAACACAAGTTATGATATAATAAAGTTGAATTTTATGAATCTGTTGCGTAGCATTGAAAGTAATTTGTGTGAAAATAATCTATTGTTGAATGTTGGTTCAAAGGTGAAAATGTAATCATATCATGTGTTTTGTTGAAACTTTTATACTCTGATTTTATAATAAATTATCGGGTAGAAATGGGGTGTTACAGCGAGAGCCACATCTCCCTCTCATAAAAGTGGCGCAAGCCACATAGCTATAGGGTGGCAGAAGCTACACCTTGTGCAGAGTGAGAAATCTTTATGTTTTCTATGCCTTTATTTGCATGTGTATTGATTGGACCAAGCATTTATGTTAATTTTTATATAACTTTTGACCATGCATAATTTATATAGTTTAAATAAATTAATGATGAAAGGAGATAAATAAATGCTGATAAGAAAGTACATACTGAATAATACTAATAAACGAAAAACAAGTTAACCGATCTAAAAAATAAATGCAGATTATAAATTGGTGCACTGGTAGTGTACTGAAGTAAATGTATATATCACTTAATTAGCAGCAGTAACTCAGTATATCAGTGTTATATCAGTTAACAGAACAAATTAAAACTATAACGAAGTAAAACTAAATTCAACTGATACAGATTAATTAAATTTGTAAGGTTCAAAATTGGAACAATTATTCCAAACATAAATGCATAAATAACAGTAAGAATTGAAAGTGTGAATAATGATAAAAATTCTCCTACTTAGAAAACTGAAAATCCTAATTAACTCGTCCTTCCCTCGCACTTAAAAATCAGCAGTGACCTCACTGTTAAAGTGTTAGAGGCTTAATGCAATAAAATTTATTCTCTTAGCCATATTGGTTAGTATTTTTGTCGAGTCCGACAGAAAAGAGTTGCTGATGGAAACGATCCATTTACTCAGTTACTATATCCATGAATCCATAGAAATCAGTGTGCAAATTATTGATATCACCCTGAAGGTTAGTCACTCGGTTCTCGAGGGCATTAATTAAAGTAGTGAAATATATGGGTGGAGCAACGGCTACCAAAGGTGCTCACGATTCAGCATCAGATCTATAATCCCCATAATATTCATAAATTTTTGGTGTCTTAGGAGGTGATGGTGGAGCATTATGTGATTCCCTTAAGTCATATAGCCAATTGTCTCAGTTATAGACACTAGCTCTCTCATGGTTTGGTAAGGTGAATAGGAAGACGACCTCATTATCAATTAGGTAGTCAAAGTTACTTGGCCCAAGGTTTTCTATTATGCGTTAGTTGAAGCAGAAATCAATGTTCATGGGTCGAATGCCACCTAAAGGGTTAATCTGGTTAAATGGTTATCTCAGTCCTATGGAATTTGATATCATTGTCACTAAACCACCTATAAGGAAGGTGCAAAAGTGTCATATGCAAGATGAACAAAGTTAGCTATCATAAATGTAGCAACATTAACATGATGGCCTTGTGAAGCACATAATAAGATAAAACGCTCATCTATGGACATTGAGGTGTTGTTTTCCTCTTTTCCAAATAAGGTGTGGGCTAGGATCTTATGGAAGTATCAGATTTCTAGGTTGTGGATGTTCTCAGAAAACATTTGATTAGGTTCAGGGTCATTATTCCCATTGATACTACCCCGGAATTTTTTTTCAATTCAAGGTCCATGAAGTGTTCTTCTTGGATGACGGTAAACATAAATAGGCCACTAGGGAATCCTAGAAGGTCGGCCAGTTCTCCGTTATTATAATTATAGTCATTACCAAACATTCTGAAAGAAATCAAACCTCTAGTAAATTTGAAACCATGGTCAGACAGGAAGACAAGAGAGCTTAGGAACTCAAGGGCGAGCTTAGGATAAGAAGGAACCGTCTGCTGATAGCGGCTCTCTCCCATTCCAGTTGGCTGAACAAAAATGAAACATTGTCGCAGATACCTAGTGTATCCATGGTGAATCCATCATGGTAAATGGTCAGTGCCATATATTTCCTGGATAAAGCTTCAAATCTCCTTCTCTGGCCTCTGCCTATGAAAATAATGTCCATGTAGTCTACTTGCATAGTGAATGTTAGTAACTAACTAAAATTAAGTTAGCTTGTAAGTGAGTAGACAATAATGAGAAGTTAGTAAGGAACATGTAAATTTTTGGCATTAAGAATGGAGATGAAAGAGAGAAATTAGGAGACAAATAAGAAATAACAAAGTAATGCAAATAACAAATAAAATCAAAGTACAAAAATGAAAATGTGGGTTGCCTCCCACCAAGCGTTGTTTTTAATGTCATAAGCCTAAAAAAGTTCTAAATCAATGACAGTTTTCAGTATGGACGAGCAACGCTACCAGCTTAAGGTTAGCCGCGTAGTCTCTATTGCCTACACAATGGTAGTGTTTTAAATGATGTCCATTTATGATAAATGGTTGATTAGATTTACCTTGTATTTCTACGGCACCACTTGGAAAAACTTTTGTTATTATAAAAGGTCCTGACCACCTAGATCTTAGTTTTCCTGGGAAAAGTTTAAGGCGTGAATTAAATAAAGCACTATGTCTCATTCATTAAACTTTTTCCATGAAATACGTTCATCATGCCATTTTTTAGTTAAAAATTGGAAAATTCTATCTAGATAAAATTCACGGACCCCCTCAATGGAAGGTTTTCATCTCTTTTATAAAATATTTGGATGCAGAGAAATTGCTTCAGTTGGCGTGAAAAACTGCTTATGAAAAATGGGCTTCATGGGTTGGAATGTGCGATGAATTCTAGGTTTCATTGAATACAAAACGGAGATAGTGGAAAATTGGATAAAATATAGGAGGAGGGGACTAGGTGGCTTGCGCAACCTCCCATCTCTCATAAAAGTAGCTCACGCCACATGTTCAGAAGGTGGTGGATGCCACCCCCCAATGTGGCTTATGTAATACCCTTCTACCCCAAAGCAAAATATTTAGAGTAATATCACAGTAACCATAAGAAGGGTATCACACATCTATCGAAACATCATTAATTTAATACATAAACATAACATTACCATCCAGAATTTAACATCATAAAATAAAGGGAAAATATCCTCAAATAAAATGCATTGAAACAAGTTTAACAACTAAAACCCCGTCCCAGTGTTACACGACACAGAGCAGGACACAAAGACTCCAAACCACTCCTAAAGTAAATAAGGTACGCTCCGAGACCCGTGAAAAACTCCTCTTGCAGCGCATGGCTGTTATTTATCATCTGCAAGTTACCCATATAGGAGGCAACGTTTCCAAGTAGGCATGGTGAGTAATCATAATTTGTCATAAATATACAAGAATATGGAATATAAATAAATTAGCATAAGTATGTCATAACAACCTCAACAACAAAATTCAGCATCATCGACACAATCATGAACACATTCCAATAATGAAAATTCCAACTATCATGATATGCAAAATATGCATGTGGTACCAATTTCATCGTGAGATGGATACATGACCATCAACCCTCCACAAGGGAGCACACCGTAATCACTGAATCACCTTAATCCACACAATGGGATTGAAGCTACCAAATAGGCCGAAGCCCCATCAAGAATGTCATGAAATGCAATGATGCTTTACACCAGAAAAAATTCATCGAGAAATCAAATGTGCATCATTCATTTCATATCCAGCTGTTCAAACATCAATTAATCCTATAATTTCATCTCAATAACACATCAAAAACCTTCCCTCATTAACAACTTCAACTCATCAAGACATAACCCGACCCCGATGAAATATAAGGTAATTCTAATAGTTTTTCTAAAAAAACTCAGTTCATAAAATTATCCCATTTTTTCTCATTTTCATTCATCAAAATAAAGTTCCTTTTATGCTTTTTCTGACGCTTCAAACGGAATGCAAATCGGACTTACGGTTTAAAAGATATGAATTTTTAAAGAATTAAAATTTGCCTCTAATACAGAGTTAATCGGTTAACCCATAGTGTTAACCAGTTAACACCTGTACGTTTTCAGAAAAACACTATTTTTCAAATGGTTAATCTGTTAGACGCTGTGGCGAGTGATCTAGAGGGGGGGTGAATGGATCACACCCTTGTTTTCACGGATTTAAAACTTTTTCAGAGTTTTCAAAGTATTATGGAAGCAAAGGTCCCGAATAGAATAAGCGTCTATTCTGAACCGGCCACTAGAAGACCAGACAAGCGATGACGTGCTGGATTTAACGATTGCTATGATAAAGAATAAACCACACTATATGAAAACAGTTGAATGCACCTATCACTAAATCAATTTCCAATGAATCGAAAAACAAATTTAATACGAAAGTAAAGATAGAGAGAAGAAACAATACGCCGAGATTTGGTAAGGAAGTTCCCCACGGTCGTCCTCGCGTGTGGGTACGTCTCCCTCTCAATTTCAAATCGAAATTGAGAAATCTTATATCAAAGTTGCTGAATCTGTTGATTACAAGGTTCGAATACAAAATCCAGAATTCTAAACTCCTAGAATTTCCTATTGTATCAACCTCCACTCGATTTGAGCCCAATCGAGATTTCCTGCAAGCTTCACAATCAATCCACCGGTTCCACGACCTATTTGCGAAATCCACCGATTCCCAAAACTCTCGCTGCGGCTGAATCTGACTTGTAAACTTGACTCACAAAACCCTCAAGAACACGTCCGTTCTTGAAGGAAAACCCAGCTGGTTTTTCCCTTGAAATCTTCTATCAATCTTCAACTCAGCTAGATCTATGATCGTACCACTGAACGTTGTCTCAAAAGTCTTCAATTCACAGGACAGCAAACACTCTTGTTGATGTTCTTGAATAAGATCTTTGAGAAGATGATGAAGATGTCTTGATTCTAGATTTCAAGCTTGCTGAACAAATTGAAGTTCCAACACACCACAAACCCTATCTTGATGTGTTCTTCAATGTTCAATCACTACTGAAAATTCGTGTCCACAATTTCTGTAATCTGTGATCTGTTTTGAAAAATGAAAAACAAAAACATATATATTGCAGAAACTGTTAGTCAAAATAACAGAAGAATGAATCGATCCCAGTGAGCATGAATCGATTCATACTGATTGGTTTTTAGAAAAACAGAATTGATTCAACTGTATGAATCGATACATCACAAGATGAATCGATTCATTTTGCGAAAATCAGAATTCACACTACAGCATGAATCGATTCAAGCCATAATGAATCGATTCATTATGCATATTTTTCAGCAAATGCATAAACAATGAAATCCAGAATCCACACTATAGCATGAATCGATTCAAGCCATAATGAATCGATTCATTATGCGTATTTTTCAGCAAATCCCTAAACAATGAAGATCAAGAGAACCAAGGTAATAAAAACATATGCCTTAACATAGAACAATCATAAAACACTTTAAAATTCATAATCGATCAAAAACTAAGAAGCTCACAAACTCCCCCTTTTTGATGATGACAAATTTTGAAGTGAGAGAGAGAGAATCCCCCTGAGTTTGTGCTCATCATTGTTGTCACACGTTTTCTCCCCCTTTGTCAACAGCAAGAAAGGGTTATAGAGGATGAAAAAAAACAGCAAAACTAAGATATAATGGCAAGAAAACACTCACAAAGAATGAAAAAGAAAGCGCAAACAATTGAAACAAAAGCAAATGACATAACAAGCAGTGAAGTTGTCAAGAAAAGTTACGAATTACAAAGCCAAACCAAAACAAAATGTTCAAACATGAATTACCAAGGAAACTTAAGCAACACACAAATATGAAATGCAAAATGAAATTCTTCAATGAGGGGTATGGCCACCACACGACTCCGCATCATCACGGTCAGGGTCACGGAAGCTTGGAGGAGGCGGTGGAGGGGCATCTCATCTGGATTCTGCCCCATAAACGCATAACGCCGAAAACGCCTCTGGACTTTGGTACTTTGAAACCTTTCCATGATACCCGGGTGCGAACGGCAGTCATCCATAAAGCCTGACATCTTATTATAAAACACTTGATGCCACTTAACTAGCTCCGTATGCCAGGAATATTGATTGTGATACATGCGAGTATGTTCGTCGTGCCACTCACGATGCTCCTTATGCCATTCAGATTGTTGGACATGCCAAGAACGAGCTTCCTCATGCGGGGCATTGTTTGCCACTTCCATCTGTGCAAACATATCGGTGAGATAAGCTGGAGCAGCAGTGGAGGAAGTCGGTGCAGCCGTCGAGGGAGCAGGGTCATAATTAGTGGGAGACCACCTTTGTGGTATCCACTCACCCCAACTGGTGTTTGCCGGTGCATCGGGAGCAGGAATTTCAGCTTCTTCCATATCTTCATCTCTGATTTCTTCGACATATATGTGTTCAGCCGGGTTATCAAAGTTGTAAATACGAGTACGTGTGCTACGTTCAAAGAAGTAGTAACACCGACGCTCGATGTCCCATCGATACCCCATGTGAGAAAGTGTAGCATTGTTGAATTCCTGCACACTTGAAACTGATATAAGAGGCACAGGAGGAAAAGTAACATTCCAAAACTTTAGAATCCTCATGATTTGAGAAGCATAAGCAAGAGTTATGTTCTTGGAGCTGTTTCGTGTCAGGAAGATGCGTTTGACAAAGTAATTTGCCCAATTTAATGGAATCTTTTTCTGCAAAATGTATAGCAAATGAATATCCGGCTTGTCCAGACGAGAGTGACCACCGGACCTTGGACGCAATATGTGCGAAAGAATCCAATGCATGATCCGTGGTACACTTTTGATCATCCCTGAAGTTAGTTGCTCATCATCAGCAAGGGGTCTATCCAACTTAGAAATGGATGCACAGAATGGCTTCAATTTAAACTCCGTTTCGAAATTCTGGTCATGCCACATCTGTAAATCGTCCAACTCAGATGGCATACCGAACACAGTAGCCCAGTCAGCAGCTTCAAAACGATATGTTCTTGTTCCAATCAAGCATTTAAACATATATCCCCTTGCAATTCTCACACCAGCATAAAATGCACGTATAAAATCCTCATGATATTCATCTTTAACATATAAAAAGAAACCAAAGTTTTGTGCATCAACCAACTCAGCAACCTCTTCTAATCCTAGAGTACGTGCATCACTAGGATCAAACATATGAGGTTTCATAACTAACCTTGATTTGAAGGAAGTTTCAAATTCTTCAATGACAGCCGAATGAAGGATAGCAGCCCCGGATGGAGGGATTTCTGGAACAGGAGGAGCTTGAGAAGAAGACCCAATATGTTCCTTTCCTTTTCTCTTGCTTCTTTCTCTTGGCACCATTACTCTTGGAGGCATTGTGAAGTTTTTTTAGGGTTTGAGAGAAGAAGAGGGGTTTTTAGGTTTATGATGCAAATGATGTAACTAATGTAATGAGATAATGAGAGACATAATGGAGATAATGGGGTATTGAAACAGTTACAAATGTAATGGGGAATGCTGATGTGTCGATTCATTAAAGAAAAATTGAAATTTTGCCAGTATGAATCGATTCATAGATGTATGTATCGATTCATTTTTCGAAAATTTTTAAAAGGTAACTGCTATGAATCGATTCAAGAGAGTATGTATCGATACATACTGTAACTGTCCAAAAACAAATTGGCAAAATTAATTCATGAATCGATTCAAGCTAGTTGGGATCGATTCATATTGCGAATTTTTATTTTGTAAATGAGAATGAATCGATCCAAGTGAGTATGAATCGATGCATACTGTAACTGAATTTTAAAAAATCTGTAAAATTAAATCATGAATCGATTCATGAATGTTGGGATCGATTCATATTGCGAAATTTTGAATAATTCAGTGATTTTTCAAGAATTGACACACTTATGCAGAAGCAAAACACTTATTATGCATTTAAATGAAATACAACAAGGTATGCAAACTTAAGAATACTAAAAATCCAAGTTCAAACATTCATATAAACAGAAATTCATGTAAACCAATGATCATTAATCAAACCATACATTGATCATATATCATTATCAAGGAGAGGAGAGGAAACGATATTACCTCCATCGTAGTATTCTCATACGACACTATAGGCTACAATCAAAACTTTGCAAATATGATGAGATAAATGGAAGTAATGTCAATCAAGCTTAAGACACCAAAGCAGAGAGATCAAGAATTCCTAACTCGCGACGAATGTTGAAGAACGGTTCAGTTGCCAAAGGTTTAGTGAAAATGTCAGCAAGCTGATTTTTAGAATCAACATGCTCAAAAATGACATCCCCTTTTTCAACATGATCGCGAAGAAAGTGATGTCGAATCTCAATATGTTTGGTGCGCGAGTGTAAAACAGGATTCTTAGTGAGGTTAATGGCACTAGTGTTGTCACACTTAATTGGAATACGTTTAAGTTCAATATCAAAGTCTTGTAGTTGTTGTCTTAGCCACAGAATTTGAGCACAACAGCTACCGGCTGTGACATACTCAGCTTCTGCAGTAGACAAAGCTACGAATACTTGCTTTTTACTATGCCAACTTATTAAAGAATTTGAAAACAGATGACAAGTGCCACTAGTGCTTTTCCTATCTGATTTGCAGCCAGCAAAATCAGAATCAGAATAACCTATTAAGCTACAATCACTTCCTTTGGAATACCAAAGCCCATATTTAGGTGTTCCATTGAGGCACCTAAATATACGCTTGACTGATTTTAGGTGAGATTCCTTAGGATTTGATTGATATCTTGCACACATACACACACTAAACATGATGTCTGGTCTAGACGCAGTAAGATACAAAAGAGATCCGATCATACCTCTATACCTCTTGACATCAACACACTTACCATGTTCATCTTTATCCAAGTTTCCATTGGTAGGCATAGGAGTGTCAATTGATTTAGAATCATTCATTCCAAACCGTTTGAGCAGCTCTCTACAGTATTTTGTTTGACATACTGTTGTACCTTCATCAAGTTGCTTTATTTGGAGGCCTAAGAAATAATTCAACTCCCCCATGAGACTCATCTCAAACTCTCCCTGCATAACCTTGGAAAATTCCTCGACCAAGTGTATGTTAGTTGAACCAAATATGATATCGTCTACATAAATTTGAACTAAAAGAATGTGTTTTCCTTTGTGTTTGATGAAGAGTGTATTATCCACTTTACCTCTAGAATATCCATGATCAAGTAAAAATTTACTAAGTCTTTCATACCACACACGAGGTGCTTGCTTAAGACCATATAAAGCACATTTTAACTTGTAGACATGATCTAGATAATCAGGATTTTCAAAACCAGGAGGTTGTGAAACATATACCTCTTCATTTATAACACCATTTAAGAAAGCACTCTTTACGTCCATTTGGTAAAGCTTAAAATTCATGGAACACGCATAGGCAAGCAAAAGCCGTGTAGCTTCAAGGCGAGCAACAGGAGCATAAGTCTCCTCATAATCTATGCCCTCCTCTTGGTTATATCCTTGTGCTACCAAGCGTGCCTTATTTCTAGTTATCACCCCGCTTTCATCTAGTTTATTCCTAAAAACCCATTTGGTGCCTATGATGTGATGATCTCGCGGACGAGGGACAAGTTCCCAAACGTCATTTCTCTTAAATTGATTTAGCTCTTCTTGCATGGCCATTAGCCAAAATTCATCAACCAAGGCCTCTTTGGCGTTTTTAGGTTCCACTTGTGATACAAAAGCGAAGTGAGAACAAAAATTACTTATCTTAGAACGAGTCAAGACTCCCTTTGAAATGTCTCCCAATATATTGTCTATGGGATGGTCTTTAGAGGATTTCCAAGCTAGTGGAAGATCCTTTACTTCGGATGTTCCTTCCTCTTTATCTTTTTCAATACATGTATCTTCCTCCTTCTCAATAGCAACCGCCTCGGATTGATCAATTTCCGAACCAGCTTCTTTGAGTATGTCTTGTGTAGATACACCTGCATCATTAAAAGGGATACCTTTTCTGACAATTTTTGGGTAAGACTCATCAAAAGAAACATGGACAGATTCTTCGACAGAAAGTAAACGCCTATTATAAACTCTATATGCTTTGCTTGATTGAGAGTAACCTAGAAAAATGCCTTCATCAGCTTTGGCATCAAACTTCCCGAGATTTTCCTTACCGTTATTCAAGACAAAACATTTACAACCGAACACATGAAGATGAGACAAGTTGGGCTTTCTACCTTTTAGGATTTCATAAGGAGTTTTATTCAAAATAGGACGAATTAGAATCCTATTGAGAACATAACAAGCCGTACTTATTGCATCGGCCCAAAAGTATTTTGGTAAGCCACCCTCATTGAGCATTGTTCTTGCCAATTCCTCTAAAACTCGATTTTTCCGTTCCACAACACCGTTTTGTTGTGGAGTTCGAGGAGCTTAAAAGTTATGCTCAATGCCATACTTGTCACAAAATTTATCAAAGAGGTGGTTTTGAAATTCACCTCCATGATCGCTTCGGATTGTAACTATTTTAGAATTCATTTTATTTTGGGACAGCTTTGCAAAACTTTTGAAAGCAGAATATGTTTCATCTTTGCTTTGAAGAAATATAGTCCAAGTAAATCTAGAGTAGTCATCTACTATTACGAAACCGTAATAGTTTCCACCTAAGCTCTTTGTCCTAGATGGTCCAAAGAGATCCATATGGAGAAGCTCAAGGGGTCTTGAAGTTGAAATTATATTTTTAGATTTGAAAGAGACCCTTGTTTGTTTTCCCATTTGGCAAGCATCACATAGGTGGTCTTTTGAAAACTTTATTTTTGGAAGACCTATCACTAGATCCTTGGATATAACCTTGTTAAGCAAATCGAAATTAACATGCGCTAAGCGTCTATGCCATAGCCATGAATCATCATTTAAGGCAACTAGACATTTAGTGCTTGTTAAGGATACACTCAAAAGATCAAGCATATATATATTGTTTACTCTAACACCCTTAAACACAACATTTTGTTCGGTATGTTCAATTTTGCAACATGTTTTTGTGAAAGACACTTTATAACCTTTGTCGCATAGTTGACTTATACTTAACAAATTGTGTTTAAGTCCCTCTACAAGATGTACATCAGAGATAGTAGTGGTAGAGGGATTACCTACACTACCTTTACCAAGTATTGCTCCTTTGTTATTGTCTCCATAAGTAACATACCCCTTTTTCTTTGCTTTGAAGTCAATAAAAAGCGATATGTCTCCCGTCATGTGCCTTGAACATCCGCTATCCAGAAACCATCTTCCTTCCATGGATGCAAGACACTCATCCTACAATATCAAAAGAGAGAAGTAGGTACCCAATTTTTATTGGGTCCAAGTGGGTAAGTAATAACATGGTTGCCTTTAGGCTTCCATTGGTAAATGCCTTTAGGAACAAGAAATCTTCTAAACTTGCATTTCTCAATGGTATGGCCAGCACGACAACAATAGTGACAAACACTACGAAAATGAAAATGTTTACTATTAGTCTTTAAATCCTTTGGAACAAAAGAATATTTTGCATACGGAGGATTTAATGACTTTTTGAACAATCTAGTATCAACGGCATAAGTAATCTTAGGTTGCAAGGCTTTCTCCAACTTGGCTTTAAGAGAGATGACCTCTTGTTGCCAAATGTGGCACCTTTCACAATGCCTAATTTTACTACAACCATCAATATCAATAGCTTTTGAATTTTCTGCAATACTAGCTTTTAAGCTTTCTAAATCTTTTTCAGCATATTGTACTTTACCTTCCAAGTAAGAAAAAATTCTTTTATCGGAAGCTAACCTTTTAAATGCTTCTTTAGCTTCATTATGCAGTTTTTCAAAAGCTACTTTTAATTCAGAAAAAGATAAGGAAGAAAAGTTGTTATAATAAGCTTGTTTTACCTTTTTATCATCATTTTTCTTCTTGTGATGGGACTGATTTTTGGTGTGAGCCATAAGACACAAATTTGCGGTTTCATCGCTATCACTTGTGCTTTGTGTGCTTGATGAATCACTATCACTTTCCCAAGCAATGTAAGCTCTTCTTTGCTTATTATTATACCTTCTTGGAGGAGCTTTTCCTTTATCCTTTTTCTTTAAAGGGCAATCCGTTTTATAATGACCGGACTTGCCACAATTAAAGCAAGACCCTCTTTCTCTATTCTTCTTAACCTCTTCTTGTTTTGTATCCATAGATTGTCTTCTAAAGTTTATGAGATTTTTGTCGGAGTGCTTTATCCCATTCTTTCGAATGAATCTATTATATCTCCTAACAAAAAGTCCCATTTCTTCGTCACCGGAGTCTTCGTCACTACTTGACTCATTGTTGCTTAGCTCTTTTTGTGAGGACTTTGAGTTTGAAGCCATAAGAGCTATAGGCCTCTTCTCACCCTCTTTGTCTTTGTTCTTCTCTTTTCCCTTTTTGCTTTTGTTTTCAAACTTTTCTAGACTTTCTAGTTCTTGCTGATGTTCCTCCAGCTTTCCAAACAAAGTAGTCATTGTGAGTGTCGTTAGATCATTGGCTTCCTTGATAGCTGTCACTTTAGGTTGTCATTCCCTGCTAAGACATCTCAGAATTTTATTAGTAGCAATATCATTGGAAACCGGTTTTCCAAGTGCATTCAAACGATTAATAAGATGAACAAATCTCTTTTGCATGTCGGGAATTGATTCTCCTTGTTTCATGCGAAAGAGTTCGAACTCTTGATTTAGTGTGTTAATGCGGGACTGTTTTACTTCAGTTGTACCCTCATGAGCAATTTCTAAAGCATCCCACATTTCTTTAGCTGTCGAGCAATGGGAAACTCGATAATACTCATCTGCACTAAGTGCTGAAATTAGCATATTTCGAGCTCTCCAATCACTTGACCACTTTTTCTCATCTTTTTCATCCCAATCGTCTTCTGGTTTAGGTACTATGGCTCCTGCCTCATTCATCATGGTAATTTGAAAAGGACCATTTTGAATGGCAGCCCATACGCGCCTATCAACAGAATTTATATGTACTCGCATGCAGTCTTTCCAATAGCCATAATTTTCACCGTTGAAAACAGGAGCTCTATTGTACGCCCCCTTTGGTTCAGAATCCATAACGTTATAGGCAGCCACAAAGCACCAGCGAACCGGTGCTCTGATACCACTTGTTAGACGCTGTGGCGAGTGATCTAGAGGGGGGGTGAATGGATCACACCCTTGTTTTCACGGATTTAAAACTTTTTCAGAGTTTTCAAAGTATTATGAAAGCAAAGGTCCCGAATAGAATAAACGTCTATTCTGAACCGGCCACTAGAAGACCAGACAAGCGATGACGTGCTGGATTTAACGATTGCTATGATAAAGAATAAACCACACTATATGAAAACAGTTGAATGCACCTATCACTAAATCAATTTCCAATGAATCGAAAAACAAATTTAATACGAAAGTAAAGATAGAGAGAAGAAACAATACGCCGAGATTTGGTAAGGAAGTTCCCCACGGTCGTCCTCGCGTGTGGGTACGTCTCCCTCTCAATTTCAAATCGAAATTGAGAAATCTTATATCAAAGTTGTTGAATCTGTTGATTACAAGGTTCGAATACAAAATCCAGAATTCTAAACTCCTAGAATTTCCTATTGTATCAACCTCCACTCGATTTGAGCCTAATCGAGATTTCCTGCAAGCTTCACAATCAATCCACCGGTTCCACGACCAATTTGCGAAATCCACCGATTCCCAAAACTCTCGCTGCGGCTGAATCTGACTTGTAAACTTGACTCACAAAACCCTCAAGAACACGTCCGTTCTTGAAGGAAAACCCAGCTGGTTTTTCCCTTGAAATCTTCTATCAATCTTCAACTCAGCTAGATCTATGATCGTACCACTGAACGTTGTCTCAAAAGTCTTCAATTCACAGGACAGCAAACACTCTTGTTGATGTTCTTGAATAAGATCTTTGAGAAGATGATGAAGATGTCTTGATTCTAGATTTCAAGCTTGCTCAACAAATTGAAGTTCCAACACACCACAAACCATATCTTGATGTGTTCTTCAATGTTCAATCACTAATGAAAATTCGTGTCCACAATTTCTGTAATCTGTGATCTGTTTTGAAAAATGAAAAACAAAAACATATATATTGCAGAAACTGTTAGTCAAAATAACAGAAGAATGAATTGATCCCAGTGAACATGAATCGATTCATACTGATTGGTTTTTAGAAAAACAGAATTGATTCAACTGTATGAATCGATACATCACAAGATGAATCGATTCATTTTGCGAAAATCAGAATTCACACTACAGCATGAATCGATTCAAGCCATAATGAATCGATTCATTATGCGTATTTTTCAGCAAATGCATAAACAATGAAAACCAGAATCCACACTACAGCATGAATCGATTCAAGCCATAATGAATCGATTCATTATGCGTATTTTTCAGCAAATCCCTAAACAATGAAGATCAAGAGAACCAAGGTAATAAAAACATATGCCTTAACATAGAACAATCATAAAACACTTTAAAATTCATAATCGATCAAAAACTAAGAAGCTCACATAATCGGTTAACCTATAGCGTTAACCGGTTAACGCATGTTTTCCAGCAGTCTTCTGCTGTTACGAAAACAGTACCCCAAAACCCTAATTTCTCATACGATTTTCATCTCAATACCTCCCAAAACTCATTATATTCATCAGTCAAATATCAGCAACATCAAGACAACAATTCACACATCAATTCTATGATTCTAACACATTTTAACTATTTCAATTCATCAAAATATACTCCTAAACTCAACCTAAGTCAAAAATCCCTAAAATTCACAAAACTCCTACAAACCTAATATACTCATAAACCAATTCCTATTTACTTATAATAGATTATGAAAACTCCTCATACCTTATAGAATTTCTCCGATTGACACTCTTCTCCAAGGTTCTTCAAGCTTTCTGGCCCTGAGCCTTCTTTCCTTCCTTTTTCTTCAGAGCTCTTCACCAAAACACGATAGAATGAAAGATCGATCGTGTAATTCCCATTTTACAAAAACTATCCCAGTTATGTCTTTTCCCATCTTACCCTCATACTTTTCACATAAAAGACCACTTTACCCTTTCTTTATAATATTTTTAATAATAATAACAAAATAGTATAATCATACACCATTTATCCTTATTATATAAAAATACACTTTTCTCCAAAATTTTCCATTTTAATCAAAATTCTCCAATCCTTCTAAATTAATTAAATCATTAACTATAATTAAAAATTTAGATTTTCGGGGCGTTACAACTCTCCCCTACTTAAAGAATTTTCGTCCTCGAAAATTAACTGAAGTAAACAGAGTCGGATACGACTCCCTCATCTGATCTTCCTGTTCCCAAGTCCAACTTTCTCCAGCTGGTCCACCCCACAATACCTTCACTAAGGCAATCCCTTTACCTCACAGTTTCTTCAATTCTCTGCCATCAATTATTACCAGTAAAGCTTCAATTGTCAGATTATCTTTCACCTGAACATTATCTACCTGAATCACATACGACGGGTCTGGAATGTACTTCCTCAGCTGCAACACATGGAATACGTCATGCAAATTTTCAAGTGACGGCGGTAAAGCCACTCGATAGGAAACCTCTCCTATCCTCTACATAATCTGATACAGACCGAAGAAACGTGGAGTGAGCTTTCTAGACTTCAAAGCTCTTCCCACACCAGTCATGGGAGTAACCCTTAAGAACACATGATCTCCCTCTTGGAACTCAAGTGCTTTTCTTCTCTTTTTATGCTAACTCTTTTGACAACTCTAAGACGTCTTCATCCTTTCTCGAATCATTCTTATCTTCTTAGTTGTTTCTTGGAAAATCTCAGGCCCGAGCACTAAACTCTCTCCTGACTCATACCAACACAACAGAGTACGACAACGCCTACCATACAACGCTACATACGGAGCCATTCCAATACCAGCATGAAAACTGTTGTTGTATGTAAACTCAACCAACGGCAAATGACTATCCCAAGATCCTCCTTGGTCCAATACACAAGCTCTTAGCAAATCTTCTAAAGATTGGATCGTTCTTTCTGTCTGACCATCCATTTGCAGATGATAAGCAGAACTCGTTCTCAACTTAGTACCCAAGGCATCCTGTAAACTCTTCCAAAACCTCGACGTAAACCGCAGATCTCTATCCGATACAATACTCGAAGGTACACTGTGCAACCTCACTATTTCCTCAATATAAATCTCAGCTAACCTTTGCATGGAATGATTAATCTTCATCGGCAAGAAGTTCGCCGACTTAGTTAATCGATCTATAATTACCCAAATCAAATCATTACCTTTTGCAGTCTTAGGTAACCCAGTCACAAAATCCATGGAAATACTATCCCATTTCCACTCAGGAAAATTCAAAGGTTTCATCATACCCGAAGGTTTCTGATGTTCAATCTTTGACTTCTGACATGTCAAACAAGCATATATAAATTCAGCCATATCTCTTTTCATACCCGGCCACCAAAACAACCTGTGTAAATCCTGATACATCTTCGTAGCGCCAGGATGAATACTCAATTGACTCTTATGTCCTTCTTCTAAAATACTCTTTTTAATTTCAGGAATATCCGGAACACATACTCTATCCCGAAATCTCAAAACTCCTTCTTCATCAATTTTGAAGTCACCTTCATAACCTTGATCGGCCAACACCAATTGATCAACTAATTTCAAATCAGACTTCTGACCCTCACGAATCTCTTCCAAAATCCCACTAGTCAGCTTTAACATACCCAATTTCACACTATCTGTAGTAGTCTCGCACAATAGGCTCATATCTCTGAATTGCTCAATCATCTTAAGTTCTCTCACCATAAGCATCGAAATATGCAATGACTTCCTACTCAAAGTATCAACTACTACATTTGCCTTACCAGGATGGTAATTCAAATCAAAGTCAAAATCTTTTAATAATTCAAACCACCGCCTCTGCCTCATATTTAACTCTTTTTGATCAAACAAGTACTTTAAACTTTTGTGATCACTGAATACTTCAAATTTCGAACCAAACAAATAGTGCCTCCAAATCTTAAGCACAAATACCACAACTGCCAACTCTAAGTTATGAGTAGGATAGTTCCTCTCATGAACTCTTAACTTCCTAGAAGCATAAGCAACCACTTTATTATCCTACATCAAAACTCCCCCAAGACCCATCTTGGAAGCATCCCAATAAACCACGAAGGACTCATCCGTATTCGGTAAAACCAACACTGGTGCAGTCGTCAACCTTTTCTTCAGCACTACAAAACTCTCTTTGCAAGCGACATCCCACACATACGCCTGACCCTTCCTAGTCAATTGCGTCAACGGTAAAGCTATCTTAGAAAAACCTTCAATGAACTTACGATAGTAACCAGCCAATCCAAGAAAACTATGAATTTCCATAGCCAACTTCGGAGTTTCCCTCTGCAATACTGCATCAATCTTTGAAGGATCTATAGAAATTCCACCACTTGAAATTGCATGGCCGGGGAAACTCACTTCCTTTAACCAGAACTCGAACTTGGATAATTTAGCAAACAATTTATTTTCTCTTAACACCTATAACACAACCTTCAAATGCTCGGCATGTTCCTCTTCTGATTTAGAATATACCAAGATATCATCTATGAAAACCACCATGAATTTATCAAGGTACTCATGAAATATCCTATTCATATATTCCATAAAGACATCAGGCGCATTAGAAACTTCAAATGACATCATAGTATACTCGTAATGCCCATATCTCGTCCTGAAAGTTATCTTCGGAATATCATCAACTTTAACTTGAATCTGATGATAACTAGACCTCTGATCGATCTTACTGAATACACAAGCACCTACTAGTTGATCCATCAAATCATCAATCCTCGGAAGTGGGTACTTATTCTTGATAGTTACTTTTTTCAGCTGTCGGTAATCAACACACAACCTCATTCTACCATCTTTCTTCTTAACAAGCAACACCGGAGCACCCCAAGGAGAAACACTGGGTCTAATGAACTTCTTCTCTAATAATTCTTCTAATTGCTTTTTTAACTCATTCAACTCAGAAGCAGACATTCTATAAGGAGCCATCGAGACATGACTCATACCCGATACTAAATCCACAGAAAAATCAATTTCATGTTCGGGAGGTAAGTCACTTATATCATCAGGAAACACATTTTGAAATTCACAAACCACAAGCAACTCTGCACTAACGGTCTTATCATCGACTTGCAACGATGCAAATACCGCAAACATCAAAGCTTCATCTAATAACAGTTCATCCACTTGCTTAGCAGATAAGAACATCAACTCGCCATTCTCACTCAATTCAGGGAACCTCACTGTCTTACTATAACAGTTAATATGAACATAATTGAATTCCAACCAGTTCATACCAAGAATAACATAAATTTGGTGTATATGTAGGCACACCAAATCCATCACAAAATTCTTCTCAAAAATTGTCAGAGGACACTTCAAACAAATAAGCATGGTAGTCACAGAACCATTAGCAGGAGTCTCTATTATCATATTACCATTCATATTAGACAACTTTAAATCCAATCTATTAGCACACTCGAGAGATTAATAAATGTGTATCTCCAGTGTCAATAATAGCAATCAACTCAACATTATTAATAAAACAAGTACCTCTAATCAAGTTGTCTTTCTTCGGAGCCTCTGAACCAGCTAAAGCAAAAACTCTCCCAGCATTCTGAGTAGTAGTAGCAGTCTTCTTTGGTTTTTGGCATTGGGCGCTGATATGCCCATGTTCACCACAATTGTAACAGGTTGGACCCTCATTCAGACAATCACTCAGCTTATGCCCAAGCTTACCACAACGGTAACATTTTAGAACTCTGGCGGTACACACATCAGCCTTATGACCTGTCTCTCCACATTTGTAACACTTGAAAGGTACATTAGTGGCTCCCCTACATGGTTTCTTCTCATCTGATGCCTTATGTTTCCCTTTATCTCTGGTAGCCACATAAGGTTTCCCTCTATACTGACTCTTGTCTTTCTTCTCGCTCAACTGCTTATAGTGAGCAGAGCAAGCTCGGCTATCCTCATCATAAATACGACTCTTATCCACTAACTCTGCATATCTGCGAATCAGTTGGCATCCAATTCCCTTCTTGATTTCAGGTCTCAGCCCATTCTCGAACTTAAGGCACTTGGAAAGTTCAACATCTGCCCTATTGTAGTGAGGACAAAACTTCACAAACCTTTCAAACTTAGCAGCATACTCTACCACTGTCATGTTTCCTTGCTTCAGTTCAAGGAACTCTACCTCCAACTTACCACGAGCATCTTCAGGAAAATACTTCTTAAGGAACTCTGCTTTAAACACAGTCCAAGTCACCACCGCACCTTCTTCCTCTAGACGCTGACGGGTATTATCCCACTAATCTTCAGCTTCCTCAGACAACATATGAGTCCCGAATTACACTTTCCGCGTGTCAGCACATGCCATCACTCTGAAAATTTTCTCAATCACATTGAGCCACTTCTGTGCGCTCGCCGGGTTATGAGTTCCTTCAAACACAGGTGGATTATTCCTCTGAAATTTCTCCAATGCATGAAACTTATCATGCGCATTGTTCCGAGCAGTAGTCTGAGCAAGAGCTGCAATAACATCAGCGAGAGCACGCGTGTTATTTCCAGCCATTCTGCACAACACTCACCACATCAGAAAAAGAATAAGCGTTAATAAATAACGACCTGACAACATACTAACAACAACAAAACTTGGTCGGATAGACCGACTTGCTCTGATACCACTAATGTAACACCCTTCTACCCCAAAGAAAAATATTTAGAGTAGAATCAGAGTAACCATAAGAAGGTTATCACACATCTATCGAAAATATCAAACATACAGTGTCATGTCCCGTAACACGAGTTAAACAATATCATAAAACCATATATATTCATTTTCGCAGCGGAATAAAACTTCATCGTCCAAACATCATTAATTTAATTCATAAACATAACATTACCATCTAGAATTTAACATCATAAAATAAAGGGAAAATATCCTCAAATAAAATGCACTGAAACAAGTTTAACAACTAAAATCCCGTCCCAGTGTTAAATGACACAGAGTAGGACACAAAGACTCCAGACCACTCCTAAAGTAAATAAGGTACGCTCCGAGACCCATGAAAAACTCCTCTTGCAGCGCAACGTTTCCAAGCAGGCAGGATGAGTAATCATAATTTTTCATAAATATACAAGAATATGGAATATAAATAAATTAGCATAAGTATGTCATAACAACCCCAACAACAAAATTCAGTATCATCAACACAATCATGAACACATTCCAATAATGCAAATTCCAACTATCATGATATGCAAAATATGAATATGGTACCAATTTCATCGTGAGATGGATACATGACCATCAACCCTCCACAAGGGAGCACACCGTAATCACTGAATCACCTCAATCCACACAATAGGATTGAAGCTACCAAATAGGCCGAAGCCCCATCGAGAATGTCATGAAATGCAATGATGCGTTACACCGTAAAAATGCATCGAGAAATCAAATACGCATCATTCATTTCATATCCAGCAGTTCAAACATCAATTAATCCTATAATTTCATCTCAATAACACATCAAAAACCTTCCCTCATTAACAACTTCAACTCAAGACATAACCCGACCCCGGTAAAATATAAGGTAATTCTAATCGTTTTTCTAAAAAAACTCAGTTTATAAAATTATCCCATTTTTCTTTCATTCATCAAAATAAAGTTCATTTTATGTTCTTTCCGACGCTTCAAACGGAATGCAAATCGGACATACGGTTTAAAAGATATGAATTTTTAAAGAATTAAAATTTGCCTCCAATACAGTGTTAACCCATAACGTTAACCCATAACGTTAACCGGTTAACGCCTGTACGTTTTCAGAAAAAACACTCTTTTTCAAATGGTTAACCGGTTAACCTATAGCGTTAACCGGTTAACGCACGATTTCAAGCAGTCTTCTGCTATTACGAAAACAGTACCCCAAAACCCCAATTTCTCATATGATTCTCATCTCAATACCTTCCAAAACTCATTCTATTCATCAATCAAATATCAGCAACATCAAGACAACAATTCACACATCAATTCTATGATTCTAACACATTTTAACTATTCCAATTCATCAAAATATACTCCTAAACTCAACCTAAGTCAAACCCCCTAAAATTCACAAAACTCATACAAATCTAATCTACTTATAAACCAATTCCTATTTACTTATAGATTATGAAAACTCCTCATACCTTAGAGAGTTTCGCTGATTGACACTCTTCTCGAAGGATCTTCAAGCTTTTTGACACTGAGCCTTCTCTCCTTCCTTTTTTCTTCAGAGCTCTTCACCAAAACACGATAGAATGAAGGATTGATCGTGTAATTCCTTTATTACAAAAACTATCTCAGTTATATCTTTTCCCATCTTACCCTCATACTTTTTACATAAAAGACCACTTTACCATTTCTTTATAATATTTTTAATAGTAATAACAAAATTGTATAATAATACACCATTTATCCTTATTATATAAAAATACATTTTTCTCCAAAATTCTCCATTTTAATCCAAATTCTACGATCCTTTTAAATTAATTAAATAATTAACTAAATAATTAAATTTAGATTTTCGGAGCGTTACATGTGTGGGTGTGGTGGGGCCCATCCCATTTTTTATTTTCTTTTCCTTTTCTTTCCTTCTTCTTTCTTCTAGTCTTTATTTTCTTCCTTAAATCTTCATTTTTCGATAAATCCCGATCTGACTCGAGTACCTGAAAAACATAAATAAATGCGAGTAATATAAAGCATAAATTGGAAAAAAGCGAATAAAACACGATGGAAATTCATACAAGTCAAATCAAATACACAATATAATTTCGCGTTATCACATATAGATGCCATGTATCACTTTCTTAAAGAACTCAACATGGAGTCATTGAGGTAAAATTGTGCAAGTCTCAAGACCAGCTGATTGACATTATGACAAAGGCTCCGGAGGTTGAAACATTCTGCAAGCTAAGGGAGAGCCTAGGAATGTGTGATCCATATTAACATTATGACAAAGGCACCGAAGGTTGAAACATTCTGCAAGCTAAAGAAGAGCCTAGGAATGTGTGATCCATACTGCACCAAGTGATGATCTAGGCTCATTACAATGTATTTGTATATTTGATTGTAGCATTTACAGGACAATTGTATTGTAAAGGTAATACAAGCAGGCACATTTTTACACAACACGTCTTAGTTTAGATTATTAACAAATTCCATGTGATGTGATGCAGAGAATTAAAATGTCAACGTCTGCATGCAAAGTACGATAGGTTGCACTATGAAAATATATGTTGTGTGTAATCTTCCCAAAAACATAGCATTTGTGAATACTGCAGTTAATATATAACAATTTCCTATATTGTCATTGGACACAATAAATTTTGTTTCGGTGCATTAGTTTCTCATTGCGTGTGTGAAATATTATTTTTATTATATTTTTTTTATATTTATTTACTTCTCTTTTACTTCATTTACTCTTTAATCGATGGTATAATAACTACTATATGTAAATTTGTACTACTTATGAAGTAATTTTATGGAGTTTTAACATTAATAATAATTCAATAGCACATTTATGTTAAAATATTAAAATTATAAATATTATATACCTTCTCCTCTGTTTTTTAATTATAAATTGTTTTAAAAAAATTGTATCACAATATAAATTATTTTACGTTATCAATGAATAATTAATATTATTTTTTCTATTATACCCAAGTGCGGAGCAGGCTTATATTAGGGGATGTATCTGCACCCCTCAATTTTAAGACTTTACTTCTATTTTTCTTTACTGTTTAACTTTTGCAACCTGAAAATCAATCTTTTGCACTCATAAATTCTGCATCATTCTTATTTTCTCACTTGAGTTTAAAGTGTCATATTTTCTCTCTCTCGAGTTAAAGTTGTTACTGAGTGACAACATACAATAAGTCAGTAATTGACTATTTATTAATAATAATAAACAATATTCAAATTAAATAGTTTACGGCCAAGGCTACTAACTACTCCCTTAAGTAGTGATGTTGGTTCACTTTAATTCCCTTAATTTATTATGAATGTATCTAAATCTCCATTAATTTCTATTTTGAACTCTTTAATTTGTTTTTTTATATACTATTAGCTTAAAATGCCAAATTAAAATTATTTTTGTTATTATGGTTTTTTTATCCATCGTTTACATTTTCATCTTTTTTCATGTTCTAAATATTAAATATTAAAATTTTAAAAAAATTGAATAATATTTTTCTATAAAAATTTCAACTAATTTATTGAATGAAAAGAATATATATATATATATATATATATATATATATATATATATATATATATATATATATATATATATATATATATATATATATATATATAATAAAATTTAAAAGTAATCATAAAAAAATTAATAGATAGTCTTACACCCCTGCTCTAAGGTCCTGACTCCGTTGTCACTGATTATACCCTTAAAAATTTATTATTTTTTTCTTTTTTAATTATATAACTTTATTTTTTTAAAAAAATTTATAAAGATATTAATAATTTCTCATTTTTATATAATAATTATTACTTTTTTTTTATACGTGCGAAAAATTCAAAACGATTTATTATTAAAAAAAACTGAGATATTATCATACAAGTAGATGATTCATTTTGTAGAATTTTACTTGAGTGTTGAGATATTGAAAAAAGCTGACATTTTTTGTTAGACATAAGAGGACTAAGTTACAACATTTGGATTGAATTAAATGGTCAAGATTAAAATCTTCAATTTAAAACACTCATATTTCCAATTTTTACCATTATTTTTTATTTTACTGAGTACACCGCACCGTCACTCCATCTGTCATCCTGATTTTTTCCCAAGGTTTTCTATAAATTCTTTGCTTTTCAACTTTGTTAATCAACATCTCTCTGAAGCATGAGTACTTCTAAAATGGTGAAATACCGATATCGGGTATACACTCGTATCAGGTATTCGTATTATATTCGTGGTACTTCATTTTTTCTCATTATTCGATTTTGAATGAAATTTGTAATTTTCTCAAATATTAATATAGGATATTTATGTGTTTTAATTTTTTTTATTATATCTTATCATTATTTTTTGTTTTTTCAGTTTTTTCAGTTATATTTTATTATGAAGCTAACAATTTAGTTCTTTATTTCATAAATTTTATTGAAAAAGTTTTTTATTAACATATTTGTATCTTGATTTTTTTCTAAATATTATATTTTTAATCGATACCAGTATATGCACCGAATACGTACCCATACCTATGCATCATAGATTAGCATTAAGCTTTAATTTTTATTCAAGAAGAAAAGGTAACTTTTAATTGGTTATTTGATTACTTTTTATTAAGTTTAGATGTTTCAATTTTGAAATTTGATGAATAATAAATTATTTTAGACCGTCCACTCAACATTCACATAAAATCTAAAACCAACGTTTGAAACTTTGAATTGAACCAATATTCTGATCCGGCCCAAAATTGTTTGCTTTCAAATTCAGCACAATGTTTTAGAAAAAATGAAAATATAGAAAATGGCTTTTAGAAAGAATTGGACGGTGGATAAAAATTGATGAGAATTGCTTAAGGTACCATAAGCGTTGCTTCACATCTTAGTAAAAAACCATAACTACTTTTAAAATATTGAAATATATCTTTGGATGTATTTCAATCACATTCGTTTTTTAGTTACGTCCAGAGACTATTAAAAAAATTATGGAAATACATCTTCGTGTAACTTATGAATATGTATTTTCAGACGTTGTTTTAATCAAAAACGCGTCAGACCCTTCTCCCTCCTCACTTCTCGAAACACAACTCATAAAACTCGCAAAACACAAATCTCAAAGATTACTAAGATGCATCTTAGAAATTTTTCAACATTTAGATTTCCAGAATCCAGAGATGCATTTTCAGATTTTAACTATTTGCATTGTTTGACTTAACCTTATTGTGTTTTCACACACACACACACACACACACACACACACACACACACACACACACACACACACACACATATATATATATATATATATGTGTGTGTGTGTGTGTGTGTGTGTGTGTGTGTGTGTAATGCTTGTGTGGTTTATAGGTATTATGGCTGATAAGCAAGATAGATTGAGGCACGACAAAGTGGTGCAACATGCATTTGTTCGGAGGGAAAAAACCCAATTATCGTAGGTGTTCTTGTTAAAAAAACATAGACTAGTTGACCTCCCTAATGCTAGCCAGGGAAGGTCGTAAATGTATGGTCAAAGTGTATAAGATTGTACCAGGATTGATAGTCATCATTGTTCACAGACCAGGGTTTACTGCTTTTTATGTTATTCGTTATCCTCTTGTTTTGGTCTTTGCCTCCCTTTTTATAACATAACCTTAACTTTATTGATATAATGACCATTAAACACCTTTGTAACGTCAAAACTATTAATAATTGTAATTGTTATTTAATTATTTGTAATGTATTTTAATAAGTACTTGAAATCGATTTATTTAATCACTCTGAAATGGTTTCTAACCCTTAGGTTGACCCTTATTTTCTTTAATGAACCCGACCGTTTGACATCAGGGATTGTCCCATGTGTGCGGTCTGAGGCTCCTACATGACCATCTCGACCAACAATAGATATCTCAGCTAAGTTAGAAATTCTGGTTTCGCACCTCAGACAACCAAATAATTTTCGGGATGTACAACAAGCACCTGTCATTTCTATCTCAGTTGATTCATGGGTGTCAAATTCTAGGGCTTATGCATCTCCTCCCCACCCCTCCCCTCTCGTCTTCCCGTAGGAGACAAGTGTCACCTACTAAGGCACTTGAGGCACCACAGACACCCCAGGTACCTGAGGAGTTTGGAGGAGGCCCGTCTGATTTATCGTTGTTGCCTCTATACTTGAACCATGTTGTTAGACATGTCTAGGATGAAGAGGTAAAATTCATTTGTATTCATTCTTTGAAACACATGTACGAAAGCTCTATCCTGGAACTCCGGTTATGATCATTTCCGTAAAAGCTCTTAAAGCTGAAAATTAAGTACGAAAATTAAATTAAGCCAAAAATAAAGTAAAATAGAAAAACAAATTAAAATATAAAAATAAACAAAGAAAGCCAAAGAAATACTTAAGTGCAAACATGGTAGAATGTGCATTAAAATGCACTGATCAATAAGCAACAATAGGACTTCATATTCATAAACAAGTGAACCAAATGAAGGCTTAGATCTCCAATCCATAATAACTCGAGAAAAGGGAATGATCCTAAAATCTAAGTCCAAAATGAAATTCTGGTATGACAAAATCAGATGTCGAATATGATATTGAGACATCTTATCTGTTACATATAAACATGGCAATGCACACACAATAACACTTTTAAAATTATGATATATCATATTCAAACATTCTTCATGATGTTTAAACATCTGATATGACATTTAGCACATATATTGCATAAAATAAACTGAAAGCTATAAAGAACACATTCAAATTGTTAACCCAGTTCGATGCTAACTCATCTACTTTGGGGGCTACCATGCCAGGAAGGAAATCCACTATGTAGTATCAAATCAAAGACTTCTCAAAAAACACTTATAGTTTACAGTCTTCCCACTAAATCATTACTCGTGCAACTTCTACTTAGGAACTCCTAAATATGAGAACCCATCCTTACTTCCAATCACCTCAATGATGTTTCATAGTTTCAACAGTCAGTTGATGTTATTGACGGCTCTTTACCTACCAAAATTTCAAAACAAGAAGCCACACTTCCATGACAACACCTTAGATTTGCTTACAAGCTTCCTCCAAGAACAATCCACCTCTTACTTAGCAGCTTCGAGGTTTACAAATAAAACAACCACAACATAAAACCTTGTTGCGCACGGCTGCCACAAGAACACAACCCTAATGATATGTCTATTACATTTTCGGTTGGTTACTAAACTTAGGTTACAAGGTTTCTTTTTATAACCTATTCCCAACTGGATTTGGGCCTAAAACAATCACATCAATAGATGCTACAAAAATGCAGAAACAATATGCTACAAATATACAAAAAGATCTTCAAATAAACAACTTCCTAAATTATATCTAAATATAGAAACTCTATATTTATTCAATATTTGAAATTTGTCTTAAATGCAAATTTGATTCTTTAAGATCTTTTACAATCAGCGCCATTGAATTGAGTTAAATCTTCAAAAAAATTGTTTCTGTTAAAACCAAAATAGAAACTTGAGTCCATCTTCAGCAACTCATGATGTCGAATGAACTGTCTTGACATCTTCTACGACATGTTGATGCAGATGTTGAAACACTTCAACACAACATGTTTGGGCGCACAAAAGGACTCATTTCTTAATGTATTCTTTGTTTTTCAAAGATCATATACATACACACTGTTGCTATATTTGTTTTACAAAATTCATGCCAATTACAGAACTTACAATCTCCCCCTTTAGCAAATTTTGGCTAAAACAAATATTACAAAAAAAATACATAAAAAATAACAGCAGCAGCAAAACCAAACAAACACCTGCAAACTCTCCATTATGTCAGGACATGTTGTTGGACATCTTCAGCAGCATTCACAATTGAACACAAACAACAGTCACCTATTCTTCCAGTGGATGAGTTGCTACCTCTTCTTCTAGTGGAAACAACAACAGTGAAATAAGGAGTAGAAAGTCCTGAACTCTTGACCGAACTAATCTGTATCTACTTCCTTTCTTTTAAGATTCCCAGAAACATTCTTCATAGGCTGTTGAACATCCTCCATCTAGAAGACCAATGGCGGCATAAGAGAACAACTTCACATTCCCTTATGTAACTCAGAACATAAGTCATAATTGTGTTCTTTAGCTCAAGACACAAGTCACAAAGACTTTCAATTCAACATCCATCTTGATATCCTAGTAACTACCATACAGAAACATAGTCGATGCAACTACTGTGACAACAGCTCCAAGCACATCATCTTCACACACTCTTTCTCCCCCTTTTTATCCAAAACTTGGCAAACACAACCCTCACATCACCATACCCACACTTTATTCATCCAAACAAAAAAGTAACGCATTAGAAGAAAAGATGAAAAATACTCACATGCTGAAGCGGGAGAAATACGCTTCTATAAATAGGGAGCAAGAACATAGATAGTAACAAACTATCCTTCAATAAAGAACCGTTCTTGGTCCAAGATCTTTATGAAAGGAGCAAAAACTTCTGCACCATTAAAAGTGGATCGTCCAAAAACTGACCTTGACCAGCTGACTTGCTCTCCAAAAATAAATGGCCTAATAACAAACACGCATGAATAACCCATGTTTCACACTTTTCTGCTAGTGTCGTCCATAAATATTCCTAAGTAGGAAACAATACACATGTTTTGAAACATGTTCTGACATCCAACCATATAATGTCTGCTAGTAGTGAAATAGTATGGTTCACACCTCCTTAAGAATCCAACATAAACTACAGAGGGAAAATTTATTCCATAATCCTATTGGACACTTAGGACACTCCTCATCTGGATCACATACACACCACAACTAAGTACTAAATGTTATCAAAAGAAATCCCATACTTAGTAGCACATGTCACAGCCTGATGTTTAAGATCACAGAACCTGGTTAAGGTACTACTCCCCCTTAACTTCACAAAACCAGTTGTACAGAATTGTAACACACTCCCCCTATCAAGGATACCTTATGCTTCTTTGCACTTGATGAAAGGAAAACATAAGATGCATCTTCATGTCTTCAAGAGCTCACCCTCTGTTCAATTCCCAATTGTAATACCTCAAAATTTTCCCTCATATTTATTACTTCAACTAGCTTTTCGCTTCGCATCCGTCCATATGCATCATCTAGTAAGTCATAAGATCTATCATACATTTCATTGGCTCTTAGGGCATGTGATAAAAGGATTTGTGGTAATTGGCCTCATCCATAGATATTTCGGTCGGTTCATGCTTTAATCAAGGTATTCAAGGAGTGTGCTCAATTAAGGTGGTTCGAATTAAGGGTGGAGGATTCATGGTCTTGGTTTATTCTTAAGGCATCATTCAAGTTCTCTCGAATTTAATCGACGTCTATTTCAATCCATTTCTATCTTGGTTCAATTCTAAACTATGGGCCATCTTTGGGCCAATTGGTTTAAGTCCACGATCCTTCATTTAGTCTATAATATCCAATTCTTATTTTTCTTGTGTGAATCCAATTATCCAAATATTGCATTTCTCCATGACCATTTAATTCGTCTCGAGTCATTTCCTAAGAATTGTTTTTGAAATCTTTGGTTCACCCAATTACCCGATATCCATACAAGTCATTATCCATATTAAATCATCTTGATATAATGTCCATTTTGTTATGTACTATTCATTAAACTAGAAAAAATGATGATGACGGATTTCAAAGCCTGATGAGCATCTCAAGACTTAGTCCATTATTCAGTTATTTATCAGAAAAGGGGGAAACAAGTCAAATACAAACAAGTCTACTATATGTTCGTGTGGAAACAAATTTTAGTCATTTTGCTACATGATAGTTGTCGACAAAAAAATACCCAATTCCCTCATTTCCTTGAAACCAACTTTTCCAGCTTCACCGCATGTGTAAAACGCAGACAATGCCAACACAAAAAAAAATGCAGTCAAGCTGCTCTCTAAAGTATTAGACTATCATAGAAAAATAATTATAGAAAAATCTTAGGAAAAGTTCTACACCATGAAGAAGTCAGTTACAAAATTTCGATTGAAAACTCAATAAACGCTTCATTGTTCATCACATATGAGAATCAGTGGTGATGGATTGGACCGGCTCTCCATTTTTTTTCCTCTTTGTTTTCACCTGCATCAACCTTCACCATTAGCGTTTTCTCCAATTCCTCCTTTTCACCAACAAAAATCAGACCTCCAAGCTTCATCAAATCTTCAACAAACTTCTAGCCGAGATCTCGCATCATCATCGTCAACAACAATTATCATAAAAAAAACCCTGCAAATCTAGTATTCATCTACACAACAAGAATTCAGTAGTTATTCCATAACAAACAATCAAAAAAATGCTTTGCAGAAGAATTCAGAAAAGAGAGGAGAATGAGTTACTATAACCATAACCGATTTTCTTGACTAACTTATCAAAATTGAGAAAACAGAATTACCATTGCCACTACTCATCTTTAAACCATCCCCATTCTTAATTTTCATTACCATAATCCATCAAATTTCGAGCTCTACAAACAACAATCACATTCAGCCGTGCGAATTCATCACCAATCTCAATCTCTGCGATTCATCTTCTTCCAACTTCGCACCCTTAACAACCGAAACCACTGTTACATAGATTCCTATCCGTGGATCGCAAATCATCAATACCTTCATCAATCATCGATAGTTAAAGCCTGCAGAAAATCAATTAATATTCGTGATGAGTTCGGGATTGTGTATAGAAGAAAAAAACTCGCAACAGAAAGTAAAGGGAGAAAAACTTGCAACAGAAAAACTTGTATAGAAGAAAAACTTGCATCATCATCTGTTTTCTCACATCTCCATTAACTCAGTTCATCCTATGATCACAAAAGAAATAAGGTCAGCAAAGGAAGTTCGAATTGAAGCTAACACTTTCAATTAGCACCAACTGTCAAAACAGAAAAATAAAAACATGAATAACAGAATCTTAACCAACTCTTAACCGATTTTGTTCTGGAAGCTTCATCCAAATATCCTCTATAAATCATATTGCTTCTTCTTCAATCATTTTTTGGCTCACAACTTCTCCTCCTTCAATCCATAAAACTCTTTCAATCCGGACCTTCTTCTTCTTCTCTCCATTCTTCTTCACAACTCTTTCACATTTTCTTTTGCTTCCATAGCCTCCTTCATCTTCAATCTTTCTTCAATCTCTCCTTAAACTCATCTTCAATTCTTCACAATTTCAGTTCTTCAACTCTTCTTCATCTCTTTTCCATCAATCTTTCATATATCCTTCACAATTTCCCCAATCCCTTCACGATTTCTTTCGCCATTTTTCTTCATCCTTCTTCAAGATTTGACATCATCTTCATCAAGATAAAGTTTCTTCAGTTTCAAATCCATCTATACCTCACACCTTCATCAAATCTGCAAACAATCCGCAAGCAAATCCATAAGTCAGAATCGTAGAGCATAACAGAGATACGTCCGCACAAATTCAATGATTACAGAGGCGGAGTAGAAGAAGGATCGTATTGAGTGTAGATTGCGGAATATTATGCGTACCTGAAACCGTGGATTTCGATCGTCTTCGAAGCAGCAGTTTCTGTTCCGCGACTGAGCGCATCATCTGCAGAGCATTGTCGCCGTTACTTCCGTTTCGTCATCACTGATCGCGACAAGCTCCATTGTTCTGCTCTAATCGTTCTTTCGACATCATCTTCTATAATCCTTCTTCATTGACACGCCGGAAAATACGATCGTACGCCTACGAGAAGCCTTCGGTCGAAACTACGCTTCCGTCGTCTTCGTCGAACAACATCATCGCATCATCTTATTCAAGGTACATGAAGGTCTTTATGCGTTTTGGTTTCCCTAGCTTTTGTAGTTCCGATTTGATGGTTTATTGGAGTATGAGGAGGTTGAGTTTTGCGAACTCATTGATGTGCGCGAGGAAGCTTAGGTTAAGGTTATCAGAGGTGAGGTTGAGCTGTGAAGAAATTAACGGCGGTGGAGTGGAGAAAGGGAAGAGGTTGAGGGAAGATGAGGTACGGTGGCAGAAGGTGAGGGTGGTGGTGAATTCGAAGACGAAGGAGATGAGAGCAGCGAGATGAGAAGGAGAAGAGGATTTAGGTTTTTAGGGTTTTTTCAGTAAAAACTTGTTGTTGTTTGTTTGTAATTTTTTTTTTAATTATAAGATTAGATTAAGTTAATAGAAATCCATTGAGTCATTAAGATGAATTAAGAGCAAGTATAGGCCATTTAATCCCCAATTAATTTGGTTAATCTCCCTTCATTCCCAATGTTGTATCGTTAGAGTTTCTAAGAAGATAGGATGAGGATAAGTGTAGATTCCCCAGCCACACTGGCGGTGACCCTTGTCACTGTCCGGCAGGCTCTCCATGCGGCCATTCCCACGCGCAGCAGTACACCATAGCTATCATGAGCTCGCATTGTGATTCACAAGATGTGATTACTATAGGAAGAATTTTGATCCAACGGTCCACCATAGAGTCAACAGTTAACCGAAAGCCCACCATATGCACCCCAATTCCAGCGCAAATGGGCCCTTGCGAATTCTGCTATTCACACCACCTTATTAAGCCCGTGTTAAGGAAAAGAGCTATAAAAAAAATACTAAATTCACCCCCTTCAATTTTCTTTTTAGATTTAGTTTTTGTTTTAATATAGTTTAGAAATAAATCAATTAAAAATATGAAAATTCATAATAAAATTTCATAAAAAATTCAGTAGCTTAATAATTCCGTTTAGAAATTTTTGACAATTTTATTTTCTGAATTTTTGTTATTTTGGATTTAATTTCGATTTTTTCTCTTAATTAGCATTCTATTGAATTTCTTTAACTGTACTTGTTTTTGTTCATTTTATTTTGTCCCCTTCCATTAGGATTTTTGACCCATTCTTTTTGCCATGGTTAGAGGACTAATAAGAGGACCTAGAATAATTTTGGTAGAATTTTTAGGACATTTTATCCACTGTTTTGGTAGATTAATCCATAGAAAATAATAGTTAATCCTTAAGTAGATTTAAGTGATTTTTAGACATAGTTAACTTCTGATTTTTTAGGATATTTTTTAGCACAATGTAATAATCAGTTTTAGGACCCTATAGGATTAATTTCATATTTTTTACAGGACTTTTAATATTTTTAGTGTATTAATCTTTAGGTTAGTTTTACATGTAAAATTCACCTAGTTTAGTTTAGAATATTATGATCCATTAAGAAATAGTTTAATTAGGTTTAGTCTTAGTGTCGCGGTGAGAATCGGATACCAAGCTATTAAGTGAGCTTGAATCGCAATTATTAAATGTTCACCACCGACTTTAATTTAATCCAAAAGGAAAAGGGAAAAAGATCGTAAAAACCCTAAATGAGGAGAAACTAGGTTCGGGGGTTGATTATACCTAGGGAAGGTGTTAGCATCCTAAGCATCCGCAGTATCCTACGGGAACCTCTTGTTACTATTTGTATTTTGTTATTTATTGCTTGTTAAAACTAAGGGAACCTAAGGTTTTTATTTCTAATGGTGCTCGCACAACATCGCATCGATGCCTACGTATCGGGTATAGAATCAGAGCACTCGTAGTTCTCCTAAGGATTAACGAACACTTGGTTACGCTCAAGGTTCGCGGGGGAGGTAAGTGTTATGGCAAACACTCACGTGACTTTAAGAAAGTCACAAAAAGTTGTAAAATAAAATACTAAGGACCTAATGGCTAAGGACCTAAGGATGAGGGACCTAATTGCTAAGGTCAAAGAAAAAGGAAGGACCTAATTGCTAAGGTCAAAATGGTAACTAGAGATGGCTAAACTTCCTATGACATTGAGTCAACTGCAGGAGTCTTTCCCTTTTGGATTTAAATGCAAAAAAATAAAGTAAATAAATGAGGGTGCAAGCTCCTAAGTCTAAGGCATAGGTTGCTACTTGCAAAAATAAACAGAATAAAGTAAACGGAAATGCAAGGTAAAAGGCTTAGTAACCGGGCTATGACTCGATATATGGATCGAGAATGCGGGGTGGAAGACAAACGCGGTGCGTCAATTTGCTTAAGTTGGAAAGTTGTGAAGTGTAAAGATTGTGCAGATGGCGATCGCAAAACGACCGACTTACGTGTGTGAGTGAAGTGTGCAAAGAACTCAACTTGGCGTTGGACCAAGGATTTATTATCTTGTAAGTTAAAGTTAATATGGTGAGCGCTTCATGTTTTATCTTAACAGTTTATGGTCTTATTGCGAAATTAAAATCAATGTAATCCACGACATACAACCAAAATAATGCAAAATTAAATCATGCACATATTCACACAAAAGAGAAATAAACCTAAATTTAATCTCTCACACTAAAGGGATACACCTAAAGAAGTCAAACCTAAACTACCCCACAACTAATTAAAAATGAAAAAAAAGGCATTATTTTTATTTTTTTATTATTTTTAGATTTTTCAAAGAAAAAGATAAATTGAAAATAAATTCTAAAACCTTAAGTTTGAAATAAGATAAAATTGACCTTGAAAATAATTAGATAAAATAGAAGAAAATATTTTTTATTTTTATTTTTTAAGTATACTTAAAGAAAGTAATAAATTAAAATTAAAATGATAATAAAAATAATAATTTTTTAATAACAAAAGTTTAATAAAGATAAAGAAATGTTTTTTTTTTAGAATAAACAAAAAAATTAAGAAATAAATAAGAAAAAGTTTTTTTTTTTTGATATATTAAGTGAAAATTAAATAAATTATAAATATTTTTTGGTTTTCTATAACAATATATGAAAATAAAGTAAGGTGAAAGCTAAAACTTGTTTCTTTGATTTTTTCTAACAAATATTTAAGAATAATAAAATGAGATAAATGACAACCTTTTTTATTTGATTTTTTATAATAATATCTAATAATAATAAAAGGAGATATATGTTATAAATTTTTTATTCTTTTTTTTTAAAAAAGTCCTAAAAATAAGGAATGCGAATAAAATATTAACTTTTTGATTTTTGTATAACAATATCTAAAAATAAAGAAAGAGAATAAATGCTAATATTTTTTTATTTTTTATAATAATATCTAATAATAATTAAAGGAGATACTTGTTATAAATTTTTGATTTATTTTTAATAAAACCTAAAACTAAGGAAAGAGAATAAAATATATTAACTTTTTTGATTTTCTAACAATATCTACAAATAAGGAAAGAGAATAGGTATATTGATCTTTTATTTTTATTTTTCTAACAATATCTAAAAATAAGGAAAGAGAAAAGTATATTGATTTTTTTATAATAATAATATCTAAATTTAAGGAAACAAAATAAGTGCTAATATTTATATTATTATTTTTTTAAATATTAAAAAAAATCAAAAAGAAAAGAAACAAAATAACCCTAAATATTTAACAAAATTATCCAATTGATTAGTAAAATATTTTTAGATATATTTTTTTATAATTATAATAATATCTAAAAACGATAAATGAGAATAAGTGCCTTAATTATTTTGTTGTTTTTTTTATACAAAAATAAATAAATATCTAATAAAAATAAGATAAAAAAAATTAAAAAAATAAAAGAATCGGAATCAAAATGTTTTTTGGATTTTATAAATGTTTAAATTTCTAACTATAAAAAATAGAAAATAAAATAAAATGTTTTTTTTTGGATTTGTATAAATGTTTAATTGAGAAAAAAAAGAAAATAATTTAATTAAAACTAAATATTCAATAATAATAAATCCATAAATAGTTTATTATTATTAAATATAAAGATTTGATTAAATTATAAAAAAGGGTTATAGAAAATATATATTTTTAGATTTTTAAGAAGAAAAATTGCCACTCTTATTTTTTTAGATTCTCTCTTAACTGCATTTATTTATTTTTAAGACTATTTTAAATAATTACTTAAAGATTAATCCTAATATTATACATAAAATAATTTAAATATAACCAAAAATAACAATATTAATAAAAAAAGGTCTGGTTTAATTGGGTCTGTTTGACCCAGTTCACTCAAAAGCAAATAAAATAAAATAAAAGAACCCTAAAATGAAAACGCTAAAATCTCAGCCAAAAAACTTTCACGATACACAGGAGTGAAAAAAAAAAAAAGTTCACAACAAAGGTTTCAAATCGATCTCAATCTCACAATCATCCCTCAATCATCTCTGTGGATTCTCTCAATCGCTCATCTCTCTCGGTGCGTTTCAGTGGTGGTTCGACGGGTTAACGGAAAAAAGGGGCCAGTTCGGTTGGTCACTGTGGTTTGCGGAAGTAAAGGCTCGGTTTGGTTTCAAGCGGTGAGGGTGAGTTCACGGGTTTGTTCGTTTTTGGTTTTGGATGGCCCATGGTTTGCTGCTCTCTATCAAGCTCTCTCTCATCTCAGTTCTTTTGTTGTTTTCAGTTTATGTGGTTCTTGGATTCGTGTTGTTATGGAGTTTGAAGGATACTTCGGATTTGACGGTTCAGGACCGTGGTAGCGGCGGTGAGGGTTTGAGTTTATGGAAATGGCGTGAAGATGGTGAGGGTGATGGTTGTGGAAGAGTTGTGCTTGAGTTGTTTTCACAGGTTTGTGTTCTGTTTTTACGTCTCGCATCTCTCACTCATCTTTTTTGTTTTAAGTTTCTCAATTCAACTCTCATTCTTTCTGGTTTTTTGGGTTGGATGAAGGTGTTTCGGTTATGAAAGATGAAGGAGGGCTGGGTCTTCACGGTTTAGTAGCTTCAGTGCGTGATGTATGTGGCGGTGAACGTGTTTATTACAGTTATGGTGGATTCAAGTTTCATGAAGGGTGGTCGTGAAGTTGGTTCTGAGTTATGGTCTTGATGGTATCGCGGTTTCAGTGAGTGTCTCATATCTCCCCATCTCTGTGTTTTCAATTCGGCTTAAATTTCTGGTTTTGTAGCAGGTCTGTGTTTCTGATACTTGATAAAAAGGGTAGCGATTTCGTGAAGTGAGTGAATATGGTTTGTTTTTACAAATGAAGGTTTGTTTTGTTGAAGGTTATGACCATTGTTGTTATTTGGTAATGAAAATGACTGAGGTGTTTGTTGAAAGAAAAATGAGGATAAAGGAATGAATGAAGTATTATGTCAGGGTTATTTGCTGAGTTTGAGGTTGAAGAGTAGAGAGAGTTTTGAAAATGGTGGTTAATGGTTGTGTTTCTTTTGGAGAAGGTGAAGGCTAACGGTGGCTTACGGTTCAGATTTGGCTTTGGTTTGGTTAGAGTTCTTTTTGTTTTCAAGTTTTGCAGGTCTGTTTGTGAGTTGAAGATGGTAATAAAAGGAGTGTTGGTTTCGGATCTGTTTCTATTTTGGTTTATTGTTATCGGGTTGGTGAGTTTGATGGGTTCTGGGAATATTTTTTTGTATTTTCAATGGAGGTTGGAGGTAATAATGAAGGAGTGGTATTAATTTGAAGTTGTGGCTGGTTTGAGAAACTTTGAAGTTTTTTTTTAATATGAAGTTTTGTGAAGTTTTAATACAAGATTTTGTTTTGTGTATGCAGAATGAGGAGCAACGAAAAGAAATTAAAGAAACATGAACAAAATGCAAAGAGAGATGAAAGAAATAGAAATATACCGACCCGAACGTTATCGGGGTGAAGGATCCACACGTGGTGAGACTACTCCTTGTATGCTGAATCTTTCGCTTCCTCCTTTCTTCCTCCTCTTCTTTTTTGTGACTTTTTGGTTTTTAAACTGTGCTGAATTTGGGAGATTTGTGGCTGATTTTTTGGTTGATTTTTTGTAATGTAACAGTAGTGTTGGGGCTGTTTTGAGTGGGTGATGAGGGCTGATTTTTCAGTGTGTTTTGAGACAGATTTTGGTTGTTTTGGTTGTGAAAATATGGCTGTTTGGGTAGTGCTTGAGAGCTGGTTTTTTTGTGTTTTTTTGAGAGTTGCTTTGAGGCTGAACTGATGTCTTTTGTGCTCTCCTTTGTGGTATTTTTATTGGCAGATTTGTGGCTGATTTTGTTGTCCTTGTTGCTTGCAAATGAAGGGTTGGAGGAAGGGAGACAAAGTCTGAATTGCTGTTGTGGGTGGAGTAGTGGAGCAGGGTCTTTGGGTGAATGCGCAGCGGCTCGATGCGACCAACTGACACTAAGAATACAACAAACTAAACATCCAAAAAGAATGTGCAGTGGCTCAATGCGACCAACTGTCATTGGAAAATAGAAACGACACAATATTCAAAGTGAATGCTCAGCGGCTCGATGCGACCAACTGTCACTGGAAATGACAACAAGCTTATTCAAGGTGAATGCGCAGCGGCTCGATGCGACCAACTGACACCAAGAATACAACAAAATAAACGAAGTAGAAGCACAATAAGTTCGAAACCTATTGACACTACAAAAGAAGACCAAGATACACTCAAAGTGAAAGCGCAACAAGTTAAAAACCGGTTGACACTAAGAAAGATAAAGACAAAATAGTCAAAGTATTCAAAACGGTAAATTAGCAGGTTCAAATGTAACTGCTGACACTGAGGATAAGGAAGGAAATCACATTGATTTAGTAGCGGCTCTATGCGACCAGCTAGCATTGGGGATAGAATGGAGATCACCCAAAAATGAATCAACGGCTCTAAGCGACCGGCTAACGCAAAAGTAACAACAAAACATGTTGGAGTTTTCAAATAAGATAACACATCCAGCCTCTGGAAATTCCTTCAGGAACCATCAGGAGAAAGGTACAAGTATGTACAAAATCAAATTGACTTGGATTTAAGCAACCTGTTTCCCGACCTGCTTGAAAGACTTGTGCCAATGACAATTGGACTTCAAGGAGACATTGGTGGTCATAGAGACAAATACCAATCACAATTAGAATCCCACGGTGAACACCAGCAATTACTGGGGACAAAAACAAATGGTAAACCACTTCGGGTACCAACAACAATAAATTCTCAAATTGAACACTAATGATATCTGGACTTGGAGTTAGACAGACGCCAACTGGGGAAAGACAAATGCTAATGTCAAATGCGCATGATTGAGCATGATGTGAATGATCATGATATGCAAATGTTGACTCAAAAGAAACAAAGAGTTTTGACAAGACTCAAAGAGGAGTAGGCTCTCAACACCAATACTCAGACGAGCAACAAGAAAAATCACTGAGGAGATGTCTTCGAATTTGGAAACCATGCTTGGTCCAAGGATCCATCCAAGAATGTTACCAGTTTTGAGCTTCTATGGGGATTTCTGTAATAGTAGTATAAAAGTGTTGTTGCAAACCAGGACTTCTTGGGGAAACAGAAGGTTTTTTCAATTTTCCAAAGTCAAAGAAACTTAAAAGTTTTTCAGTGTGTTTTCAAAAACATTTTCCTTAAAAAAAAAAACTTGTCATTTTTAGAGTTAAATTGTAATCAAGTGATGGCATTTTGCATAACAAAAGAAAATAAGGAGCTGAACAACAAAATTCATAGGCAAAGTTTGTATTTATTCAAGAATGGTAGCTTGCCAATGGCAAAAACTCCATGGGAAATTACAATTTGAAAATGGCAATGGGGAAGGGTCTACATTGAATCCAACGACCACTACAATCCCTAATAACTAAGATTGCCCGACACCTTGCTTCTGACAAGAGCAAATGGATCGATCTTCCAGTATGATTCTTCAGTAATGGTAAACACCATCTGATACAGTCAAATGCCTTTGTCCCTAACTTTTGCCTGGACCGCCCTTTCGGGTTTTCAATCCACCGGGACGCTCTTTTTTGCCTAAGCCGCCCTTTCGGGTTTTCAACTTAGCGAGCTCTTATTTTTTCATTTTTTATCCCTAACTTTTGCCTGGATCTCCTTCATAGGTTTTGATCCACCGGGATACCCATTTTTGCCTAGGTCGCCATTTCTGGTTTTCGACCTATCGGGTTTTATTTAGGCATAATATTTTTTGACTGCATCAGAATTCACCGGGTGCTTCAGCTGTTCACCATCCATAGTTGTAAGGATTAAGGAACCTCCGGAGAATGCCATCTTCACAACATATGGGCCTTCATAGTTAGGACTCCATTTTCCACGCATGTCTTTGTGGACTGGCAAGATTTTCTTGAGTACAAGATCTCCTTCTTTGAATTCTCGAATGCGGACTTTCTTGTCAAATGCTCTCTTGATGCGCTTCTGGTACATCTGGCCATGGCACATGGCGGTCATTCTCTTCTCATCAATGAGGTTCAGTTGGTCAAACCTGCTTTGGACCCACTCAGCTTCCTCCAGTTTGGTTTCCATCAAGATTCTCAAAGAGGGTATCTCTACTTCAATTGGGAGAACTGCATCTATCCCATACACCAGAGAGAAAGGGGTTGCCCCTGTTGAAGTGCGAACTGATGTTCTGTATCCGTGTAAAGCATACGGTAACATCTCGTGCCAATCTTTGTAAGTTTTTACCATTTTCTGCAGAATCTTTTTGATGTTCTTGTTTGCAGCTTCAACAGCTCCATTCATCTTCAGACGATACGGAGAAGAGTTATGATGTTCAATCTTGAATGTCTCACACAGCTCTTTCATCGTTTTGTTGTTCAAATTGGTCCCATTATCTGTGATGATTCGGCTTGGGATTCCATAACGGCAGATAATTTGGTTCTTGATGAAACGGGCAACCACTTGCTTTGTCACATTGGCGTAGGAAGCTGCTTCTACCCATTTGGTGAAGTAGTCGATTGCAACCAAGATAAACCGATGGCCATTGGAAGCTTTAGGCTCAATTGCCCCTATCATGTCAATGCCCCACATTGAGAAAGGCCAAGGCGATGACAGAACATTCAAAAGTGTTGGAGGTACGTGCACCTTGTCGGCATAAATCTGGCATTTATGACACCTCCTGGCATACTTGAAACAATCTGACTCCATGGTCAACCAGAAGTATCCAGCTCTCAAAATCTTCCTGGACATGGCATGTCCATTGGCATGTGTTCCAAATGATCCCTCATGGATTTCCCTGATCAATAAGTCTGCTTCGCGCTTGTCCACACATCTGAGCAGAACCATATCATGATTTCTCTTGTAAAGCACATTGTTGCTGAGGAAGAACTTGGATGCCAATCTTCTTAAAGTCTTCTTGTCTAAGTTTGTTGCATCCGCTGGGTACTCCTGATTTTGCAAGTAGTTCTTGATGTCGTAGAACCACGGTTTCTCATCAGTTTCTTCTTCGACCAGTAGACAGTAAGCTGGTGCAGTTCTTCGCTCGATTGTAATGAGTGGAGCTTCATTAAGAAATCTGACTTGAAACATAGAAGCCAACATAGCCAAGGCGTCTGCAATTTGATTCTCTGCCCTTGGAACATGATGGAAAGTGACTTCATCGAAGTATTTGATCAATTCCACAATGTGGGCACGGTATGGGATCAACTTCTCATCACGGGTCTCCCATTCGCCTTTGACTTGGTATATTACCAAAGCTGAGTCTCCATATACATCCAGAATCTTGATTCTAGTATCAATTGCAGCTTCGATACCCAAAACACAAGCTTCATACTCTGCGATGTTGTTTGTACATTCAAAACATAATCTGGCTGTGAAAGGAGTATAACCACCATCAGGATTCATCAAGACCACTCCTACACCATGCCCCATGTAGTTAGAGGAACCATCAAACATCATCTTCCAACGAGACCCTGGCTCAGGACCTTCATCTGGATCTGGAACTTTGCAGTCCTTTATCAACATAATGTCTTCGTCCGGGAAATCGAATTTCAAAGGTTCATAGTCTTCGACAGGATGATCAGCAAGGTATTCAGATAGAACACTGCCTTTAATGGACTTCTGGGTTACATATTGGATGTCGTATTCGGATAACAACATGTGCCAACGGGCGAGCCTTCCAGTCAAAGCAGGCTTCTCAAAGATGTACTTTATTGGATCCATTTTCGAGATCAACAAAGTAGTGTGACAAATCATGTACTGCCTGAGACGTCTGGCCGCCCATGCCAAAGCACAACAAGTCTTTTCTAAAAGTGAGTATCTGCTCTCACAGTCTGTGAACTTCTTGCTTAAGTAATAAATGGCGTGCTCCTTACGACCAGTTTCGTCCTGTTGGCCTAATACGCAACCCATAGATCCCTCGAGCACAGTCAGATACATGAAAAGAGGCTTCCCAGGAGTAGGTGGGATCAAGATAGGAGGCTCTTGTAGATAAACCTTAATCTTCTCAAATGCCAGTTGACAACCGGGACTCCACTCAATTGCTTGATTCTTCCGGAGTAACTTGAATAAAGGCTCACATGTAGCAGTCATGTTGGAGATGAATCTGGAGATGTAGTTCAATCTTCCGAGGAAACCCCTGACTTGCTTCTCTGTCTTGGGAGCTGGCATCTCTTGAATTGCTCTGACCTTATCTGGATCTACTTCAATTCCTTGCTGACTAACAATAAAGCCAAGTAACTTCCCTGATCTGACACCAAAAGTACACTTAGCTGGATTCAGGCGCAGTTGGAACTTTCTGAGACGCTCAAATAACTTCAAAAGATGATTCAAATGATCCTCCTCACTCTGTGATTTGGCAATCATATCATCCACATAAACTTCTATCTCTTTATGCATCATATCATGGAATAGGGTGACCATTGCCCTCTGATAAGTGGCTCCTGCATTTCTGAGACCAAATGGCATAACCTTGTAACAATAAGTGCCCCATGGTGTGATGAATGTAGTCTTTTCCATATCGTCAGGATCCATCTTGATCTGGTTGTATCCTGAAAACCCATCCATGAAGGAGAAAACAGCAAATTTGGCAGTGTTGTCAACCAAAGTGTCAATATGCGGGAGAGGGAAATCGTCCTTCGGACTGGCTTTGTTCAAATCCCTATAGTCCACACACATTCTGACTTTGCCATCCTTTTTAGGGACTGGCACAATATTAGCTACCCATTCAGGGTACTTTGCAACTGCGAGGAATCCAGCATCAAACTGTCTTTTGACCTCTTCTCGAATCTTCAGAGCCATGTCTGGTCTTGTTCTTCGAAGCTTTTGCTTTACAGGAGGACAATTTGGTCGAAGAGGTAGCTTGTGGACCACTATGTCTGTGTCTAAGCCGGGCATATCCTGATATGACCATGCAAACACATCTACATATTCTTTGAGAAGCTTGACCAATCTTTCTCTGATGTCTGCCCCAAGTGTTGTACCAATCTTGACTTCCTTCTCATCTTCATCAGTGCCAAGGTTGATGGTCTCAACCTGCTCCTTATGTGGCTGGAGATCTGCGTGCTCATTCTCAACCAATCTTGCCAGTTCTTCGGGAATATCACAATCTTCCTCACTTTCATCTTCCGCTTGGTAGATGGGCGAATCAAAGTTAGGAGAGAATGTGGAGTCATTGGATTCAACAGGGTTTTCGTTTATTCTGCATATGATAATGATTTGCTTTTATTAAAAGTGGAAAATAGAGAAATGCAAGAGAAAAAGCTTTTTATTGGTTTTGAAAGATTGCCATTTTCTTTTTAAAAGTGAAAAGAGAGAAACAGTAAATGATCAAAATAAGAGTTCAACAAAATGCCTTCATTGATAATAACTTTAAAAATGAGAAAGGGGCCCTACAAAATACTCCCATAGCCTTGGGCAGAGCTAGGGAACTTTGAAAACATTGAAAAAACAACAAATTACTTTGACAATGGAAAAAACTCTGGGATCTCGACTGCCTCCCAATTGTCCAAGGCTTCTTCACACTGATACACCAGATGATTCACATCTTCATCTTCAGAAACTCCATCAATTGCATTGACCTGATAACCAGCACTGGAAAACACCTCTTGAATGGTCTTCAGACGTCCTTTAACGGAGGTTGACGCTCCTTCCTTCACATGAGTTGGTTTGTAACCCAACCCGCAACGATCTAGCTTCTGTTTGACCTCGATGACATCACCCCAACCTTCATGGCTTCTTTCTTCAATGGTGGAAATGGTACTCTTCAGCGATGCAAAAGATGGGATTCCCTTCCCTTTTGGTTCCTCTACTTCCAAAATGACAGCATTGGCTATCTCAAGAGCTTGGAAAGAAGTTTCCAAAGCATCTTCATCAGCCTCAATATAGGTAAAGGATGAAAGGTTGCTAACCATGAGATCTTCTTCCCCAGACACGGTTACCAGCTTGTTATCAACCACAAACTTCATCTTTTGATGCAGGGTAGAAGTGACTGCCCCAGCCGCATGGATCCAAGGTCTACCCAGCAAGCAACTGTAGTTAGGATTGATGTCCATAACCTGGAAAGTGATTTTGAAGACCTGTGGCCCAATCAAGATTGGTAAGTCTACTTCTCCAATAACAGTTCTTCTTGACCCATCAAATGCTTTCACAATCAGTGCGCTGGGTCTCATCTCTGCCCCTTGATAAGATAACTTTGCAAGTGTTCTTTTCGGCAAAACATTCAGTGAAGATCCTGTATCTACAAGAACTCTTGCTAAAGTATCCTCTTGACATTTCACTGATATGTGGAGCGCACGGTTGTGGTCCAAGCCCTCCTTTGGAAGATCCTCCATACTGAAACTGAGGTTGTTACACGCAGTGATATTGGCAATGACACCATCAAACTGGTTCACTGTTATATCATGCGTAACATGTGCTTGAGCTAGCAAGTTCTGAAGCGCACTTCGATGAGCCGGAGAATGCATAAGAAGTGATAGGATAGATATTTTGGAAGGCGTTTGATGCAGCTGATCAATAACCTTATAATCACTCTTCTTTATGATTCTGAGGAACTCTGCATCTTCTTCTCCCAAGACTACCTCTTTATCTTTGTTGGCAACAGCTGGAATGACTTCTTTAGGCGGAGCCGTATTGGCTTGCTGGGTATAAACACGACCACTACGGGTCAAATGACCTGCCCCCGCTATGTCAGTACTTGCAACTTTTGAACCTTCCTTCTGGTTAGCTTTATCGATCTTCTGATGAACTTTCCCTGTATCATACTTCCAAGGAACTGCTTTAGTGTCTCCATGACGGAAAGAGTTACTCCTCTGTTCAAATCTTGGCTCAGGTACATTGAAAATTGGCACCACAGATTCTGGGGTATTGAAGACAGGTTGAACTCCTGAAGATTCGGGCAGGTTGAACACTGGCACCCAAGTAGAATTAGATTCCGGCAAGTTGAAGATGGGTTCAATTACTGCCACTTCATTCTTCTTCATATGACTGCTCACTTGTAAGACGCCTTCATCAATCAAATCTTGAACATCTTTTAGGACCAATTCACATCCCCTCGGACTATCAACACAACGTTCACAATTCTGATGACAGCTCTTCAGTATACCCGCCTCTACTAACTTCGCATGGAAGTCTCTGAGCGGGGTCTTGATTTCGGTGGCATTGAAAATCAAACCTTCTTCGGACTCATCAACGATAGCATTTATAGACCCATGCTTGGGTAAAGGATTATCTTTGACATTCGGACCAGTATTCCCAAATGACAGAATATTCTTCTCCATCAAATCTTTCACTATGTACTTCAAAGCATAACAACCCTCCAAATCGTGCCCTGGAGCACCTTCATGGAATAAACAGTGAGCATTTGGGTTGTAATTTGGTGGGAGCGGACTTGGTGGAGGACCCAAAGGCCTTGGAGTAACCAAACCCTTCTTCAGCAGTGAAGGATATAACTCAGTATAAGTTATAGGGATTCGAGGATTAGGAGGCCTTCCACCTGTTCTTCTGTTCTGAAAATTTGGATTTGGATGAGGAGCTGGAGTCCTCGGCTGGTAGGCTAAAGCATTGGGTGCTTGTTGATAGCCCGGATTGTTGATCATCGGTTGATAAGGTTGAATCATTGGAGCTGCTTGTTGGTACATCGGTACTGCTTGAGTTGGCCGATACATGGGGACTTGTGGATTAAATGCTGGTTGAACCGCCGCTACATAAGGATGTTGGGCATACTGTTGTTGATGAGCATACTGCTGTTGACGAGGATACTGCTGTTGAGCCATAGGTGAAGGTCTCTGCCAAAGTGGATTTCTTCTTTGACTTGTCATTATGGCGTTCGTCTCACCCTCCTTCTTCTTGTGGAAGTTATTGGTAAATTTCTTGCCAATATTCCCACTGCCAGTGCTGGAACTGCCAGATGCACCGCTCATCTTTCCACTCTTCAATCCGAGTTCTACCTTGATTCCCACAGCCACTAAATCAGAGAAACTAGCAGTTATGCTTCCCACCATTCTCTCATAGAATTCTGGTCGCACAGTGTCAACAAACCAGTCAGCTAATTCTTTTTCAGTCAATGGGGGCTCTACTTGAGAAGCGGTCCCTCTCCACCTCTGGGCATACTCTTTAAAGGATTCAGACTCTTTCTGAGACATGCTTAGCAATTGCCTCCTATCGGGAGCAAGGTCCATGTTGTATTTGTATTGTTGGATGAAAGCATCTGCCAAGTCTTGGAAACTGCGGATCTTCGACTAGTCAAGCGTCAAATACCATTTGGAGGAGATTCCCTTCAGACTGTCCTGGAAACAGTGGATCATTAACTTATCATTGTCCACCTGAGCAGCCATTCTTCGATAGTACATCAAGAGATGGTTTTTAGGACAAGTTGCACCCTCATACATATCAAAGGTGGGTATCTTGAACTTTGGAGGTATTACCAATCCGGACACCAGACACATCTCTCTGGCAGCAGCACCAAAGATCTGGTCACCTTCAATCGCTCTTAACCTTTTTTCAAGGGTATCAAAATTCTCCTGCATCTTCACATGTTTCTCATCTCCGTTTTCAGACATATCTGGCGCTTCATACCCCTGATGGTCATTAAAATACGGTTGGGCACGGGTGTGCACAATGTCCTGTGTAAAATTAACAACGGCATGATTCTCTTCATTAGTCACAGGAACAGTTTGTTGAGCAGCAAATCCCTGAGGAGGAGGCACAAAACCTTGAAAAGGAAATGCCATACCCTGAGAGGGAGGTGCGAAACTTTGAGAAGCTAAGCCTTGGGACAGAGGGAAGAAACCCTGAGCAGCAAATCCTTGGGAAGGAGGTATAAAACTCTGAGTAGCAAAACCTTGAGAAGGAGGGAAGAAACCCTGAGCAGCAAGTCCTTGGGAAGGAGGAATAAAACTTTGAGTAGCAAACCCTTGTGAAGGAGGTATAAAACTTTGAGCAGCAAACCCTGAAGAAGAAGGAATAAAACTTTGAGAAGCAAAACCATGAGGAGGAGGGACGAATCCATGAGGAAGTCCAAAAGGAGGCCAGGTCACAGGGGTAATGACTGATGATGTAGGCTGGGTCGTTGCAGTGACAATTTCTGACACTACAGTCTGTTGAGTATCCATCTTTGCTCGAATGACCTGCAACATTTCCATCATCTGACCCATATTTCCACGAATATCAGTAAGCTCCTCGTTAACTCTGTCCATCTCTAGGTCTCTTTCAGCCATCCTCTTTCTGGCTTGAGCTCGAGTGTAGTATTTGCGTGAGAGCCTCAGTGTGAAAGCTGAATTGAGAGCAGATGACGGGAATGAGTTTCATGAAAAAAATGCAAATGCAATGCAAAATGTATGAGTGCAATGCAAAAATGAAATTTTATTCAAGGAACTTAAGAAACAAATTTGCAAATACCAAGGAACACATAATAATCAAAAGGATGTGATTTCATTAAATTCAAAAAGTGATACAAAGTCTTGAGTACACTTTCAAAAATCCCAGACAAAGCTATATAAAGACAAAGACAAAGTCCTAAGGAGATTCTCCTAAAAGCCTCAAGTTGAGCTTCTCAATTTGTGCCTTCATCTGAGCCCTTTCAAGCATAAGTTGATCCACGATCGACTTCCAAGAAGTGTCCTCTTGAGTGCTGGAGGAAAGTAAATCCTCTTGTGCTTTCCTTTTCTTGCTGGAGAACTCTTCTTCTTCCTTCATCTTCAGTTGTCTTCTAAGTTCCTCATTCTCACTGCTGATGATCTGATGTCGATTCTTCCATGCATTCTTCTCTCGAATCTCTTTCTCCAAATCAATCTTCAGCTTCTCTGCATCATCCATAAAGATCAGAATGGGTTTCTTGAAGGTCATAGGATCCTGGCGAGGGTAAGGCATCTTCACACTGATTGCCCTATCTCGTACCCATTGGAGATAGGGTTCCATAGAAACACAATTCGGCTTTCCCAAGCTACTCCTCCCCTTCTTATGGATGCACTTCCAAGCTTGCATGATCTGTTTCTTGAGCTCTGGTTCTTCGTCATCCTTAAAGAAAATTCCTTCCACTTCAACACTCTTAGGCTTGTCCTTCAACGGATATCCGAGTTGGCGGCGAACCAAAACTGGATTATAGCTGATTCCCCCCTTAGTGCCAAGAAGAGGCACATTAGCAAAATCACCACAGCTATCAATAATCAATGCTCCATCATAAACACGATTGTACCAACTAATGTCAGAATGAGTAAGAGACATGATCCTTTGTGACCACCACAAACCATCCTTAAGGTTCCAAAATGAAGATGACTTAGGCAAGTGCGAAATAAACCACTCATATAGCAATGATGCACAACAAGTAATCATCCCTCCCTTATGGTGATTCCTCAGATGGATGGAATGATAAGTGTCTCCGAGCAAAGTAGGGACCGGGTTCTTCTTCAGAAAGATCTTGATGGCGTTCAGGTCGACGAAGTCTTCAAAGTTTGGGAAAAGCAGCACTCCATATATTAGCAGAATAAAAGTCGCCTCAAAAGCTTTCATATCCTTCACATCAACAAAATTCTTGGCCTTTTCTATCAGAAACTTTGTAGGGAATCCAAAAATCTTTCCTTTATAGGTCATATTTGCCTTGACCTCAGGAACACTCAAATATGTCGCCTTTGCAATCTCCGCTTCTTCAGGGTCCTTCTCTAGAACAGGGAATGGAAACTCATCCTTAACACGTGATCCCACCAGAACTGAATACTCTTCCAAAGTAGGTGCCAATTGGTAATCAGGGAACGTAAAACAGTGGTAGAGAGGATCATAAAACTGGAGCATCACAGAGAGCAACCTTCCATCCCAATCAGTCTTAAGCAAAGCTAAAAGTCTCCTATGCTTCTCCATGAAGGCTTCTTGATCCAAAACCAAATCTCTTAATTTCCTTAGGTCTTCGAGTTTGGGAGTTTTGAAAGTGTACTTGACAGTCTTTCTTCTTCCAAAGTCCATGATGATACCTATGATATTTGCAAAGATAGAGTTTCTGAGTTCCTTGAATAAATGGTAAAAATGATGCTTCATGATGCGTGAATGCAACAAACACAAACAAGGTTTAGGTTCAAAGCTTGCATGAGGTCAAAGGTTCAACCCTCCCAAAAAGGTATGTACTATGAGTTTATTTGTACCTGTACAACGGGTTCTAAAAGTTCCCAGAATCACTGTCCCATCTTTCGGATATTACCGACTTCCCAACTCGACTTGGTAATCAGTAATATTCTCAAGAGAGTCTCATCCGAGTGCAGTATCGCGTATCAACTATTTCGGATTTACACCCTCATAGTCATCGCACTACATCCCTAAAAAGGCCAAGTGGGGGTAAACGTTCTAAGGTCCTCAGCATTAATGGCTCTCAGGTCGAATATAGTAATGTTTTCACGACTGAACTCGATCAACAAAACTACATCCGAGGAGGCCTCCGCTGAGTGGTGGTGTCTCAAGTCAACTTGGTCGGGACTCAACTCCCTACAAGCCTTCTTGAATATACCACCGTCCTAACTTATTTGCACTCAAGTCCGGGTTAGGACTTATCTCACCACACATGGAACACCCAACAAAAATCCAAAATAATAACAAGCAATACAACAACAAATATACAAATATACAAGGTGGGCTTAACCCTCAAAAATAGTTTCCCCAGTGAAGTCGCCATTTCTGTCGCGGTGAGAATCGGATACCAAGCTATTAAGTGAGCTTGAATCGCAATTATTAAATGTTCACCACCGACTTTAATTTAATCCAAAAGGAAAAGGGAAAAAGATCGTAAAAACCCTAAATGAGGAGAAACTAGGTTCGGGGGTTGATTATACCTAGGGAAGGTGTTAGCATCCTAAGCATCCGCAGTATCCTACGGGAACCTCTTGTTACTATTTGTATTTTGTTATTTATTGCTTGTTAAAACTAAGGGAACCTAAGGTTTTTATTTCTAATGGTGCTCGCACAACATCGCATCGATGCCTACGTATCGGGTATAGAATCAGAGCACTCGTAGTTCTCCTAAGGATTAACGAACACTTGGTTACGCTCAAGGTTCGCGGGGGAGGTAAGTGTTATGGCAAACACTCACGTGACTTTAAGAAAGTCACAAAAAGTTGTAAAATAAAATACTAAGGACCTAATGGCTAAGGACCTAAGGATGAGGGACCTAATTGCTAAGGTCAAAGAAAAAGGAAGGACCTAATTGCTAAGGTCAAAATGGTAACTAGAGATGGCTAAACTTCCTATGACATTGAGTCAACTGCAGGAGTCTTTCCCTTTTGGATTTAAATGCAAAAAAATAAAGTAAATAAATGAGGGTGCAAGCTCCTAAGTCTAAGGCATAGGTTGCTACTTGCAAAAATAAACAGAATAAAGTAAACGGAAATGCAAGGTAAAAGGCTTAGTAACCGGGCTATGACTCGATATATGGATCGAGAATGCGGGGTGGAAGACAAACGCGGTGCGTCAATTTGCTTAAGTTGGAAAGTTGTGAAGTGTAAAGATTGTGCAGATGGCGATCGCAAAACGACCGACTTACGTGTGTGAGTGAAGTGTGCAAAGAACTCAACTTGGCGTTGGACCAAGGATTTATTATCTTGTAAGTTAAAGTTAATATGGTGAGCGCTTCATGTTTTATCTTAACAGTTTATGGTCTTATTGCGAAATTAAAATCAATGTAATCCACGACATACAACCAAAATAATGCAAAATTAAATCATGCACATATTCACACAAAAGAGAAATAAACCTAAATTTAATCTCTCACACTAAAGGGATACACCTAAAGAAGTCAAACCTAAACTACCCCACAACTAATTAAAAATGAAAAAAAAGGCATTATTTTTATTTTTTTTATTATTTTTAGATTTTTCAAAGAAAAAGATAAATTGAAAATAAATTCTAAAACCTTAAGTTTGAAATAAGATAAAATTGACCTTGAAAATAATTAGATAAAATAGAAGAAAATATTTTTTATTTTTATTTTTTAAGTATACTTAAAGAAAGTAATAAATTAAAATTAAAATGATAATAAAAATAATAATTTTTTAATAACAAAAGTTTAATAAAGATAAAGAAATGTTTTTTTTTAGAATAAACAAAAAAATTAAGAAATAAATAAGAAAAAGTTTTTTTTTTTTGATATATTAAGTGAAAATTAAATAAATTATAAATATTTTTTGGTTTTCTATAACAATATATGAAAATAAAGTAAGGTGAAAGCTAAAACTTGTTTCTTTGATTTTTTCTAACAAATATTTAAGAATAATAAAATGAGATAAATGACAACCTTTTTTATTTGATTTTTTATAATAATATCTAATAATAATAAAAGGAGATATATGTTATAAATTTTTTATTCTTTTTTTTTAAAAAAGTCCTAAAAATAAGGAATGCGAATAAAATATTAACTTTTTGATTTTTGTATAACAATATCTAAAAATAAAGAAAGAGAATAAATGCTAATATTTTTTTATTTTTTATAATAATATCTAATAATAATTAAAGGAGATACTTGTTATAAATTTTTGATTTATTTTTAATAAAACCTAAAACTAAGGAAAGAGAATAAAATATATTAACTTTTTTGATTTTCTAACAATATCTACAAATAAGGAAAGAGAATAGGTATATTGATCTTTTATTTTTATTTTTCTAACAATATCTAAAAATAAGGAAAGAGAAAAGTATATTGATTTTTTTATAATAATAATATCTAAATTTAAGGAAACAAAATAAGTGCTAATATTTATATTATTATTTTTTTAAATATTAAAAAAAATCAAAAAGAAAAGAAACAAAATAACCCTAAATATTTAACAAAATTATCCAATTGATTAGTAAAATATTTTTAGATATATTTTTTTATAATTATAATAATATCTAAAAACGATAAATGAGAATAAGTGCCTTAATTATTTTGTTGTTTTTTTTATACAAAAATAAATAAATATCTAATAAAAATAAGATAAAAAAAATTAAAAAAATAAAAGAATCGGAATCAAAATGTTTTTTGGATTTTATAAATGTTTAAATTTCTAACTATAAAAAATAGAAAATAAAATAAAATGTTTTTTTTTGGATTTGTATAAATGTTTAATTGAGAAAAAAAAGAAAATAATTTAATTAAAACTAAATATTCAATAATAATAAATCCATAAATAGTTTATTATTATTAAATATAAAGATTTGATTAAATTATAAAAAAGGGTTATAGAAAATATATATTTTTAGATTTTTAAGAAGAAAAATTGCCACTCTTATTTTTTTAGATTCTCTCTTAACTGCATTTATTTATTTTTAAGACTATTTTAAATAATTACTTAAAGATTAATCCTAATATTATACATAAAATAATTTAAATATAACCAAAAATAACAATATTAATAAAAAAAGGTCTGGTTTAATTGGGTCTGTTTGACCCAGTTCACTCAAAAGCAAATAAAATAAAATAAAAGAACCCTAAAATGAAAACGCTAAAATCTCAGCCAAAAAACTTTCACGATACACAGGAGTGAAAAAAAAAAAAAGTTCACAACAAAGGTTTCAAATCGATCTCAATCTCACAATCATCCCTCAATCATCTCTGTGGATTCTCTCAATCGCTCATCTCTCTCGGTGCGTTTCAGTGGTGGTTCGACGGGTTAACGGAAAAAAGGGGCCAGTTCGGTTGGTCACTGTGGTTTGCGGAAGTAAAGGCTCGGTTTGGTTTCAAGCGGTGAGGGTGAGTTCACGGGTTTGTTCGTTTTTGGTTTTGGATGGCCCATGGTTTGCTGCTCTCTATCAAGCTCTCTCTCATCTCAGTTCTTTTGTTGTTTTCAGTTTATGTGGTTCTTGGATTCGTGTTGTTATGGAGTTTGAAGGATACTTCGGATTTGACGGTTCAGGACCGTGGTAGCGGCGGTGAGGGTTTGAGTTTATGGAAATGGCGTGAAGATGGTGAGGGTGATGGTTGTGGAAGAGTTGTGCTTGAGTTGTTTTCACAGGTTTGTGTTCTGTTTTTACGTCTCGCATCTCTCACTCATCTTTTTTGTTTTAAGTTTCTCAATTCAACTCTCATTCTTTCTGGTTTTTTGGGTTGGATGAAGGTGTTTCGGTTATGAAAGATGAAGGAGGGCTGGGTCTTCACGGTTTAGTAGCTTCAGTGCGTGATGTATGTGGCGGTGAACGTGTTTATTACAGTTATGGTGGATTCAAGTTTCATGAAGGGTGGTCGTGAAGTTGGTTCTGAGTTATGGTCTTGATGGTATCGCGGTTTCAGTGAGTGTCTCATATCTCCCCATCTCTGTGTTTTCAATTCGGCTTAAATTTCTGGTTTTGTAGCAGGTCTGTGTTTCTGATACTTGATAAAAAGGGTAGCGATTTCGTGAAGTGAGTGAATATGGTTTGTTTTTACAAATGAAGGTTTGTTTTGTTGAAGGTTATGACCATTGTTGTTATTTGGTAATGAAAATGACTGAGGTGTTTGTTGAAAGAAAAATGAGGATAAAGGAATGAATGAAGTATTATGTCAGGGTTATTTGCTGAGTTTGAGGTTGAAGAGTAGAGAGAGTTTTGAAAATGGTGGTTAATGGTTGTGTTTCTTTTGGAGAAGGTGAAGGCTAACGGTGGCTTACGGTTCAGATTTGGCTTTGGTTTGGTTAGAGTTCTTTTTGTTTTCAAGTTTTGCAGGTCTGTTTGTGAGTTGAAGATGGTAATAAAAGGAGTGTTGGTTTCGGATCTGTTTCTATTTTGGTTTATTGTTATCGGGTTGGTGAGTTTGATGGGTTCTGGGAATATTTTTTTGTATTTTCAATGGAGGTTGGAGGTAATAATGAAGGAGTGGTATTAATTTGAAGTTGTGGCTGGTTTGAGAAACTTTGAAGTTTTTTTTTAATATGAAGTTTTGTGAAGTTTTAATACAAGATTTTGTTTTGTGTATGCAGAATGAGGAGCAACGAAAAGAAATTAAAGAAACATGAACAAAATGCAAAGAGAGATGAAAGAAATAGAAATATACCGACCCGAACGTTATCGGGGTGAAGGATCCACACGTGGTGAGACTACTCCTTGTATGCTGAATCTTTCGCTTCCTCCTTTCTTCCTCCTCTTCTTTTTTGTGACTTTTTGGTTTTTAAACTGTGCTGAATTTGGGAGATTTGTGGCTGATTTTTTGGTTGATTTTTTGTAATGTAACAGTAGTGTTGGGGCTGTTTTGAGTGGGTGATGAGGGCTGATTTTTCAGTGTGTTTTGAGACAGATTTTGGTTGTTTTGGTTGTGAAAATATGGCTGTTTGGGTAGTGCTTGAGAGCTGGTTTTTTTGTGTTTTTTTGAGAGTTGCTTTGAGGCTGAACTGATGTCTTTTGTGCTCTCCTTTGTGGTATTTTTATTGGCAGATTTGTGGCTGATTTTGTTGTCCTTGTTGCTTGCAAATGAAGGGTTGGAGGAAGGGAGACAAAGTCTGAATTGCTGTTGTGGGTGGAGTAGTGGAGCAGGGTCTTTGGGTGCTGCAGGCCTGAGTTTTGGGGGCTGTTTTAGAGCTGTTGAAATTGTATTTTTGTGCTGAATTTTTGAATACTTTTTTTTTTTTATGTGTAATTGTAACAAAATAATATGCTTGGAATAAAATGTTGATTATTTACATTTGATTGTGATTTGAAATTGAACACTTAATATTAAAAATGAGAACTTTAAATTAAAAATCTAAACATAAACTTAAATTAGAAGTGAATAAAAAAGAAATAAACTTAAAATTGAAAGTGACTTAGAAACTTAAATAAATTAAACTTGGAACTAAAATGAATAATAAAAAAAATAAATTGGAATTTAGAAAATAAAAATGTGGATATGAATTAAAATGGAATAAATGGTTAAAAATTAAAATTTGAATTAGAAGTGAATAAAAAAAAAAGAATTAAACTTAAAATTGAAATAACTTAGAAACTTAAATAATTGAAATTAAAAATTAACTTTAGAATTTGAGAAATAAGTTTGGAATTTAGAAAATAAAAATGAATTGAAATTGACATTAGATTTAGAAATAACAACTTGAAAATGGAATAAAATTAAAAAATTGAAGAATAGAAAATAAATTCAAAAATAAAACTTGAAAATGAAATAAAAATTAATTTAAAAATGCGAACTTGAAAATGAAAAGAAATAACAAATAAATTTAGAAAAAATTGAAAATTGAGCTAAAGGTTAGAAATAGAAATTAAAATAAAATCTTAACATAGGAACTTACAAATAGAAACGAAAATGGAAATTAAAAATTAAAAAAAATACGAAAATGAATTAAAAAGTCATAAATAAATTAAATTAAAATGGAAGCTAGAAAATAAAAAAAACAAACAGAAAATAAATCGGGAAAAATCCCTGCTAAATGCGATGAATGTATGATTATGATATGAGCGATTAGGGGTAAAATTTGGGGTGTGACACTTAGGATATTAAAATGACTTAGCATAGTTTAATTACTGATTTTTAGAATGACAATATTAGATAGTTCCCTTAGTTTTAGGACTTAGGCTTAGCATTTCTAATAAATAGACTTAGATGAAGTTTAGGCTTATTTTGGTTTTATACCTTAAAATATTGTTTTAGATTTTATTTCTTATTTCCATTTTTTTATGCCTTGCCTTATTATTTGATTTTTTCACTTGTATAGGCTTCCCCATTGTTTTAGAATCAACTTAATTTCCTTAGGAAGTAAGTTGAATTCTAGTAGTTTCTAGTTCCTTTCTTCATTAGGATTAGAAAACCACCTAAACCATTAGGACCACTTGTGAATAAATAAACAAAATTAGGATTGAGTCTTAGTCCCTTAGTTTTGCCTTTTGCAACTTGAGTCGTTCTTTCTCATCTTATAAAAAAAAGCAATAAAACACTTAATAAAAACCGAGCTTTCTTGTACGACACGAGACGTTGTTGCGGAGTGCTTATACGCGTCCTGTTTCGGGGCGACGTGTAAGTACTTACCGCGATGGATAGGTCTTAGTATGAGAATGTCCACAAATAAATTCAAAACATTTCTCATAAAAGACAAAAACAAACAATAAGCGACTATCCTGCGGGAACTTCTCTTTCTCATCTCATTCATTTTGAACGCGAACTCGCGACGACTTGTCTCGCATGCAAAACGGTAATCACACTCGTACCAGACGAGCCTGCAACAACTGAGCATAGACATACGCAGTTCCAACCATAAAAAACACAAACAAATAGTTCCCGCCTTAGTTAGGCGAACTACGTCGACTCTGACCCTCATTTTCCCGATGAGGTACGTAGGCAGCGGGGTAGGGCCCGTTCGAGCACATTATTTATTTTCCCTATATTTTCCCCATTCTTTTTTTATTTATTTTTCAACTCCTTTCTCATTCTCATTCCAGTTAGCAGTTCATTTGTTCAGCATCAGTTATATTTTTCTCACCCTTTGAAACAAGCAAGCAAGCGTGGATCCCGTCGGGTACGGCGGACGATCTGTGGTGTTAATACCTTTCCAGGTCGTAACCGACTCCCGAAACCAGATCTTTGGTTCGCAGGACCTCGTCCTTTCCTTATTCCTCAGGTTTGTGCAACATTACCTTTCCCGTTCCTTCGTGATAAAAATGTCTGGCTGGTGACTCTACCTTTTCCGCGCCACTTTCGCGTTTGTACTAGGATGAAAATCCCGGGAGCGACAGCTGGCGACTCTGCTGGGGAGTATTTCCCAGAATCTCTGGTTTCCCTTGTAGAGTCAATCCTAGCGCCTGTTTGGTTTTGTTTCTTTGGGTGTTTATCTGTTTGTTCCTGTGTGCTTTAGTTTAGCTTTACTGTTTTCATTTACAATTTTTACTTTACAGCTTCACTTTACCGCATTTATTTATTGTTTTCAGTATTTATTTTCATGCATCATATTATACTGGACTGTATGGCTGTGCTGGTTTTTATTTTTTTTGCGGGATGGGAGTTACTGTGAGATAAGCCAAATACCCGGCTTGAGTGCACTATAGGATTATCGTGGACAGGTTGTACTCGCATGGTTACATGATGAGTGGTGATGTGTTCCACACCCAGATTGCGACCGTCCTGGGACTATTCTGTGTGAGGGTTCTTCTCCACTTCAGGGTACGACCTTGATAGTTATGTGCATCTGGTGACCGATCTTCGAGGACCTTAATGGGAACACCCCTCTCCAGTGATGACAGTGGCAGACCATATTTGTTGGCAAACCCACTCGCATCCGAGGGTCCATTGGGAACTTGCATAGGATGGCCTGGTTCTCTCATAGGAATCTAGTTAAAGCAAACTGTGTGTATGACGGTAGTATTGTATCCTTCGGGATGAATGTACTATTGTTTCTCGATTCAGTGCTTGGAGCTGGGGACTTGTGAGGGATGCTTGTTTTTCCGGACTCAGCTGAGGCCTCCCTGAGTAGTACATAATGCCAAACCAATTCCCTGATTTGGTCATGAGCCATTTCTCGGAAATGGTGAACGTGTTATTGATATTCGGCTTTGAGAGTCCGTAATGTTGACCCGAGTAGCACACTTGTGAGATTGGGAGGGGTTTACAAGTTTGCAGGAACCCTAAGACCTTCAGCATACCCGCTTTGCCATTGGTTCAGTTTTGTGATCTGGATTTCTGGATTCTAAGATATGGATCCTAGATCAGAGGGATTGTTATTGTGATATGTGGATATAGTGACCTTGCACTGGCACCTGATTATATGATTGGCACATCACAGACACTTCACTGATCACATGCCTCGCCTTGCATAAGCATCATATCATCATTAATCATTTATGTTTCTTTTATTCTCAGGGTCTACGTTACTCCCGGTTCCTGGTCATATCACTACTTCAAAATGGAAGACGTCAGAAAAAGGATTGTGCACTACAAATTTTTTGATACCAAGATAGAATTGATCAACCAAATGGTGTCTCTTATTACCCCGGGTCATTTGGGATACTTCAAGGAAAAGTATAGTGATATTCTGGACTTGGTATTCAACTTGGATATCTCTCAGAGAAACGCTATTCACACTTTGTTGCAGTATTACAATCCACGGCTCAGGTGTTTCACATTTCATGACTTTCAGTTGGGTCCTTTACTGGAAGAGTATGCTGAGATTATGGGAGTGTCGATCAAGGATCAAATTCCTTTCAACTCAGAGATGACAAGACCAACCAATGCTGACATCGCTAAAGCTCTTTATTTGAGCTCATCTGAAGTATCTGCAAATCTGTCTACCACCAAAGCAAAAGTACTTGGTTTCACTCTAGAGTATCTGGTTAGAAAGGCTGAAGAACTTGCAGTGACAAATAAGTGGGATTCTGTTAGCGCCATCTTAGCACTATCCATTTATGGGATCATCCTGTTCGCTGATATAGACAAATTTGTGGACATAAATGCCATTCATTTATTTGTGTTGAAGAATTCGGTGCCCACTCTCTTAGGTGACTTGTATTATTCAGTGCACTATAAGAATGAGAATAAGCTAGGAGGTCTGGTTAGATGTTGTGCTCCCTTATTCTACAAGTGGGTCATGAGACATTTGCCTACCACTGAGAGTTTTACTGATCCTAATACTAATTGGGCCCAGAAGCTGAGTACTTTGTCTGCCAGAGATATTAGATGGTTTACTTTGAGGTTAAAAGGAAAGAGTTTCATCACCAGCTATGGAAATTACCACAATGTGCCTTTGTTAGGAGTGTCAAGAGGTATCAACTACAATCCCATTCTCTTAAGAAGACAGTTAGGGTACGCGCTCAAAGAGATCCCCGATGAATCCGAGCTATTCCAAACTTTTTACTTCTCGGTAAAAGACAATCTTCCGTTGGTCAGAAAAGCTGCAGGTTCTTGGAAGGTGATCAAAAGAAAAGACACAACATGTCTAGGCAAGAGCAATAACCGGATGTTCCCTGAATTCAAAGCTTGGATAAAGGAGGAGGTTCAAACGGCTCTAGTCCCTTTTTCTATACCTACTCCGCCTCCAGCAACGGTGCCTTTAGAAGATTATCAGAAATTGGAAGCTCTGGTCAAGAAGCTTAGGGTTGAGAATCAGGAAGCTTACAATTCTTGTCATAAATTGATGATTCAGAACCAGCAGTTAGAAGATAGAGCTCACCGAGCTGAGGAAACGGTTCGTCTTAAGCAGAAGGACTTCGAGGAAAGGGAGCTATACTTTAGGAAGAGAGGATTGGTTGAGATTCATAAGGCGAGTCAGCGTCGGAGGGATAAGAAAGAACTGAATGAGGCTAATGAAGCCATCACACTTTGGAAAGAGAAGTGGAGCGATAATCAAAAGAAGCAAAAGGAGGTAGAAGTTGAATTCGAGTTGAAGATCAAGAACCTCCAGGATGCCTTGGTTGAGCAAGAGAAGTTAGTTCGGAAGGCACAAGAGCAACAGAGAGAGTACCTTCATCATATGACAAAGAGTCAACAAATAGCTGAAGATGTCCAGAAAGAAGTTGAAGAGCTGAAGCTTCGTGCTGATGTGAAGAGGTCAAAGGCCGAGCCGGGTCCGAGCAAAGAGAATGAGATGACTTTCCTGCAACAAATTGAAGAGTTACATGCTTCCTTTGATCTAAGGGACCTCCTCATCCAGAGACTCATCCAGGAGCCCCACCATCCGGATATCGTTCAGTTGTTCCAGAATGTCAAGCGTCTTAGCTGGAGGCTGCAAGACTTAGAGCTCCCTAGGATTTAGTTTCATGCTATTGTACTTGGATTACCCACAGGCTTATTGTGGGATTCCTTTTATTTGATGTACTTTGTTGTTCTTTTGATTAGCACCCTTCGGGGACTTTGTTGTTTCAAACTTCAGTTTATGTGATTGACTTGCTTTGAATCTCTTGTTTGTTATTTGTTGCACCAACACAGGGTAATGAACACCAATTCTCCATGGCCATCACTTTATTTGAACATCACTTGGGTCTTCTTCCCAATTATTATTCTCTTAATGCCAGGACCAGAAAAGGGAAAGCCTTGGGAATACAAGGAACACATTGCATTGCATACGCATCATTTGCATTTCTTCTTTGTTTTTGCAGGTTTTTCTACAGGATGCTTAACTTATCTGTGTTACAGGCAAAGATTGCGAGAGCTGCCAAGACTCGGCATCTCCGACTAGACATCCCACATCGCTACGCAACTTGCAGCAACCATAGGACAATCATGGACACTATGCAAACTGAGCTTAATGAGTTTCACATCAGAATGGGAGAAATCATGGTCATGATGCAAGGGATGGCTCAGGGAAAACAAGAGTTAAGGAATGCAATTCAAGGGATCAACCCTCCTCAGACTAACACTCCTGTGACCACTCCTGACGTGCAAGTGGCTCCTCCCAACACCAGCAATGGCCCAGGTGGACCTCAAATTCCAGAACAGGGCACGACAACTTTCATTCCGGTACACGACAGGCAGGAAGATCAGTTCCCTTCTTTCAACAACGACATGGGGTTCGGTGGAGAAGGAAATCTTCAAGATTTTTTTATGCTGGATGAGAAAGTCAAAGCCCTCGAGTGTATAGACACTTTGAGGATAGATGTGTCTGACATGGGCCTAGTCCCCGGGGTGGTTATTCCTCACAAATTCAGGCCGCCTACTTTTGACAAGTACAACGGTAGTTCCTACCCAAAGACTCACTTGCATGCATTCTATCGGAAGATCGTTGCCCATACTAGGGATGAAAAGCTCTGGATGTACTAATTCCAGGATAGTCTCTCCGGAGGGTCCTTAGAATGGTATATGAAGCTAGAGAGAAGTTCTGTAAGAAACTGGAAGGAATTGGGAGAAGCATTCCTCAAGTAGTATCAGTATAATATTGACATGGCGCCCAGTCGCACTCAACTTCAGATTTTGACTCAGAGGAGCTCAAAGAGTTTCAAAGATTACGCACAAAGGTGGCATGAAGTGGCCGCCAGAGTGCAACCGCCTTTGTTGGAGAGAGAAATGGTAGACCTGTTCCTGGATACCCTCCCCGGGCATTTCATGGAAAGGATAGTTGGATGTTCTTCAAGTGGATTCTTAGATATCATCTTGACTGGCGAGAGGATAGAAAGTTGGATCAAGCAAGGGAAGATTCAGAACGGAGGCGCTTCAAATTCGGGTATCAAGAAACCCTTCGTGAAGAGAAGAGAAGGAGAGACCGGGGCAGTGTACGCGTAGAGGGGAGGAAGTAACAGAGGGTTTTATCAGCAAATGGATCCTGTCACTATCTCAGCTCAACCTGTTCAACAGCAAGTCCAACCACCGCAGCCGCAACGCTCACAAGGGTATCAACAAAGAGCTCCCCGTCCATACTATTCTCAGAGGACCAGAGAAAGGCAGTTTGAAACTCTTCCTATGTCCTATTCACAACTTCTGAAGAATCTCCTCCAACTCCAGCTGGTTCAGCTCAGAACTTTGCAACCCCCGAAGCCGGGGCAACTTCCTGAAGGGTACGATACAAACGCTAGATGTGAATTTCATTCCGGAGCCCCCGGACACCACGGAAAACTGCAAGGCCTTGAAGTATGTAGTCCAAGACCTAGTAGATTCCAAAGCGATCAACTTTGCTCCTACTCCTAATGTAATTCAGAACCCCGTGCCTTCTCACCGAGGTACGGTTGGGGCAGTTGATGAAGGGGGGAATCTAAACTTGGTGCGCGATGTCAATGACCTGCAGACTCCGTTGAGTGTTGTTAAAGTTTGCTTGTCACAAAAGGGTATTTTTCCTGGGTGTGAAGTTGATTGTCCAGGATGTGCTGAAGCTACAAATGGTTGTGAGCAGTTGAAAGTAGGGATCCAGAGTATGATTGATGAGGGAATGTTGCAGTTTGACAAGATTGTAAAAGAGAGTGAAATCTCTACAGTAACCATCTTCTACGATCCATCTCAAGTTCCTTCACGGGCCAGAGCGGCACCGATAACCATTACCACTGCAGGACCGATAATGTATCAGAGTGATAGAGCCATTCCCTGGAATTATGGTGGCGAGGTATACTGTAACGGCCAGAAGCAAGAGTTGGCCACGTCTAGTACAACCCCAGCTCAAGTAGAAAATGTTGGAGTAGGGGGATTTACTAGAAGTGGAAGGTTATTTATGCCGAAAACACTAAGAAATAGTGTGATACCACCCAGAGACACCGTAGAAGCCCAGGCTAAAGCAAGAGGGAAGTGGCCAGTGGTTGTCAACGATCATGCACCAGTAACTGATCCAGACCTTACCTTTGATAAAGAAGCTGAAGAATTTCTGAGGATTATCAAAAAGAGCGACTACAAGATTGTTGACCATCTGCAGCAGACTCCGTCAAAGATTTCCATCTTGTCCTTACTCATGTGTTCTGATTCCCACAGGAAGGATCTCTTGAATATTCTGAACAAGGCGTATGTTCCTCAGGATATTTCAGTAAATCAGTTGGAAGTGGTGGTATCTAGTGCTAATGCCAGTCACGGATTGGGTTTCACAGACATGGATCTAATTTCTGAAGGGCGTGCTCATAATCGGGAACTGCATATCTCTTTAGAATGTAAAGGTGCAGTACTCTCTCACGTGTTGGTAGATACCGGATCGTCGTTGAATGTCTTGCCCAAGAAAGCACTGATGAAGTTGGATTACGATGGAGTAGTTCTAAAGCCCATCGACCTAGTAGTTCGAGCATTTGATGGGTCGAGGAGATCGGTGTTCGGGGAGGTGGAGTTACCAATTAAAGTAGGTCCATAGATCTTCAATACCACATTTTATGTAATGGATATACAGCCTGCATACAGTTGTTTGCTCGGAAGACCTTGGATACATTCAGCGGGAGCAGTATCGTCCACACTTCATCAAAAGCTAAAGTTCATTTGGGAGGGTCAAATTGTAACTGTTAGTGGGGAAGAAGACATTTTTGTTAGTCATCTAGCTTCATTCAAGTATGTGGAGATGGATGGTGAAATAGTCGAAACTCCATGTCAGGCTTTTGATCCCTTAAAGACTGAACAAGCATCTGCAGTGGCAGCTTCTCCTGAAGAACCGAAGAAGGGGGTTTCTGTGGCCTCTTATAAGCAAGCTCTTGAGTTGGTAGAGTCAGGGGTGCGAGAAGGCTGGGGCAGTCCAGTAGAAGTGCCAGAAAAGAAAGATATGTTCGGAATTAGTTACCATCCTGGGCAGCCATTGTCTGGACCAAGTGCTAAAAGTTGTCAAAGCCCGATTACTTTCACGAGTGCGGGAGTGGTGGATTATGGAAACATCAGTGTCGTGCAGGATGACACAGTTGATAGTGACTGTGACCTAGATGAGTGGATCAGGCCTGCTATTCCTGGGACTCAGCTCAGCAATTGGACATCGGAAAGGCTTATCTCAGTCACCTCTTTCGAAGAGTAATAATTTTTGTTTCTGTTTTTCCTGTATTCAAGCACTATGTCTTGTCCGGGGCATAGTAGCTCTTTGTAAGGGTTCTTTTGTTCTAAACACAATTCATAATCATAAATAAAGCTGACGTTTCACATTCATTCATGTTGTTCTTTGTCTTTCATTTTTTGCTTTTGTTTTTCAAAAAGAAAAAAAAGTTTTAAAATGGCAATGTTTCTCATTTTCTCAAGTTTTTGCTAAAGCCTTGCATGAATCACCATTCATGCAGGTGCTCGTCACCGGATCTTATCAATGACGACCCTGTTATGGCTAAGTATGACTTTGACAATCCAATTTATCAAGCCGATGAGGAGGGTGAAGAGGATTGCGAACTACCTGAAGAATTGGCCAGATTGCTTAAACAGGAGGAGAAGATGATTCAGCCGAACGAAGAAGCTGTCGAAGTGATAAACTTGGGTACTGAAGAAGACAAGAAAGAAGTCAAGATCGGAGCCGCATTAGAAGAATCTGTCAAGACTCGTTTGATTGCTATGCTTCGAGAGGATGTTGATGTCTTCGCATGGTCCTACCAAGATATGCCTGGTTTAGACACTGACATTGTGGTGCACAAGCTGCCTTTCAGAGAAGACTGTCCTCCAGTAAAGCAGAAGTTGAGGCGCACACGTCCTGATATGGAAATCAAGATAAAAGAAGAAGTACAAAAACAGTTTGATGTTGGTTTCTTGGCCGTGACCAGTTACCCTCCGTGGGTGGCCAACATTGTACCGGTCCCTAAGAAAGACGGTAAAGTCAGGATGTGTGTAGACTACAGGGATTTGAATAGGGCCAGCCCCAAAGATGACTTCCCTCTACCCCACATAGATGTGCTCGTCGATAATACTGCTCAGTTTTCTGTGTTCTCCTTCATGGACGGATTTTCCGGTTATAACCAGATTAAGATGTCTCCCGATGATATGGAAAAGACAACTTTCATCACGCCTTGGGGCACTTTCTGTTACAAGGTTATGCCATTTGGTTTGAAGAATGTTGTAGCTACTTATCAACGGGCGATGGTGATGTTATTTTACGACATGATTCATCATGAAATTGAGGTCTATGCTGATGATATGATAGCAAAATCCCAAACAGAGGAAGAGCACTTGGTTAATCTAGCAAAGTTGTTTGACAGACTCCGGAAGTTCAGACTGAGGTTGAATCCGAATAAGTGTACCTTCGGGGTCCGTTCCGGCAAGCTACTTGGCTTCATTGTTAGTGAGCGGGGAATTGAGGTTGATCTAGCCAAAGTGAAAGCCATCCAGGAGATACCTGAGCCAAAGACTGAAAAGCAAGTGCGTGGTTTCTTAGGGAGACTAAACTACATTGCACGGTTTATCTCTCACCTAACTGCCACGTATGAGCCCATCTTTAAGCTTCTCAGGAAGAATCAGGCCATTAAATGGAATGAGGACTGCCAGCAAGCCTTTGACCGAATCAAAGAATACCTGCTAGAACCTCCAATTCTCATGCCTCCAGTGCTAGGGAGACCTTTGATTATGTATCTTACCGTGCTTGAAGGATCGATGGGATGTGTGCTGGGTCAGCAGGACGAGTCTGGTCGAAAAGAGCACGCCATTTATTACCTTAGCAAAACATTTACCGATTGTGAGACACGCTACTCACTACTCGAGAAAACTTGATGCGCTTTGGCATTGGCTGCTCGCCGACTAAGACAGTACATGCTGACTCACACTACTCTCTTAATTTCCAAGATGGATCATGTGAAATACATTTTTGAAAATCCAGCTCTGACAAGAAGAGTAGCCCGGTGGCAGATGATACTAACAGAGTACGATATACATTACACTTTGCAAAAGGCAATTAAAGGAAGTGTATTGTCAGAATACTTAGCTCAGCAACCAATCGATGATTATTAACCCTTGAGTTTCGAGTTTCCAGATGAGGACGTCATGTTCCTCAAGATGAAAGACTATGAAGAACCACTTCCGGAGGAGGGTCCAGACCCTGAATCCAAATGGAAGTTGATGTTTGATGGAGGTGTGAACATGAATGGAAGGGGAGTAGGTGTTGTTATCATCTCGCCAGAATGGGTTCATACACCTTTAGCTGCTCGATTGACTTTCAAATGCACTAACAACGAGGCAGAGTATGAAGCTTGCATCATGGGGATTGAAGAGGCAATCGACTTGCGAGTCAAAAACCTCGAGATCTTCGGAGATTCTGCTCTAGTGGTGAATCAAGTGAATGACAAATGGATAGTTCATCAACCTCACTTGGTTCCTTACAGAGATTATGTCAGGAGGCTGTTAACTTTTTTCACCAAAGTCAAGTTGATTTACATTCCTTGAGATGAAAACCAATTCGCCGATGCTCTAGCAACTTTGTCGTCTATGATTAAAGTTTGTCAAGAGAATTTCGTGCCTCGAATTACGGTCTCCCGTCTTGAAAGACCTGCTTATGTCTTTGCAGTTGACAGTGGTGAAGATAACAAGCCTTGGTATCATGATATCAAGCAATTCCTGAAGGCTCAAGAATACCCGGCTGGGGCATCCAATAAGGACAAGAAGACCCTTAGAAGACTGGCAGGAGGTTTCTTCTTGAATCAAGATGGTGTGTTGTACAAGCGAAACTTCGACATGGTTCTGCTCAAATGCGTGGATAGACACAAAGCAGACCTGTTGATGCAAGAGGTTCATGAAGGTTCCTTTGGTACCCATGCTGGAGGACATGCTATGGCCAATAAATTGTTGAGATCGGGATATTATTGGATTACCATGGAATCCGATTGTTGTAAATACTCCTGTAAATGTCACAAGTGTCAAATTTATGCCGATAAGGTCCATGTGCCTCCGAATCCGTTGAGTTTTATGTCTTTGCCATGGTCGTTCGCTATGTGGGGCATTGATATGATTGGCAAGATCGAGCCGACAACTTCTAATGGTCATCGCTTCATCCTGGTTGCTATAGATTATTTCACGAAGTGGGTCGAAGCGGCGTCTTACACCAATGTCACTAAACAAGTGGTAGCCCGGTTTATTAAAAGAGACATCATTTGCCGGTACGGAATACCTGAAAGGATCATTACTGATAATGGTTCTAATCTCAACAACAAGATGATGGCTGACTTGTGTCGAGATTTCAAAATAGAACATCACAACTCTTCTCCATATCGCCCGAAGATGAATGGCGTCGTCGAGGTGGTCAATAAGAACATCAAGAAGATCGTGCAGAAGATGGTTGTAACATACAAAGACTGGCATGAGATGCTACCATTTGCCTTACATGGGTACAGAACGTCAGTGCGTACTTCAACAGGGGCAACCCCGTTCTCACTGGTGTATGGTATGGAGGCAGTCCTACCAATTGAAGTGGAAATCCCCTCATTGAGGTTAATGATGGACATTAAGCTAGATGAAGCTGAGTGGCTCCGATCTAGATATAATCAATTGAGCCTCATTGAAGAAAAACGTCTAGCAGCTGTATGCCATGGACAGTTGTATCAGCGGCGGATGAAACAAGCTTTTGACAAGAAGGTACGACCATAGAGGTAGATACCAGGTGACTTGGTGCTGAAAAGGATTCTTCCTCCTCTCAATGATCACAGGGGCAAGTGGACACCTAACTATGAAGAACCGTTCGTGGTTAAAAAGGTTTTCTCAGGTGGAGCCTTGATGCTGATAACCATGGACGGAGAAGACTTCCAATCCCCTGTCAACGCAGACGCAGTAAGAAAATATTTCGTGTAAAAAGAACCCGTTGGATAAAAACAGAATAAAGATCCAGGCAAAAATGGGCATCCCGGCGAGGCAAAAACAGAATAAAAGGCTCGGGCAAAAGTTAGGGAAATATTGAAAAAAAATGTACACCCGCTGAGTTGAAAAGCCACATCGGACAACTCAGGCAAAAAAGGGTATCCCTGTGGTTGAAAACATGAAAGGGCGATCCACGCAAAAGATGGATTAACACGAACGACTGCGATCTGCGAGATCCGTAACCTATCTACAGTTGAGGCTATCCTAAGGGTTGAAGATCAGTTCAATTACTTTTCTCAAGGGGCAGAGCGAGCGGAGCATCTCGAAGATATACGAGTCATGATCGGGTTGAAATTTGATGAGATCCATTCATTGCATTGCCAATAGGATAGTTTGTTTTCCTTTTTTGGCTATTTCCTCTTTCTAGGGAACTGCTTCCATTGTATTTCCTATTCATGGCCATTTTTCCGAATCAATAAAAATTCAACTTCATTCAATTTATGACTATTTGCTTCTTGTTTTTGTTTTTCATCTAGCATTGATTGATTGCAAAAACGTCCAGCAAATTGTGAATTATATTGTGTTATGAACATTTGAATGCTTTCTAACTCGTGCAGGAGGACAGAAACATTTAGTACAACTCTGAAAAGGTGTCGAGATACCCAGATAATGATTCATACTACGAGCCTGGGGCAGGCAGGTCCCAAACTAACTCTCTGTGTTGCAGGCACTATCGATTGTGTTTATGCAGGTACAGGTACATGTGTTGCTAACAAAACTAAAAGCAGATTCCCAGGAGGAGCGTTTCTTGGCGCTTGAACAAGAACAAATGTCTTCCAGGGTGTCTCCAGTCATCCCCAATAAAGTGGAAGTTGAAATTTCTCCCGGTAAGGTAGCAGAATGTGGGTGTCATCCCCAAGCAGAAGTTTTCCTTTAGACACAGGGGCAATTCCCAGCAGTATAAGGAGTGTCTTTCCTCCCCAGCAGTTTACTTCCTCAACAATGTCATGCCCTTGGTTCCCGGCCAAGTCAGGAGGTCCCCGCTTCCCCATCAGAGTTCAAGAAGGGTCCATCTTCAGTAGGGCACTCCAATCTTAAAAGTCCAATTTATTTTTGGCAATGGCGGCTGTTCAGAGCTGATGTATCATTGACAACCTTCCCCGCAGAGTTATCTCCTCCTCATCAGGATGGACTAGATCAGTGCAGTGATCATCGTTTCTCTCTAGTCAAGCCATCTGGGATACTTGCAGTCTCCTTATCAGGAGATCTCTTTGCATTTGCATACGCATAATCATCATTACATTTGCATCTTCCAAAGCGTAGCATTTCCATCCTCATGGAGCATTACGCCATAAATCCAAACATGTGCATGCCAGAATGAGCCAGTTTTGAGGTGTTACATACAAGCTATAACATCTTTTCAACCTGAAGTATTCCCCGTAGAAGATACTTATACCATTTGCCAAACATCTTGGTCTTTCCAAGTCGATGTTGTTTTTCTTTATGGATTGGCCCTGCCCAACAGTCATATTGTTGAGTTCCATTCCGCTAATGGTCTCGTTAAGCCCTGTTTCGCCAACAGGCACCTTCCGTGGCTTGGTCCTGCCCAGCAGTCGCGTATTTTTCTTTATGGCTTGGTCCTACCCAACAGTCATATTGTTGAGTTCCATTCCGCTAATGGTCTCGTTAAGCCCTGTTTCGCCAACAGGCACCTTCCGTGGCTTGGCCCTGCCCAGCAGTTGCATATTTTTCTTTATGGCTTGGTCCTGCCCAGCAGTCATATTGTTGAGTTCCATTTCGCTAATGGTCTCGTTAAGCCCTATTTCGTCAACAGGCACCTTCCGTGGCTTGGCCCCGCCTAGCAGTCGCGTATTTTTCTTTATGGCTTGGTCCTGCCCAGCAGTCATATTGTTGAGTTCCATTCCGCTAATGGTCTCGTTAAGCCCTGTTTCGCTGACAGGCACCTTCCGTGGCTTGGTCCTGCCCAGCAGTCGCATATTTTTCTTTGTGACTTGGTCCTGCCCAGCAGTCACATTGATGAGTTTCTGTTTCGCTAATGGTCTCGTTAAGCCATGTTTCGCCAACAGGCGCCTTCGTTGTGGCTTGATTCGTTCAGCAGTCAAAGTGTAGGTTATTGCATTAATTTAATTCCACCTTGTTCTTTTCACGCTACCTGTTCAGAGGTCAAAACAAAAAATAAATATAAATAAAGGGCAGATGGCATTTCTATTATCCCCAGAGTGCAAATTTCCATGTTTAATTCGAGTATTCAATCACTGAATGGCTTGAACGTCCAAAAGCTGTTGCAATTATTCGTTCAGGTTGGCAGATGATTGAATAGGGGCAGCTGTAATACCTCAAAATTTGCCCTCATATTTATTACTTCAACTAGCTTTTCGCTTCGCATCCGTCCATATGCATCATCTAGTAAGTCATAAGATCCATCATACATTTCATTGGCTCTTAGGGCATGTGATAAAAGGATTTGTGGTAATTGGCCTCATCCATAGATAATTCGGTCGGTTCATGCTTTAATCAAGGTATTCAAGGAGTGTGATCAATTAAGGTGGTTCGAATTAAGGGTGGAGGATTCATGGTCTTGGTTTATTCTGAAGGCATCATTCAAGTTCTCTCGAATTTAATCGACGTCTATTTCAATCCATTTTTATCTTGGTTCAATTCTAAACTATGGGCCAACTGGTTTAAGTCCACGATCCTTCATTTAGTCTATAATATCCAATTCTTCTTTTTCTTGTGTGAATTCAATTATCCAAATATTGCATTTCTCCATGACCATTTAATTCGTCTCGAGTCATTTCCTAAGAATTGTTTTTGAAATCTTTGGTTCACCCAATTACCCGATAACCATACAAGTCATTATCCATATTAAACCATCTTGATATAATGTCCATTTTGTTATGTACTATTCATTAAACTAGAAAAAATGATGATGACAGATTTCAAAGCCTGATGAGCATCTCAAGACTTAGTCCATTATTCAGTTATTTATCAGAAAAGGGGGAAACAAGTCAAATACAAACAAGTCTACTATATGTTCATGTGGAAACAAATTTTAGTCATTTTGCTACATGATAGTTGTCGACAAAAAAATACCCAATTCCCTCATTTCCTTGAAACCAACTTTTCCAGCTTCACCGCATGTGTAAAACACAGACAATGCCAACACAAAAAAAAGGCAGTCAAGCTGCTCTCTAAAGTATTACACTATCATAGAAAAATAATTATAGAAAAAGCTTAGGAAAAGTTCTACACCATGAAGAAGTCAGTTACAGAATTTCAATTGAAAACTCAATAAACGCTTCATTGTTCATCACATATGAGAATCAATGGTGATGGATTGGACCGGCTCTCCATTTTTTTCCCTCTTTGTTTTCACCTACATTAACCTTCACCATTAGCGTTTTCTCCAATTCCTCCACTTCACCAACAAAAATCAGAACTCCAAGCTTCATCAAATCTTCAACAAACTTCTAGCCGAGACCTCGCATCAACATCGTCAACAACAATTATCATAAAAAAAACCTGCAAATCTAGTATTCCCCTACATAACAAGAATTTAGTAGTTATTCCATAACAAACAATCAAAAAATGCTTTGTAGAAGAATTCAAAAAAGAGAGGAGAATGAGTTACTATAACCATAATCGATTTTCTTAACTAACTTATAAAAATTGAGAAAACAGAATTACCATTGCCACTACTCATCTTCAAACCATCTCAATTCTTCATTTTCATTACCATAATCCATTAAATTTCGAGCTCTGCAAACAACAATCACATTCAGCCGTGTGAATTCATCACAAATCTCAATCTCTGCGATTCATCTTCTTCCAACTTCGCACCCTTAACAACCGCAACCACTGTTACATAGATTCCTATCCGTGGATCGCAAATCATCAATACCTTCATCAATCATCGATAGTTAAAGCATGCAGAAAATCAATTCATATTCGTGATGAGTTCGGGATTGTGTATAGAAGAAAAAAACTCGCAACAGAAAGTAAAGGGAGAAAAACTTGCAACAGAAAAACTTGTATAGAAGAAAAACTTGCATCATCGTCCGTTTTCTCACATCTCCATTAACTCAGTTCATCCTACGATCACAAAAGAAATAAGGTCAGCAAAGGAAGTTCAAATTGAAGCTAACACTTTCAATTAGCACCAACTGTCAAAATAGAAAAATTTAAAAATGAATAACAGAATCTTAACCAACTCTTAACCGATTTTGTTCTGGAAGCTTCATCCAAATATCCTCTATAAATCAGATTGCTTCTTCTTCAATCGTTTTTTGGCTCACAACTTCTCCTCCTTCAATCCATAAAACTCTTTCAATCCGAACCTTCTTCTTCTTCTCACCATTCTTCTTCACAACTCTTTCACATTTTCTTCTGCTTCCATAGACTCCTTCATCTTCAATCTTTCTTCAATCTCTCCTTAAACTCATCTTCAATTCTTCACAACTTCAATTCTTCAACTCTTCTTCATCTCTTTTCCATCAATCTTTCACATATCCTTCACAATTTCCCCAATCCCTTCACGATTTCTTTCGCCATTTTTCTTCATCCTTCTTCAAGATTTGACATCATCTTCATCAAGATAAAGCTTCTTCAGTTTCAAATCCGTCTATACCTCAAACCTTCATCAAATCTGCAAACAATCCGCAAGAAAATCCATAAGTCATAATCGTAGAGCATAACAGAGATACGTCCGCACAAATTCAATGATTACAGAGGCGGAGTAGAAGAAGGATCGTATTGAGTGGAGATTGCGGAATATTATGCGTGCCTGAAACCGTGGATTTCGACCGTCTTCAAAGCAGCAGTTTCTGTTCCGCGACTGAGCGCATCATCTACAGAGCATCGTCGCCGTTACTTCTATTTCGTCATCACTGATCGCGACAAGCTCCATTATTCTGCTCCAATCGTTCTTTCGGCATCATCTTCTACAATCCTTCTTCATTGACACGCCGGAAAATACGATCGTACACCTACGAGAAGCCTTCGGTCGAAACTACGCTTCCGTCGTCTTCGTCGAACAACATCATCGCATCATCCGATTCAAGGTACATTAAGGTCTTTATGCGTTTTGGTTTCCCTAGCTTTTGTGGTTCCGATTTGATGGTTTATTGGAGTATGAGGAGGTTGAGTTTTGCAAACTCATTGATGTGCGCGAGGAAGCTTAGGTTAAGGTTATGAGAGGTGAGGTTGAGCTGTGAAGAAATTAACGGCGGCGGAGTGGAGAAAGGGAAGAGGTTGAGGGAAGATGAGGTGCGGCGACGGCAGAAGGTGAGGGTGGTGGTGAATTCGAAGACAAAGGAGATGAAAGCAGCGAGATGAGAAGGAGAAGAGGATTTAGGTTTTTAAGGTTTTTTCAGTAAAAACTTGTTGTTGTTTGTTTGTAATCTTTTTTTTTTAATTATAAGATTAGATTAAGTTTATAGAAATCCATTGAGTCATTAAGAATAATTAAGAGCAAGTATAGGCCATTTAATCCCCAATTAATTTGGTTAATCTCCCTTCATTCCCAATGTTGTATCGTTAGAGTTTCTAAGAAGATAGGATGAGGATAAGATGTAGATTCCCCAGCCACACCGGCGGTGACACTTGTCACTGTCCGGTAGGCTCTCCATGCGGCCGTTCCCATGTGCAGCAGTACACCATAGCTATCATGAGGTCGCATTGTGATTCACAAGATGTGATTACTATAGGAAGAATTTTGATCCAACGGTCCACCATAGAGTCAACAGTTGACCGAAAGCCAACCATATGCACCCCAATTCCAGCGCAAATGGGCCCTTGCGAATTCTGCTATTCACACCACCTTATTAAGCCCATGTTAAGGAAAAGAGCTATAAAAAAAATACTAAATTCACCCCCCCTCCAATTTTCTTTTTAGATTTAGTTTTGTTTTAATATAGTTTAGAAATAAATCAATTAAAAATAGGAAAATTCATAATAAAATTTCATAAATAATTAAATAGCTTAATAATTCCGTTTAGAAATTTTTGACAATTTTATTTTCTGAATTTTTGTTATTTTGGATTTAATTTCGATTTTTTCTCTTAATTAGCATTCTATTGAATTTCTTTAACTGTACTTGTTTTTGTTCATTTTATTTTGTCCCCTTCTAATAGGATTTTTGACCCATTCTTTTTGCCATGGTTAGAGGACTAATAAGAGGACCTAGAATAATTTTGGTAGAATTTTTAGGACATTTTATCCACTGTTTTGGTAGCTTAATCCATAGAAAATAATAGTTAATCCTTAAGTAGATTTAAGTGATTTTTAGACATAGTTAACTTCTGATTTTTTAGGATATTTTTTAGCACAATGTAATAATCAATTTTAGGACCCTATAGGATTAATTTCATATTTTTTCCAGGACTTTTAATATTTTTAGTGTATTAATATTTATGTTAGTTTTACATGTAAAATTCACCTAGTTTAGTTTAGAATATTATGATCCATTAAGAAATAGTTTAATTAGGTTTAGTCTTAGGATATTAAAATGACTTAACATAGTTTAATTACTGATTTTTAGAATGACAATATTAGATAGTTCCCTTAGTTTTAGGACTTAGGCTTAGCATTTCTAATAAATAGACTTAGATGAAGTTTAGGCTTATTTTGGTTTTATACCTTAAAATGTTGTTTTAGATTTTATTTCTTATTTCCATTTTTTTATGCCTTTCCTTATTATTTGATTTTTTCACTTGTATAGGCTTCCCCATTGTTTTATAATCAACTTAACTTCCTTAGGAAGTAAGTTGAATTCTAGTAGTTTCTAGTTCCTTTCTTCATTAGGATTAGAAAACCACCTAAACCATTAGGACCACTTGTGAATAAATAAACAAAATTAGGATTGAGTCTTAGTCCCTTAGTTTTGCCTTTTGCAACTTGAGTCTTTCTTTCTCATCTTATAAAAAAAAGCAATAAAACACTTAATAAAAACCAAATTTTCTTATACGACACGAAACTTTGTTGCGGAGTGCTTATACGCGTCCTGTTTCGGGGCGAGGTGTTAGTACTTACCGCGATGGATAGGTCTTAGTATGAGAATGTTCACAAACAAATTCAAAACATTTCTCATAAAAGACAAAAACAAACAATAAGCGACTATCCTGCGGGAACTTCTCTTTCTCATCTCATTCATTCTGAACGCGAACTCGCGACGACTACGCACTCGTACCAGACGAGCCTGCAACACCTGAGCATAGACATACGTATTTCCAGCCATAAAAAACACAAACAAATAGTTCCCTCCTTAGTTAGGCAAACTACGTCGACTCTGATCCTCATTTTCCCGATGAGGTACGTAGGCAGCGGGGTAGGGCCCGTTCGAGCACATTCTTTATTTTCCCTATATTTTCCCCATTCTTTCTTTTTGTTCTTTTTCAACTCCTTTCTCATTCTCATTCCAGTTAGCAGTTCATTTGTTCAGCATCAGTTATATTGTTCTCACCCTTTGAAACATGCAAGCAAGTGTGGATCCCGTCGGGTACGGCAGACGATATGGGGTGTTAATACCTTCCCAGGTCGTAACCGACTCCCGAACCCAGATCTTTGGTTCGCAGGACCTCGTCATTTCCTTCTTCCTCAGGTTTGTGCAACATTACCTTTCCCGTTCCTTCGGGATAAAAATGTCTGGCTGGCGACTCTACCTTTTCCGCGCCACTTTCGCGTTTGTACTAGGATGAAAATCCTGAGAGCGACACCAATTGAACACATTCACCTCTTGTACCAAAGCACACCTGATCCCTTCTTGGCTTGTTGTTACCACAAACTACACAAGCTGAACATCTTCTAGCACACAGGTTCTGACATTAAGCCTCCACACACCAAAGGCCATACAATCTAGATAAAACACATCCAAACTAACTCTGACATTAGAATGAATGTCCACAGTCAGACTTCCAAGCAATCAATACCTGATCTACTTCAGTCTACTCTACATGTTTCTTCCATACATATCATCTACTTCATCATTCTCCCATATGATTAGGTAGGATAAAATTAGAAACCATGTAGACAAACACCCCAGATAATGTCCTAACACTTATTTAGAACATCTTCCAAACACCAAGACCTTATTACTAATAATATTGATGTGCTCCACCAACTGGACTTGCTATAGCATAGTAATCCAAGAACTTAAAATCTTCACAAAAACTGTGCCACCAGCTTGAATCAGAAATCCAGAAAGAGAGATAAACTCTCATCCACCTTCAAGAAGAACAAATATCCTCTAGTATTCAACTCATCACTCTTCTTCCCAAGAGAAACTTGTTCCAAGACAATCCTCAAGACCAACCAGCTACCACACTCTAATTATCTTGATTCTTCGAATCCAATATAGAGATCAACCAATTGCCACAATTTGGTCACCTCATTTATGAATCCTCGTATGAAAAATCCAACTGCCACCCTTTGTCTTCTTCACATTTATCAGAATTCTCATAAAAATATTTTGATCTACTTGTTGTAAATCATCCTATCTTTAATTGATGTGCCACTTCACCAACTGAGATTCTGATGTTGAACTAGATGTTTGAACATCCAGCTGTTAAATTCAGTTCCTTCTTCGACCACTTGAAAGAACCTCATTCCTTAATAGAACAAGAGTTCCATGCTCTCATAGACTTGATTCATCAACCAAGTTAGAGTAGACAACCTCTAGTCTGTTGATTCTGCAGAAATTCCTATCAATATCACATATTGTTAAGAAACTCCCACTGTTTCTCCAAAGTCTTCAAACCTTCCACTGTTTGAATCTTAAGAAGGAATAGTTCAGAACTACACCTTGTAGCTATACCAAGGATGGAATTTCTCCTAGAGTAAAGCAATCTTCACAAAGTTCTGATGATTTATCAATTATAACTTCATGATAATATACACCTTCCTTATCAAGGGAAGAACAAAAATCCAATTGCACCTTCCAAAACAAAAATCTGCATTATTGCATCCATAGACCATATATAGCACTTCTTAACTCCCCCTTGCAAGAATAACCAAAGCTCCTTCTAAGGATGAGCATAAGTTACTCTATACACTTTCTGAACCATAAGATTCAGACTGTAGATATGCATACTTCTTAGATAAATACTAAGTTTCCCGTCAAAGTATCTACCTTTATGCATCAAATAAACAATAGAAAAATACCAAGTCTCCTGTCAAGGTATTTACTGTTGGTCAGATAAGATTACCTTCTCACATGGTAGGACATGTAATCTGGATTCTTCTTCTGCAGACATTTGACACTTTCTGAGATGTTGTTCTAACATTCTTTCAGATATCAGTATCAGTCACAACTTCACAGATTACTATGGTTCTGAAGACAATCATCATATCTATACACATGTAGGGGAACACAAGAGAATCAGCCATCAGTAGTTGATCAGACCAAAACACATACATATGCAGCAACTGGAACACAAACTTCTCCTTCATACTCAGTATTCAGACTGCCTGATTTGAGATATCTTCACAATATAGCAACTAATCATCTATAGCCATATCAGTCAACTCCACCAGTTTACACAAGTTGACCTTCATGTACAAGGAGTCTCTCTGAAATAATACTCCTTTAAGCTCAGGTACTTCACTCATGCAGCAAGAACTAGAAATAAATTGTTCTCAGGAGAAAAAGACATGTTGATCACACCTTGATCAACACACGTATCTAAGAGAAGTTCCATGGCCAGAACCTTCTTAGACATACCATACAGATGCCTCCTCTTCCAGATCAGGAGTAGGTTCCAAACATGTGTGAAATAAACACAGTAGTTTAGCACCCAAGCATTTATACAGCTAACCCTTAGACAGCAGAATCATGCCTAATTCTGATGTGATGTTCTATAAAAGGATAAGACATCATTCCAAGGATCACAAAGATATCTACAGACAATAGATATGTCTGTTTAAACAGTCTTCAAATCTCCAAACAACCACTTCTCTTTATAGTTCCTTGAGTGGACTTGAAAAGGAATCTCCAAGTATCATGAGCACAGTTGACAGAAGTAGATAGACATATATCCCCAACATCATAGGATATATCTCTAGAGAAGAGCAACCTTCTCAAACATAAGGATTTATCAGATAGATAAGCAGCAGATACAAAATCCTCAGAAGCTTCAAGTGTCACAAATTAGCCCTTCCAATATCTCCAGGTGACACCAACAACCATATGTTTGAAAATAAATCAAACCTGTCACATCAGCAGCACACCACCATGCTACCACAACAGAATAGTCCATCCTCCACTTCTAGGGACCATTCACACAACAAATAGCTTTTCAGTAGAACACTTCTACCTTGACCATGAACCAGAAAGTATTCCCCTTGGATCTCATCCAGAAATAGACTAGGATGCCTGATCTGATACCAATTGAAATTCTGGTATGACAGACTTAGATATCGAATATGATGTTGAAACATCTTATATGTTACATATAAATATGGCAAGGCACAAACAACAACACATTTAAAATTATGATATATCAGATTCAAACATTCTTCAGGATGTTTAAACATTTGATATGACATTCAGCACACATACTGCATAAAATAAACTGAAAGTTGTAAAGAACGCATTCAAATTGTTAACCCAGTTCAATGCTAACTCATCCACTCTGGGGGCTACCAAGCCAGGAAGGAAATCCACTATGTAGTATCAATTCAAAGGCTTCTCAGCAAACACCTACAATTTACAATCTTCTCACTTAATCACTACCCGTGCAACTTTTACTTAGGAACTCCTAAATATGAGAAACCCATTCTCACTTCCAATCACCTCAGTGATGTATCACAGTCCCAACAGTTAGTTGTTGTTATTGACGACTCTTTACCAATTGACAATTCAAAACAAGAAGCCACACTTCCATGACAACACCTTAGAGTTGCTTACAAGCTTCCTCCAAGAACAATCCACCTCTTACTTAGCAGCTTCAAGGTTTACAAATAAAACATCCACAACATAAAACCTTGTTGCGCACGGCTGCCACAAGAACACAGACCTAATGATATGTCTATTACATTTTTGGTTGGTTACTAAACCTAGGTTACATAGTTTCTTTTTATAAACATGTAGAATATGCTAAAAATATACAAAAGCATCTTCAAATAAACAACTTCCTAAAATATTTCTAACTATAGAAACTCTATATTTATTCAATATTTGAAATTTGTCTTCAATGAAAATTTGATTCTTCAAGATCTTTTACAATCAGCGCCATTTGATTGATTTAAATCTTCAAAAAAATTTGTTTATATTGAAACCAAAATTGAAACTTCAATCCATCTTCAGCAGTTCATGATGTCGAATGAAATATCTTGACATCTTCTTTGACATGTTCATCTATATGTTGAAACACTTCAACACAACATGTTTGGGCGCACCAAAGGACTCCTTGCTTAATGTATTCTTTATTTTGAAAAGATCTTGTACATGCACACTGCTGTTATATTTGTTTTACAAAATTCATGCCAATTATAGAACTTACACAAAACTCCAAGTCCAATGCAAAGGATAGTAGCCATATTCCAAGATTAAAGTCACAAGTTTTTTAGAAGTTTAATCCTTTATTAGTATTTTTGTGTCCGAAGGGACAAAAGCAAAAGCCCAAAGATAGGAATATAAACATAAATAATATGATTTATGATAAAGCATAATAAAATACTAATAAAAGGGATAAGGAGCGAGAGATAAAAATAAAGAGGATAAGATGTGAGAGGGTAATTAAAATGTTATTGTAGTAATAGTAGTAATAATATGTACATAATAATGGTATGGTGAATTTAATCATCCACAACCAAAAGAGTAACAAGGCAACTAGTGCCAAAAATCGAGAAGGCAATTAATTCCGCTTAGTATCTTACACTATAGTGATTAATAGTGGCGATTAGATCCAAATTCAATGAAACTTGAAATAAGATTGGGATACCCAAAGAAACTACGCATCAAGCTTCATAAGTCGTGGATGTTAAAGAAAAAGACTAACCACTTTGGGATTACTCGACCAACACGAGGTCCGGTCCACTAAAGTGCAAGTATCCAATTGGATTTTTATTCTGAATTCAGGAGACATTTAGGTCTATGTTAAGAAATCACCGAGTAATTTACGGAGTAATTACCCTTACAAATGAAGTCTTCCAAAACCAATTAAGGTTAATGACATCTGTGCTAATACACGCAAGATAAATAATATGTAAATCGCCATCCGAACGTAATGTCGCACGAAAATAAAGATGAATACCAAATTGAGTTACACTTAAGGTAGTGTTTCATCTTTAAGTTCAATCACTCATTTTAGTGAATTCAAGTATGAAAATGTATCACTAATGCAAAGTACCTAAAGTGAATTAAATAATTCACTTAAAGGTAGATTTGAACTAATGAACATTAACCACTCTAATCTACACCCAAAGTCCATTGAATTTAAAGAGAAATCAGTCCCAAAAATGTCTCCCAAGGTAAAAATAAGAAGAGAGGGGAAGAGGGGATAAGAGGAGGAAAAATATCCCCAAAACAAGACAAAAAATCAGTTCCAAGCCTGTGCAAATCGATTGCACCAGTGTGCAATCAATTGCACAAGGCAAAAATCAGCAAAAACTATGAAGAAAAAGGCGTTGCAAATCGATTTGCACAAGATACAAATCGATTGCACGCTATTAAGTTTTCAAAAATCGGCATTTAAATGGCAAAATCCATATTCAATCAATCCTTCAAACACCTTATGATCATGGATTCAATTGAGCAGAAATTTTCCACTAAATCAACAACAAATAACACCAATAAGAACACAATTGCAAGATCCAAAGATCAAGCAACAAGAATCAACCAAGATCTACATTGTTGATGATGAAGGTTTAACAATGGTGGAAGATGAATTACCTAGAACAAACTTCAAATTACTCCACTAGCAAGTTTGATCTACTAAAATTGATGAAGAAAAATGAAATGGATGAAGGTTTAGATCAAAGTTAATCAAGATTCCAATGTGAATTCTTGATAACTTTCAAAAGAAGAAGAGTTTTGGTGAATTTGTGGTTTGGGAAGATATTTTGAAAGTGAATTTTTTGGTGGAATGGAGCTTGCTTTGAAAATTCAAAATTAGGCTTGACAATTCAAATTTGGAGGGAAATTCATAAATGGGTGATGATTAGTGGAGGTTTATGGTGGGAATTAATTTTAATGATGTAGGGGAATTAAATTGATATGGTCTAGAATATTCTCAAATAATAAAAATTTGTGCCAAATGCCTTAAAACTTGAAAAATGTTGATTTGGGCCAAATATGTCTTCATGCAATTGATTTGCATAACGGTGCAATCGATTGCACATGAAAAAATTTACAAGGTGCAATCAATTGGACAATTGGTGCAATCGATTGCATAGTGTAAAATCCTAAAAAATGCCTTGTTGATCGGATTGTGTTGGCTCTGAGCTTGATTATTTTGCGCATTGAATAAGGCATGGAAATAAACACATGAACCTTGGAAATCCTTGAATAAATAAATTAAAACTTGAGAAATCCTTAATCAAATGAATTTGAATTGTTTGAAGATCAACTTCGACTTTGTCCAGATGAAATTCATTCAAGTTGTGGGACTGCCATTTATGTATCTTTTTACCTGTTCTTCCACTGAAAATATTAATAAAAGAAAACAAAATACTTTTGGATTTTATTTAATGGTCAGTAAACATAAACAAATAAAAAGGCAAACAAAAGCAATGGTGATCCCCTGTGAGGTATAAACATGCAACCAAAAATGATAGACGAACCAGTGTGTGGTCTTGTTTGTATGCAAGATGCATATGAGATGAAACAAAATCTTAGGGTCAAAAATCAGGGTATTACAGTTGCCCCTATTTAAGTTTCTTCAATCCAAAGATATGAAGATTGGCATCTTCATTTCGTCAATCTTTGAAAACCCAATTTTTGGCCCTAAGAGACCATTAAATGAAATGAAATGATCTGAAATGATATGAAAGCATATGAAATGTTATGAAATCATATGAAAACTATGGGGACCAAAATGAAATAGGAAATAGAATAAAAGCTGGGGATAAGGAGCTTGAAATTCCGACGGGAAAAAGTAGCACACCACATGCTGGAGACCACAACATGGCTCAGCTGAGGTAAAGATGTCCAAGAATGGCATTGGTCAGAGGGAATCACAACATCCAAGAATAACACTAAATGAAGTGAGAAAATTCTCGAAAAAGTACATCAGAAGCATCCAAGAATGACATTAATTACTTTACTAGGGATATCTGAGAATGGCAATCGGAGGAAAAGTGATCACAACATACGAGAATAGAAATTAGATAAAATGTGAATCATAACATCTAGGAATAGAACTAAATAAAGTGAGAAAAGTCCTAGAAAGTACATCAAAACAATGATGACTCCACTATGGACATCCAAGAACAGAATCAGATAAAAGGTGAATCACAACATCCAGGAACAGAACTGGATGAAGTGAGAAAAGTCCCAGAAAGTACATCAAATCAATGATGACTCCACTATGGAAATCTGAGAATAGCAATCGGAAAAAGGTGAATCACAACATCTAGGAACATAACTGAATGAAGTGAGAAAAGTCCCAGAAAGTACATCAAATCAATGATGACTCCACTATGGACATCCGAGAATAGCAATCGGAAAAAAATATGATCAAAACATCCATGAACAAAATTGAATGAAGTGAGACAAGTCCCAGAAAGAACATCAAATTAATTATGACTCCTCTATGGACATTCGAGAATAACAATCGGAAAAAAGTTTTAAATCTGAGAAGAAACAACAAGTGTGTGAAGAAAAGGTTCTAGAGAGACATCAGATAGACACGAAGGTAAACACCAAGTAAGTTGGACTTTGATCTCAAGGTAAGATGTTGAAAACAATAAGCCCTTGGAAAATGAATATGAGTACTAAAACACTCTTGAATACATATGTATATGAAAATGGAGATAAAACATCTTGCAATGCAAATGAGGATGAAGCACTCTTGCATACAAATTTATATGAAAATGGGGATGAAGCACCCTGGTAAAATGCATAATGTATGAGAAATGCTGACAACAAGTTTAGACTCTTTTAGAGGAGTGGAAATCAACAAGTTTATACTTCTTTGGGGAGTTAAAAAGATTGGAAGTCTAATTCCTTAACACGGAGATCACTGTCATTCTGCTCGGATATTAGAGATGCTGCTCTTGAACAAATCTTTGTCCCACTGGTAAACTATATCAAGTTAATAATATTTCGAGAAAAGTCATGAAAATATGCTTGGGGATTCTTGAAGAAAGTTGCCAAATTCAATGACTGATGAGGGTAAACTGATAATAGATTCAGTTCCTGACTATTGTTGGAGAAAAATTGATCAATTCTTAAAATGACTATCAAGAGAATAAACTGATCATGAATTCAGTTCTTGAAATGAATGTTGAGAAGATAAGCCCAATATGAAACTTGGAGAGAAATCTTCTGGTTAACCAAATCTGAGAACAACTTGTACTGAGCAACAACTCTTTTGAACCAGGTGATCTTCCCCTGATAGGATCACTGACCAAGTTTCTCAACTGTTTGAAAATTCCTTGATGAGGAAAGTTTGTTTGTAAAAAAAATGTTTGTACAAACTGGTAATTATAATGCAAAGTTCATGCAAATTTTGAAATCAAAAATCATTTTTGGAATGAAATTATTGATGTAAAGTAAATGAAAACATTGTAAAAAAAACAGTGGTTGAGACAAAATGAAAGATAAAGCAAAGTCAAGAAAAAAAATTATTGGTAACAAACTTGGGAGTTAGTTTACGCAACCTTGTTGTAGTATGATTTTCAAAAGAAACCTGGATTCAATTAGGTTTTTTGAAGGTTGTAATGTGGTCTGGCTCACAGTTTATGAAACAAAGGATATAGGATCAAAGTTTATTTGTACCCAACCCATTCTTCATGATGATCTCCAGTCTTATATTCAATTAATTTAACCTATGCATTCAAGTTCCAAGAAATTTGGGGTTGCATAGATGAAGATTGTTCATAAGCCATGGATTTTGAGATAGCAGACACCTCTCCTTTTTATTATTTTTGGTGAGGACTTTGGTCAACTCATTTTAGTTTTGCTTTGGATTTTGATGACCTCTTGATTGATCTTCTTTTTACTATCCCTAACTTTTGCTTGAACCGTGTCATTTGAATTTACAGTCAACAGGATGCCCCCACTTTTGCCTAAGTCTCCTTCATAGGTTTTGACTTAGCGTGCTTTGATTTTTTTATCATCATTTTTTTCAATATCATTTTTTAAAGATAATGATTGTCTGGCTTAATGATTACAGTGAAACATTATTGGCTTTTGAATTGAAAGACATCTTCAACACTTCTTTGATGTGTGCGAAGGAAAGCTTGAGATTGCAACCTTTAATGCAAGGTGTCTTGAATGATTTTCTTATATTTGAATGCAAATTCGAATTAATTGAGAACTACCCATCCCAGGTTGAAATTACGGGTTTTTTTCGTATAGAAAGAAACTCTAACTTCAAGGCTCAATGGGTTGACAAGGGATTAACTTCCCTATTTCTCCAGTGTTTGGGGTTTAAAACAATGCCTATAATCATCAGCCAAGTCTCAATTGAAAGCAAACCAATAATAATTATGGGTTTTTTGTTTTCATAATTCTCCCTCAAATCTTTGTAAAAGCTTTATAAAGAAAACTGAACTTGAGATATAAAGTATAAAGATACAAACAGTGATAAAATTGAATCAAACAATGTAATGCTCATTTCATTAAAATCAACATGAAAATACAAACAAAATTTTAAAAGCAAACAAGTCATTACAATTGAAGAAAATTGCAAACAGAAAGAAACAATGGCCTAGTGATCAATCAGCAACAAGGATGAGTTGTCATATCTGAAAATTGGTCTTGAAAATGATATGACTGCTGAAGTTGTTTGGATATTCACTTCTCATGCTTCAGCAAGGATTTGTGGTAACATTAGGATTAATGTCATGAAAGGAAAGGAGGTTGTTTCTCATAAGCTCTTGCACTCTAGTCTTTAGTGCAAAGCACTGTTCTAAGTCATGACCAGTTCCACCCTGATGAAAATCATAGTTAAGATCCTCTCTATAGTAAGCTGGAAGAGGATCTGGAATAGGAGGCGCATGCCTAGTAGTAATTCAACCATTTTGAATCAAAAAGGGTACAACTCAGTGTATATTATCAGAATAGGATCAAAGTTTGGCCTATTGTGATATTGATTCTGTCCAACAGTAAGATGAGGAGCTTGATCTTGAGTTGGTTGAGCCTTAACAATAGGAGCAACTGCAGCTACATATGATTCTTCTCAAGTCCCAAGTACCATTTCATAGAAGCACCACTCAAGTTAATTTTGAAACAATGAATAAGAAATTTGTTGTTCTTGGCATGTGCATCCATTTTACAGCAATACATCAGTAGATGGATTTTAGGACAAGTATTCCCCTTGTATTTCTCAAACTCGGGAACTTTGAACTTATCAGGCATAACCAAGTCAGAAACCAAACACATGTCTATTGCAGTAGCACCCAAGACATCTTATCCTTCTAAACATCTTACCCTCTTCTTAAGAGTCAAACATTTATCTCTAACTTCATCCATATATCCAGGTCCACCTTAACTTTCAACTTGTGGACCAACAACATGGTACACGAAAGGAGAGTTCTGGTAAGTAGCTTGAGCAGCAGTGCGCACAACAGGTTGAGGTTCGACAAATGCCGGAGTTGAAAAGACTGGAAAAATAGATGGAGCAACCATTGGAGTAGTTGTAGAGATTGACATGTAATTTGAAGGTAACCCAAATTCTGGCCAAGTAGAAACTGATTGCTGAATCATAGGGTGGTCAACAACAGCAGTTGAAACTTCCGAAATCACAGTCCTTTAAGGTGGTTCATCTCGAGTAATCAGAACTTGCATCATTTCACTGAGCCTCGTCATACTGGCCTTCAACTCATCAATTTCCATTCTGACTTCCATATTGTGTTGTTCTTGGTTTTCCATTTTCAATCAGATAGAAGCTCTAGTTCCGTATTTGTGTTGAGGAAATAACTTGATGGATGACAGACAACTAGAGAAGGAAACAACTGGGACGATTTCCCACACAACTCGGATGAATGAAAGAATATGCGAGAATGCAATGATATGTAATGTTCACTTCCATTTTCAGGGAAACAACTCGATTATTGCAAACATGGTCAACCTCGAGAGCAGGATCATGAAAAATCTTGACAAAAAGAAATATTTGCTTTGTCCAATATTTGCAATAATCTGAATTGTTTTCCTTGAGAAATGGTCGTGATGATGATCATGATGAATGCATGGATGAAACAACCACAAACAAGATCACACAAAGCATACAAGTTCAAAGGTTCAGATTATGAGCATGGAGTCAAGGGATAGAACCAACAACCTACAAAGGCATGTACTAAGATTTGTCTTCATTGTACCTGCAGAAACAAAAGGGTTCTAACAGATGTTCCTGGAGTTAGCAGCCATCCTTTGGATATCATCGGTACATTGGACTACTCCCCAACCGATAATTTCCTCAAGAGGACCTTGTCCGAGTGTAGTACCGTGTGACAACCACCTTAGTTCTACATATAGATAGCTTCCACTCTATGTTCCTAAAATGGCTTGGATGGGTTAAGGGTTCTACGGTCCTCAGTATGATCAGCTCCATGTTGGAAAAGTAATGCCATGATACAACTACTCGTCATGACATCAGTAATCCGAGAGAGCCTAACTGAGTGGAGATTATCGAATTGATATCACTTTGGACTACTCTGTAGTGTATCACTTCAAATATCGTCGTCCTATCATAATTTCACTCAGATCCGGGTATAGGATCTATCTCACTAACAGAGGGTCACCAAAACCAAAACAGAACAAACAATAACAAACAAATCAAACTAAAGTAGTAAATAAATCAAAGTAGGCTGAATCCACTTAGAGACTACTCCCCAACAGAGTCGCCACTTTTTTGTAGCGGTAAAATCATGAGTGTAAGCTATTAGTTAACTTAAATCAAAGTAAACAGAGTGACCACCACACTTTTATTTTATTCCAAGAGGAAAAGGAAAAAAAAAGCGAATAAATCCTAATGAATCTAAAAGCAAAAAGCCAAAGAAACAAACAGAGAAACAGTTAAGGGGATAGGTTACAAAATGGGAAGGTTTTAAGGACCCAAAATGTCTATGGTACTCCACAGTGTCGCTCCCGGGATTTTCATCCTAGTACAAATGCGAAAGTGGCGCGGAAAATTCAGAGTCGCCAGCCAGGAATTTTTATCCCAAAGGAACGGGAAAGGTAATGATGCACAAACCTGAGGAAGAAGGAAATGACAAGGTCCTGCGAACCAAAGATTTGGGTTTGGGAGTCAGTTACGACCTGGGAAGGTATTAGCACCCCAAACCGTCCGCGTACCCGACGGGATCCACGCTTGTTTGTCTGTTTCAAAGGGTAAGGAATAAAGTTGCTGCTGAACAAAAACCGCTTACTGGAAAGGAGTAAGAAAGGGAACTGGACAAAAGAAATGAAAAGAGGGGAAACATAGGGAAAATAAAGAGTGTGCTCGAACAATCCCTACCCCACTGCCTACGTACCTCATGGGGAATATGAGGATCAGAGTCGATGTAGTTCGCCTAACTAAGGCGGAAAATTTTTATGTGTTTTTTAGAGCTGAACTGTGTATGTCTACACTCAGGTGTTGCAGGCTCGTCTGGTATGAGTGCGCTACCGTCCTACAAATGAGACAAGTCGTTGCAAGTTCATGTTGAGAGTGAGTGAGGTGAGAAAAGAAATTCCGAAGGAAAAGACGATTCTTCTTTGTTGTTTTGTCTTTTAGAGAAGTGTTTTATGAGATTGTTGTTTGTGAACCTTCTCATACTAAGACTTGTTCATCGTGGTAGATGCCTTACACCTCGCCCCGAAATGGAACGTGTATAAGTAATCCACGACAAAGTCTCGTGTCTTACAAGAAAGCTCAACCTTCATTAGATGTATTTTACTTTTCTTTAAGATGAGAAATAAAGCAAAGCGAACCAATGGAAAAAGTCTAAAGGGAAGACTAATATCCTAGTGTTGTCATGCATGGATGAACCTAGGTTAGTGTGGTTTTCTATTCCTATTGCGAGAAGGAAAAGAAGAAAGAGAAATAGAATACAACTTACTTCCTAATGAAGCTATGTTGATTCAAAGGGGATTAGCATGAAGTTGTGTGAAGATTAAACACCAAAAATGCTAAAACAAGTGCACCTTGAAAGCATAAAGAATGTAAAAGCGATTAAGGTATAGGGACTTACCTCCACCTCCCTACAAAACAAGGGTTATCATGATTAACATGAATAATAAATAAGGTAAACAATTACCAAACAATTTTTAAGAGATCTAGGACCTAAACTAGACTCAATCCTAAGTTTAAAGGACCTAGAAATAATGCAAAGCAAATATCCAGTAGCCTATTACAGCTCCTAAAAGCACAAACAACAATGAAATCCAATGCACAATACAATCAACTTTTTACAGCTAACAATCAGCATGCAAAACAGGTGTGAAAAGTGTAAAAATGCAACACTCAGCATACATTTTACAGCTACTACATGGAAATACAGCTATGGAATGCAAGACAAATTTGGATGTTTTTTTTTATTTATGCACACAATGAATGACAAAAATGCACAAACATCATATAACATGATCAAATGCAACATCAACATGAAAGACGAACATGGATTAATGAACATGATTATTTACAATGACTTGCTTGTTAAAGAATGCACACAAAAAAATGCAACAAGTATGCATTTTCAAGAATTGGCACATTAGCACATAAGCATGGATTAGAGAGTTTGTCAGCAAAGATCAATAAATGAACATGTAACTTGATGCAAAATCAGAATTGGGATCAACATGAAAATGTAATCAAATATGCAAACAAAATGCAAGAATGTGCATACATGTGATCGTGTGTTTTCAAGCAAATGCATCATGCAAATATGCAATGCGATTAGGCGTTCAAATTAACGAAACATGCATGGATCATGAAAGTGAAGCAAAAACAGAACCTAAACAATTATAGGCATGCTAGCAAAAGAGTTTGAACAAGGCAACAAACATTCACAAGTCATTTTATGCACAATTAACTAGTAAACACAAAATTATGCAAAAGTAACGAATACGCATGTCGAAACAACTCGAAACAATGGAATTATGCACCTAAAATGATCTTGAAAATTCCCTAAAATCATGATCTATCACTACATGAACAATCAAGAAACAATGCAATGCAAACATGCAATTAAAACAAAAGATTTTTTAAAGTCAGCACAACGTTAACTGGTTATCGCTATAGGTTAATCGGCTAACGCCCTTAAATTTTCAAATCTAGGACAAATTACAACGTGTTAAACGGTTAACCATATGTGTTAACCGGTTAACACTGAACAAAATGCAAAAATCCAGCTATGCAGAAGCACTTTTGGTCTTAAATCTACTTCTAAAAACCCCTAACACATACATGAACATGCAACAAGAATTTGCTACCTAAATGAGGTATCCTAACACCTATTAGGACCTAGAATAAGCTACAAATCTAGCTTCTAACAATCGAAATACAAAAATCATAATCAAATCATAAAACAGTCAAAATGTAATCAAATGATAAGCAATCGAAGAATGCCATACATCGAGATGAAGAGAATAAATTAAATGCGAAGCAGTTTTGAATTACCAACCTACAAACCGATGATCTGCGAACATGCAAAATAAATGCGGTTGATGATACTTCTTGATGAACACTTGAACAATCACTTCCAATAAGCCAAATTCAATCCAAAAGCAGAAACACTTCTTCAATAAGCTATATATTTAATGTTTGATGAAGGTCTAGCTTCAAGTTCTTCTAGTTTCAAAGAAAAACTTGAAGAACTTCTATGGAGAAGCTTTGGAGAATTGGGAATTGGAGGAGAACTGAGAGATAAATGAGAGATTTGGAAAGTGAAATGATGAAAATGAAGTTGGAAGCCCTTGCTTTGGAGTGATTTGGACTTATATAGAGGGTAGGTATGGCATGAGGCTTGGGTATGGAGACTCAAAGATGAAACCATTGTACTTAAATGGAAACTCAATTGGGGATGTCAAACAAGACTTGGTAGAAATGACCACATCGGGGAATGAACTTGGCATTTTGTGGGGATACCACGGTCAAATGTTTCGGGCTTTTGTGCAACGTACCAAAATGGGTTTATGCTTCGTATGCATATGTTTGAATTTCCATGGCATAATACTCCATAATGATGGAAATGCTACACTTTGAGGATAAAAATGTAATGATGATTACTAAATGCAAATGCAAAGAGATCTCCTGATGAAGAGACAACAGGTATCCTTGACGGTGTCACTGGGGAAGAACTAATTTCTGCATTGATTGTGATGAATCCATGTGAGGAAAAATAACTATGCAGGGAGATGATGTTAATGATACACCGCTCTAAACTACCTTCATTACCGAAAATAAATTGTACTTTGAGATTGGAGAGCCAAGACCCTGTTGGGGATGAACTCGATTTGGAAGGTACGCCACCCGCCAAACTCCGTTGGGGAAGTGGTACTCCTCTGACTCGGCTGGGGAATCAGATGTGTTGGTACTTTGCTGAGGAAGATACCTACTGCGGGAATCCCTTAGGTGCACCCTTCTGCTTAGGGAATTCGTCCAATGCACAATCTTCTACTTGGGGAAGAGATGCCAATGAGGATTGGACTCCATTTGGCGAACCCACTAGGGAAAATGGCGACCATTGTCGGGCAAAGAGAGACTTAGGGCTCTGCTATATCTTCACCTCTACTGGGGAATGATGAATTCCCCCATACTGCTAAGGATAAGAAGACTCTGGTGGGGAATATTTCTCTGTTGAAGAAGGGCTCTCTGCTTGGGGAGAACTTCTACAACTTTCCATTGCTATGCTGAGAAAGATTTCCATTTCCAAACCTGTTGGGGAAGATGGAGAACTCCGCTGGGGATATTTCCTCTTGTTGGGAGTGAGAGGTAGGATGTGTCTCATGCTGGAGATGAGAAGTGGAAGGCTCCCTCCACTGGATATAAGAGCTAATGATACCCTTCTGCTCGGGAAAAATCATTATCTTGGTTGTTACTTTGCTGGAGAGGGGAAGTCTAATAAGACTTGATGAGGAACCATGCTCAATGAAG